>JAMXBB010000006.1:86519831-86894704 GCA_024138015.1 Lumnitzera littorea | reverse complement strand
CCCCCCCCCCCCCCCCTCGCTCTCTCTCTCTCTCTCTCTCTCTCTCAAGTTTAGCCTAGTGTTTTTCAAATAAGACGAGCCTACTTGCAAACTACTTAAGTTTGGTTGGGTAATTAATCAAATTTGACTAGGCTACAGATGAGTCGAGTTGAAGCTTAAACTATTTGAGTTGTTTATCGAGTTGAACTTGAGTTGAGTTTGAATATTAGTCAAGTCTAAGCAATTATTATTATTATTGTATGTTTTTAGGTAATCTCATTTTTATAATTATAAGTGTTTTCTTTTAATTTATATTTAATGGTTATAGAGAAGAATTAAAACGTAAGGGAGAGAGAGAGAGAGAAAGGGTGAGAGAAATTGAGAGTGATGGAAAGAAAAGAAAAAGAAAGAAAGGAAAAGAAGAAGAAAAGAAGAGGATTAGAAGATATAATATTTTTGGTGTCCAATATTTTTAGGTAATCTCGTTTCTATAATTATAAGTGTTTTCTTTTAATTTATATTTAATAGTTATAGAAAAGATATATTTGTAATCCCATTATTTTCCTAAATAGAGTATTTTATCCATATCGTTTCAGTCTTTTTAAATTTTAAATTTAAAATATTGATAGCTGTAAGACTTGTATATTATTAACATTAATTCTCAAAATGAGTAGATCTCTAGTAATAATCCTTTATCAAAACTATTAAAATAGAACTTTTTATTTTTACATATTTAAAATCATTACTTTCATAAAATTTGAGTATATATAATTTTTAATAAAATATATAGGTTTCTAAAGTAAAAGTTTTTTGAAAAGATAGAAATTTCTTAAATAATACTAGAAACCGATGTTATATAAATTTCAAATGTAAAGTTAAATTACAATGATGTTATATAATAAGTATCTATGATTACATTGGGTAAATCAAATGGGATAAATCTAATATATTAGATAAGTCTCATCTAAGTATGGTGTTTTAATTTCCTCTATATTTTATATCAAATAGGCCAAATCTATAACCTTATGGAAGCAATTAGCTAAGAAGCCAAATAAGTGGGATTAATGCTTTATAGTATTTTAGGGTATTATAATACTTAGAGACTTTGGTATGTTTTTAGCTAGTGATTGTAATTTAGTTCTCTATGTGTGTTTGGGGCATGTACTTGAATAGTGGTCTGCTACTATAAGAATTTAGCTTCATGTGATGTAGTTTTGTGATTATTGCTTCAATTAATTTGTTTGAAATTCTTTGATCACCTCAAAAACAACCTAACTTGAACTCATCCTAATATCTAAACTAACATGCATCACAACCCACTAAGGGTAATGATTGGGATTCTCAGGCCAAACATGAACCTTTTTTTATAAGAATAGCTGAAATGATCCTTTCTTCGCCTTAGTTGAGCTAAGTAACAAGAAAAAAAGGTTGCGATAAGGTTTCAAGCCATGGTTTGAAGATGGTTAAAGGAAGAGAGTGATCTCTATTGCACAAACCCCAATTTGATTTCAATCCATAAGTATGTAGCGTTAATTAGAGTGGGCACAACTCCTCAACCCAGATTAGAGTGGGCGTAATTTCTCTAATTTCACGATAGACTAGATAACGTCATTTGATAACATTTATTTGTACATGCATTGCATCTAATTAATTTAGTTGAAAACCCTATTTATAGTGTGTTGGATGAATACTTCTGTCTCCATCCTATTTATTGAGCACGTTGTCACTCGTTTCTCTATAATATCGTTTGCAAGTTTAGAATGAAATTACAAGTATCGTACCTAAAACTAAAACTTTAGCAAACGGGGTTAGGGAGTGAGAGTCAATAAGAACTTAACTGAATTTCGTTCTCGTCTTCTCAAGGGGCTCACTAGTTTCCATCTTTTAGATTGTATACCAAATGATGTATACCTGTGAGTTTTACCAGTACTCTTCTAAAAGGTTAAACCTACATAGTTGCTTTATCAGTTATTTCAAAAGAATTCTTTCACAGGTTTATATCAAGCAAATATCGAACTAGATGCTTCAAACTGGTATAATGAAGTAAGCCTAGTGTGAACTAAGTTTACGATAATAATTATAAGGTTAGTTTCTATTTTAAAATAGTTCATACGACAGGACTATTACGACTCTACCTTTTCAAGGAGTGATAATGAAGAAATCATCTCTCCCCTTATCTAATTTACATGAACTCATATCTTTACTTTACTTTCTTTTCTTTTCTTTTCTTTTTTCTTTTACTTCCTTGTTTTATAAATTCCACAAGCCAACTTCATGAATAGAGCCTAAATATGTATCACAAGTTAAGCGAACCACAATAGCCGCATTCTGTTGTTATCACCTTTTCAACTTGTCTTCAATTTTTTGTGCACTTTCAACAAGAAACTTGAAGACTAAGCCAGTGTCCACAACCGCATTCAACAATTGAGTAGTTCAATAACTAAATGAGTATCTACAACCACATTTAACTATTGTGGAGGTTAGTATTTCTTATACTCTACAAGTGGGCATTAAAGTCTAGCTACTCTCTATCTCTTTCTCTTGCCCTATGTGGTAGTGACAGCAATGCTATCACTCACCACTTTAGAGTTTCGAGGTTGGTTTGATTTTATAAAATCATTGTTGAAAAAATTGGAGAATATGATAGTTCACTCAAATGGTCATGTGTTATATGTGTCTTTGCTTGAAATAAATGGCTAATGTAATCATAATGAAAGATTCTTCTCGAAAAAGTACAAAAAATTGCAATCTATATGCAATTCCTCCTACTAATGGGATTTTAAATTTCATAGAGCAAAAGCCTTCAAATTATAAAAATAGGATGAATGAGCTTTCTCTTTCAACTGACGGTGTATGGTAGTAAGACAAGACATATTGCCCTCATTCCTCTATGCCACTAGTGGAAGTCAAGTCTTATGCTAAAATCCTTAGGTCAATGATAACTATAGTAACTTAGAGAAGTACATGGACTTGTCTTCAAGGTAGAACATCAATTGCATAGGAGTAGTTAGGCTAGATTGTTGATAACATCTATATGCCTATAACTTATCACTTACAATAGTAGGCATTAAATCATGCCATTAGTTGTAATCCTTGTGATCACATGATCATAACTTTCTCTATGATGTAAGCAAATAGTCCTCATCATTGAAGATGAAATTTATCTTTATATACATTTACTTCTTGGTACTTGCTTACATTCACAAATATATCCCAATAATCATGTGCTTATGAGTATAGTTTTCGCTTAGTAGCAATATGATAAAAGATGTTAAAATGTGATAGCTTCGAATATCATGTGATGTTATATTTAGACATCTTCGCACAAAAAAGAGCTCTATGTTGGTATCCTTTAATTCATGTAGAAGGTGTATCATACACATGTGACATGTAGCACTATAAGACAATGCATGTTGCGAGGCATTGCAAGTTGTGAGTCAACACATGATGGTGTAAACACATTGTACAATAGTCATCATACGATGTCAGCATCATAATGAATCATTGATAATTCTTTATTTGCATTTAAACCCACAAATGGTCATCTGTGATGATGCATCATTGCATTGAGATGTCCATAGGTAGTCCATTAGTATCTTTTCACATATCACATTAACTAATGTTCTTCCCCCCTTAGTTACTAATGTGTTCTAAGAAGAAGGGGTAGTAGCTTTAGGGTGGAAGCAAGTGTTATTCTTATTTTGAAAACACTGTACGCTTAGAAGAAATAGCAATGTCATCAAGAAGAAATCCTTGGCCTTAAGGAGTGAATGATTATGGTATCAAGTACTGTCTAACTTTAAGGATATGAGTAAGCATCACTTGCTAAGCAAAATGCTTTGCTATAAGACAACGGTAACAGTTAGTTACAAAGACATTACCTAAACTTAAGTAAGAAAAGCAAGATGTCAGGCCATGGCCTAGGCTTAAGGTATGACTACCAGGATGCTAAAGCATGGCTTGGGCTTAAGGCATGACAATTGAGGTAACGGGGCATGGCTTGGGTTTAAGGCATGACAGCCAATATGTTAGGGTGTAGCCTAGGCTTAATGCACAATAGCTAAGATGCTAGGGCATTGCTTGGGTTTTGCAGGAAATAGACACAAAGAATGATCATAACATGAAAGTTTCTTTATTAAATAGCAAAAATTGCTTTACTTTACACAAGAAATAATAGGAGTTACCCCCATCTCAAAGATCTAATGAGTTACTAATCACTATCATAAGTTTATATGTTAGAATCTAGGCATCATGAGATGGGAGTAGATTGCTTTGAACATCATTGTCTTCAATGATGAGCTCTCCATTTTAGATCTTATCATAGAATATTCACTTTAAACTTCGACAATCTTTAGTGGGTTGGTCTGCCATTTTATGATATCAACAATACTTAGAGGTTCTTCTATCATCTACTGTAGGTTGACGTTCAACCCTCAATAATTTGATATCTTCATTTTACAGCCAACAATCGAAAATGGCATTTACCTTACTCATTGGGCATGGGAAGGGAGGAACTCTTATTGAACTTCTTTATGTGTCACTCTTAGGCTTTTTGATACTTCATGAGTTTTAACCTCGAGCTAAGGAGATGGACGTTATTCATTTGTTAAGTTTACCTAATTCTCCCCATTGCCTAGCTAAGGAATTATTAGTCTTTCACACATTCTCCACAAGTGCAACAAAAGAATGTAAAGAGAGATTCCTTAAGTATACTGCATACTTAAGGAACATCCCTTGGATGCAAATCTTCACCGACTCTTTTTTCATTGCATACATCTTGAATATTTAGGGAATGTTCTTGAAAACACACATATCCCATTAGATCTTCTTTGGGTTTCTACTGAATTTGCCCCATATTGATCAAAGTGACCTTCTCTTTAGTAAAGAAAATTTTTTCCAATAACATCATACACATGCTCCCCCATCAACCGATTGATCCAGAAGTGAGATTAATGTACTATGTGTAAGCTCTCTATGAGAGACTTTGAAAATTCCTTTAGTTTCAAATCATCATCTAGTTTATAAATAGTTAGAGTTTCAATAAACTTCATCACGTGCTCATTAGCATTCACACAATCCTTAAGATATGGTTTGTCAACAATACGTTGATTGTATGGGAGTTTGAGATCAAACACTCTTGGGCTAACTTTCTTTATATCTCCTTCATGAACACATCTAAGTCTTCCTTGGTTATAAATGAACCTCTTGGAGTGGATGTGATTGCTTTAACCTATGTAGCCAAGGTAGGATGGAGGCGACTGGCAAACCCACTTTATATAATATGAGGTATAGTGCGTGAAGACGAAGAGCCTCCAAGTTAGACCCCTATATCTCTTGGTTCAAGCGTTAGGTTTTGCACATGGTGTAGGAGTTTGCTCATTACTTTCGTGAATGGCATTTTCGATAATAGTAAGAGGATTAGATGGCTACACAGCTTAGGTAAAATCTTACTATGTAGCATTAATAGGATTTAAGGGAATCACGCCCTATTATACTATAGCAATAGCAGCTAAGGTGGCTGTACAATGAGCAAACATTATCATGAATTGATTCAAAAGTTTGTACATCATCTGAACGTTGTTAGGTACTTCTTCTTGTGTGTTGTTGCCATGATTGGTTTCTTCTGGTAGAGACATGATTTGCTCTAGAACTTCACAATTTTCTTATTGATCCTGAGTAGTATTGTTAGTTCCTCAATAAAGTTAGCTATTATCTTCTTACTAGTGGAGTCACCAAAATGTAAATGAGGGAAATTTAGTTCTAGTGGTCACGTGCATGTAGCTCAAGTCTCATACTACACGTAGCCCTAGAGGAGCGGCGTAAAATGACATGTAAGGGATAACTTAGAGAAGAAGAAATAGAGAGGAGGATTAGGCAATCTCAACAAGCTCAAATACACTAGTGACAAGTGGAGAAGCTATAGAGCATCAACTCCACTATTTAAGATTAGAGATTATATGTTCTTCACTTTGAGCTCTATTAATAGATATATGATAGTGTAACACCGTTTTTTTGAATAGTTGAAATTGTCCCCAAACGAAGAGGAGCTTTGAGATATTTACAGAGTTAAGCCATAAATGATATTCATTGAATCGTGATGATAGTCGACGATTAAGATAAGTCCTTTTGTTGATAGATTCTTCCATGAGTTCTTATTGAGTCCAAGCCCATAGATAGTCTCTCAAAGTGTCTGAGCTTCCCTAAGAAAAGTTAAAAATGAATAGGCCAGCCTAATGGTCTCAATTCTAAGCTTACCATGCTATAGTTCCCTTAGTCATTGCAAATTCACAAATCTAACTCTTTGGACCTTATCACCTTAACCCACCCAAAGAGTTAATCCTAGATCTTTTAATGAATTTATAGCCTGTAAATCATTTTAGCCCTCTATACTTATTTATTATGGCAATGAAAGTGCTGAGTCATTTGATTGAAAAGGAATTGGACAAAAGGCAATGGAAAGCTATAAGATTAACAAAGTATTTAATGTTTTCACACTTATTCTTTGTAGTTGACATGGTCTTGATGGCTTATGCAACTACAAAATTTGCATCTACAATAAAAGAGACCTTAGAAACCTTTGAGAAATTGCAAGGCTTGAAAAGCAATTTGAGCAAATGTAGAGTCTTATTCTCTATAAAAGCATGCTTATAAGTAAAGCAAGAGATCTACTCCATTACTAGCTTAAGGGAAGTAAATACTTTTAGAACATATTTGGGATACCCTATAATGAAAGGATTAAAAGTTAGAAAAAATGAATTTCATAACTCAACCAACAAGCTAAGAATGAAAATGGATGGTTAAAAGTGGAAGCTACTGTCCACAGCTACCCAAGTAAACTAGTAAAAGTTGTTTTACAAGCCATTCTAACCTATTACTTACAGGTGTGAAAAATTCCTACTGATATGATTAAACAAATTGATTAAATCACAAGGAAGCTTATATTAAGTAAAGAGGATAATAAGAAAAAAATTCATTGGTCACATTAGGAAATTCTTATCACTTCAAAAGATAAAAGGTGGCTTGAGCCTAGATAATATTGAAAAAAGACAATTCCAAAAACTTTATCCGTAAAATTTTTAAACTAGAGTAGATACCGGTAAATATAATGGATCGATGAGTAGGATATTGTTCCCACAATATTAAATGAAGTAATAGACTAGTATCAATTCTACTATTATCCAAGCACCTAAAAAATTGATAAAATGAAACTAAATTAAATTATTAAAACTAACTAAGACTAAGGAATTTGACAAAAAAAAAAAAAAGGGTAATCATGAAGGAGAACTTTTACTAATTCAATCAATAATAAAGTGAAAAAATTGAATCCACCATAATATAGTCATGGCATTGTAATTGAATTACAATTATAATTAGCTACTTGTCTATTCTTATGAATTTGCCAAAGTACTTTATTTCCCTTCCAAGTCCTAAAGTTTTTTATGGGTTAATAATTTATTTCATCTCTCGAATCATTAAATTATCACCTAACCAAATTAAATTCCTAGATTCCTCTAGTCAATTTAATATGGATTAAAAGAGTACAATTGCACATCTTCTAATATAATTGACTAGTGTTTTAAACTAATCTCTCCTAAATTCCTTAAGTTAAAAATTAACAAGGACACTGAAATAAGCCCTAAGTGCAAATTCAATCCAATTAAAAATAGTTAGAATCTTCCTAGTTTACCAACTTGATTAAATATAAATCTTGATAAGCCATAAAGTCGCTTTCCAATTCAAAAAGACACTCTATAATCCTATGTTTTGGACCCTAAACATAAGATCATAATATCAAGATTTAAATAAGAATAATCTAAGCATATAATTATATTATAATAAAGCCACAAACATAATTAATAGTTAGGCTTTATCAATCTTCTACATAAAATAATTTAATATATGATTGAATTGAAGAAACATAGAATAAAACAGAAACTTGCTATGAAAGTATTCATTATTGAAAAAACGGTAGTTGTAAATATAGTGTGTACAAAATCATCCAAGTAAAGATAAAGAATCAAAATCATGGTAGGGAATGATCTCTTGAAGCTTCGTAATTCAATTCTTGTTCGTTACCGGGGCATCAATTAAGGAATTGTAATTTACAAAAAGTATAGGCCAATCATGTGGGCCCTTTTGGCCCATCTCCATTCTCACTGTATATTCCCTATTTCTCATTTTCGTCGAAGGAGACCCAGACCCGAGTTTTATTTCCCTTGGCCACCGCACAGCGGCACAGGACATTTACGAAAAAGAGTATTGACACGCACAGAGAAGAATATTGAGACGGGAAGGGGAGAGTGACTTGGTGTAGTGGGTCCATGGTGAGTTCTCTTTTGCAAACAACCAAAGAGGTGCAATCTAATGCTGTGGAACTATGGTTTTATCTATGTTTTTGGAATTTTACCTAACTTAAGGACCACTTTATCCATTCGTTTAGGTTCTTACCGGTTCATAAAAACGCTACTCTCACCATTATTCTTTCCAAGTTTTTTGTCATTAAATCCTCAACAGATCGGCCATAGGATAGCCAACTAGTCATAGCGTTTCTTATTATAAAGTTATCTCGAGGTAAAAACGATATTTTTTTTATTTTTGTGATAAAATTTTACTTAAATTTCACCATAAAAAGGAATAGTTGTAGATACTCGATTTTTGCTTTCTAATAGTTATAATTTTAGTTTTTTAAAAGGGTCTTAATTTAAAAATAAAAATTAAATAAATTTTAAAAAATTAAATTACATAAAAAAATAAATTGAAAAATTGTAAAAATACAAAAAAAATGAAAAATTATAAAAAATTTTAGGAAAATAAATTTTTAAAAAGTAAAATGCTTTAGGATCAATTAATTTAATTTTAGTTTGGTTCAAATAGTTTATTTTAGAGAGTTATATAGTTTAAATATAATTTAACTCCACTAAATTTTAAGCCATAGGCCAATGACCTAATGGATTAACATTTGAACATTAGCAATAAATTTGCTTGAGGTCATAGATTCGAATATCATAAAATATAAATGTGCATTTTATTTTCCACCTTTTATTTTAGAAAATTAATTTAGCATATAGGATTTAAATCTAGTTTTAAATCTAATTAAATTATTTTAATCTAATACAATAAAGATATAAGAAATTTTAATCAAATTTAATTTTTATCAAATTGAATTTGAATCAATATAAAAGATTTAAATTTACTTTATTAGAACTTTATAAATACGGATCGCACAACATTAAAAAAAAAATTCATTTATACTCTCGCGGAAAGAAAAAACCAATAGCTGATCGAACAATCATCCGAAACTACGATACAAAAACAATCTTCAGCGCCAACTCCCCGTAGCTACAGTTCCCTGATCTGCAGCACAGCCAGACTTACAAGCTTTACTGCAGGCCCCACCACCCACGAACACCAAACTACTGTACTATACTGCTTCACACTGTTTAAGTCCGCACACGCTACTGCAGCTACCCCCAACTTCCATAGTAAGCAGCAGCAGACATGCCCACCAAATTCACACGTCCCCACAAGCCGACAACATAACCCCACCTACGCTGCTGTTGTCCATAAAGATCACACAGAAACAGTCCCAACGTCATTGAGCCCCTCCACGATAGCTCACTACTGCGCCTGACCCTCGTCACTACTGCGACACTTCAAAACACACCAAAGCACCTAACATACGACAGCACTTGATTCACACCTAACCGAAGTCATACGTTCCGATCGAGCACACTTTGAGCGACCAGCCACAATTACAATCGAGCCTCATCCTCTCCGACCACTCCTTGTACCGATCAATAGCCAAGACAGCAAGCCCACAACGCCGAGCACCTGTTGTACGCTACAGTCATATCTGTCCTCGCACAACCCCTGTCACGAACTCCACGTACATACTTCGAACTGCACTGTCCTCTCCACGTTGATCAGCTACACACAGATTCCACGCTAATCAGCCATACACAAGTTCTACACAGCCACTTCACCCGCGCAAACAGCCTGCACGCCACAGTCGAATAGCAATCAAGTTCAGTTGCTGAATTTTTTTTTTAAATTATTATTTTATTTGATATTTAGTTATGTTTATAGCATATTATATATATATATATATATAAGCTTAAGTATTTTTCAGTCTTAAGTCTTTTTTATAAAATTTGTCACTTAGGAAATTATTTTTTTTAATAAAAAAATTAATAAAAGACCCCTTTAAAAAAATATAGGACTTTTAGAAAGTTTTTTATAAAATAAAAACATTTGAGAATTAAGGCACTTTAAATTTTATTTGAATAAACCAAATTAATAATAATGTAAACTTAGTCAGTTTTCAAAAATTAAAATAAACCCGATTAGTGGGTATGTAAAACTTAGGTTTTTTTTTCTTTTGATTTTTATTTTCCTTAAAAATATTTTTTAAAAAAGGACAATTTTAATGAATAAACCTAATTTTGAAAAATTAATAGTGACATCCTATTAGCGTTTAATAGGTTAGCTCCGAATTCAAAATCCTCTAGTTTTTATCAAATTAAAATTAAAGATCAATAACTAAATCGTAATCAATTCATCCCATTGATTACAATTTCTTGTTTTCTTTTTTAACTCTGATTAGGTGGTGATTGCAAATGTTTCTTAAAAGAATCGAAATTTCTCAATTGCTCTAGTTGAGAATTAATATTAAATAAGTTAAGATTTAGTATTAATCAGAAAGTAAGAAATCAAATTAAAAATAAGAAAACCGAAAATTCAAGCTTAACACTAAAGAATGAACTGCCTAGCATAAACAATATCACGAAAATGCAATAGGATGAAAGCAAAATTAAGGTACCTAATCCAACAATAGTGGAGAGAAAACATTAGACCAATCTTTATATACAATCGAGAAGAGGTTGGATATTTTTTCTCCTTAAATACTAAGAAGAGTATACAACTAAGTGTAATTTATAGGAAACTTGTATACAAAGAGGCCAACATGGTTGACACTTCCTGGATATGGAAAATGCCTTTACTACTAAAAATCAATTTGTTCCTCTAGAGAATGATAAGGAATGAATTACCTACCATAAACAATATCAAGAAAAAAAATTCTCGATGTTTCTTGTTAATAAGGCTCTTTAGACATGAGCCCCTTAAACTCATTCAGATCTAACACCCCTCACCACTTAGGACCTGTTACCCTAAGCTCAAGCCCTAGGCCTAGCTTAATTAAGTTTAAGAGGCTCTTTAATAACTAAAAGACACTAGATAAAGATAAAAGATCAAGTCAACAACCACCTGTAGTATATATAGAACACGTTGGACACCACGAGCTCACTTTCCCTCACTTACAGGAGAGGATTCTATCTACTAATTACCCTCTAAATGTAAGCACCATTCTGCTGTAAATATCAAGTCACCACTTATTGGTAAGGACTACTTGACAATTCATGCGCTTAAGTTTGTCTATTCCTTTCAAGTATTCCCTATTTTCCAAAATAATTTGCTAATTTAAACATCAGAGTGATCACGTTGAATAACATCCTGGTGATCACGTTGAATAACATCCTGGCGCTTCTTATAGTATTCTATTTTGCAAGTTTGACCAACCTGCAAAATCCAATATTTACTGACAAATACTTTGAGACAACACTACTCTAGCGTACACTAACTATGGATCAAAAAATGAGGACACGAAGCATGCTCTAAGAGACTGCCACATTGTACAGCAAGTCTGGCATAACGTTTAGCCGCAAGACAAACAAGAAAACTTCCACAGCCCTTTTAAGGAATGGATAGTCGCTAACCGCAAATCAAGCAAAGCTGATAGAATGCAAGAATCCTCACCATGAACCATAGCTTTCGCATTTGTGCTATGGACAATATGGAATCGCAGAAACAAATCCATATTTGACGGCCAAAATTGCCCCCGAATTTCCCAGAGGCAGTGGAATGATGAACTCAATGAGTATTGGGCCATCAAAAAAGTCAAACAAAACATGCGAAGTGTTACAACGATGAATCTCATATGGAAAAAGCCTAAGGACGGTTGGGTTAAACTTAGTACTGATGCTTCGGTTGTTGGCATGAACGATGAAGCCACGATTGGAGGAATCTTAAGGGACGAAAATGGACATTAGATTATGGGCTGTGCGAGAGATTGAAAGAACTACCATGTAGAAAGAAAAATTATAGGGATTGTTTTAGGGGTTGCCATACTGCCAAAAGATAGGAATAAAAAGAATTGACATTACAATGGACTCAAAAATAGCTATGCAATCAGTAAGAAACCACACAAATTGTTTAAATAATTACTCACATGTGATTTTTGCATGCAAGGAAAAGATATTATACTTTGATGAATATCAGATCACCTTTGCTCACGGGGAAACCAACTGCATAGCGGATAGATTGGTGGCTGAGATCAGGAATTTTGATAACTTGGAGGAAATAATCCTTTTTATGCCTTGCTCTGATCAAATTTTACCACTGTTTATAGACGTGGCCTATCCAATTGCAAGAAACGTTAGGAATGTTATGTTATGTAATACTAAAAGGTGCAGGATGATGACTATGCTTTACTGCCACGTTCATGTTTATTTTTTGTTAATAGGTAAGGTACTATGAGTCACTATGTCTGATGGTTCAAGCCATAGGACTGTTGGACTACCAACATTATGTAATATTGCTAATCTTTAATGAATTCTCATGTTGATCGAAAAAAAGGAAAAATAAATAAATAAATAAGCGTAGTGACTATTATAAAAGCGTTTTACCTAACCAAAGATTTTAAATTCATAAGATTATGAATAGGAAACCTCCGTGAGTATGTTTGTTGTGAGCGACGTCTTAATACCATAGGAAGGGCGTTCTGTGACTGCAAGCTTGGGGGATGACACTTCGGATGCGAGACAAGGACATTCAGTGATCGGAATGGCCAAGTGAGTTGTCCAGATGGACTCTACTCACCGGTCATACGATGCAAACTATCCTAAACTTCCTGGGTGCCCTTGTGACGTTTATAAACTCCGGCGCTCTCGTTACGAACTTGACTTACTCCACTCGCAATCTGTGGAAAAGGTATTATTAAAATTTGTTGAACACATTAAACTTATAAAATAAGATTAGTGGATTAATTCATGTATTCATTGTAAACTGCTACTAGCATATTTGATGAAATTTATTAAAGATTGAAGTAATTGCTCCCATAAAAATCAACCATCGAACAATAATACCTTGTCGTGCAAATTGTTGGATCACCACAATTGTGGTATTTTGAAGAACATACTCATTAAAAAGATGAAGTTATATAGAGAGAGACCGTAAAAAAGACTAACACTTAACATTTCTTATCTGATAGACTCAATCTAGTAGTGTTTAATCTTACTTATCATGTATAATTTTCCCACTAACCAAGATTTCGATGTATCCAAATTCTATGACATTCTAGGAAATAGACAGGATGGGCTTCACAGAATAAAATTTAACATATACAAAAGTAAAATGAAGGGAGGGAGGGGAAAAAAGTTGTGGTCATAAAGCCCATAAAATTATTATAGGATGTGAGTTTAAACTCATGTTTTGAAGGATGGTGCTCCGGACCCACTTCATTCCTTATGCATGCTATTTCATTAGTGATCTTTAAAATAAATTTCTAGTTTTAACATTTTAATTGAATTTATATAAATAATTGACCTATTGCATAGATTGATTGGGAATGCAATTACAAATAATGAGGTGCTTTAAAATTTTCATGATTCTTATAGCCATAGGCATGTGTTTTCAAAACATAAACAGATTTCTACCAATCCATTAAAGTAACACTAAGATTTCTTATAAGAACTAACAAAGCAAAAACGATGTGAAACTCTCCCGACTTCTCAAGATTGGGCGTTGCATGAAGTCATTCTTGGTAGGAATAAAAAGCATTAATAATTTTTTTAACCATTATACACGTTACAAGTATCAGGAAAATGAATTCAAGCCTGATTTATCCTATTTATAAGTCAGTATCAATGCAATTAGGTTACATTAACTTTGGCAAAAGCAATAATATTTTAAAGTACATATTTACTATTCTTGTCATAGTGGTTTCTCAATCAATGACAAGAAGACACTTGATATATTAATAAAATGATTTGTGTATATATATATATTTCATCCTCACTTATTTTAAATATATTGATCAGTACACTATAAAAATAGAAAGGATGAGACAACAGATGTCCATCCATAATCAACATTCCTAATATTTTCCATTCAATCATAAATGTGGTAATATATAATTTTGCCGAGGATGTGTTCTTCTCAGGGTTCAAAAGCCTTTTTTATTTCATGTTTGTATGATCCCTTGTAGGAATAAAGATGAAATAGAATGGGCTTGGATGAAGGCACATGCACAAAAGCATGTAATTTTTTGTTGGGCTACATATCACTGTGCAGCATAAAGCCATTGTAAAATAAAAATTACACCTGAGTGAATAAGCTTCGTGTTAGGACGGAAATTTTTAATAGTTAAAGAGCGGATAACATTATCGCAACGATGTATATTGCTAATATCATATGGGCCAAATTAGTGACATAAAACAATGTTATGATAGTGTCATAAAGAATTGAGGATATTTTCTATTTATGCTACTTTTAATAATATTTATTTTCTCTTTAAACTACTAAAATTATTCATTCTTTGTTTCGATTTGAATCTTTATTCATCCGTTAGGATGTAAATTTTCCACCGTCAAAAAAGTTAGTGTTGTTGGTCCATTTCATATGTTTCATTTGATTTTCTCGCATATTAATTGGAATTTTAATCGTGAGTTAATTAAATTTCCAACGGTGATTAAAATTAGAATTATTTCCGCTTCGAATTATGCAAATAAGCTTCTAAAGTTTCCAAATAATTTAAATAGATGATATATTTTATAGTTAAAATATTATCAGAATATATAAAATATTCAGCATTTTCACGTCATGAAGTATAAGAGTAGGAAGATGGTTGAATCATATAGCTTTTAAATGATAAAGTTTCTTTATTTCAAATTAAAATGATTATCTAACGTTATAGTGCCTGATTGAATTTTTTTCACAACAAGCGAGGATATTATATTTAAGAACTTGAATTTATGAGCTTGCTCAAATCTCTCTCTTTCAAAGAGTAAAAAGTGGGTAGTTCTTAGTCCATTTATTTTTGGCAGTGCTCTCTATTGGGTATATAAGAAATGGGACTCCCTTAAGTTTAAATACGGGAGCATAATTAAATATCTCTCTCTTCAAAGGAATTAGACGGTAGACGTTTGATCAATCTATTTCTAGCACCCTCATTCCGGGTTTAATGGATGAGAAATGTAGCCATAAAATACGAAATCACTTTTATACATATATATATATATATATATATTATTAAAATGGATTGGAGCTTATGTAACCGCTTTATTTCAAAATTACTATTTACACCTATCATTTAATATATATTATAGTAAAACCAATAGTATATTAAGTTTTAAAAACTATAAATATATTATCGCATAGCTAAATATATCAACTTAATTTTTGTTTCCTCTACCTTTGATTTCTTCTCTCTCTCACTATCTCCTATTAATTGTACTATCTTCGCACTAAGTATCTCTCTTCCACCTTTCCCTACTGACTGCACGTGTTTCCTACTATATCTCTCTCTTTTCATCATTTTTCACAAAACTATAATTGAAACCCTTTTCAATTTTCCTTAGAATTGTTATTGAAATCGATTGATACACTTATCATAAAAATCTGTGCAAGAACATATAGGTAAAGTTGGTGCAAGTTTGGGCTTTTTGATATCACCATCTACTTGCTTGATCATATTATTGGAATTGATTGATTTAGAGACAATTTTGAGGGTTTGTTTTTTTTTTTCTTCTCTTCTTTTTTTGATATGTCATTATTATCTTTTATTTCTTAAAAAAACCAAATAATAAATTACCTCAATCTTTAATTTTAATTTTGTTGTGTTTAAAATTGGTTGCTTTCTCATTCTTTACATTTAAATGTGTAATGTTTTTAATGCATGGCCAAGGTATGTTGCAAAAGAGATTTCTACAATAACAAATAAGGAGACTATAATTAACAGTAAATAGGTTATTCTAGCTTTAATTCAAGACATTTATATGAAGTGCTTTAATTCAAAACGTTTCAATATCAAATGGTTGTGTAGAGTTAACACCATGCTATAGTCTCCTTCATTCACTACGTGCCAAGAAAATGATCAATCTACAGAGTGATTTCCAACCTTTAATGGTGGTTTATCTTTATATTTTTAGTTCAAGTTTGGATCTTTACTAACCATTTCTTCTTTTTTTTTTTCTGTTTTTTCTTTTTCATTCTTTGTACAGTGTTATGAGGTTGAAGAGAAGATGGGAAAAAAATTTGGTTTTTTTTTTTTTTTGCCCTTTTCATTTGTGTTTCAAGTTTTATTCTTTTTGAGGATTTGTATTGTTAATTTTAACAATTTTTTTTTAAATTTTGGAATAATTTTGTTTTGACGAAACAGATATAGTTGATCTTTTATTTTTTATTTTCTATTTTTTTGGCTAATAATGATATGTAAATAGATTGATTTATCAATATGGGCAATTCCTCCTATTTAAAATTTTCAAAAATATATATTACAATTATTTTACATCCGCAATATAGATACGTCGTCCGCTAGTATATATATATATCACCATATAGAAAGATGTTAATAAAAAAAATGCTCCCCGAATAACCTATTTATTTTTCCTGCCCGAAGATCCCATGGACTTTCTTATGTTACTTGTGGGTCAGTATGTTTCTGTTCTCGTATATGCGTCAAGTGAAAACACCTATACTTTGAGAATTTATGGAGAAAACATAGCCATTCCCATCTTCTGCAATTCAACGGAGATAAAGTTCCATGACTATCAAACTTTATTTCAAATCAAGGTGAATCATCATGCTGGATTATGTTGATAATTTAGCAGTCGTTCAATCAATTTAGATACAATGCACTAAGAATATAAATGAATTTATATAGATGAAATAAAGGTCCTTGAATGCACGATTCTACTGAAAATCAGTAAAAGGCTTATAAAATCGGAATATAAAATCGAAACGTAGAAACATAAGTTTTTACTATATACGTAAAATAGTTTTTAAAAAGCTATAAATATATTTATAGTAGTTATAGGAAACTTGAAATATATGATTAAAATAAAGAAATACAAAAATTAAGTTCTTGTTTATATAAAAATTCTTATTCTATAATTTAATATTCTCTTAAGTACGATTAGCAAAGTTGAAACCACTATTTTCCATTGTTTTGTTTTGAAAAAAAAAAGGGTTGAATTGAATAAAATCAAACATTTGAACTTTTTTTTAAGTTATTAATAGTATAAACTTAAATATATGATTTTTATTATGAAATTTTCAATTTAAGCTGGTACCCGAATGAAGGCTATGAGTATCGAATAAGAAACTAAGAAAGTGAGAAAGAGAAAAAATAGCTAGAATAGGATATAAAAGATGATTTAATACCTTAATAGTTAATAGAATAGTAAAAACCTAGTTAAATATATATATAGTTTTATTTTTAACCCATTCAATTCATATAAATAGAATTGGTAGATTCGGTTAACAACGTAAGTTTTTATGAAGTTTGACATATAAAATCAGTTAAAAATGTAAGTTTCTATAAAAAAAAAAATTTATACAAGTTAACTTAGAAGAGTTTCTTAAGATCGTAAACTCGTTAGAACGAATAAGTAAAATCATGATTTTGAAAACTATGGATAAAACTTAACATGATAACTAGATGGGTAAACCTATTTAGCCCATTCATAAGTGTGTTTGAATTTTAGTTTTGCAACTAAATTTGTTTACAAACTCTTTTGATAATTGCGTATTGTAAATATTTTTAAGTCTCACTCATGAATGCATTTGAGATTAGGGTTTTCAGTAATGTAATTTAATTTTATACTTTATTATCTACTTATTCTAGTCTCTTCTCCAATGTGTACACCTCTCTTTCTCCTCTTGTTCATACCCCCTTAGCCACAACACAAAAACCCTCAATTCTACATCATATTACTAGTTAAATTTGTGAAGACAAATGGTTAAATTTAAAGAGGTTATCAAGTGCATGCATATAATATAAAAAGACAAAAAATAAAAAAAATACATATAAATTAACAATCAAATACTAACTATTCTATGATTCTTCTCACACTCTCTCTCTTTTCCTAAGTGTAGTGGAGCATTTTTCTTTTTTCTTTTCCTCCTTTTAGTCTTATTATTTGAGTGCATAGCTTGAGTGGTGCATTATGATACTTGTCTTATTGGAAATGGATTCTCTTAATTTAACTTCCATTAACTTTCCTCGATTTATTTCTGTAAAATGTTGCCATATATAATCAAAGGTTTATATTATAAGGAAGAAAATAATATCATAATGACTAAATAAAGTATTTATAAAATTTAAATAATTTCAATTATTGATTTGTAAAATGAAGAAAATTTAGAGAAGAAAAAATAAGAGGATCCAAATCCTGTCTTATTTGTTATTCCAAATTAATTTTTTTTCATTGTAATTTCCTTCAATTGTACTTTTTTTTTCTATATTTATATCATTTTTCCTCTTTTTTTTTGGAATTTTGACATAATTAATTAATATAATTTTGTATTTTTGTAAATTTCTTATTTCTTTTTATACTCTTGAGATAAAATTTTTCTAAAAGCTATATTTTAAATTTTCAAAATTTATTTCTTTTTTATTTTTTAATTTATGTTGAATTTATATTTTTTCATCATTTTCATACTTTCTATTTTTATTTTTATATCTTATGAAATCAAAATATTTTACTAATTTTTTATTCTTTTAAAAAATTTAGCTTTTCTTTTATAATTTTGTATGTTATGTTTTGTATTTTTTTGATATATTGTTAAATTTCATTATTTAGAAATTTCATTATGATATATTTTTTCTATATTTATTGTGGTTATGGTATATTTAAATAACCATTAGTTGATTTATTAATTGTGTTTATAAATTACATCAAGTTCTTTTATTTTTCATTTTTTCTTTTTATGCTTTTGCATCTTCTCAATGGCTGGTTTCTTTTTGTAAATTTTATTACTATAATGTGTCTTTATGTTTTTTTTTTATCTATATTTTCAACTTTTAATTGTTTGAATTTGAACTTTACAATTTTTCACATTATTATGTTTGTCATATTTTCTAGTTGATTTTTCTTTTGAAAAAAATGGTTGCCCAAAATCTCTAAGAACCATGTACATAGCATGGCTTTAACTTACCTAAATTAGTTGTTAGTATTGTTGGATTAAAATTGCAACAACAATTTTACAATGTTAGGCTTACCCTGAAACCAATACGAGGAATATTAGTGACAAAACTTTTCAACCAACTAGGTCTAAGTAAGTGAACTTACCCTTAATACAACAAATTTAATGGAAATGTTTAATTGATTCATCTTCGAATTAGCTTCTTTCTTTTCAAGTAAACATCCATAAGAAAGATAGTTTAACTAAACATTACCTACAAACAAATTAAGGTATGAAAATGTACAATAGCCATATATATTAATCTAACCTAATAATATCTAAATTAACACATAGGTTAACTCATTAAGAAGGTTTCATGAACTAGTGTACATTTTGTAATGATAATAATTTGTAAATTCAAGTGTAGCTCATGTGTAGAACCCTATTAGATTGAAGAAGGCATTACAAATTTTCTCTATAATTAAACAGGAAATTATCATACAATTATGCCCTTACACCTCGTATAATTCTTCTAAATAAATACATATGGAGCATAATTATCCCATGAGAGAAACAAGTGATTCTCGTCGATTAAACTTTACTTAGTCTCCTCTCATATGTCATGTCTCATCCAATCACTTAGCAACAATGTTTTATACTTGTTAAGGTTTTCAACCATGTCGTTGACAATGCATTCAATTAAAGGATACAATTTTCAAGTTAGCAACAAAAAAAAAAAAGAAAAAAAGAAGAAGAACAAGAACAAGAAGAAGAAGAAGAAAAAAGAAAAACAAAAAATATACAAAAGTCCTCAATGTTTACGATAATTTGCAAACAAGTCTTTTTAATTCATGGTATTAGATTTTCAATTGAACAAGTACAAAAAAGTTCTCAACATTTGCTTCTTTTTCTATTTTAATTCTTAATGTTTCAAATTTTTCATTTGAGTCCTAAATTTTTACAAAAATTTGTAAATTAGACTTTTTAATTGATGACATTAAATTATCATTTACACTTACACACATGGCAACATTATATTGGTTGACGTACTTTTATTAAATAAATAATATTATAAAATATTAAGAATTGATTAAGATATAAAAAAAATTATATAGAAAAAGTTAAAAATAATGAAAATTTATAAAAAAATTGTATAAAATAATAAAATGTTANATATTAAGAATTGATTAAGATATAAAAAAAATTATATAGAAAAAGTTAAAAATAATGAAAATTTATAAAAAAATTGTATAAATTAATAAATGTTAACAAAATTTTTCAAAGAAAAAAGAAATATATATATACTTATATAGTTACTCACACACACACACACATATATATATACTTACTAGGCTTCCAGCCACCCTTTCCCTTAGGTGGTCAAATTTTTTTTTCCCTTATATTTTTGCATTTTTCTTGTATTTTTTCTTAAATTTTATTAATTTATTTGAAAATTAATATTAATATATAAATGTGCATAAGTATATATATTGCTAAATATATTATATTTGTAATTTTTTAAATTTTTATTTTTTCATTTTTCCAATTTTTTAATAAATTTTCATTATTTTTTAATATTTTTATAATTTTTAATATTTTATAATATTATTTATTTAATAGAAATACATACACTAATAGAATGTTGTGACATGTTAATATGTAAATGATATTTAATACCATCAATTAAAATGACTATTTTGCAAATGTTAAGGTTTTTTTATATTTTTTTCCAAAAAATAAAAATACAATACAATTTTCAACAAAGAATAATTCCTAAATATATAATTTGTAAATTCAAGCACAACCCACGTGTAAAACCCTGCAAGATCAAAGTAGGCATTAAAATTTTTCTCTATCATTGTCATCAAACAATTTTTGATCAATTGGATAAGTATGCTATTATGCCCCATATATTTTTTCCAAATAAATACAAATAGAGCATGATTACCCCACAAGAGAAACAAGTGATTCTCGTTAGCTAAACTTTACTTAGTCTCCTCTCTCATGTCATCTCCTGTCAATTACTTAGCAATGAAGTTTTGTACTTGTTAGGGTTTTCGAGTATGTTGTTAACACTTAACAATGTATTCAATTAAAGAATACAATTTTCAAGTTGGCCAAAAAAAAAAAAAGGAAATAGAATACAATTTTCAACAAAGAATAATTCTAAGAAGATTCCGTAAACTAATAATTAGATATTAATTGATTTCCAGGACTTTTAAAACACCATTTCACACTACTATAACTCTCACTACTTGCTGTATTGCTATATAGACAATTTCCATATGGAATTTCGTCAAAATTATTGCCATTTCCACTACATATAATATTAATCTATAACATTTAAGTCCTCGAGATGTTTTGGTATTTTATATGCATTTAAATATATATCCCTCGTTTTATAAGTAATTTTCATATAATTTATCACTCATTTCATATTCTAAAGACTATTTCCTACCACAATCTGAAATATTTACTTAAATAATTTCCCATGCTCACTTTTCTTCTCGTACTCTATCCTCAGTACATAGAAATAGCGGTCACTCACTTTGTATTCTATATCTACCATAGATTAAAGCCACTACGGTCATTGCACTTTTTTTAAAGCACCCATAATGCAATGCATTTTCCAATAGTTATATTTCATCTTGAAAATTCGTCTCTCTCCACTTGTTGAAACCATTTTAATATAAGTTCAAAGATGCTTCTATTTAACCATGCATTGCATAGATCGATTTTCCATTTTTCATATCAACTTCTGAAATGTCGTTATATAAAGAGAAAAATCAACGCAAAATTAAGCCATGACGACTATTTTCAGCAAGGGACAGATTTTCAACACTTTTCATTATACAAAACTCATATTTCTTACGCAATTTATATCGTCCGCAGAAGGCTACTGAATTATTAAATTAGGTCGTGTTGTTTTCAGTACGATTAAAACGTTAACTAATTATCATCGTCGAGATGATGCTTAACTTGATAAACACAACATTCTTGCTTGACTAGAAGTGGAAGTCATGCCAATGATGCATTTAGTTGTATATACTTGACCCCAAAACTGTACTCTCACGCTTCAGTCAATTGGCACCAAATTCTCCCTTACACGTTTCGTTTATTTATTTATTCCTGATTTTCTCCTATTTGTAATCATGTGAAGGAAAATTATGTGTTTTCAGTTCTCGGCGTTGGACAATTCGTACGTCCTTGCTGGAATTCGATGATTTTTTTAAATTTTTTTTCTAGATTAGGTTTCGAAGAAAATGTAAGAAAATTCAAAGCGGAAGTATATTACATACACTGTTATAACAAAAAAAAAAAAAAAAAGTATACTACTAATAATAATTACTTACTAAGATTAAAATAGCGAGGGTTAACCACTGTCCACAGCAAATAGGAAAATAATATGAGTGTGTTTCTTTCATGTAAATTGTTTTCAAAGTTGTTTCATATTTACTGCAATCAAAATTCTAAAAGAATCTTAAAATATAGTAATTAATGATTGTTAACGGTATGTGATGGTAGGAGACGTGTGACAATCGATGGCTATTATTAGTTAACCATTATAAAATGGGTTAGAGGGAGAAAAAATGATATTCATTTTACTTATTTTTCATTAGCCTTCTTCATAATTAGTAGCTACTGCTACCAGCAGCTGGCCACTACATCATCAACTCTCACTAGAAGTTATTAGTATTTGCATCATCTTGAATTATTGGATAGTTTTTATTAGTTCTTAAACTTTGGTAATAACCAATATTTAAGAAAACAAAAAAAAAGAAGAAAATTAATAGAAGGTTTTCGACATAACAAACACACCCCAAATTTTTACACTTCAAAATGGTCTTCGCGTGCAATTTGCAGCCGTTCATTTGTTTTCTAGTAATTTGGAATATTGGGGCGATTAAGTTTATAATTGTTCACTAAGTCCGCCAAATGATAAGGACGACGGCGATGTTGAGATTAATAAACAAAGAATGTCTTTATCTACGCACCTAGTTAAGTAAATTTTCTAATTACTTCTAAATCCTAATCGACTGGCATGTTTAGATAAACGAAATACAAATATCTATAATAAAATCTAGCTTTTATAAAATTATTATTTATATTTTCACATATTAAAATTCTATTAGTATCTACATGCCATTCATTTATTCACGTATTATATTAATACTATTAAAACTTTTCTCTAATGTTAAATATACATATCATATTCTTATGTAATCATCTTGCATAAAGGATAGAGACCGATTGTATTTTATATTAAGATAAAATTATAAATGTACCAATTAAATTATTAAACTATTGGTTATGTATAAATAAATAGTTTAAACTTTTAAAGTGTAATTTTATTTCTCCGTAACTTTTAAACTTTATGCATATAGGCCCTAAATCATTGCTAGATCTTCGTATTTGATGCTAAAACTTGTTGATTTAGGATTATGTTATGGGCAGCTCTTCACATGGTATAATGGGAGAAGCGGAGCAAGGAGAGTGGAAGAGAAAAGACTTAACAGGGGATTTGTCAGCATCGAACCGCTGAGTAAACTCCATTCTACCCAGGTAACTAGTTTGCCAGCATCAGGGTTTGATCATTCATGCGGAGCTTTAATGGATCAATGGAGTAAAATGGAATTTCAAAACATTGGTAAAGAAATCAACTTTCTCACGGATAAACTAGTTACTCCAGTAGTTCGTTCGAGTTCATATATTCCAGATCGAATAAATATCGAACCGAATTCAGTTTAACTTAGCGATATGTTAAATAGTGCCACATTCACCTCTATTCTTATTATTAGTAATTTGGTATGCAACCGTCATTAACGATGTAAGGAAGCCATAACATCGACGCGTGCAATGTTTGTCACGTTTCCGGTCGATGAGGGACCAAGTACATTCTGGACTATTGTGCATTTGAAATGGGTCTTAAAGGATGTTGGCATAACTGTAATTTTAGCAACATTGTACATTCT
Source organism: Lumnitzera littorea (assembly GCA_024138015.1). Lineage (NCBI taxonomy): Eukaryota > Viridiplantae > Streptophyta > Magnoliopsida > Myrtales > Combretaceae > Lumnitzera > Lumnitzera littorea. The sequence continues at coordinate 86,870,510 of JAMXBB010000006.1, read as the reverse complement.
CTAATTTAATTGACAGAGCTAACGCGTCCTGTCTCCAAAAGTGAAGCCTAACAGAGTGGCAATGCAATATATTCTTCTTGACTCGATTGCGTGTGCCAAAGAACATTTGATAATTGAAATGAAAGTTTAACCTTTTCGTTTTATCTTTATATGTAAAGATGGTATTTGTTTCATGAAAAAATATTGGTCGAAAATTTTTTTTCGCTCTTTCTATTATTTTTATAATTCATCCATTCTTCGAAAATTAGTCTCATAAATATATGCTATATATGTAGAGACAAATATTAAAGTATCAATTAGTCATTATAAGAAATGTAGTGTTTCATAAAAAGAAACAAAAATTTTAGAACGTTTTGGAGATATCTATTCAAAACATTTCAACATTCGAGCAAGATAACATACAAAATTATGAAATTTATCACTTTTCCATGAAATAAAAAATAAAATATAAAAAAAGAAATTTAGTTAGCAATAGATACTTGATAGTTATATATAATATCTTTTTATTTTAAATTTTATCTTATTTCATTTCCTCTAAGTTCTACAAGGAAAAGACAAGGGAAAATAAATAAATAAAAACTGTCACACCCTGTTCTGCCTTAATATCCTTGATTTTTAATTATTAAGTTTCTATTTTTTACTTGCTGTTCCATGTTTGATTAACATACATCGCCTGTGTACATCCATTAATGATTGTATGATTGGGGACTTGGGATCGTGTTCTTCAATCATATATCGATAAGAAAACATAAGGATATTTACTTTTCATTTTCTTGGAAAATATGGGCTAGACAAGGCTAACCCTAACATCTAAATTTCTTATCCTATATTGGGTCGGAGATGGAAAATATATATATATTTTTTGAAAAGTAAAACAGTATAGAACTTACCTAAATTTCACCCAATCAGGATGTTCGATAGAGTTCCAAAACTCACGCTTTTGTTGACTTATTTTTCTATCTGGAATAAGATTTGTCTAGAGAAAACTCGTTCATTTATCTTCCAGAAAAGGTCGAAAAGGTAAATAAAAGAAAGAGGAATTATTCTAAACCTTGCTAAAACTGCAATTTTATTTTATAGAATGAAAATAGCATATCTTGCTTTTTCAAATATAACCCCCTTCCTTACCTTTTTGAGAATGAACACCATAAACAAATAAATCCATATTTGTCTTGTTAATAAGATATTTTAGATTTAAGCTCCCTACGTTAGTACCAACTTACCTAGGCTTATGACTCAACTCAACTTGCTTGTATTCGGCCCCACTATCCTCCTAACCACTCTTGACTTAAACCTACTAGATGGCCTACCTAGTATTAAAAGCCTACAACAACAACCAACAAATAGAAGGATAAGACTTAGAGACTCGGTCAATGGCCATTACTCAACAAATTTGAACCATGTTAGACTGCATGCTCTTACTACCCATGACGTATAGATGTGCCAAAGGGCCACTCCAGGTCCTAGCTTCCGACTACCTTTCTCTATAAATATTAAACAATATCCTAACAATGAGCCACTTAGACTCTTTGCACACTTAACCTCCATTCGAGCACCCTTACACTCTTATTTCTTTACCCACCGTATTAACTTAAGCATCAGAGTAGTTATGCTGAATAACATCTCAGCGCCCCCACAGTATATTGTTTTGTAAACTCATTATGCAAGCGCAAAGCCCATATTCATTATACTCTATCAGCAGAATCTTAGAAATGACATTTGGTGCCATCTGTGAGAAATAACTCACTCGATACCAAAACACCGCAAACACTCTCCAAACACTTTTCCTATTTCCTTTATCCATCATGTCCCATGCCGTAGATATTAGCAACTAGCCTCCAATATGGCAGACCCTTTAACAACAACTATAATACTAAAGAAGCTACTTGAAGAGTTCATTGCTCATAATAGGGAGCTTCAAGCTAGGATTGACGAAGTGAAGGGATAGACTAGGCATACTTGACTGCCTAAAGCTTCAAACACCCATAATGAGCAGAACAACCAACAGTAGCAACAGTAGAATGATAGGGCTCTATAGCCCAACCCCTTCATACAAGAGTAGTAGGCATGGCCTACGATTAACCGCAACCACACCCTTGCTAGCAACGAGTAGGTGGTCGACTCTTATGGTGGGGTTGCCCACTTAGCAACATATGAAGTTTACCCAACTAATAATACAGACCTACATAAGCTCCGGGAAATGGTTAAAAGGCTCTTCGAGAAGTAAGAGAGCAAAGCAGTTGAAGGAGATGGCCTCGTTGCTAGCAACAAGCCCCACCACCCCCCGGTCCCTTTACTAAGGGTATCTAGTATGAGGTTCTACCTCCAAATTCCAAACTCCCTACCCTAGACCAATACGACATCACTAGTGATCCTAACAATCACTTCCTCTATTTCCATATCCTTATAAACCTCTATAGTCATAAGGATGCAATCATGTGCAAGGCTTTTCCAGGCACTTTGAGAAAGGCAGCTTGGATGTGGTTCAACCATATGCCTAAGACTTCATCCCTTCCTTTGATGAGCTCGCTTGTTGGTTTAACCTTTACTTTAAGGCTAGTAGGCCTGCATCCAAGGACACCTCATCCTTGTTTTTTATTAGGTAGAAAGAAGGGGAAAACCTTCAAGAGTATTTAACTTGACAAGGGAGTTACTACCCATGTCACTTAGCTCGACATCAAACCTTCTAGAGACTTTTTCCAATTTGTCTCAAAAAGTAAGCTTGAGACTCAGGCTAAATTTTGGCAAAAGACCTATAAATACATAGAATAGTAAGATAATATTCACATTAGGCGCAAAGTCAACCTAGAGAGGTTTGGAAGAAAGAAGGATAAGGAAAATGGATCTATCAAAGATTACCTTAGTAGCAAGCTATTGAGCCACCTTGATGGGCAGAACTCCAACAGTAAGAAGTGCCTACTACCTCTACCCTTACTCAAGTCTACATGGAGATCTAAGGAAGAGGCTGATAACTCTTATTTTAAACATATTTCATATGGTGATTTTATAGTATTTCCCTTACATTTTTTGTTTTCTTTTAAGGAATTGATACTTAATTGAGTAAAATTTTGATTTCAAGGTTTGAACGTGTTCTTGGATTGAAAACGAAGAAAAGGAATCAAGTTTTACTCAATTTGGAGTTTAAATGAATGAGTTATGAAGTTTTGAAGTTTTGAAGTTACACAGTCTGGGACACGGTCGTGTCCCCAAGCTGTGTCCATCCAGAAAAATTTGCCAAGGTCAGAAAGTTACACGACCTAAGGACACGACCGTGTCCCAGGCTGTGTCTGGTGACAAAAATAGAAACCTTACAATACATTATAAAAGGACATACTAGGGTTTCGAAAAGGGGATTGGACACTCGAGAAGTGAAGAAACTTGAAGAGAAGGAGAGGAAAAAGGCGAAAGCAACACTAACTTCAAGATTGGAAAATTTTTTCATCAACCAAAGGGGTTTTTCATGTTTTATTTTATGTTTTTGATGGAACTCGTTTTTAGTTTCATTATGATAGCTTAGAATTCATATATTTAGGATTATGGAACTTAGGATTTCATGTGACTCTTGAATTGATTTATAATTTTCAATAAAGTTTATATCTTTTCTTGATTTAATTATGTTGTTTAATTGTTGATTGATATTTCTAGAGTATCAATTTATGATATTATGCATGATGATTGAGAAATTACATGTGTAATTAGATCTTGGCATAATTGGAGAGAATTACATGTATATTTAGAGATAAGATACATGTTTTTTCCAAAAAGTTGATTGTTTGTGTAGGAATTTATTATACATTAATGCAATTCCAAGTTATATTACTAAGTGAAGAGATTCCGGTAAATAATTTAGGATTAGGGTTAATATGCTTGAAAAAGGTATTAACTTTAATTGTGAATCCCTCCGGTCAAGAATAATAGAAATTGAATTGAATGTATTTTAAGCGATCACATGTTAAACACTAAGGGAAGTAATTCCTAAATACGTTATTACTTTCTTGAAGTCGTTCTTAGTTTTATTGCTTTCTAAATTGCTTAATCAAGTTTCATAATTAGGTTAGTTTGTTAATTTTAGTATTTTTAATTCATTTAACTCATCACAATTTTCCGGTTAGATAATAGAGCTAAGGTTAATATTAGTACTCGAAGTCTCTGAGGGATCGACTCGAACTCACATCCACTATATTAAAATTGATAAGTGCACTTGCCTAATATCAGAGGCCGACTAAAGAAGCCCCACTATAGAAGCCCCCCTAAGATGAAGGGGAACTCCAATCGTCGAAACTAAAAAAAAATTATCAATTCCACGAGGACTATGGCTACACAACAAACAAATGCTTTCAGCTAAAGAATGCCATGGAGTACACCATCCAAAGGGGGGGCTTCTTTAGAGCACATGTAGCTAAAGCCAATGATGGCGCAAATAAGCCACCTTAGAGGCAATGGATTAAGTATGCCTAAGAAGAAGAAAATAATGACCACCACAATAATCAAGCCCTCAATGTTGTTATCAATATTATTATTAAGGGGCCATACCTAGGGAGCTAGCTAAGCTTCAGCAACTCGGCTAATGCCCCATCTGAAGTGAAAGCCTTGTAAGAGAAGAAATATAGGCGGATACCTATATCTCCTTCTCTAATAAAGACTTGGAGGGGTTTAACCACCCCTTCCCCTCCAAATTAGGATGCCCTAGTGATTGTGGCAATGATCTCAGACTTCGAGGTCTTGAAGATCATAATAGACACTAGTAGCTCCATTGACATCTTCCTTAAACACACTAAAGACAAGATGAGGAAGAAGTTGCCCATGTACCTGCCTACAATGCTTTACTAGGATAACTAAACCTTACTAGTTTTAGAGTTACTACATTGTCCCTCCACTTATAGGCTAAATTCCTAAACCCCATCTTGGTGGAAGTTTCTAGATGTGATCAGAAGCTCTCTAAGGAGTTCTAAGTAACGGCGGCTTGAGGTGATGGTGTCTTCTCTTTAAAAATAGGTCCATATGAGAAGCCAACTGAGACAGGCGAGCGTAGTGAGAAGACAAAAGAGGTGTAGATTGGCACCAACCTTAACTAGACTACTAAGGTTAGGGTTGAGATGCCTCCGGAGGTGATGGAGGCCATTGTCCAACTCCTACAAGCCAACTCAAATCATTTCGCCTGGTCGTCATCAGATATGTCTGACCCACAAGCTTAAAATTGACAAGAACTTCTAGCCTATCAAGTAGAAGAAAAAACATTTTACCCTAAAGTAGTAGGCCACTGTTAAGGAAGAAGTGCAAAACCTATTGAATGTAGGCTTTGTACAAGAGGAGAAATACCCAACCTAGTTGGGTGCTAGTCAAGAAGAAAAATGGGAAGTGGCAAATGTGTATCGATTATACCAACCTCAATAAAAGTCTGCCTAAAGGATTGCTTCCCTCTCCCAATGATAGACTAATCGGTTAACTCTATGTCGACATACACTCTATTAAGCTTTATGTACTCTTTTCAGGTTACAATCAGATTAAGACGAACCTAAAAGGTAAAGTTCATACCTCCTTCATCACAGATTTTGGCACCTACTACTACATTGTTATTCCTTTCGACCTCAAAAATACCTAGGCAACATATCAATAAATAATGACGTCATTGTCTAAGCCCTAGCTTAGGTAGAACATGAAGTATATATGAATAATATGATCATCAAAAGCAAGCAACCCAACAACCATATCAAGGACTTATTTGAGGCCTTTGATAGAATGAGAAGGTACAACATGAAGCTAAACCTGCAGAAGTGCATATTTAAGGTCACCTCTGGTAAGTTCCTGAGCTTTATGGTTGTACAATGAAAGATTGAGGCCAATCTAGAAAAGACTAAGGCCATCAGAGAGATGAAGCCCCCCCACCATGGTCAAGGAAGTTTAGAAGCTCATCAACATGACAAATGTATGGAGTTCTTCAAAATCCTTAAGAATCCTAAGGGTTTTGAGTGGACTCCCTAATGTCAAGTAGCCTTTAAGGAGTTACAAGACTTCTTAGAGCACCCTCCTATCCTTTTAAAGCCAATTCAAGGAGAGGATCTCTACCTATCCTAGTAATCAACAATAAGGCACTTTCGTTTATACTAGTCAGGATGGAAGGAAGAAAACACATACTCGTTTACTATGTCAATTACATTCTCCAAGGGCTTAAGGTCAGGTATTCTAAGGTAGAGAAGTTTGCCTTGGTACTGGTAATTTTTGCATGATGGCTCCAGCCTTACTTCTAGGTACACTAGATCATCATACTGTACACTAGTTGCTCCTTATGCTTCTACAAAAACCTAATACTTTTAGTTAGATGGTTACACATTATAGTTGAGCACATGTGGAATTCAGTATTAGCTACGAACGGCCTATAAAGCACAAGTGCTGAATGATTTTATTGTGTAGTATACTAGAGAGGAGGAAGCATCGCTTGAATGTGACAAATCGATGTAAACTCTTTATGTTGATAGCTCTTCTACCTCTAAAGGAAGAGTTGTAGGCTTGGTGCTCACTAGAGCACACAAGACAACTGTCTACTACGCCCTCAAGTTTGGGTTCAACATAAGTAATAATAAATCCAAATATGAGGCCTTGATCACCAATCTTAAGTTGGCCAAAGAGATCAACACTAAGCACCTTGAGGTATTATTAGACTTTATGCTTATCATCAAGTAAGTCCAAGGCAAGTATGAAGCCAAGGACGACACCAAGGCAAGATACTTAGATAAGGTAAAGACTTTACTAGCTAAGTTCCCTTCATGGAATATCACAAAAGTACCCTAAATTGAGAACTCAACAGCTAATTAGTTGTCCAAACTCACCTTTAGTGGAATATAGAGGCTAGAGGTGAAGGACGGGAAGATATTCATCGAGCACTTGCTAGAGAAGAGCATCACTCAAGTAAGGCTAAGGTCCTTAAGCTCAATGTGGAACCAATACAGCCGAGCTTGATAGACACCATCCAAAGCTAATTAAAGTAAGACACATTACTGCCTAACATGAAGGAGGCTAAGAAATTGAGGTACTACATCGCTAACTAAATCTTGATCAATGGCACCTTTTATTGAAGAGTAGTCAACCTCCTTCTGCTTAGATGCCTTCGATTAGGGTAAAGATTGCATATCATGAAAGAGTTGTATGTTGAAGTGTATAGCAGCCACATCTAATCATAAGCCTTCTACATCCATGCTCTTCAGCTAGGATATTATTAGCCAACTATAAGGTAGGACACAAAGGCGGTAGCCTAGAAGTGTCCTCAGTATCAAAAGCATGCTCCAATCATGCATGCTCCTAGCTCTAACCTTCAGCCTCTAATGAGTCCATGGACCTTCACTTAGTGGGGCATCAACATTCTTAGCGCTTTCTTAAAGGCATCTAGAGGATGATAGTTCATCATTGTGGCTACAACTACTTCACTAAGTGGGTCGAGGTTGAGGTCAAGGTTGTTGCCAAGATAATGAAGAAGAGCATGGCATCATTTGTCCATAACAACATTCTCTTTAGGTTCGAGGTTCCATACTCCCACATTACAAACAATAGGCAGTAGTTCGGTAACCCAAATTTAAGGAATTTTGTATAAAGCATGACATCACTCCCACTTCACTTCGATTGTATACCCTGAATCCAACGGCTAGGTCAAGGTGACTAATAAGATCATCCTTGATCGTATCAAGAAGAAGGTTGACCAAGTCAGGGTAGATAGGTAGACAAGCTACCAAATATCTTATGGGGATACAGGACCATTCATCGCACTTCTACAAGTGAAACCCCATTTTGCCTAGCCTTCAACTTGAAAGTAGTACTCCCTATCAAACTAAAGCTTCCCAACATCTGGGCTTAGTGGTTCAATGTTATCGTGAATAAGTCTCTTTTGCAGGCTAGTATAGACACTATAGAAGAGATCTAAGACCTTACTACAACTCAGGTGGCCGCTTATCAACATAAGGTGGCCAGATACTACGATAAAAAGGTTCGGCATATAGAATTTAAGGTGATCTAGTCTGCTAAAAGCTCCAAGCTACTGGCTCATGTAATGGACAAGGGGAGCTAGTCCCCAATCAGAAAGACCTAGTCAAAGTTAAAGAAAGTGGGGGGCAACAAGGCATATAAGCTAGAGAGGTTAGATGGAAAGCTCATCTTGCATACATGGAATGTCAACAATTTGCAGCTATATTTTAATTAGAGCATTGTAAATACAATTGTAACTTTTTTATAAAATTATTAATGAAAGTTTCATTCTCCAAAGTTATTATATATCTCCTTTTATTTTTATTGTTAACTTGTCCCAACCTGAAATGGGTAAACAAATCCATAACCTACAAAAGTCCTCACAAGAACCCCTAACTTACATACCTCTTTAGGCATGGGTAAGATGAAACACCACCAATGTGACCCCTCATTAGATAAACTTAGTAGTAGGTAATACCCCTTACACAACCAAGGAACTCCCATAATGGTTGTTGGAACATCACCAACTCAACCCCTAAAGCGACATAAGCTACTAATAGCTGAGTGATCCTTTAGGAAGAGCAACCCTAGGTCTTTCCTAGGTAAAGTGACCTTAGCTTCCAATAGCTAAACAATCTTATAAGAAAAATAGCATTAACCCCTCAACTAAGTTTACTAAGTACCAACAAGTGAAAAACATGAAAACAGAAAAGAAAATATAAAGTAGCTGTAAAGTGAAGCCTCTCATTTAGTAGTTTGAAACATTTATAAAGGTAAAAGCTAGCATATCGGCCTAATACAAGTTCTTTCCATTCAAAAAACTAAACAACTGCAACAAAAAGGAAAAAGGGTAATGGCTCAATTGTTTTAGATTAGCTAACTCCAGTAGTTCAAAGAAATCCAATGTACTAATTCATTTGGAGGGCTAATCCATTTGAACTAATTGGTCCTAAGCTAAAGAGGAAGGAGGAGGAGTCTACTGGCTTTAGTTGATAGGAAGGCCACCTTAAACTTGGTCTTTCCCTTAAGTGCCTTTGGAGGTAACCTTCTATAGAGCTATTGGGGCCAAGGAGGATGTAAGTGCGTCTTAGACAATCTCAACGGTAAGAGTAGCCATCCTCTCCTTCTTCCTAACTTCCCTGTCCTCCCAATGACGTAGACCATCTAAAAAGTCTAGAAAACTCAAGTCTAAGCTAAGATGATGTTGGAGCACCATCACTCAGAGCGCCTAACCCAACTCAATGGAGATATCCTCAAATTCATCAATCCATTACTTTGTCTTGAGGAAATTTTATATAGCCTTTTACTCGGTAGTAAGATGAATGACCTCCCTACTCTCGAGGCTAGAGATTGGCCCCTTCATCTCATCAGCCTCTTCTTAAAGATCCCGGATCTTCCTCTCTAACTTTGCCTTATGATTAGCCAACTCAAGCAAATATTTCTTAACGTTGGAGCACTCATTAGCTTTCATAGCCAGCTCCTCATTAGCCTTCTTATCCTCTTCTAACCTCTTAGAGAGTTCAGCCTTAGATTTCTACTCTTTCTCTAATTGTTTGTTGGGTAAGCTAATCTTTCTAATAGCCCCCTTCGACCTTCTCTCACTCTTGCCTCTCCTTCTGTAGCTCGACCTCTAGCTCTACCTTTTACATAATAGAGCAACAAAGATGTCAGTTAGTTTTCTGAATTTTTTTATAATGATGCTTATAAGAGGACTCTACCTCTTTGTAGCCCTTTTATGCACTAAATACCTCGTCGTGGAGAACCTTTTCCTAACCCAACAATTAGTTGTAGTGCCCAAGCTAAAGCAACACTTAACTATGATATTACACCACATAAAACAAACCATGTGCAGTTAGAAGAAAATTTTAAAGTATGCTGAAAGGTAAGGCCACCTAAAGGAATGAAAACTTACCTAACAAACTAGTAACCTTAGGTGGCCCACTAGATTAAAGGGTGTATCAACTTAACCTCTACCATCTTATCCAAGATAGCTCAGTTAACAAGTGTATAAGACCCCATTGAAGCATATAAGTTGAGCACTCGGTAATGTAGCATTACGTCGCTGGCCTAGACGTCCCACTTTGGTCTGAGGAGTTTCTACCTAACTTACCTAGTAGATGGCTCGTTAGCCCCCATAAGCAAGCAATCGTTCTGGGACTCATACAAAAAGGTCTTAAATGAGTTCAACATTGTCCCTATCTGCCTATGTTGATTCAACAGCTCATTATGGTTCCATCTCCCCCTCTACCACCCAACCCACATAGGAACTCCTCAGACCAAAGTGGGACGTCTAGGCCAGCGACGTAATGCTACATTACCGAGTGCTCAACTTATATGCTTCAATGGGGTCTTATACACTTGTTAACTGAGCTATCTTGGATAAGATGGTAGAGGTTAAGTTGATACACCCTTTAATCTAGTGGGCCACCTAAGGTTACTAGTTTGTTAGGTAAGTTTTCATTCCTTTAGGTGGCCTTACCTTTCAGCATACTTTAAAATTTTCTTCTAACTGCACATGGTTTGTTTTATGTGGTGTAATATCATAGTTAAGTGTTGCTTTAGCTTGGGCACTACAACTAATTGTTGGGTTAGGAAAAGGTTCTCCACGACGAGGTATTTAGTGCATAAAAGGGCTACAAAGAGGTAGAGTCCTCTTATAAGCATCATTATAAAAAAATTCAGAAAACTANCCCCCCCCCCCCCCCCCCCCTAAAGATACTAGTGACTACAGGGAAAGTCATAGACATTGGATTAGCCAAGCAACTACTTCATCTTAGCCTACTTTGGAGCTGACACACTTGTCTTTCCTAATTTAGGGGCATTCTTCTTTTGGCCTATCTACTTCGCCTCCGTACTCACTTCAATCCTCTTCTCCTTGCTCTTAAAAGGGGTAAAGGGGAGTAGAGAGTCATTACCTCCTACTCCTTACTAGTGAGTCCCTACTCTTCTATAATGGTAAAGGGTTTGAACATGGGAACAAGCTCAGATAAAGGAGCCACCAAATTCAAGAGATGGGAAATCACCACCTATACAGAAGCGATAAAGACTGAGACCCCCTAAAGTAAGATTAGTAGCTTTGTCCTACTAGTCTCCACCAATCTTAACTTCGACTTCATAGCCTTACCTTTAGGGTCGGTAGCCTTCTTCTTAAGATTTTTTCTTAACTCCTGCAGTCTCAAGAGCTCCAACCTACTGGTCAAGGCAACTCCTTAGACCTTACCAACTTATTACCTACAAGAGTAAATGAACAACATAAGTAAAAGATAAGACTACAAGTACTTACAATCTTCGCCATGACTAACACAGGCAAAGAGGACCCCCCATTCCTTAGAATGATGACTGTAAGCCCCAAAGCTAAGCCAATTGATCATAGGATTGAACTTAGAATATAAGGTTTTGGACGATCGGTTAAGGAATTCGATCAAACCCCAAATTATAACCTATTGAGAGAAATATTAGTAAAAATGACCCCGTAAACTTAAATTTAAGAAAATAAGTAATAAAATAGGAGACTATAAAATTTTCAAATTTTAAGCATAATAATTGCTAATTACCGAAAATGCAAAAAATGTAATCTAATAACTAATAAATTACTAGAAATAGATTACATGTATACTAAAAATTTTAGAATAACCAAAATAATAATTAGGAATGTTCACGTGTATCCCATATGTATTTACGTGTAGATAAAAATACGCGAAATTACCTAAATTAGCCAAAAACTTAGTAAATAATTAAAGAAAATTATAAATTAATTGTGGAAAAGTCAGAAAAAAAAATCAGAAGAGTGTGGAATGATACAAATTGGGTCGTGGCAAGTCAGAATCTGAAAAAGAAAAATCAACCAATTAAATTAGAACAACACAAAAGCCAAAAATATAAGGATAAGGAAATTGTCTTGTCCAAATTAATGCATAATAAATTCCCTAAAGCCCTATAAATAGCAGGAAAAATCCAAGAACTCATTTCTTGTCCAAATTAATGCATAATAAATTCCCTAAAGCCCTATAAATAGCAGGAAAAATCCAAGAACTCATTTCGACAGTTAGAAATCAGAGAAAATTAGGGAGAGACAAAAATTGAGAGAAAAATTCGGTTTAGAAAAAAATTAGAAAAAACTATGCAATTAGGGCTTTTAAAGGGAACCCACACCAGACGAGTAGCTAAGAGTGGATGGCCACCACCACCACATGGTGGTGGCAGCGCCCAGGCCAGCTGACAAGGCCACGGCAGCCCGCGGTGGTCGGAGCCACCCAAATCGGTGAGTCCGATTTCCAGCCCGATTCTTGTGTAATTTTGTAAAAATAGTAAATATTATTAGAAAATTATGAATTTTGTTATTCTGAGATATTTTTGTATGTAGTTTGTAGGAAAAATATTATTTTCATGAAAACATGCCTCGTAATATATGATCCTTAAGAAATTGTGCAAAACCGTGCACATTTCGATTTAGAAATAAATGACCTTAGGAGTGTAGTTTCGAGCCCAAAATTTTTGTGTAGATTATTTAGATGATATAGAACAGTGCTATGAATCCCTTTTTCAAAAATTAATTTTTAAAATTTTTAGATAATTTTTAGGTCTTAAAATGAGGCATAAAATGGGTAATTTAAGGTTAATTAAGTAATTAAATTATTAATTACTGACTTAGTGAATAAGTAGATGTTTTAGGATGTGGAAATCTAATGGAGTATGATACTTGTAGCATTTAAGGTGTTAGATGTAATTATTAGGTTAATTATGTAGTAAATGAGTAATAAGAAAAATAGTTAATTTTGTAAATTAGGGAAATTTGGAGTAAAATCTGATTTAGGATGGATTTAGAAATTTTGAAATAATAATTGATGTTTAGGGATGGTAATTAAAGTGATAGAAATATTAGAAGTGCATTATGTACATAATAAGCAATAATGCATAATATGTAATTTTTGGAAATATACTAAATAAAAAATATTAGAATAAAAAATTTATATTATGAGAATAATAAAAATGTACAATAAATCTGATAGGAAACTGGAATTTATGGAATTATATGAAAAATGTAAAAATTTCTCACATTAGGAGTAAATTCGATACACAAATAAAGATTTAAGTATACCGGATGGAATAAAATACTAATTAGAAGTAATGATGGTATGTAGGAGATCGGGAAGTAATGTGATTAATTTCACAATATAGGTTGAAACGGATTTCTAGGGTTGGAATCTAAAACATTACTTAGAAATCGAACTAAAACCTAATTTAGAAATCAATGCGAAAACCAAACCTAGAATAATTGAAAAAGACTTAATACCTAGATAATTAGGCATATTAAACCTTAAACAAAACTTAACAATAAGCGTTATAGGATAAAATGAACTTATAATATTTATATGAAAAACTGAAACTACGTTCGTGTTATAGGGATGATCGGCGATGGCCTGAGTAAATCGAACCTCGAATGAGTAAGCGAGGAGTCGAGGTAAGTTGGGATTAATACGATGCTGTATTTTGGAGGCTTAAGATTATGCTTGGTTGTGCTTGTTAGATAGTTGAATGTGCGAATGTGCTTGATTATGGGTGATGCTATGATTCTATTTGTTGTTCTAGCATATATTGTATGATTTGTATGTAAGGATTGATCACCCTAAACTTGACTTAATCAAATATCCGACCAGTAATCATAATCAGACATGCATGGCAACCCGTTAGGGGAACTTAGGACTCTCCAGCCAAATACCGACCCCTTCAGAAGGGATAGCGCAGGATTGCAAAATGGTCCCTTCTTCATCCTCAGTCGAACTAAGTGATAGGAGAGGAGGTCACGGCGAGAGTGAAAACAGTGGTTCGAAGGTAGTTACGGGAGGAGCAAGGTCTCCATTACACAAGCCTGGGTTTGGTCGTAAGCTGTTGCATTAACGGCAACTCCTCAACCCGGATTAAAGTAGGCGCAATTTCTCTAATCTCACGACGGGCCGGACAACGTCGTGCGATGGCATTTGCTTGCAGATGCATTGCACCTAATAAGTGATTGAAAACCTTGTTGTGTGTATGGTAGAGTTTTAAGTCTTCCTCCTAACTTACTGAGTTGTGGATGCTTACATTCCTATAAACGTCGTGCAGGTGCTGGCTAAGAAGCGGCAACAACTACTCTGAAGCTAGTAACTGATGGATCCTAGGGAGTGAAGAAAAATATTGAAGAACGATCATATATTCTTAAGGTCTAAGTTTTGTTTTAATTAGAATTTTTCATTTGTGAATAATGTAATAACTGAATTTATAGTATATATATATATATATATATATATATAAATTTTCTCACTTTCTTAGGTAAATGCTTTATCTAAACTACAAATTGTTTACTTCAAAGCGGGTTAGTCGTGGACGCCTTGTGTAGATCAGGTCTAAGATAGCGGTTGTGAGGCCAACTTCTATCTTAGGGTGGTTTACACGGCGGGGCTGTTACGACTCTGCCGCTTTGGGGCGTGACAATGACGAAGGATAGCTTCCTATGAGCCCGTACTAGCATAACGGAGGAATCAACTTATGATGAAGTTGGACTTGTACCTCCTAACCATTTTTTCATCGTAGATTTCTCCATACTAAGAAAGAGCTCAAAGATCGGCTTGTTGAAATATCTCTACATGGTCACCTTGACATTTATTAACTTATTGTACCTTAGTTCCATTAAGGCCTTAATCTCTCGTGCCACCTTGAAGTCCCTTAGACCCAGCTTCTTGAGAGCTCTAATCTAAACCAGTTTGGTCCATCAAGTCCAGAAGTTAGCTTGTGAAGGTAGCTTTACCACCACAAACTTGTCCCAGCTTCTTCATAAATGAGTCTAAGCCCCCAAATAACTTTTTGCCCTTAGTCATTCTAAAGATATGTCCACCTATATAAGGTCTTCCATAAATAAAAATAGTTAAATAACTTAACTGTAGCTTGTACCACCAAATATTACACAGGTCCATGAACGCCTTTAGCATCCTCTACCCATTAGGGGGAGATTTGAGTGAGGCAGCACTGGTGGTAGTGAAAGAGTTTCCTCTCAAAATCAATGAAGGGGAGGCGCATCCTAAACTTCAAGCACTTTTCATGGATAGCAAAATGCCTCCCCTATAGTAAAGGCACACTCTCCTCCCTGTTTGGTGGTTGCACTACTAGGCTATGCAATTCTTCTATAACATAATTATGTAAAACAAGGTTCATAACGATTGGCTTACTCTTACTTAACCAACTAATTGGCCCTTGTCATTCCTAAGCCTATCAAACAAATCAATGGCCTCTGGTAAACAATTACAAGGGTAAACATCTCAAAGGATGGCCTTTATGAGTTCCACCTTATCTAGCCTCTCCAGTGCCCTCTTTGTCTCCTCATCTAATTGTGCCAGTATGGACAAGGCTTCTTCATCCTCATTCACGAGGGGACTATCATGTTATTTTCGTTAGCATTTGAAGGCATCAATTCATACTTTGATGTGTTAAAATATGACTCACTAGAGTTTGAGCTTGAGTTAATTGCCATTTCGAAGTATGATCAAGAAAGAAAAGCAAAAAGGCAAGAAAATTAGTTAATGAAGGAAGCTAAGAAGAAATAGAAAGTGTGCATAGTTGCAATAGGAGAATAAAAGTTTTAAGTCGTAGAAAGTGTTTAATCGACCCTCTTTAGGGTATATTTATAAGCTTAAGGCCTAGGGAAGCATACTAACAATTATAGGGATCTGTATAAGCACATTTCTCTTTACATACCAAGATAAAGACACATAGCAACAATTTTGATTAGATAGTGACAATCAAATGATAATATAGCTACAACTATATGCATGCTTATGTAGACATGACAACTATCATGTCGCACTAACTATATTCTAAAAATGCATGCTAACATAAGGATTTGAAAAGGTTAGGTTCCTTAGTAGGTCTAATTACGGTCCCTTCAACTTCTCTACCTACTACAACATCTCCTCAACATAGTAACTAGGGAAGCCCTTATGATTAATACGATAAGATGATTTAGTTCAACTCTACTAGTAACCTCAACTCTAACTAACATGATTGCACAGCACCTCTACTAGACCATCTCCTCTACTCAACACTTTAGATTGCTTAAGGAGGTTGTTCTTGTTAATCTCTAACTCGACACTCGAGTATCTAACCCATCATAAGATGTAGTTAACTCGAATCACTCTATGGGGTGTCTCCCTAGGTTGGACTCCTATCATGCCATGTCAATGATGACTCTTATTTTAAATACATTTTATATGGTAATTTTATAGTATTTCTCTTATATTTTTTTTTTTTAAAGAAATTGATACTTTATTAAGTAAAATTTTGATTTCAAGATTTAAACGTATTCTCGAATTGAAAACGAAGAAAATGAATTAAGTTTCACTCAATTTGGAGTTTTAGGAGAAAGTGACAATTTTTTATTAGAAAGTTATACAGTCTGGGATACAACTGTGTCCCCAGGCTGCGTTCATGCAAGATAATTTTTGTGCCAAGGTTAGTAAGTTACACAACCTGGGGACACAATCTGGTGACGAAAAAAAAAAAAACTTCATAATACATTATATAAGGACTTGTGAGGGTTTTGCATATAACTTTTGACACAAAAAAAGAGAAGAGACTTGAAGAGCAGGAGGAGCAAAAGGCGAAAGCAACACCAAACTTCAAGATTGAAAAAAGTTTCTCATCAATAAAAAGAGTTCTTCGTGTTTTATTTCTTGATTTTGTTGTAATTCGTTTTTAATTTCATCATAATAACTTAAGATTTTTGTACTTAGGATTGTAGAACATAGGGTTTCATGTAACTATTAGATTTCTTTTCAATTATGTGTTTTAATTATTAATTGATATTTCTAGGATATCAATCTATGATATTATACATAATGATTGAGAAATCACATGTATAATGAGATCTTGATATAATTGAAGAGAATTATATGTGTACTTGGAGATAAGATACATGATTCTTTCAGAAAGTTGTTCTTTTGTGTGGGAATTCATTGTACATTAATGTAATTCTAAATTATATTACTAAGTGAAGAGATTCCGGTAAATAATTTAGGATTAAGGTTAATATGTTTGATAAAGGTGTTAACTTTAGTTGTGAATCCCTCTAATCAAGAATAATAGAGATTAAATTGAATACATTTTAAGCGATCATATGTTAAACACTAGGAAAAACAATTTCTAAATACGTTATTTGCCTTCTTGAAGTCATTCTTAATTTTATCGCTTCGTAAATTACTTAGTCAAGTCTCATAATTAGATTAGTTTGTTAATTTTAGTATTTTTAATTTATTCAACCTATTACAATTTTTCGGTTAGATAATAGAGTTAAGATTAGTATTAATACTTGAGGTCTATGAGGGATCGACTCAAATTCACATCCGCTATATTAAAACTGATAAGTGCACTTGGTTTGTATCAGTCGACCTCTTCTTTGAGGATTTTTACATGTCTCCCCTTCACTCTAGATTGCCAAGCTGGCATGAATGCTTTAAGTCTAACTCGGCCACATGCCTAAGGAACCCATCCATTCTCTCTCTTTGCTACCTTGACAGTAATGAGACTACGGAGGAGAGGGAGGCACAAGAATTGATAAGATATTTTGGACATAGGCTCCTCAAGCTCATACCAACCTGCCTAAGCTCATGGCTTGGCTTAACTTACCTATATTCAGCTCTACTATCCTTCTACCTAACCTTGACTCAAGCCTATCAAACGGCCTGGCCAGTTATAATAGCCTACATCGGCTAGCAAATAAAAGGATAAGGCTTGGAGACTTGGTCAATAACTATTACAAATCTAGTCCATGTTAGATTACACACTCCCATTACCCATGACATACAGACCTGCCAAAGTGCAACTTTAGGTCCTCTAACTTCCAATTGCCCTCTTCTATAAATATCAATAAACATCCTAACGGTAAGCCACTTAAACTCTTTGTTCACTTAACCTCCATTCAAGCACCCTTACGCCCTTATTTCTTTACACATTATACTAAATTAAACATCGAAGTGATCATGTTGGACAATATGTTGGCGTCCCTCACAATGCATTGTTTAGCAAGTTCATTACATAAGCACAAAGCCTAGATTCATTATACTCTACTAACCAAATCCTAGAAACGACATGTCTTATAATATTGAAGTTCAATAGATTGGTTTTTATATCACACCTCTTAAATATTAGCTTTTTGTTATTACATTTCTTTATCTACCCCTTATACAAAAAAGGATGATTTTCAACCTACAAATAAATGTTTAAGGGTAATCCCAATAAAGCTCCTTCACTTAGAAACTTTTGATTTTCCTATATGTCATGTTCTTCACTTTAAATAAGAAGATTAAATTCTAATAAATTAAGATGTTAAAATTGCAAAGGTTTTGACTTCTATGGTAGCTTTTATTTTTTACATTTATTATATTGAACTTTTATTTTATTTTATTTTTTGGCTAACTACATTACAATTTGGGGAGGGGGTTTGAACCTAATTCATCCTATTAGGTTATAATGGTCTTACTGAACTTTTTTATTTTAGATACACACATTGCATATATATGCTGACTTAGTTATCTATTAAGCAACAAACTAAGTAATACTTCACTCCTATTTTGCACCTATACTGTAGTTAGGCAAACATAGGACATTGCTAACATATGGTATGGAACGAGATATGACAGTTCAAGATTTTATCAAAGAGCAAAGCATGGACACTTCTATTATTTTTGTTGATATTTGATAATCAAGAAGTCAAATTAATATTAAAGTGCTCATTGTATCTTTCATTTATCAAATAAATTTCAACTAATCAACTAATAATGCAATGAAATACCTATTCATAGCCAACTTAGAGATAGTAATAAAAGTGCAAAATAACCTAAAACCCTAACTAACTCTACCTCTATAAATATTATATAACCTCTACTCTTATTTACCAATCACTTCAAAAAAAAAAACAAACCACTTACTGCCAATAATAGTATTGACCGGCATCAATCCAAGCCCTTACTAGGGTGACAATTCAAAACTATACATTTCCTAGTTGTTATATGAATTATGAAATTAATTTCATAAACAAAACTTTATCATAACAACATAGACTACATGAGTCATAAAATTACACATAAGAAATACAAAGATTGTTTGGATTTTGAGTAAGAGAAAGTGAGAAATTTGAAAAACTTTTCTTGTTGATGGAAAAAAAAAATGAAAAACATTCTCTTGCTAAAACAATGTTTGATTTGAAAAATCATTCAACAATCCATGTAATAGCATGAATTACATTAATAGTTCATTATCATATAATTAACATTCACAATTATAATATGACAATGTTACATTGACAAGTTTCCGTACACTTGTTAAGATCACAACAATACATAATTAGATATTGATAATGATGTTGGTGATTTTTTGTCTAACTAGTATTAGGCTTCCTTAGACCAACAAAATAGTAAAGATATTAAAACTCCAACGTGACCACTCCAATACTTAAATATGTCTTCAATTAGAAAAAGAAAAAAGAAAAAAAAGCCCCAATAAATGTGATAATATGTGCATATAGATACCATTCAATTCTTTAAAAGAGGCCCCTCTTTAAATACTTGGATAGGCCTTATTTGTAGTTGTGGTTGATAGAGCAAATCTACCTCAAGCAGCTAGGTTTTAGCTTAGCAAGTCCCATCAAGTAAGGTATGGGTCTTGATGTGATAGCCAAATGATAGTCCTGCTTAAGCCTTGCCCATAGGTTATCTTGTCACATTAAATGTATTTAAGTTTTTAAGCCTTGCTCAAGATGAAGTGCTAACAAGAGTAGGGTGCTTGAGGGTCAAACACTTTCTTATCATCCCATTATTGTATGGTAGCTCTAGGGCCTTTGTTGGATATAAGTCGTTCTTTCGTAGTGCTCAGGGGTTGAACACCTTACAGTTGTTCGAAGTGTTTCGCTTTGTACATTAGGCTTAGGTTGTCTTGTTAAGCCTCCTGGCTTTTTTTGGGTAACAAGACCCAAGTTGAATTTCTACCATTAATATTTGTCTCCTTACTCTTCGTGGTGGCTAGTTGGCATGGAGAGTGATTTTTTTGCTAAGTTGAGGAGCGTAGCCATTTATGACTTTGCATTAGTGGCTTGATGTGGCACAAATGATTGTTAGATGATGGCTTTATACTTGCTAGCTTACCATTTTCTAAAGTTCTTAGGGGTCTAGTTGGTTGGCTTTTGATGTGTTTATAGTAGCTAAGATGTCTAGAAGGCCCTTGTGTTTCTAATCTGTTTTAGGCTATGTTGTAAATCCCATAAAATTGTAGTTTTAATCTTAAACTGAACCTAGATAACCCAAATAAGTTTATGAGTCAATAAAGCCAAATAAACTTTATTTGAATTAAAAACCCTGAAATATTTTAAAGAGGAAAAACCTTAAAATATCCATGAAAACCCTAATAATGTAAAATTGCTAACAAACGATTAAAAATAACTTCGAAATGCTAATAAACATGAGAGTACTAAATTAATATGTACGATCGATAGCATTATTACCTAATTTTTATGATTACATAACTAAATTAGTATTTTATGAATTCAATTATTGGAATTTCCTATCATTATTTAAATGTCATTTATGTGCCATATAATTCATATTATTCTTATATCTTATAAATTCTTTATAACTATAATATATTATACATTATCTATAATATTAGCAATATTTAAAGGAAATTCAAAATTTTATTATGTTTATTTATGTCACTATTTTCCCTAATTTTCTTTAATTTCTTTCATTTTCTTTACTCTTATTAAATTATACTAGATACATGTACATAATGCGATTATTTTATTAATATTTCAAATCTTGACTAATAGTCAACATGTCTTTTTCAAATGCATTTAATTCTCTTATCCTTTCTTTTTCATTTTCTTTTTCTTTCCCTTCCTTTTCCCTCTTGGCTGTAAGACATGTGTCCCCTACACATTTGACAACTTTCTTCTATTTTCTATCTTAATATAACAATCAAATTGAAGTTCTAAAACCCCCTTTTCAACCCAACAAGCCCCTCTCCTCTTTTTCATCTTCTTTCTTTTGTTTTTCTTTCAACTATCCTAACAAACATTCCACTATAATATATATTATCCATTCTTATTTTATCAACGCTTAAAGAAGGAGAAAAAGGAGAGATTAAGAGAAGAACTCTTCACCAAACCATATATTAAGGCAAATAATTACATTTACTTTACATAATATTAGTAGTAGTCCTTTATGTAAAGATATGTTTTATGTATTTTCTTGGTATATTTTTTAATCATCTTATCTTTAATATACCTATTATGTATTTTAGTGTATGGACTTAGAGACTCTATGTAAATATATTAGCTTTTAATTGTATAATTCATTTCCTTTGAAGATTTTGTTTATATGTACATATGTATTATTATATGTATAGATAGATATACATATATTATTACTTTAGATAGAAATATAAGTATATGAGTAAATATATATATACAGCTTACATGTATATGTATAAGAATATATATATAGCATTACATAAACACCTATATATAAAATACTTAATATATATGTGTGTGTGTGTGAAACTGAAAATATGTGTATATGTATAGGTGTTATATATTGAATTTTCTTTAAAAATATACTAAAAAATATAAATATATGTATATAAAAGTACATATAAAATTAAGTATAAATATATGTGCATGTACATATACATAAATACATAAAATAAGAGTATAATACAAGTATAAATACATGTATGGACATACGTATGTATATGTGTATATATGTATAGGTACATATACTAATATATTAAGTATAAGTGTACTTAATAGTATATTAAGTATAATAATATAGATAAGAAACCGCATGGACATATGCATGCATATGAGTGTATATAACAATATACTAAATGGAAGTACATATAATAAATTATTAAGCATAATAAATAATTAAGAATACATATATGCACATAAACATAAATGTATAAGTACACATCTTTAATTATACATACACAATACATTTATTTAATATAATAAAATAATATATATACACACAATTGTATGATGGGCTGAAACCCATAAAATATAATTAGGACCCATAATCTACTAATTAATTAAATATAATAATATATAAATATATTTAATAATAATAATAAAATTTAAGAAATATAAAAACAAGAGAAAAATCTATAAGCTGCCAAATGGACAAATGGAAAAATGCTACGTCAACAAACCATTAAAATAATTAATTAAACCAAAAAGCATAATTTAATTAGAAAATAATAATAATTAAGTAATTAAGAAAATTATAATAATAAGAAGATTAATCTAATCAGTAAATTCAACTTAAAATAAAAGAATATCAAAATTAATATAAAATAAGCATAGAAATAATTCTAAAAAAATAAGAAATTTAGAAATTAATTATATCATGAAATGGTGAAGAAAAGTTTAAAATTGACAAATAATACTATTTGGGTTGAAATAATCAATTTCACAACAATTTAAGCTTATTTCAAANACAAATGGGAAAATGCCATGTCAGCAAACCATCAAAATAATTAATTAAATCGAAAAGCATAAATTAATCAGAAAATAATAATAATTAAGTAATTATGGTAATTATAATAATAAGAAGATTAATCTAATCAGTAAATTCAACTTAAAATAAAAGAATATCAAAATTAATATAAAATAAGCATAGAAATAATTCTAAAAAAATAAGAAATTTAGAAATTAATTATATCATGAAATGGTGAAGAAAAGTTTAAAATTGACAAATAATACTATTTGGGTTGAAATAATCAATTTCACAACAATTTAAGCTTATTTCAAAAAATGCAAGTTTTAACATCTAAAACGGATCCAGTTACACAAACATACGTTTGAAAACTATAAAAAAAAATCGACTATAAGTTTATAAATAATGAAGTTAGAATGAAAAAGATATATATGATTACTGAAAAAGCTATAACCAAGGGAATTAATAGAAACATAGGTAAATCTATGTAAATAGATACATAGAATAGTTGGTTTACTTAGATACTCATTATCTTTTCATTTCCTAATCAATAGTTGATCTCGACACAGATACTGACTTCCTTGAGGATTACTACGATCCTTGATCAATATCATAGCCGAGTAAGTACTCCCTATGATTCTATACATATTTATATTTGTAGTTAGTGAATATTTCTTATCGTTAATAATTAGATAATGTGTGAGGTTAGGTTATGCATGTGAATGTTATTGCTTGACTAGTTATGAAATTACTTTAAAATATGATAATTTACTGTTTGTTGCATAGTAAGTTTAGTAGAAAATGATTTGTCTATGACTCAATTGATCATACAATAATTGGACTTAATTATATCAAACCTGATTGAACTAAATTGGATTATCCATTACATAAAATAATTCCAACCATTACATCATATGAACGTAATGATAGGCCATCCAGGGGTTAATAACTTATGAATATAGTATTCAAGTATGGTACACACATATCATAGGACCTTACCTTAACCCACGGGATTACTAATCTTTAGAAACACCACCCGCCTAACTAAGGGTTGAGTCTAAAGACCTCTGTTTAGAGGTAAATGTAGAATACGAGGGCCACTCACAATTATACTTATAACTTTGTTTTTAACAAAAATAAACAAACTGTTTTTCTTTAATTCAATACAAAGGAGTTTAGTAGTTATATAAGTTCAGGTTTAATACTCAGATTTGACTAGTGCTATGTATACTCCAACCTTAATTTTGGAGGGCATTAAATCTAACTTATATACAGTACCTGGTTAATTATATGTATTTATGCGGCATACTACGTGATCATGTATTCATACGTTTGAATTAATATTTATATAACTTGTGTGTTCAATGTAGCTGAGGATTACCTCACTAAGCTTAACAAGCTTACACCTTTGTAGACTTTTGATGCAGGAAGACTTATTCGTTACACTTGGTTGAGGCATGCCTAAGGTCAGTCTAATGTTCGGGGATATGTGTGTAAGCTGTGAGAGAAGAGTAAACTGATGTATAGTATGACTTTTATTATAGTTTTTATAGTGTTCTACATTGTGTCATGTAGTGCTTAGTTTAATGACTCCTTACTATTATAGAATGTTTGCTAGTCTTTTGAGACTATGAATGCTATACAATTACAATAGCTGTAACATTTTGTAAGTCTTATGTTCATATAGTTGTGCTGTGGTATTATCTTTATCTACATACCTTTGGATAAATGATCATAATAGTAGTTTGGTATGTCATATAAAGGCTTGCTGGTTAGAAAGGATACCAATCTACATTTTTTTGTACGATATACGGACCTTGCCACTATTAGGCCACCTTCGGATCATGACATATGTACCTAAGGTGAACCTTTTTGGGCACCCGAGAATTCCTACCCTATAACTTAGTTAGACTTCCCAAGCATTAAGTTTCTTTAGGGGCCTCAAGTGTCAATTTGAAACTTTTTGTTAGATTAGGCAACTAATCTCTACGTCTACAATTAAGGGTAACCAAGCGACTATTGATCCTTACCAAGAGCAGTGTTGTTCTAAATGCTTAGTTAATGCAATGTATTTTCCTATGCACTTCTTCCCTTATAAAGAAGAGTCTTTAGCGAAGATGGGATGTGTAGAAATATTTCGCCTTTTCCTTTCTTCTCTCTTGAACATTTTTTAAGAGTCTTTAAGGTTCTTTTGAGAGAAGCACACACAAAGATATACATATATATATATATATATATATGTATGTATGTATGTATGTATTTGTATTTCTTTGGTGGTGCGTAGGGAGTATCTATCTCCTAGAATGTGGCTAAGGGAGGAGGTTTCGCCTTACAAAATCTCTTATTTTTCCTTTGGAGTTCTAGTTTCTCATCTTATTTTTAGGTTACCTCTTAACTTTAGGAGGAGTTTCTTAAAGGATGGGAGCCTTAACTTCCCATTTTATGTAGGAAAGTAGCTTGGCGGCTTACCTCCTTCCTATAGGGCAGGTAGGTTGGGCTAAACTCACCCTTCTGGTCATCCTATTGCTATGTTAAGGTCTTTGAACCTTGGATGAGGGGTAGTTCAACCATTGTCAAAAAAGTAATAGTCCCCCATTGTCTTCTTTTATAATGATGGTCCTACTCCTTTGCCTTCTCTCTATGTATTTGGAGTCCTACCAAAGAGGTTGGTAGTGACATCTTTTACCCTATCCCTTAGCCTCCTCCGTAAGGATCGTAAATGAAGGATTGATACTTAGACTTAGGACAAGGCAAAATGTAGCAAAACTAGGTTGTCTTGAAGGATTGAGCAAACTTAGCAGCATAGCAATAGACCTTCATTAGTTAAAGAAGCCAAAGCCTATGTCCAAGAAACTTCCTTGGTGAAAGAGGATCATGGAGGCCTTCGGATACTTTATAGTTAGTAGGTCTCTTTATAATTTCTAACGTAATGTGCTTTTTCTTATAATAGTTGTCATAGTACATATAGTGTCCTTAAGTCAATATGCTGACCTTACTTTTATAAGTATCATTAGGTTTCTTTAAAAGTAATAAAAAGGATTTTTTTTTTTCTTTTTTGTTCTCTTATATTGTTGTTTCCTTTTCTTTTGTCTTTTCTATGATTTGATTGATATAAACAGAAAGGTCTAATTATAAAATAAACATGTATCTAATAATGAATATAATAATGTAAAATAAAATAAAAATAAATAAATTATAAGTCTTTTATATAATCTTCATGTCCATGTCGTAAGGATCTATGAAGTTGATGCCACCATCTATCTCATGTGAAGTTAGTAAGCTTTAAATAATTTCCATGTAAAGTTAACAAAATTCATGTACACCATGCAATTATATGTAGAAAGGTAACTAATGATCAATTAATCCATATAAACCTTCATCTAGCCTTAAGAAATTGCTAAGAAAAATAATCCACACGGGTTAAGGAATTTGATCCTTATCATCATATGATCAAACATTGTTTCTTTTATGTTACCTTTCAACCTTCATTGTATGTGCATCATATCCTCTAGCTCTACATAATATTACAACTCTAACACATTTGTAATATAAAAAATTCAATCTATGCACGAATCTCCCCATAATAACTCCTCTATTTCTCTACACATTAGCTCAAATAATAAGTGTCTCCATCTTCTTATGGTAATCTTCCATGCTCTTAGAACAATGGGTAAGACTCTATAACTTTTAATGTAATCCATTTTAATACTAACTAGGTATAAAGTGTTTTCTCATGATAATCTCTATCTCATCCCATGTCTCAATAAGGCTCTCATAGTTGCTCATCCTATTCAACATAAGTTAATCTCGACATATTATAGCATGATAAAAAAATTAGTCTTACGTTTCCTCCTTAAAGTAATTGTGACATAAAAAACAAACTTCATCTTTTTTTCCCATTTTAAATATGCTTGATGATCATTATTACTTTGAAGAAAAGAAAATCTCCATCTTAATGCTTCCAAGATCTTTGTCTACCCAATTTCCCCGCATCCTATTTTCTCTCCAACCATTTCTATACTTGGGTTGGTCTAAACTACTTATTATGATGTGTTTTGTTCTAATATTCATATTTATCCTCATAATCAAAATCTTCATGAAGAACTTCCATTCCAAGCTATTGTACAAACTAAGTTTGTTGTGGCAGCCTTTATCTTGGATAATTTATGCCAACACTATACCTCTGCAAAATTTCTTCCATTTATGCTAACTATGCTGTAGAGTATCTCAATCAAACAAATTTTCTTTCTTAGTTTTTGATGCATTACTACCATAGGACATCCTTTTACTTGCAACAATTCTATAAAAATCCTTACTCACTCCTTTATGTGGTAGCAAATCAATTAAACACCTGTATTTTGCACTTTCAATTTTAGCTTTTCTCTCTTATGTGCTTATACACATTCACCTCTCACTACTTAATCACACTTCCCTTATATTATTAATTCAAACATCAAAATTTAGATCAAAAACTATAAATGAGCAAAAGAATTTTAAGGATAAAATTTAAATAAATGTTAAAGATCAGAACTTAAAAGGATTAAGCTCAAAAGAAAGTAGATTAAGAAAGCAATATGGAAAAATTTATAAAAAAGTAGAATTTATTGTCTTTCATTTATATATGAATTGGAAATCAACAAGACGAGAAAATAATAAAGATTGTATTTTTGTCTTGTTTTGTTATGGGAAAAAAAAAAATCTAAAGGAATTGGATGATTGAGAAATAGATGTGACTTATCGAATCTCCTGATGAACTTATGAAACCATGATTTTAGATCTAAAACTATAATACCTAATGGTGGATATGTGAAAATACAAGAATGTCAAAGCTAGATAAGAATAAACATTGACTTTGAACAATCCAAAAACTATGGTTACTATTAAACATGACTCATTGAATAATACAAACTATAAGAACCTTAGCATAATTAGATGGAAATTTAACTTGTTGACTATACATCAATTAGGAACATCGGTATAAATAAATAAACTTCATGAGAAATGAAATTCTTGTGAGACCTTACATTTTTAGCAACTAAAATCCCATATGCAAATTTATTTTGTTTACTAGAGTAGTCTGATTAAGTTAGGATTTTATGAGTGGGTTATAAGAGCCAGTTGAAAAAACCCATAGATGTGGATTTTAAAAGTATAAAAATTAAATAAAATAATGTTATAATAAAAAATAAGCCTATAATAATAACATTAACAATTATTTGTTGCTAGAGCACATATAGCTTTGATAGTTAATGAAACCTCAGAAATAAAATATTTTAATATAAAAAATACATCCAACAATATAGAAATAATATTTGCAAATATAGATTTACATAATAAATATTTAATATATAGGTAAATATGAAATAACCACCAAATTCTTGAAAATTACAATAAATATATATAGAAATTACTAAAAAAATTAACAAATAATTTTATAAAATATAAAAAATGACTAAATACCATTATTAAGCATCATTTTGGTGTGGAGCATGCTAAAGCATGGCTCAAGTCAAAATTTGACACCTTATAATGCATGCAAAAATGAAAAATTAAGAAAATTGCCACTTGTTCTTAGTTAGGTTTACCCAAAACCACTATAAAACCCTTAAAAACCTGTCATTTAGACTCTTTAACATGTTAGAAGAGAGTAAAAAATTCAAGAGCAAATTTACGAGCTTTCACGCAAGTGAGAAGATAAAAAGAAAGAAATAATAAGTAATCTAAGCTTATAGGGTTAACCAACCTAAGAGTGAGTTGAAAATGAAGTAAGGATGCTACTTGAAGAAGTAGCCGACACCTAGCTTAACCTACAAAGCACAGCAGTGGCTGAGCTATGACTCTTGATGAGAGTTTGATTTTTACCTGATTTTCTATAATTTATTAAATGTATCAAGCGATACTAATAAACTATGAAATTTGGTTTTCCTCAATATTTTTGCATTTAGAATTCTATTATCAACATAGATTTTTCAAATTCATTTTGCATATAGATGCTTCTTAAGAAACTACACATGACGGCTGATTTTGTATCTCATTTTAAAGAACTAAAAAATTGTAGTTTCATCCTCAATTTTTTTTTTTTTTTTTAGTACAAACTCATTATAGACTATATTTTAATGCTATGTAAATTGTTTTCCAAAATTTTGAGGTTAGATTTTGGTCAAATTTTGATTTTTCTTAAAATAGTTAGCTAGTGTAGCTTTTTCATAAAGGAACCTAACTTGAATGTGTTACAAACATGCTAAACTATGATTTTTAAAGACATGCCATAATGAAAACGTGAGATTTTGAATGAAAAAGTTGTTAATCTTGTAAATAAGTCAAATTCTTAGGCCAAATCGAGTAATTTTTTAGTATACCCATTTAGTTAATTTGGGAATGGAATTGATAATGGAGTAACTCTATGAATGTGAAGTAAATTGGTGTTTGCATGTAGATAGCTACTAATTGTAATTTGGTATAAAATATAATGTTATAACATAAGAAGCTTGAGAAATTTACTTAATTATAATGGGGAAGTACTTATGATACTAATTGGAGACTTGATATGTAAATTGAATTATGATGTTGAAGTGTTAAACTATTCACATTTGCTGTCAAATTATTAGATAAGTTTTGGTATATGAAATAGAAAAATTTAGAGTAAAAAAGATCATGGTCAAAAGCTAAGTTAGAAGGCAATCTATTAGAAAATTTAAGAACTAATCAAATTGTAGTGGATTTTAGCTATTGTAGGACTCAGAGGATGAGTCAAAAGGTTTCATGTAAGAAACTTAACTATAATAGTATTTAGAGGTTTCCTTATCTATCACTTTAAAAACCATATCTACTCAAATCTCAACTCAAAGTTTACTTAAACTCTAAAATCTTCTACACTTATGTACTAACCACTTAATCACTTAAAAATGATTAATCTAATCCTACATATAACAACCGAATTGTATCGATTTTATGTGTAAGGAAACTAAGAATATCAACCATAGGATAGAAACTATTAAGAAGTAATGACAAAATAATGACCAAAGGCATGGATTCAATTAGACCATAAAGCATGAAGTTAAGATAGAAAACAACACAAAAAGTAGGTTAAGAGGATCAACCAACTTGAATTTTACCTAAGATTGATTCAAATAGAATCCTAAAAACATCTAAGGAAGTTGAGTAGATCTTGATCGATATGACCAATCCAAGTGACTAAACTTTAGGTATATGAATCAATGTCTTATAGTATTTCGGAATATTATTTTAGAATACTTGGAGATTTTAATATGTCATGTCTATGTTTGTAAATAGTGGTTTTATGTATGGTGCATGTGCTTGAAATTGATTTATTGTTATGAGAGCTAAGCTTCATTTTGTGTTTGCTTTTTGTTTATTGTTTTATTTATATTGTTTGAAATTGGTTGATTGCCCCAATATACGGACTAACTCAAACTTGACTTCTAGCTTATCTTGACTCGCATTGTAACCATTAAGGGAGACGACCAGGATTATCAAGCCAAACATATATCATTCAATAAAGATAACTAAAATAATTATTTCCTTACCCTTAGTCGAACTAAGTGATAGGAGAGAAAATTACAGTAAGTTTAGGGCCATTGTTCAAAGGTAGTCTCAAGATAAAGGCATTCTTCATTGCGTAAGCCCTAGTTTGACCCCAATTTGGAAGAGTGTGGTGTCAAATTCCTCAATTCAAATTAAAATGGATACAATTTTTTTAATCTTATGGTAGACCAAATAACATCATGCAGTGTTATTTGCTCATTTTTGTATTACATTTAACTAACTTAGTAAAAAGCTCTATTTGTTCTGTGTTATTTGGTGAAATGCTGCATTCCTCTCTATTCTTATTACACTTACTAAGCTAGTTGTCGCTCATTTCCCTTTAGGGTCTTTTGCAAATCTAAAGAGGAATGCAGCATTTCACTAAATTTCTACTCTAACATCAAATGGGCCCAAGGAATGAGGTTAATGAAGAAATTACTAGACTTTTGTTCTCTTTTGTTGACTTTTGTACTTTTTTGGGAAAACTAATTGGATCTCTCTAGGTGTCCTAGTAGTTTTCGACTTTTGATTTGTATATAGGTAATAGGAACCTATGGATTGGACAAGTTTTCTTTTAAAAATGTTAGCTTTTCATGTAAATATAATCTTTTAAGTACTTAAATGATTTAAAGTTATGTACTATAGGTCTCTTATGAAAAACGACTTTTGAAAGATTAAATCATAGGTTTTATATCAAACAAGTATTATACTAGATGTTTTAAAGTGGTTATGTTAAGTACACCTTGTATAAACGATGTCTACAATATTAGTTGTGAAGTCAATTTTTATTTTAAAATTATTTACGCAGTAAGACCATTGTAACTCCTATTGTTTTAGGCATGAGAGTTCTTCATAAGTTTAATAATTTTTAATGAATTGTAAGAGATATGTCTTAAAATAACTTTGAAGGGATGCAAATAACACTCTTAATTTGATCTAGATATAGATATATGCCTTAAACTTTCACATTTGCAAATTTCACCTCTCTAAATTTTGATAAATTGGTAACATAAATGACATTTGTTTTTTTCTATTTTAAGAAACTCACTAAGGTCAAAGTCTAGGTGCTGTGAAAACACATTTTTGATAAGTTCGAGTAGGTGTTTCATAGGTTATCTACCAAAATATTAAAGTTTAGGAGGGTAATTTATAATATTTGAAAGATCAAGAGTATATTCCCACCTATGTCCAAGGTTTTGGGATGTTTTTACATTTTTCCCTAATTTTTATATTCAACCTTAATAATCCAATTCAATATAAACCATGCCTTTATATAGGGGAAAAAAAAAAAAGGAACCAATAATCTAGAAAGTGACTATTAGGGAACTGTAGAAATAGAAAACGAACCAATATGGGAAATTAGTGATAAGGACTTGACTTAGCTCATAGTCAACTAGATCTTACATTGGCTTCATTTGGTTGACCTGTTTCATGTATGGTTGATGTAGTTGAAGGTCTTTGGCTCCCAAACATGTCAAAATAACATTGATTGATGTTTCATCTCATTCCTTTGATCCTAACCTTTCGCTCTAGATTCTAGATATGTGTCAAATGCTAACTACGAGTTTGGGTTATGTAGTAGAACAACTTATTACCCCCATTAAGATCAGTATTGAATGAGACACTAATCAAACTCTTCTTATTCTTATCGGTTCATCTTCATGTAACTCTCTTTAAAAAGAGAGGAATAGTATTGTCATAGAATGTATCAATCATTGCCTCAAGTGTCTTTTTTTTTTCCTAACGATTCACGCTTTTGAAACCGAACTTCATTGATAATCTTCATTTTTCCCTTTCACTGGCCCTGAGCAAATATTTGTGTCAAATCGTAAGAGAAAAGGCATAAAGTGTGATTGAAACCATCCGCTTTACGAAATATCACTGCAAAATCAAAAGCATCCTTACCTGTCTAACCATGTTAGCTTAAAATTAACTAGATTAAAATGGTCAAAAGTTTATTGGTCAACAAATTGATGAAACATCAATCTTAAGCAATGATTTAAGTTGATGAGTAGAAAATCTCTAAAAATTCAATAATTTGCTTGGAAGAGATTTTTTCCCCCCAAAGAAGTAAGAATTTCTTTCATTCAAACACATTATCATGCAAGTGCATACGACACTGATAAAATAAATTAAGAAGAAATCGGGATTTAAAAATACAATCCAAAAAAGACACGTAGAAGTTAATAGAAGAGTAATTATGGATCTTCACGTCCGAATGAAAATGGCTACTTATTTTAGTAGTCATGCAATAAGTATAAGAGTCTAACCAAATCTCCATCGGGAAAAAAAAAAAAAACAGTTGAACCAAATGGTTTAGGAGCAAGGAGCCAAAACGTGATAGCCAGATCTTGTTTGAATAAGAATCCCAAAAAAAAAAGGAGAGAGAGAAATGAAATAAAGATTAATGATTATGTTTTGCTCTATCCAATATTATTATACACTTCATGGTGAAAGAAAGAGACCTGTCAACTAAGTGTCTACCTTTAATAGGATATATATGAGATTGATCCTGGATAATTATGTGTCCTATGCAACCCTACATTTGGTACGAGTCAAAATTCTAGTACTCCCCTTAGGTGCTACAGCTCAACATAAAGCTTAAAGTTAGGAAATTTTCCTGCTGGAACGTTTCTTGGACATTGTAAAAATCACAAATACTCGTAGATTCGCATCGTCGTAGGTAGGTATCAAATCCAAAGAGGCTCCCAAGCAATTGAGCTTTGGTAATTATTGTCGTCGAGGAGACTCGTATTGCTAATTGGATTATTGTTCTGTGGCATGTGAATGAAGCTGTCAATGGACGATTGATCATGTGACAGTTGAGAAGAATGAGACATTTCCATGCATAGCAATGCCATAAGGTTTGCTTGTTGGCATTGCATGTTCGCAACATCGGCTCGTGCCTTGGCTAATTGTGCCTGGAGTTCATCTATTTGCTTCTGAAGTTGGCATATTGCTCCAGCACATCCATAAACAGGATCTCTTATTCGCGCACTTGCTTCATACACCATGCTACTTACTGCATCAGCTCTTTGCGATTCCGGTAGATCCTAAAATACAAAAATCCTTTATTATAGGTCCAATAACAAATTGTTTTTTTTTTATTGTTTACAATAAAAAAAAAAAAAAGATTCGAACCTAATCTATTTTACTGAAAAATCAATATTTATATTACTAGACTACAAGATCATTAATTAGACTAGACTACAAGATCACTAGCTAGACAATCGTATTCATTAATAATGTAAGAGACTAATTTTTATTTTCATTTTTCTCTTTTTAACATAGTTGGGTGGTATTTCGGATATGTGAATTGGTCTATTTTCATTGTCTAATTAAAGGTTACAAGTCTATACTCAACCTACGAGGTTCAAAAGGATAACTCTAAACAGCTAGATAAGCCCTCATCCACGGAGGCACGCCACGACGGATGACAATATGTATATTTAGTAAACAAACCAATGACCTCTACATATTTTAATCTAATTTCTTCATATTCATAAGTTGATATGGGATGCAATAATTTATAAAGCCTAATTCATAAATCTATGGTGTGTTATCTATAGCTTTGCTAATTACTGTGACCATAGTACAAGGTTTTGTGCTGCTTGATAACTTGGATATTGAGAATTAACTCACTTGCGAACTAATTTACCCTAAAAGTAGAATTTTTTTTAGGGGCAATTTTAAATATAGTTTAAAATATTTATTATCTACATATAAATCCATTGAAGTTTTAAAATGTATCTTACCTCTTCGTACTTTCTAAAAGTATGCATATATATTCCAAACCTATTAAAACCCTCATTATGATTATCAAGAGTTTTAATAAATTGCTGTTATTTAGAAAGAATTGTATGTACTAAAAAATTATATAAAATTAAAAGTATATTTTGAGAATTTAGGATTTCAATCTATATATATATAGAGAATGAATAGTTCCCGAGACGGTATTTTTCATATTAACTTGGTCTTTTATGCTACATATATTATCAACTAAGAGTTTTATTCTACGGACATTTTCCTTTCAGCATTTTCCGTGCGAAAATAGTGAATTTGACAAACGTCAACCCTACCAGTACTTCAGGTCAAAATTAAAGTTGGGGTTTAGTTACTTAACGATGTGAAACCCACGTTTCCATGTAACGTTGTCATTCTTTTGATAGGTATGACAGCATCGATTGTGGAAAATTTTAAAAGAAAAAAAAAGGGATCAAACATGTCCAAGATTTATCGGTCAATTTCACACCGTAGAGACTTGCACTCTGTATGAGAAGGAAGGAGTAGAGAGGAAAGGAAAAAGATTTGTTAGAGAAAGAAAATGGGTGAACTCATTTCAATGAATCTCGCTAATTTTTTTCTCTCAAATTATAAGAGAAAAAAATAAGTCTGTAATTACTAATCCATCACTTGTTTTTATTCATTTTTCTCTTTCTTTTTATTTT
The DNA here is from genome assembly GCA_024138015.1 of Lumnitzera littorea. Classification (NCBI taxonomy): domain Eukaryota; kingdom Viridiplantae; phylum Streptophyta; class Magnoliopsida; order Myrtales; family Combretaceae; genus Lumnitzera; species Lumnitzera littorea. The sequence goes on along the minus strand of JAMXBB010000006.1, from coordinate 86,836,048 downwards.
TATGAATATATTGGTACATTTATGCTATATTTTATTTTATCTTTATTAATCCTAAATAAATCAAATACTGCTATAATCTCTTTATCTATTAATAAATTTATACTATATTTTATTTTTTTACTAATTATTAATATTTTTTCCATTTTCCTCCCATTATCAAAATACATTAAAAAAAAATCAAATACCGCTATAATTTTTTCCTTCTATATTTTTTTCTCTCACACTCTTTCGCATCCTGGATTTTTCTCTCACGCCCGGTAGTGTCAAACATATTAAAGTGACGTAATCATCCCTCCTAGTGGCTTCGCCTTGTCAGCTGTCACGTTCTTTTGCTTGCCCAAGTATCACGGCACCTATCACATAGGGTTAGCTAAGCGTCCCTTAAATTTTTTTTTTTTTTTATAATATATATTAAAAAAAAAAGGGATTACGTGGTGGCTAAGAATAAGTCAAACTTGTGAGCTAAATTCTGTCAACATTATTGTGCATAATGTATCCAGTAACTTGCTCCACGACCTTACACAGAGTCGGCAATTCATTCAACGGATTGGATTCATATCTCATTTTATATTGGAGTTCAGGCTAACGATAAAACTATATAAAATGGAACTAAAATCATAAATAATTGATTTATTTTATAATTATATTTATTGATATTGTGATCAAGCCATTTACATCACGTGCCTTGTTGATTTGGTTTTTTTTTATTTTTATTATCATGTTCTCCTTCTTAATTGTCTCGTATCTATATTTAATTTATTGTATAGTATCGGTAATTAACATCCCTAACCCCAATTAGCAAAAACTGAATGAGAAACTTCATCTTTACATGTTGAAGATAACAAAATAGAGTTTTTGAAGCAGTCGTTATTATATTACGAGTCTATATTTAAAGGGTAACACTACACTGGACGAATCTTTTGCACAAACACAAAGACGAAGTTACATTTTTACATCAGCAATCGTTAGATAGATGGCAGTTTTCATCTGACCTCGTCATTTGTTTATAGTGTTTCTCGTTAATCATTTTCCATGCTTAAATAAATAATTTTTTAATATAAATAGACTAAGGCTGTGATATTTTAGTGGTACAGATATTAATTTTTTAATAGGATATTTTCAAATCATAATATTGATAAAAGAAAGAGAATAGAAAAAGGAAGAAGAAAGTGATAGAGGAAATCTGTTAGGTAAATCATTTCAACAAATGCTTTAGCAATTTTGAGCTAATCTAAATAAAATTTACTCAACAATTGGGTTGTATTGGCTTTTATATATATATATATATGCAAAGACACTTGCAGCTATTAGAAAGAACAATATATTTTAGAGTGTTTTCTGTATTAGGTCTTTCATGTGAAACCTAACGAGAGAGCAAGTTTTTCAAGTTATTTTGCCGGATTCTAACTAATCCAAGAAAATATTCTCTTTAACCAGACAAAATTTCTTGTGTTATGAACAATTGGGCAAATTGGATTACCTGAAGGAATTTGATGATGTTGCTAGCACCAAACACCCGATGAGCAGTGATAAATTTGGCAGGATCAGTAGGAGGAAAATAAGGTGCCAATATGCATTTATCGGCACATCGTCTCCTCAAGATCTTACAAGCTGCACATGGACTCGTAATAATTGTTAGAGGAGGAGTATGTGATGGAGCAGATGAAGGTGAAGAAGGAGAAGGAGAAGATGATCCACAAGAACCATTTGTCATTGTGTTTGTCAGCATTGATGTTTCCATGGTTTGCATATTGTTAACACTCTTATTTGTTACCTATGCAAGAGAGTTTGAAGTGGCGTTCAGGGTGGAGTGAGGTTGGGGATATAAATAGAGGAAAGTTTGTCTAAAGAAACTCACACACCAAAAGGGCAAAATGGGAAGACAAAACAGACGTCATGAGATGGTCTTACGTTGAAATCGTAAGCATTTGAACGACGTATGTATGTGATTCGGATTGAATGTATTTTTTTTTTTTTTCTCTTTTTCCATTGGTATTGTCTGAGGCAGGTGAGTGGAAAAATAAATAAATAAAGGGAAATTGCACTTTATATAATATACTTTTTACCCTTTATTATTCTGTATGTCTGTGTGCTTGTTTTTAATACTTTTTTATATTTGTTATACTCTATTAGGTCTCCTTCATTTAACCATTAAATTTTCTTATTTAAGAAAAAAAAAAGAAATATAAAAACTCCATTAGCTAGACCCTCTTCCTCATTTATTAATCTCTAAATAAGAAATTCCACATTAAAACCCAAAGCATTGATAATCCCGTAGAAGAAGATGATCAATCCACCAATATTATAAAGGACAATTGTGGATGTATTCCCAAATTATATGTTATGTGCAGATATATCTTAAAACTTCAAAATATGATTTACCAATCTTAACTTCTTTGTTTTTTTTCAATACAATAACTATAATTTCACAAAGGTAAAATAAAGTGAAAAGCAACATTTACCTATATTTTTGTATTTGAGTTATCAACCTTCTTATTCTATTTAAATCCATAATATTTCCAAAATCTAATAAAGGTTGGACTTTGGTTGAACAAATTAATTTTTCTGTCTATATTTAGCATGTATTAACTTCTTGTTAGTCTTTAGATAGTCCATTAAGGAGGATTGAGTTTGTACAATTTTTTTAGCCCCTTATTCTTAGTTTTAATTATTATTTTTATTTTCTTTCATTTTGTTATATTACATAATTCAATATATTCAATATTATTTTCTTAGCATATTGTATAATTATATGCATATAATATTATCATTATCAAATTAGTTATTGTGGATCAATAAGTAATAGATTTGCCAAAAAAAATTAAATCATTAACAAAAATTCTATTTTTATAAATTTTTATAAATGTTAACTGGGTGAAAGAAGCTGCATTTTCCGTGTGCCTTTCCCTATGTACCATCCTTAAATTTCAAAAACATATATATAACTTCCAAGCCATTATAAAAATCTTCAAAATTATTGGAACTTAACAAAAATTTGGAAGTTAAAATTCATATTTTCAAAATTTATAAATATGTGAAATCACAATTTTAAAAGTGTAAAAATTATATTAACACCTGATCAATAGTTAAAGAATATATTTACACCAATATTAAGACATTATTACCTCTCCAATCCATGATCTATTTCATCAAACTGTATAAACTAAAATTACATACACCTACTTTTGTCCTTGTGCATGTGAAAGCAACGAGCTTGAGCTATGTTAATTACTTACAAATACTTGGTAAAATACTAGGAAGAGTTTTAGCTTCACTTTATTCCCAAGTCAAATTATTCGAGTACTGTTGTTAAAGTCGGGTTTAGTGTAAAATAGTTCCAAAGTTAGTGATCAATTTTGTTCCAAGGTTCTCTTGGATCGATCGGTTTTTGACTTTAAAATTATGGAATTGTGACTAATTTGACTAGCCCCAATTTCAAGGCAAGTCTTTCACCCATCGGTTCATTGTGATGGCATTGCGAACCAATGATCTAAGCCAATTTTTATTTTTCTCGTTTCATTTTCTATTTTTTTTTTTTCATTTCTTTCCCTCTTCTTCCCTTTCATTGACAGTTGCAATTTGCTAAGTATAACTTCTGTCTTTTTCTTTTTCTTTTTTCATTTTTTTCCTTCAAGTTGATTTGATCTAATAGGTCTATCAATCCAACCTGCTGACTTGTTTTAGACCAATTATATTAAAGGGTTTCTAACATGGTCCATCTTGTATGACTAGGTCTAGAATCCATAGGGCAATCTGGGTAGAGTCCCATGACCCTATATGGTATACCTTTACAAAATTTTTACCTAAAATTTGGCGACTAGATAACATGGCAAGTGTGTTGTGTTATTTTGTTTGTTTTAGTATAGGAAAGTAGCAATTGTCTTCATAATGGAAAAAAAAATAAAAACTAATTTGATATCCTTTTTCGCATTATATGTATCTGTGTGTTTATCACTATTATTTTATTTAGCAATTTAATACCTAGGTCGGCAAAGCAAAAAAAAAAAATGACAATAATATATATAATGAGAAATGATAAAAATATGAACATACAAAATGTAATTTATCCATTATGTTGGGAAAAGAGAAAGAGAAGAAGAATGAATTAGAAAAGAAGAGAAAGAGAAAAAGGTAGAAAGAATGAATTAGAAAAGAAAGTCAGCAAGAGAGGAGAAAAATTGTATGTCCCCTTATTTGGTTAAAGAAGAAAGGAAAGTAGGAGTTATAATAATATGATCTTTTATTGTATTACGATATCATAAAAGCATTTATAATTTTAAAATATATTTTTACTTTAAGAATAGGATAGTAAGTTTATAATAATTTCCTTTTGGAAGAGAATAATTTTAATGAGTTGAAAGGAAAGTTTTTCCTTACAAATCTCTTTTCTTTCCCTTCCTTCTTTTACAAATAAACAAAATCTTCTTGAAATTTTGATTTTCCTGGTGCTTCTCGTTCCTTTCCTCAATCTGAGCATAGTGTAAATAAATTACTTACCAAAATGTGAGGGTATTTCAAAAAATAATCATTGCCAAAGGTGCATGGAGTTATGGATGATGTTATTTTGTGATATTTTTGTACTTGTCTTTTTAAGCTAAAGTCTCTCTAGAGTCTAGTCTAGGGTTGCAAAACACACTTTTCCAATTTTTGGATTTTTGTGTTATTTTCAAAAAATAGAAAAGTAGTTCCACTCGTGTGGTTCCACATTGCATTTTACATTACATGATACTCCACATATTTGTCCGATGAAAAGTCTTTTTTTTTTTCGAAATTATAATACACTTGTTTTAACACCAAATATTGTTGAAGCAGATAACCATTAATATCTATTATATATATATATATATATTTATTTATTGTGTAATAGTATTGCTGCAACTAGTTAATTATGTATAATAGGTGTACTAATTGATTTAGGAGACATATTGAACTAATAATATTCTTAAGTGTGCTTGTGTGATAATGGATCAAACTTTGTGATCTTGATTATGTTTTAGATTATTGAGGAGCAATTTTCATAAAAGTTTGATATTTATTTCAAGCTTATCAATATTCTAAATAAATCAAATAAGAAGAAAATCCTCCTATTTATACAATTTAGGGGTTGATATTATTTCCTAAATGACTCCAACTATTCATATTAAGCTCCATCATTGAAGCTTATTTCTTTACATCAACCTTAATGGGCTTGATAATTAAAAAAGCCTCATTTTCTCTTTAATCAAATCTAAAGTACATTTAACACTCTTTAAGGCTCAATAAAGTCAAACAAAGCCCAAATAAACTTAAAAAAACTAATCCTAAGTCTACTTTTCATATACGAGATGACTAAGTAAGGCCGAGAGTTGAAAAGTCAATCTAGTAATTCTAATTTTGAACTTATTAAGCTAGATTTCCTTAAAATATCCCAAATCAGCACAATTTCCTATGCCTTATCACTAGCTCAAGATATTGGTTTGCATTAAATTAGATTAAAAGCCTAATTACTGAAATGACTCTCTATGAATGTATGTGTGTATATATATATATTTATATTAATCAACAATGTATCTGTGTTGTGTATACACAAAATAAATAAAGTTATACTATACAATTAAATATATTATAATATTAATATAAGATATTAATAAATGAGGAAGATAGGAAAATCGTGAAGGTCGTGAAAGAGAAATAGGGTAGTGGGAATGTTAGTGTAGAGAGAGAGAGAGAGAGAGAGAGAGAGAGAGGGGGGGGGGGGGGGGGGGGGGCGGAGGAGGGATGTGGGATATAGTTAATAGCAAAAGAAAAACTAGGAGAGAGAATAAGAAAGTAGTAGAGATATGAATAAGGAGAGTGAGAAAAAGGAGTAAATAGATAAATTTATCTATTATTTATAATTTTAATAATTTATTTTGTTGTTAGTTTTTTTATTAAATAATATTAAATAGAAGGTAAATAGGTAAATGCTAACTAATATAATATTCACAGTTACTTAAACTTCAAATAACTTTAACAACATGGATAAGAAATACACAAAATATTTCACATTTTATGAAAAGAAGATCGTTTGCTTTATTTTTAATGTGCATTTTCATGATTACTAACCCACTAAAATCACTCTCACTACTGCTGTATCTTATGCCTATGTAACCAAAGAAAAAAAAAAAATCATTTAGAAAAACATATTTTGCCAAGCTAGCACATGAAATTTATTTGAAACGATTACAATTTTATCGTACTGGATTCTATGAGAATTTTCAAATGAGAAATATAAGTAGAATATTCTTTGTAAAATGAGTCATCATTTTTCTTATCACGTGACATTAAATTGAGGGCATGCATTTCCTGACGAAAATGTTTTACAAACTTTTATCCATGATTAAAGTTTTAGAATTATCCGTTATTATTGTAGATATCTCAAAATATTATAGTTATTAATGGCTTTTAAATTTTGATGGTAGCTAACCATTGGCATACAGCTATGGCTCGTGACAGTGATTAACTATCAAAGAAAACATCAATGGAAAAATGTGGAAAATGACTTCTACTATTTAAAAGGGAATCATTTTCGTTATATTTTAACTAGTATCTTTAGTGATTGCTAACTAGGGAGCAGCTTCTACCATGCTTATCTGTCAACACTTACTATTAAAAGAGACTAATATATTTACTACTTTTTGGAATTAATATGATACAATCTAATAATTACAGATTTGTTATTGCAATATCTATATTAAAAAAAAGTTTAAAAAATATTTCCTCCAAATAAACACACTCTAAACTATACTTTAGGACTGACAATTCATGTTATCGTATCGTGTCTAAATGGATTCATATTTGAAAATCCTTAACCCATAGTATGACTCGTTTATTAATCATATCTGAATAACTAAACTCGTAATCTAACCCATTTAATCAGTATGTTTTGCATTCGAGTTAGTCCTGTTAATCGATTAAAAAATTATATTAAAAATCTATAAGATACTTGCACATATAAAAGATAAATGGACAATAATAATATTTAAATTCTATAAATACAAATGTCATAAAGTTTCAATAATTAACATAAAATTGCAATCCAAATAAAAATTTTAGTGAAATAAAATCTAATCAAATCACAAAAAGTCCTAAAATTTAAACTACACAACATTACTTTATTCACCTTACCTATTTTAAGATATACTAAAAGTCCAACTACTAGCATCTTATTGCCATAATTATAGTATTTTCCATAAAATTTTGACCACCAGCAAACAAAAAACGATTAAATTCGTTTATATAAAAAAGAATTATCATCTTCATAATAAATTTCCTTCACATTAAATATTACTTCAATAGACAGTTGTAATATAGTGCTATTTTAGTATCTAAAATATGTTTTTTTTAATAAAAAAAATCTAATCATGATACATTATAAAGAATAGAAGAAATAATAAGGTACACTATTTTCTAATAAAAAATTCCAATAGATGGTTTTTAAATGAAGTTCAGTAATTTATGTGGTATAATGAAAATAGAAAAAAGAAGATTATAAAGAAGAGACTAAGTGCACACTATTTAATTTGATGAAAAAAAAAAAAATTAGTACCTCACCATGTGGAGAAGAAGACTCAAGACTTTATACTTGCTTTGATAGTTGAAGAAAGATATAAACTTGGGAGCATGTAAATGTCAGATCATAACGTGCTTGACTTGCTATAAGAAGTTAGAAGGAAGGAGAAAGAGAAAGAAGGAACCCTATGTATTAAAAAATGTTTATATTTTATTAATTTAACTTTATCAATTATCAAGTAGAGTATGAATCAGATTAGACTATGTAAATTTTTCCTCTGCTCTCCACTAGAGATGAAGGGAATAAAAAAAAATATAAATGTATTGATAGTAAACGAATTCATAGGTTAAACTTGTGACCTATTTATGGAACTTGTTTAATAAATAGGTTTAGGATCTTAACCCGACCCAAACATGAATTTTAACCTGTATAAATGGGTTTAACCTGTTTTTATCTCATATCGACTTTTTTCGGTATTCAAACTAATTTAGATTGTACCATGCCATGTCTGGATCTAGCAGGTCAGGTTTCAAATTATCAGCCCCACTGTCCTTTCCCTTATGTGACATGTAGTCTGTAATCTTCTCATTGCCAAAAGAATTTTTTTTAAAAAAAAAAAAAAAACCATTTTCAGGTATGAGAAGTGGAAATTATTTTATGCACTGCACTAGGAAATTTCTTATGTGGGAAAATTGTGGGAGAGGAAATAAGAAAAAGTACGAGAGGACAGAATGATTTTCTACAAACTTCAATTTCTAGACAAAACAAAAGAAAACCCACTCTTACGGAATTGGTGTACAAAAATTGAAGTCTACATTCAAATTTTTTTATTTTTTTTTTATCTTTTTCGCCGTAGTACCTGAAAAGAGTATTACTAAATCATCTTCTTCTTCTTCTTCTTTTTTTCTTCTCTCTTTATTAACGGTAATGTTTTATTCCAAAAGCAGTGCTAAATTGATGTCTGCATATGGATAAACCGACTAAAACATGTATACAATATTCGAATTAACTTATAATGAATTTTTTTCACCTTGAAGGGGAATACTATAGAGCCCATTAGTGCTTCCACACTGCAAATTGCTTCGATTGACTTAATCTCTGCTGTACTTATTTTGATCCTTCTTAGAGGTAAAAAAAAAAAAAAAAAAGGAAAAAAATTCTTGTGTTTACATTTTGTGGATTTCCTAATAGTCTCTTCTTCTCTTTCTCTCACTCTGTCTCCTTGTGAAATCATTGATCCAAGGGGAAATCATCTTTGATTCCGTCTCTCAACTAAATTCTACCTTAATTGCTTACTTTTTCCATCTCCTTCTCCCAATTTTCTTGGACTCAAGTCACCCTCGATTTCAACGAGTTTGAGGAAAAGTCTTTTCCTCATCAACTCTTTTATACCTTTCTAAACTACCATTCATATGACCTCACCAAAAAAAAGCAGTATTTAGACGTGTATAGCATAGTGGGGTTTCTCGAAAATTCTTAGTTCGACTCGAAGAAGGAAGCACAGCCATGGAGCGTTTACATACCGTTTCATAACCTTACGGGATTTATTGAAGTCTCGACTTTGTTGAAGCGTGGCTTATCCGCCGGTCTTGTGCTGCAAACTATCAAAACGAATTACAAAACATTTTGAGGGCATTTATGAAAAGATAAGGAAAATTAAAAGGGAAAAAAAGGCATATTTACAAAGTTTTTGTTAGAAGTTCAATTTAGAATAGATAAATGTAAAATCTTAATTAATGATATCACAACATAATAAATCGTTTTTCTTAAAGAATTTAACATTTTTTGCACATATGTTATTAAAGAAGTTGCTTACTACCAAATTCTCTTAGGATATAACTAAATCTAAAGACTTAGATAACAATTTTTCAAGTTTCTAAACCACAATAGGGAAACAAAAGAAAATGGTGATTTCACAGTGATTTTGTGAGAGAAAGAATAACCAATAAAAATTTATATAAAAGTCTATTCAAACAAAAAAAAAAACTTATACATATGTATTGTTCAATCATTGAAATGATTCAAAACTATCTTAGAAGTTATAATCTTAAAAAAAAAATGAATTCTAAGCATAAAGTTTTGATTAAAATAGTTACTAATTGCTCTAGACCACAAACATGAAGTCGTACGATTCAAATGATTCAAACAACACACTTGTTTGAGTTGAAGATGTATTTTTTATGCAAAGTAACATTTTGTAAAATTATTGTTTAGACTTCTTGTCCTAATGAACACCTTTTGCATTTGGAGAGAATTTGTATCGACTTGTTCAACAAATCTTTTGAACTCGTTATGTCATCTTAATATTTTTATTTTATTTTATTTATTTTTCCATATTATATATTACAACTTGAGAAATGGGAAATTTGAACCTAGTTCATTCTATTGCAAAACTAGTGTTTATGCCCCTAAGTTACAAAAGTCTTGATTACTTCATCTTGATTTATTCAAAAAATTGTTTTGACTTGTTTCACTAACACACATCCTCTCTCTCTTATATGAGAAGAAAACCCTAAATATATAGTTTAGTTGCATAATTGATAATGTATTCTATATTCTCTCATTAGATTGTCAATTATCTACTCATAAAATGCCACCTCTTATGATTATGTGTAAAAAATAGTATCGGTTGGATTTGAATTATTCTTTAGTATAAAATTCTCAAAGTTAGAATAAGACGATAGATGATTAATTGCTTGAACCTTTATGCTTTATCCTGCAATTAAAAAACTCAAACACATAATTCTATGTACATCCCTATGGGTAGATGTTCTTTGTAGCGCATTTATCATTCTACATTTATCTTAGTTTAATGAAAAAGCTCATTAAACTAATGTTAGGAGTGATGAAAAAAATAATCCTATTTTCATGTGGTGATCTTATCAAACTAATTGAATTAGATACACTATCCATTTATAAAAAAAAAAACGTTTATTACATTTCATCCTCTTTTAATGTTTGGCATTTTACACACCCACCTAACTATAACTTATTTTTACCCCCTTAAACTTCTAAATTAGTGATGTGCTAGAACAAAATAGGGTTCTTGTTGTTTAGATCTTTTGTAGGTAATGTCTCTAGGCTTCTTAGGCTACGTAGGCCCTATTTGGGGGGCTTAAATGATAAGAGGAACTTCCTGCAAAACAAATAGGGGGTCAACACCACATTAAGAGGTTATGCAGTACAATCACTCCAATGCATAAGCTAGTGAGAAGGAGAAGAAAGCTTAAGCTCAATATGGAAAGTGCAAGAGTATGTAACTCTTTATATTGCTTGGACTTAGGTAATGGGCTCAATGATAGTGTTATAGATGAGGTTATTTATAGGATATGCCTCTATCTGGGTAACTTCATGATTTGAGGGAACTGACAAGGCTCCTTAATATTAACAGAGGAAATGATTACTCTTGAGCCTTGTGTTTGTCTCATCCTTCTCACTATTATACAGTGCCATACAATAAAGCTATGCTTAGCTGGTTGGTTAGTTGTCACATTACATCAAATGTGATGTGAATATTGTACGAGTGAGGAGTGACTCAATGAAGAGTCAAGTCTTGGAAGTTGCACACTTATTTAAGGCTCCTTGCCATACCGTCTCTATGGTTAGGGTAGCTCGCATTTTGTGTGTTCTAAGCTAACCAAGTGAAGGACTGATTGGGAGGGAATTAGCTAGGGTAGTCATATGAAAGTCACTTCAAATTTGGATCCTTATCATCCTAAGCTGATCGTCAACCGATTGCCTAGGTAGCAGCTACTTAATCATTTGGGTTAGGCCTACTTGTGGTTCTAGCCTATTAAGGAGTGCTCTTAGAGTGTCTTAATCTTGGGCTTTGGGCTATTAGTCCATGTCTAGTAGCTAGTATCAATAGTTCCCATCTTAGTTGACTAAACAGACCTAGACCATTTTAATAGTAATGCGTTTTATAAGATTACTTTATAACCCATTTATCAAAAGATATGCTAAATTGCTAGGTTATAACTCCAACTCTCATCAATTATCTAACAAATCCACATCTAAACTTTATGTTTCTAGACTTTCTATTATGTATTTAATTGTAAGTTCGAGACATTGTATATTCACAATAAAAAAAGGATTGAAATGGCTAACTTTAGCTATTGTCGTAGCTAATATTTCCATGAGCAAGTTTCTTAGCCATGCTACTTCTTTATTGACTTCAATAAGTGCTATAAACTCAATTTTCATTATCAAATGTGCTATTAAAGTCTTTTTTTTTTTAATGCTCAACTTATGCTTCCATCATCTAAGGTAAATATCCACTAACGGTTACTTCAATTACTACCATTTATTATCTAGCTTGCACTCGAATAACCTTCTAGTATAACTAAAAAGTCATTATAAATAAATTCGAGTTTAATAATCTTTTCCATTATCCATTAACTCTAAACATAGTTTTCTAATGCTCATTATTAGGATTACTTCTAAATGTTGGCAATTTGCATACTACATACACAATAGTATGAATCAAACATCAAGTTTGCAAAATTTTGTAGACACCATTTAGGCAACTATTTTATACCTTCTAAATGGTGAGCCAAATTAAAATAGGCTCATATCAGACCATTCAAATGGCAATAGGAAGCCATGCAAAATATAGTGTCCATTGAATGTTGTAAAGTCTCATCTAGATCTTAACCTAATGATTTAAATGGTTAGAATCATTTGCTACCCATCGGATAGTGGCATTAGTCCCATTTGGGTAGTAAATTATTTTACAGTAGTATTAATTTTTCATGGTTTAAGTAACTTACAAACCATTTTGCCCCTTTTCTCAAATTCCTTTATATTTTGATACCTATTGCCTATTATAATCTTCACATTATAAACCTTAAACACCTTTAGTTAGAGCATTATTTCATTACATGTTCTTATCAATTGATTAATTGTAGTAAATACTAGATTAGCTAAATTATGACTCATGTCCATCTAGTTAACTTTAGGTGGTGAGTCAAATCTAAGAAATGGGGAAGTCATATCCTTTTACTAATTAATAAAATATCAAAAGTAGAAGCATAATTGAATATAGATTATAATTCTAGTTGGATTCCATTGAATCGCATCAATTGGTATGGAAAGCAACTATAGAATCTTCACTACCGCCTATCAATAAACTAAGTGCTTGAGAGTTAGTCCTTATTGTTCTTAGTTATATTTTTCTTTTGAGTTCTAAATTTGCTCTTACATTAGGTCCTCTAAGTATAATTCCTTACCTTTACAATTTGTAGAGGATTCTTAATAGAAACATTTTCTTCTTGTATTAGATCAATATGGAATTTATTTTCAATAAATTTTACATCTCTTATCTCTACGACAACAATAGATTCCAAATATATTATCTAAAGCCTTTCAAGTTTTGAGCATAACCAACGAATACTCTTTTGAAGACCTTAGCAACAAACTTAGCCATTTTAGGGTCTAGCACCCATTAGAAGGCTATATACTTCTACACTTGAAAATAATTCACATTCAATTCTTCCTCTCGACTTTTCATATGGAAAAACCTAATGTCTAACTTATCATATGGAGAATAACCTAATGTCTCAATTCTCATATAGAGAAAAACCGAATATTATAGAAGAAATTCTATTCCCAAGAGCCTTTACTAACTTAAGCATTACAGTAGCTACATCAAAAGCATCTCTAGTGGCTCTCTTAGTTTATGTTTGCTCAATTGTGCAAGTTGCATCCAACATCAATTGCTCTCAATAACCCTTTACAAGAAATCTACATCAACAAGTGTCTAGGCAACTCCATTGAGCATGAATGATATCACAATTATTTATTATTAGACCATATCCAATTAATCCAATTAATTATTTGAACAACACAAACAAGTATATGGAAGGAATTGAACTTACTTATGAATCCTCGACAAATAATCTTTAATCTACTCTCACTTTTTTGTTGTATAAATTCATGTCATTTTTTTTTAATTGAGGAACAAGTTTGGATCAATTTGGTTGAGTCTAAGCTTCATAAGGTTATCAATCGAATATATGATACATTAAATTGAATTATACGTTATTGGATGACCACAAAGTTATGGTCATATTCTCCTCTATGGTGGACAGCTATATTAATACTAGCTAACCAAAAATTGCCTGCAAATTTTTCAATCATCTTACTCTCGCTCTCCCTCCCTCCCTCCTTATGTGTCCTAGTGTTACGTAAGGAAATATTTTTAACTTAGTATTTATATCCTTAGATTTTACATACTGTTAAAATTACTGTCCCTTACTAATAATCCATTTTAAAATCTAGTTTCTCATCGCCTTATTCTCTAAGTATTTGAATTATTATTTTATTCTAGGTGTTCTTAATTTATTAAATTGATCATTAATATGCTTTCTTATCTGTACCTTATGAATCTTAATCCTCAATATTTTTATACTTTTCATATTTATTTTGAGGTATAGGTCTTCTTTTAATTTATAAAATGTAAATACTTATGTTAGTTGTTATTTAAGTAGTGAAGAAAAGGTTAATATATTATTATTTTCTCAAAGAATCAATTATCCAATAAAAATTTGCCTTGTTACAGGTTGTATACTATTGTGTTTAGTTCTATGGATTCAAAAATTCATATTAGATCAATGATTCGAATAGTTTTTAATCTCATAAAAGAAATAGATTTGTTTCAATTTCTTATTTTTATTTTTACTTATCATACATTTGGTACAAGAGAACAACCATGAAACAATCAAATTGCGAAGGTAATTCACAAATTTCTAGAGTTAACTGATACTAGGAAAAAAAAATGGAGAGCAAAGAGAGCTATTCAAATTGTCACTGGAAAAAATGTGTCCTAAGGGATTATATGATGGATAAGGAGATCCGTTTGTTGAATTTGTTAGGGAATGACAAAGCCTCCTAAGATGGATGAAATTTATTGTATAAGGATTCAATCTTATCCAATATTCCAAGAATGTTTGAGAAATTTTGTGCTAGACCACATAATGATTTTTAGGCAATAAAGGTTGATATGCATATTAACTAGGATGATGGATTGAATAAAGAAAAAGCATATGGAACCAAGGGGTAGGGTTGTCAACTCCTCAAAAGATGAGGAATAAAAAATCTATGCCCCCTTTAGCTTAACACTCTCAATTTGAAGGTTATAAGTCAGTTCGTAAATTACCATGTATTAGAAACAAGGCTTAAAATGATGTAAAAAAGGACAAGTTCTTTCAAATTGTTTAATGTAAGCAAGAGATTCTTCATGGCAAATTTTGATTCTAAGGAGGAAAAAGAAAGGGTTTTATGGAACAGGCTGTAGTTTATTAACGGCTCATTTTTTGCTATTAAATGATGGATTTCTGATTTTTGAGTAGTCTATGCAAATCTAGATGATATTGTGATTTGGGTGAGAATCTATGAATTGCTTATAGAATATTAATCTCATTATGCTATTTGTAGTTTCCGTTTTTCATTTCGACTCATACACAAAAGGACTGGAACAAGGAAGGTTTGTGAGAATAAGTGTACCAATCAACTTGAATGAACCTTTAGTTCATGTGATCATCATTAAAGACCTGCATTATAAGTTATAGTATAAAGCACTAACAAATCTCTATGTAATTTGTGGTTGTGTTGGCCATAATCAATGGACATGCCCGACTAAGTCGACTTTAGGAAGATAAGGCAACAAAAGAAAATAGAAAGGAAATTAGATTAGAATAGAGTGAAGATAATGCTTCGATGTCCAAGAAGTTGCCTTATGATGTGGAGGGTCCTAAGAAGGAAACATAAAAAAATATGGAATTGTCCAAATCTATGAAAACTTATTATGGAGAATGGATCTTAGTCAAAAGGAAAAATCAAAGTTCAATAAGGCCAAAGCTTAAAAGGGAAGGGGTAGAATCTGTTTGATCCCACTAGTTTAAAAAAAATAAATGTCACGGCTTGAAATAGCAAAGTCATAACAGTCCCGCCGTACAAACCATTATAAGATAGAAGCTGACCTTACAAGCATCCATGACTAACCCACTTTAAAGCAAATAGTTTATAAATTAAATAAGTTATTTACTTAAAAAAGTATGAAAATATTTATATACACTAAGATTCAAGAATTTCCAATAATGTTTATAGGGTTTCATTGTCTTATACTTCCTAAATAATACATTATTTGAAAATAAAAGCTTCTAAGGAAAAGCTAAGACCTTAAAGATATATTTGTTCTTCGGATGTATTTCCTTACTCTCCAAAATCCCACAGTTGCTAGCTTTAAGGTAATTGCAATCTACTTTTTAGTTAGCACTTGCAACAAAGTCTATAGGGATATGAGCAACTATAGCTCGGTAAGTTGGAACAAAGACCTAAAACCATATAGTAAATACAAACAGGATTATCAACCAAATTATTAGGTGCAATGCATGCTCAAGTAAATGTTATCACAAGATGTTGTCCAGTCCGTTGTGAAATTAGAGAAATTGCACCCACTCTAATCTGGGTTAATGAGTTTCCGTTAATACAATAGCTCACGAATAAACCTAGGCTTGTGTAATGGAGATATTACTCCTTTCACGACTACCTTCGAACTATTAACTTCACCCTTGCCGCGACCTCCTCACCTGTCACTTAGTTCGACTAAGGATGAAAAAAGGATCAATTATACCATTCAATGCTATCCCTTTCGAAGGGTTGGTATTTGGCTAAAGAATCTTAATGTTCCCTTAATACGTTACTATACATGTCCGATTTAGAATTTCAAGTCATATATTTAATTAGGTCCAATTTAAGGTGATCAATCATTTCAACAAATCACATAAATATAAGCCAGGACAGCAATTAGAATCATATCTTTAAACTTAGAAACAAGCACATGTATACAATTAACTATCTAATAAGTACAACCATATAAAATTTTAAGCCTCCAAGTACTACAATTTAGTACTCCAAAATACAGTGATATATTAATCCCAATTTATCTAGACTCCTCACTTGCTTACTAGAGATAGGACTTGTTCAGTCTATCACCAAGAATCTCTATAATACCAACGTTGTTTCAGTTTTCACATAATCTTTATAGATTAGTTTTATTCTATAAAACTTATTGTTGTCTTAGGTTTAGGGTTTAATATACCTAATTATCTAGGTTCTCAAGTCTTTTACTATTATTCTTGATTTGAGTTAAGTTCGGGTTTAGTTTTCCACATTGATTTCTAAATTAGGTTTTAGTTCAGTTTCTGAGTACGGTTTTATACGTGAATCCTAAAAACTCATTTCAATCGCTAAGGTGAAATTAATCACATTATTTTTTAGTTTCCTAAATATCATATTTATCCCAAATTAGTATGTCAATTCATTCGGTATATCCTTTATCTTACTTAACTGCCGAATTTACCTTCGATATAAAATTTTTTTACATATTTCATATAAATACCTAAATTTAAGTCTCCTACTAGATTATATATATTTTCCTATTATTAGTATAATATCAATTTTTATTTTAATATTTTCTATCTATTTATTATATTTCCAATTTTTCATATTATGTATTATTATCTATTATGTACATAATACACATATAATATTTCTATCACTACAAATATCATCTCCAACATCAATTGACATCTCAATATATATAAATTCATCCTAAATCAAATTTTACTCCTAATTACCCTAATTTACAAAATTAACCTAAAATACTCTATTTTTACCTATTACATATATACTACATAATACCCCAATAATTATATCTAACACCTTAAATGTTATAAATATTATACTTCATCAGATTTCAACATCCTAAAACAGATAATTATACACTAAATCAGTAATTATCTATTTAATTACTTAATTAGCCCTAAATTACCTATTTTATGCATTATTTTAAGGCTTAAAAAATTATCTAAAAATTTCAAAAATTAATTTTTGAAAGGGGCTTCATAGCACTATTCTATAACCTTTAAATAGCCTATAAAAAAAATTTGGGCTTAAAACTACACTCTTAAGGTTATTTATTTTAACCTTAATAAAACTTGGGTTTGTATGGTTTCTTAAGGACAATATATTTGTAGACATAAATTGATTAAAATAGAAATTTTTCCTAAATATACATGCTAAAGTATCCTATAATAATAAGTTTCATAATTTTCTAAGCATATTTAATATTTTTAACAAAATATGTAAAATCAAGAGAAAAATTGGACTCTCCAAAACTGGTTACTCCGGCTATTACTGGTCACCAAGGCCCTATCAGCCAGCCTAGGCATTGCCACCATATGGTGATAGTGGCCGTCCACTTCTAAGTGCTCGTCTGGTTAGGGATCTCCTTTAAAGCCTTAATTGCACAAATTTTTGTAATTTTTTGAAAACCCTAATTTTCCCTCTCAATTTTGATGCTCACTAATTTTCTAGAACCTTAAACTAACCAAATGAGCTTCTCTAATTTTATGGGTATTTATAGAGCTCTAGAGGATTTTTGTGCATTAAATTGATTAAACAATTGCCTTATCTTATCTTTTTTTTTCACTTTTTATTTATTACGTTTTAATTGGTGAATTTTGTTTCTTTTATTTCCAAGCTGGTAAGCCTTAATTCTAGAGTTTTTGTCATTTTTTCATGATTTTTCCTTAATTTATTATGAATTTTCTTTAATTAATTAACCTTATTTTAGCTTATTTCACGTATTTTAAGTAATTACGCGTATTTTTACCTACAAATAAATATATATATAGTATGAATAAATACTCCTAAATATTATTTAAATTATTTTATGATTTTTAGTGTGCATATAATTTATCTCTAGCGATTCATTAGTTATTAGAATACATTTTATATATTTTCAATAAATAACGAGTAATATACTTAAAATTTAGAAATTTTATATTTCTTATTTTATTACTTATTTTCTTGAATTCAAACTTATCGAATTACTTTTACTAAATTTATTTTATAATTTAGACTCAATCAGATCCTTTAGCTGATCATCCTAAATTCCATGTGTTGAACCTCTAATACCTGATTGTAGGTCTTACAATAAATATTAAGGGCAAGTTCATCAATACATGTTAATTGTTAAGAGCTTTCAATAGAAATATAAATACTTATAAAAAGGGAGCCAAAAAGTTGCCTATGGGGAATTCAGGATTTAGGTTCACTAAAGGAAGTTACCATAAAAATATTTGGGAAAAGGAAGTAAGCAATGTTAGTATACCACTTATCATCAGCAATGATGAGAATTAAAAAGAAAACCAATTGATCGAGAAAAACATAAAAGTTCAACCTTCTTCTTTTACTATTACAGAAAAAAAGATGTAGATACGAGATACGCCATATAGATGAAGAAGGGTGTGTGTCATTGAAACAAAAGGTACAAAATTATGGAGCAAGCCTACAAGATAACAACAACACAATCTAGTGGAATATGCAAACGAGGGATTCTAATGACTTAATGATAATGAAAGTTGTTGGAATAAGACCTCTTAATCTCTTCATACTAATACTAATAATGCTAAGCATCACTTGAGACATGGTGATCCCATTAAGCTAAGTAATTCCAATAAGGTTAGGCTCGATTATTAGTAGGCTCAAGAGTCTAATAACAAAGAAGATGGCCTAGAAAAGGGTTCAAGGAGAAGTGAGTTTACTTTTGGAAGCTGATAGAATGGATAGTTAAAGCATTAGTGAAACAGGTCGTACTTTAAAGAGTTTTACTTTTAGGGCAACAAGTTCTAGCATTTGTGACATAACTGGAGAAAGGAATACGGCTAGCTATCTTCCTATTGGCAAAGGACATAGGAGTCATTGAATTCAAGGCATTGCTTCGACTAACTTACCTTTGGATCATTTAGAGTAGGGTAAGAACTTTTCGACATAATGTTGAGAGGTTTTAACTCCGATGCTTTCAATTTGAACTTGTACTTGCAAATACTTTTTTAACTTCCATAGAATATATAAACCTTTAAAGTTACTAGAATGGAATGTTAGGGGGGTAAGCTTAGGTCTATGGAGGAAGAATATTGAAGAACTTAATGCAAAGCACAATCTGGATGTAGCAATTCTCCTTAAGTCATGGCTCTTGCTTGGGGTTATAAAAAAACTTTCGAATATTTGTTGTATTATAAAAAAATGGCGTGCTCTCTAGGTTAGGGTTTTAGTGGCAAGATTATAACATTAGGACCTACGTGATGCAGATGTTAAAGAATTAGCCATCATTTAATAGGCAATGCATGTAGAGATCAAGGTACCTTTTTCCAACTCTCCATGGTACTTTTCATGCATTTATGCTAATCCATGTGTTAAATGTAGAAACAAGTTATGGCGTTAGCTACGTCTAATTTTGGAAACATGGTAGGGTTCTAGGCAGTGATCGGGGATTTTAATGAGGTCATTGATAGTAATGAAAAGTGGTATCATGGATCAGTATGTCAAAAAAGAGTACAAGCTTATTAGAATTGCATGAATGATTATGGTATGGCGAATCTAAGATCTACAAGGCCTAAGTTTACCTGGTCTAATCGAAGTAAGTCCATTGTTGACCTAATTCAAACCAAGATAGATCATGTTTGGTCTAACTATTAATGGAGGATTAAATTTCTAAAAGTGAAAATCTTTTATGTTACCTATCAATAATCAAATCATTGTGCTTTACTTTTAGATACTTCATTAGCCCTTCATAAGAATTAGAGAAATGCAAGACCATTCTGGTTCCAGCCTATGTGGATTAAACGCCCTTCATTTAAACCTTTTATTCAATCTAATTGGAATGAAGATCAATTTGTTTTGTTCATGACCTAGAGGCCCTAAAAAAGAAGCTTCAACACTTGAGTAAGGAAGTAATCAGGATTAGATAACATTAAAAGGAGCTAGTGAGGATAAAGGTAATGCAAAGAAAAGCTTTTTATTTGAATAGTCCAACATAGCATACTCTGGTGTCACTTAAAGTTTTGGAAATGGATGAAATGAGGTTTTGATTTATGAAGAGCTCCTTTGGAAGGAAAAAGCAATGGTTAAGTAGATCATAGAAGTGGAAAGGAACGCCACCTCTTTTTATACTATCACTATAGTGCAAAGATATATGTCCTGAACTATATGTTTAAAGGATAACCTAGAAAATTGGGTTTCAAGCCCAAATGGCATAAAAATATGACCTTAAAGTTTTATATAAGAATGTACTCCTCTGATAAGGAAATTGTTCCATCCATAAATGAAGTGGAGCGGTGGAGCAGCTATTTTACAAAAGATGAAAAATTGGCATTAGCAAAAGAGGTTATTAGTGAAGACATTAGAAATGTTGTTTGGAATATTGGCAAAACAAAAACACCAGGTATAGATGGATTTTGTAGTTTATTTAATCGGCATTTTTGGGGCATAGTAGGCACATCTGTATGCAACATAGTGAAAAAGATTTTTTAAGATAAATTATTGCCTTCGGAGTTAAACCATACCTTAGTAGTTTTGCTTGCCAAATTTAAAGGAGATAGTACTATTAAGGATTGTCAACTAATCGACCTTTGTAATACTCTTTAGAAGGTGATGAGTAAGGTCATGGTGAATTGTCTTTGCTCATACTTGATAATATCATTAGTCCATCATAATCTAGTTTTGTCCCTAGACGACTAGCTACAGATAATGTTATTTTGCTCTAGGGGATTCCCAGTGGAATGCATAAAAGGAAAGGGAAGAAAGGATGGATGGTGCTTAAACTGGATCTTGAGAAGGCCCATGATAGAGTATAATGGGATTTCACTAGGATTGTGTTGAAGTTGCTAAACTTGTTAGATTAATGGTTAATCTGATCTTATCTTGTATATCTTTAGTAAGTTTTGCAGTTCTTCTTAATGAAGTACCTTTACAAGACATGAAAGCATCTAGAGGTTTACAATAGGGGGACCCACTCTCTCTTTTTTTTTTTTTTAAGTTTTGTATTAATAATGGAGATGCTAAGCTAATACATCTAGCCATGTTGATTCTAAACATTGGAATCTTATCCATTTTAAAGGGACATGAGTAGATCTCTTACGTATACTCCTTGTAGATGACATCTTCCTCATGGGAGAAGTAAATGAAGAAAATGTTACAGTAATGAAATAAGTCCTAGAGTCATTTGGACAAGTATCTAGCCAAAATATAAATTTCTCCATATCCTGTATGGTATTTTCAAATAATAAATTGATGGATATGAGAGCCAAAATCGTAAATCTATGGGGAATTCACCAAAAGATAATTTAAGTAAGTATCTAAGACTTCCTTTACTTGCTAATGGTAATCTTATTACAAAAGTGATAGGAATCTACCTCGATGACCAATCACTCGCAGCCAAGCTAGAGGACTCGAAGGACTTGCGCAGTAAATACTAGCTCAAAACTAAAGTTGAGATGAGGATTCCTATGCCTAACTGATCTCCTGCCAACCTGTTTATCAGATCTTTACATGTATTAGACTTGCTTTAGCCCAGGGGCAAAGTCTTATTCTAGAAGATAGCCTATGACTAGCTAAGCCGAGCTCCGTAACTGACCATAGGCGTCTAACTTCAATTCAACCAACTTGTTTATTAGACTGATTGACTCCCAACTTAATCCAAATCAGGTCGACTCCTAATTGAAACACTTTCCTGCTTCTACCTACCTTGTATCATATTCTTAATGTTCAGCCACCAAACGATACATATCTTTTGAATAATACTCTAGAATGATTCTTTCTTTTCCATACTGAATATTCTTTGCCCCTTTTAGTATGTTTTATGTAACCTAATTGTAGAATACCCTTTAGTCTTTTCATACATGTATAGTAACCCTAGTAGATGGGTATATAAACCCCTACTTTCTTATATGTAGAGGAAAAACTAACCAATACAGAATTATTCACTTTAAGCAACCTTAGTGTTCTTGTTATCATTCAACTCTTATCTATTCCTTTTAGTAAAAAGTAGTGGCAAGTGACCCTTCAATTCGGACCAATGCGTCATATTTGATGGATTGTAGGCCGAGTAGGATCAAGTGGTACGTTATATTCATTCGATAACTGCCCAGACTTTGCTAACCTTTTCCCTATTTGTTTTATCTATATGTTCTACCCTAGAGACGCATTAGTTTCACTAGTATCAAAGCACGGTTCCACGAGAGAGTGTGTAAAGTTATAGTAAAGTTTTAGTTCGCTTTGCTGTTGGTGGCTGTTATGTTCCCTCCGTAGCTATTGTAGTATATATTGAGTGTAAGTAAATGTAGTTTCATTATTACTTTGTTTTTCATTATGAAAATACAGCAAGGCGCTATTGTTTAGTTTTAATGATTGTTAGGAATAGAAGTTGTTAGTGAGTTATTAGTCTATTTGAGAAGTATTGCACCATGTCAGATTCGAGTGTTCAGGGTGTTATTGGTGATCAAAGTAGTGGTGCTCGACTTGGCCATAGTCATAATGGTAATATCACCCTAGGGTCAGTTGATGACAAACTTAAAAGACTGACCAACCTTGTTGAGAGTCTAGTTATAGCAATGGAAGTTAACAGACAACAACCTCGTGGTGTACAACACTATAACCCATAAGAAAATGCTCTTCAAAGACACCATGGCCAAGGTAATCGAATTAATCGCCCAATTCAAATATAGCAAGCTAGAAGAGTAGCAAACCGAGCTGTTAGATGAAGACTGGAGTTAAAGGAGATTAAGGAAGATGATGAGGAGTTAGATGTTGAAGAGTTTTGGGAAGAAGAAGAAGAAGCTAACTATTACCAAGCGTAACGATAAGGATGTCGAGTCTCACGAGGGTTAGACAATATCAAGGTTCAAATCCTGCCCTTTAGTAGAAGTAAGGAATTGGATGAATACTTGGAGTGGGAAGAGAAGGTTGAGAAAGTGTTTGAATGTTATAGGTATATGCATGCTCTATCAAAGTTCGACTTGTTGTACTGGAGTTTACTAAGTATGCCACTATGTGGTGGAAAAATCTAAATACAGCTAGAATAAGAGATGGAAGACGAGGTGTTAGAACCTAGGATGAGATAAAAAGGTTATTAAGAGGTAAATTTGTACCTGAGACCTACCTATAAGATACGTTTGCAAAGTTACAGGAGCTTCACCTAGAAAGCCATTTTGTTGATGACTATGTCAGAGAGTTTCAGATGCTTATGATCCAAGCTGACGTAAAAGAACCCAAGGCTTGCACCATGTCAAGGTTCATCTCCGAACTCCGGTAAGAAATTTGCTATATTGTGGATGTGTAGAGGTTTTATACCTTGAAAGAGGCAATAAAGAAAGCATAGAGGGACAAAAAACAAAGGAGTAGTTCTCTGAGCCAACCTAGGCCAACATTCTCCCGACCCCCAGTCCTGCATCGACCTGTTCAAACCGAGCTAAGGAGGCCATATAAGGCTGAGGATAGGAATGACTGATCTGATGATAGTTAAGCAAGCTAGTAGGGCCGAGCTAGTCAAACAAGTTGACCTAAGCTTAAGTCGACCTCGAAGATATATGAGAAAGAGTAGACCTCTAGATGGAAGACTAATGAGATGAAATGCCTTAAATGCTTGGGCTTCGGACATATGGCTTCTGAGTATCCGAACCGATGCGTTATGATGCTCCAAGGAGATGTAGTGGACAACACCAACGAAAGTGAGCTCAAAGAAGAAGATGTTGGAAAACTTGAAGCCAAAGAGGAAAAGGAGACTTGTGTCTATGCTGACCAAGGAGAAATGATGACCCTAGTCCTAAGATAAGTAATAAGTTCCTTATCAAACTCTCAGGAGGACTAGAGGGAGAATCTATTCCATACCAAGTGTACTGTCAAGGGTTAATTGTATACAATCATTATGGATGGGGAAGTTGTACTAATGTCATTATACAATCCTTTGTGCAAAGGTTAAGTCTATTGACCTCCAAGCATCCTCGACCTTATAAGCTGCGTTGGCTTCATGATAAAGGTGTTTTGCATGTGATTGAACAAGTGACCATACTGTTCAACATTAAGAGTATGTATAGGAACGAAGTAGTGTGCAATGTTGTCCCTATGGGAGCTTCACATCTACTGCTTGGATAACCTTGGTTGTTCAACCGACGTATTATTTGTAACAAGTATAAGAACACCTATGCCTTTGTTAAAGATGGAAAGAAGATTACGTTGCAACCTTTGCCCAATCCTAAGTAAATGAAACCCATAAGTGGCTCACTCAAGCTAGTAAAGAGAATTCCTTAGTGATGAGCCAAAGAGAGCTCCGAGTTGTTGAAAAGGCTGAAAAATCTATATTCTTGTTGATCAAAAGATTGTTGGAAATGAGAGATTTGGAGGATATCCCTAATGAAATCCAAAACTTGCTAAATGAGTTTGTCAATTTGTTCCTTGAAGAACTGCCTAGAGGACCGACTCCAGTCCAAGGCATTGAGCACTATATTGATTTGAAACCAGGCGCTACCCTACCAAACTGACCTACATACAGAATGAACCCTGAGTAGGCTATCAAGTTGAAATGACAGGTAAACAAACTCATAGAGTAAGGATATGTGAGGGAGAGCATAAGCCCTTATGTTATACCAGCTTTACTTGTCCTTAAGAAAGATGGCTCACAGTACATGTGCATCAACAGCTGAACAATCAATTGAATTATTGTTAAGTACAAATACCTCATACCAAGGCTCGATGACATGTTAAATGAGCTTCATGGTGCCAAGATATTTTTGAAGAATGAGTTGTGAAGTAACTACCACCAAATTCACATGAGGCCGAGCGATGAATGGAAGACTACCTTTAAGACTAAGCATAAACTTTATGAATGGTTGGTTATGCTATTCAGACTTACTAACCCACCAAGCACATTCATGAGGTTGATGAAACATGTAATATGCCCTCTAATTAGAAGATGTGTAGTTATGTACTTTGATGACATATTGGTATGCAGTGTTGACCTAAATGAACATGTTCAACATCTTTGTGAAGTATTTAACATTTTGCAAACTAAGAAGTTGTATGGAAATGTAAAGAAATGTACATTCTGCCAAAAAGAGGAAATCTTCCTAGGGTTTCTGGTGTCAAGGGAAGGACTCTGGGCAAATGAAGAGAAGATCCAAGCTGTCCTTAAGTGGCCAATGCTAAAGAATATCACTGAGGTTTGAAGCTTTCATGGCCTAGCTTCCTTTAATAGGCGATTTATCAAAAACTTTAGTACCATGGCCGGTTCCTTGACCAAGCCGACAAAGAAGAATGAAGGGTTCAAATGGAGTGATCGAGCTGAGCAAAGCTTTAGGGAGATCAAGTAGAAGTTCACCTCGGCGCTTGTCCTTTCACTAACAGATTTTGACAACCCTTCAAATTGGAATGCGATGCATCGGGAGTGGGAATTAGCGCTGTCTTGTTGTAAGAACAAAGACCCATCGCCTACCAAAGAGAGAAGCTTAGTGATCTTATCCTGAACTATTTTGTGTACGAAAAAGAGTTATACTCTCTTTACTAAGCCTCTATTGTTTAGCAACACTATTTGCTTTCACAAGAGTTTGTTATTTATACTGACCATGAGTCTCTAAAGCATCTAAGGAGTCATAACAAGCTTTCAAAGAGGCAAGCCAAGTGGTTAGAATTTATGGAAGGTTTCTTGTACGTCATTCGGTAAAAGAAGGGAAGCGCAAATGTAGTCGTCGACTCTCTGTCACGACGAAAAACCTTACTAACCATTTTGCAGACTAAATTATTGGGATTCTCACTCATTACAGAGTAATATGCTTATGATCCTTATTTCACCCCCATCATAGAACAATATAGGGATGGAATTTCTGTCAAGGGATATTATCTTAAGGAAGGCAATCTGTTTAAGGACCGAAGGCTATACATACCGAACTATTCTACGTATGAGCTATTGATC
The DNA here is from genome assembly GCA_024138015.1 of Lumnitzera littorea. Classification (NCBI taxonomy): domain Eukaryota; kingdom Viridiplantae; phylum Streptophyta; class Magnoliopsida; order Myrtales; family Combretaceae; genus Lumnitzera; species Lumnitzera littorea. Next base: position 86,809,709 of record JAMXBB010000006.1, on the reverse strand, counting down.
AAGTAAGCTTATAGTGGCGGATTATCATCACACTTTAAGGAGACCAAGATAGCTAATCTGTTGAGGGAGAACTTTTACTAGCCAAGTTTGGCCAAGGATGTCCATGGGGTAATTAGTAGTTGTGAAGCGTGCAAGCGAGCTAAGGGGAAGAGAGAATCCCATGGAGAATACATGTCATTACCAACACCAACCTTAGCTTAGCTTGACTTTAGCATAGACTTTGTTCTAAGGTTGCCCCCGATATCCAGAGGCAAAGATTCTATCTTTATTATAGTAAACCGCTTCAACAAGATTGTGCACTTCATTCTATGCCATTGGACTAACGATGCATTATATATTGCTAATTTGTTTTTGCAGGAGGTCATTCGACTACATAGGGTACTAAAGGCTATTGTCTCATATCGGAACACAAAATTTTTTAGCTATTTTTGGAAGACTCTTTAGAGAAGACTTGGAACTAAACTTGTGTTAAGCTTTAGTAGCTACCCTCAAATTGATGGCTAGACTAAAGTGGTAAACAGGACGCTAGGCAATTTGCTCAAAACTATCATAGAAAAGAACTTAAGAGATTAGGATCTATGCCTACCATTTATAGAGTTCGCATATAACCAAACTGTCCATAGCACTACTGGAAAGACCCCATTCGAGGTCATTTATGGCCGTAACCCTCCTATTCCTCTAGATATGATTGGCGCTCTAGCAACTATTGAAGAGAGTCAATTCAGAGTTGACCGAGCCCAAGAACAGCATGAACTACACCAATCTGTAACCAAGAAAATCGCCAAATTTAATCAAAGAAAGCAAGAAATTGGTAATCGAGGTCGTTAAACTGTTTCTTTCTACCTAAGAGACTTAGTATGGATATACCTCAGCCAAGAACGATTCCTGCACTTGAGACAAAACAAACTATCTCCTTGAGTTGATAGTCCGTTCAAAATCCTAAAAAAGATCAATCGCAATGCTTACCAAATCGAGTTGTTCGATGACTACGATATTTCTTCCACCTTCATTATGTTCAATTTGATCCCTCACTAACCAGCAAAAGGAGACCCTATATGCACCCCAAAAGAAGAAGTAGAAACCCCTCTAGATTTGAAGGTAAATCTTTTCTACCAATAGGAAAATGATAGGAATTTTCCCCCAAGACCAATCATTTACAACAGAGCCAGAGGACTCCAAGGACTCACGTGAAGAATACTAGCTTGAAACCAAAGCCGAGATAGGGATTCTTATGCCAAACTGATCTCCTGTCGACCTGTCTATCAAATCCTCACATGTGTCAAACTTGCTCCCACCTAGCAGTGAAGTCTTATTCCAGAAGATAGCCCAAGACTAGCCAAGCCAAGCTAAGCTCCCCAATCAACCACAGGCGTCTTACTCCAATTCAGTTGACTTCTTTACCAAACTGATTGACTCCCAACTTAATCCAGATTAGGTTGGCCCCTAACTGCAACGCTTTCTTGCTTATGCCTACCTTATATCATATTCTTAATGTCCAACTATCAAGCGACACATGTCTTTTGACACAATACTCCAAAATGATTTTTTTATTTCCGTACTGAATATTCTTTGAACCTTTTATCCCTTTTAGTGTGTTTTATGTAACTTAATTGTAGAATGCCTTCTGTCTTTTCATACATGTACAGTAACCCTAGTGGAAGAGTATATAAACCTTCATTTTCTTATATACAGAGGAAAAACTAACTAATACAAAATTATTCACTTTAAGTAACCTTAGTGTTCTCATTATTATTCAACTCTTATCTATTTCCTTTAGTAAGGAATAGTAGTGAGCAACCCTTTAGTTCAAATCGATGCATTATATCCGACAAATTGTAGGCTAAGTAGGATCAAGTAATACGTCATATCTATTCGATAGCTGCCCGGACTTTGCTAACTTTTTCCCTATTTGTTTTAGTTCTATTCGTTGTAATGCTTCTCCATATGTCTTACCCCAAAGATGCATCAAAAAGACTTCAAGTTTCTTTTGGAAAACATGAGAACCAAACTCATAGGTTGGAAAGTGAGGATCCTAAGCATGGTAGGTAGTACAGTAGTCATGTCATTTGCCATTGAAAGTAAGGTAAATTACTATCCGCAAGCATCTTTATTGCCTTTCGGTATAGTATAGAAAATTGAAAAATTGAGTAGAGATTTCTTTTAGAAGTCTACAGAAGAAAAAAGGAAAATTTATTAGATTACTTAAGGTATCATTAAGAGAAAGAAAGTCGATAAGAGACTAGGTTCCCCGAACATAAGGACAAGAAAAAGCCAAGTATTATCATACTCACTTGAAGAGTAAAGAAGCAAACAAAGACTTTTTGGACTGAAGTTTTTAAGAAGTAATATAGAAGCTTCCAAGCAAAATGGACAAGGAGTAGAGGATCAAAGATTATGGTTGAATTGAAGAAAGGTGTTAATTGGATAAAAACATAAATGTGAGTGAACGATCAATGGCATAAAGGTAAGGTTTTGGCTTGATAAATGGAATGCCAATGGGGTTATGGCTAACATCCTTTTCGGTCCTCACCTGTAGAATTTCTCTAAAATCAAGGTAAGTGATGTTTAGCAAGGAGTGAGTAATTAAAACGAGGAGTTGCTAGGATATCCCATTGATAGAGATACATGTAATATCCTTAGAAATATCTAACTTGCAAGAACAATCTTGATGAGGATCAATAGGTATAGGATGAAGGAACGAGAGAGAAAATCCAAATAAAAGACTTATGTTGTTACTTGCTTAAGTCGCTTAGTATATAATGATGGAAAGAATTGGAATCAGCTTTGGAAATTTTCAATAATGCCTAAGATTCAACTTCTAGTCTAATGCTTATTTCACAATGGAGTCCTTACTAGATCTAATTTGTTGTCGAGAAGCATAAATATGGATACTCTTTGTTATTGGTGTAGAGAAGGAAATGAAACTTCAACACATTTGCTTAGAGAGTGTAAAGATGTAAGGGAGATGAGGAATAGTCTCAATGGTTCATTGGGTTTTTAAGCTTCATTTGAGTTGGCTTTTAATGAATGGCTATGGTAGAACTATAATTGACAAAAACTGATAGAGATAAGACTGCAACACCTCTATGAGTACTTTTATGTTTGTGTTGTATGGCTTATGGTTTGAAACAAACAAAAGGACAACGACAGGAGAAGTAGATGAGCATAATTGGTTGTAAGAATCAACCTTGAAAGCACATGAATTTTGGGTTCATTGGAAGAAGAAACATAAAGCATCTAACATTAGAGGTAAGAAGTTGTCATGGAAGAAAAAAAAGTGAGGATGGTTTAAATTTAATATTGATGATGTAGAAACTCATTATGGGAAGGCAACTAGGATTGGAGGCATTTGTAAAGATGATAGGGGTTTAGTAGTTGGTGGTTTCTTGAAAAATATTGCAATAGCAACTCCTTTAGAGGTTGAGACATGAAGTTTAGTTCATGCTCTCATCTAAATTAAAAAATAGGGCCTCACCAACATCCTCATTGAAATAAGCACTCTATAAGTAGTTAAATTAGCAAGAAGAATGCATTTATTGTTGGATTTCCAATTGATATTATAGTTTTATGTAGGATGAAGCTACAAGAGGCAACCGACATTGAGGTAAATTATGTACATTGATAGTGAACCCAAGTGTGGACTTTCTAGATAAACAAGCTCTCATTAAAAACATCAATTTTATGTTTAGGGATAGCCCACTTTAGGTGTTTTTGTGTTAAGTTCTTTGGATTTGTCTTTATATGATTATGATTAAGATGTTTGGTTATTTGGGAATTGTATTAGAGATATAGGATGATTTTCACCTATATCTCTTTGACTTGTTCTACACTTTATGGGAAACTTGAATCTACTTTTTTAGAATCAAGCAATTATGATTTTAAGGAAGAGTATGATTTTGCTTTTCAGAGGACAAAATTGCAATTCCATTTGGCCTTAACTAATGAAAATTTATCTAAATAACCTTTAACTTATACAAGATTGTTATGGATTTATCAATCATCATATTATATATATATATATATATATATATATATATATATATATACATGTATTTAAAAAAATGATTACCAAATGAAAGGAAAATAATTAAATCTAGCAAATTAAACACTGAAGTTATTGAGAGGCATTTACGAAAGTTATTAGCTTCTGAAGAAATTCAAATGCGAAAACAGAAGCATTAATGCAACTTAAGTTAAACATACAATAATTAACCATTGTAACCTAACAAATGCCAAATCCTTCTTTTATTTAATTACATTATCTAGTAACACTCAAGGCTAAAAAAATTGAATATAATGCATTACTTTCTTAATTTAATGCCAAATCAGTAAGGACTCTTCAAATTTCAAACCATTAAGTCTTTTTTTTTTTTTTTTTTTGCCTAAACAAAACTTTATAAAACTTCAACAAAATTCAAAACGCATCTTATCAAATAGAAAAGAAGAAGAAAACATCTCATCTTCTAGAAGTAGTTGAAGGTGTTAGGATAGGGTATGTGACCACCAAACCATAGGGCACATCCTTTTCCTAAAATTAACTTCTAACCAATCTGCACACCTGTTAGCATTTCTAGAAATATCTACAAAAGAAAAAATATCTGATGTAGAGATCAAATATTTAATGTCTTCAATTAAGTGAAGTTGCTCCAAAGCACCTTCTTTTGTGTCCCAACTATGGAGTCGATCACATTTTTCGCATCAAATTCAATGATAACTTTAGCCCATCCTTTTCTATGGCCCATCTCTATTGCTTTCTTCACTACTTGGCATTTTACCATTTTAATGTTGCTCCCTCTTGTTTGCTCAATAAAGCCCCCCATCACTTTCTCTTTTTAAGCACGAAACACCCCTCCTATACCCCTTACCTCATCAGTACCAGTCCATGAGGCATCTGCATTACACTTAATGATTTGCTACGATGGGGCCTTCTACCCACTCATACCTTCTCTTTTGACAAGTCCACATCATACTCTACTTTCTTCCTCTTTCTTCTTCCATTTTTCCCATTCTTCCAAAGAAACCTTAGTAATTATGACACATACATTTGGATCACACTTAATTTGTTCGTATAACCCTTTACATCCTGCCTTCTAGATTACTTATGCTACTACAGTGCATTTTGCTTCCATCTTCGATTTCTCTTTGCCCTTTAAATTCCTAACCGTCTCTTCCATTCACCACTAAAATCTACTACTTTATCTTTCTCAATTCTCCAATCAAAGGCTCCAAACCAAACTTGTTGTACTCATAGGCCGAGCACCAAACTTATTGTACTCATGGGCAGAGCACCAACGCATATTCCTCACTTTCCCCCCCTCCGCAAAAGATACATTTTAGTTTTTGGGTAATATTTCTTCTTTGTAGATTTGCATGACTAGTAATGAATTAGTGGCTACTCGCTAAATAAAATGTCTGATTTTTGGTTATACATCTAGATGCTAGATCTTATTCCAGTCGTTACCTGCCATCAAATTTGACGATGAAGGATACATATTAACTTTTGAGTTCAATTGTTCCGTGACAAATTTGTAGGCCAACTTAATTGATACTTCACCATGCCTGTCAAACGGCTAAAGGAGTAAGTCTTGCCTTTCTTGATAGGTATGGATATATTTGTGATCATTCATCTTTTTTCTAAAGTAATCTCATTCGCTATCATAGAAAGATTCCAACTTTTAGTTTCCCTATCCATTAATTCGTTAACTTTCAAATTTTGCAAGTCTCCCATTTCTCCTCTTTTCAGGCATTCGCTTGGTAAGTCAAGTAACCATCTTTCATTCCAAACTGAAATATTTTCTCCATTTCCTATCTTCTACATCGCCTCTTTAAATAGTATGTCTCTTCCCTTTAGTATGCTAGACTATGCCTAGGAAGACCTACTCCCTTTCTTAGCTGACCTAAAATCTTCCTCTGTAAAATATACCCCTTTTAGGACTTTTACCTAAAACACATTGGGGTTCTTTTATATCCTCTATGCTAGCTTTGTTAGGGGAGCCAAATTGAAGTAGTGAAGATCTTTAAATCCTAAGCCTCCTCTACAATTTGATTTAGACATCTTTTGCCAGCTAACCTAATGGATTTGTCCTTTAGATTTCTTTTGCCCTTAGAAGAATTATGGAATTTGACTCTCAATCTCGTTACACAAAGATCTAGGAAACTTAAAACAAGCCATGGAGTAAGTAAGCATGGCATAGCAACTGATTTTATCAATACTTCTCTTCTTGCTTCACTCAATAAGTTATGTTTCCACCCTTTTAGTTTATTCATAATCTTGTCCTTGACGAACTTTAGGGCTTTTACCTTCAATCTTCCCCATATCGTTGGTAAACCTAGATACAAACCCAGATCTGTAGTTGACCTGAGTGTTCTTGCTAAAGTAAATGCTTAACTTGGTGAAGTTTACTTCTTATCCAAAGGCTAAGTAGTAATTTGTCAACAAGTCCTTCAGCCCAATTTGGTTATCCTTTATAGCGTTAAGGAAAAATAAAGAGTCGTCAACGAATAACAAGTGAGAAACTATAGGGCAACTTCTTTTCAGTTTAATCCCTTTCAACAACCCTTGCATCACAACACTTATCATTCCTCTTGACAACACGTCTACTATTATGATGAAAAGGTACAACAATAAAGGATTGCCTTGCCTTAGACCATTTGTAGGCTTGATATGTCCTACTTTCCTTCCATTAGTCAGCAAATTTTACTCAACAGTAACCACACATTCCATAATATAGTTTACCCAGTTCAAGTTTAAACCCATCTTAATTAGCATTGCTTTTAGAAAGTCCCACTTTACCTTATCGTAAGCTTTGTTCATGTCTAACTTTAAAGCACAGCCATAGGATTTACTCTTCGATTTGTTCTTGAGATAATGAAACATTTCATGAGCTATTAGTACATTATCTTAGATTAGAATTAAATCCGTAGTGTTTAGGGAATGAGGGAACTTACTCATACGAAAGAACTATTGAACTGCTTGAACTATGGTAGAGCCGATGGTGTTCTAATATTGCTGATAGAAGATTCTCGATTACCATTAGGGCCAAAGGCTTTTAAAGCTCCTAATTGGAATGTAGCCTGCTTTATTTCTTCCTTCATTACTGCTAAATTGAGTCTTTCATTATCCTCATTAGAAAAGACTTTATTAACCCATTTGAGGCAAGCTTTGAAATTTCTATTACCTCGACTAACGTACGGTTGCTGAAAAAAGCTCACAAAGGTTGTTGCTATACTCTTTTCCTCCTCAAGCCATCTACCTTCAGTTTCTTTTATTCGAAACACCTTACTTCTTTGTCTTCTTTCAAGAGTGGTATGATGAAAGAAAGACATGTTCCAATTACCATAGCTTAGCTAGTTTATTATAGATTCCTGATGCTAGTACACCTCTTCTCTACCCTATAACTCATTAATCTGATTCATGACTTCTTCTTCCTCTTTAGAGTTGCCAACTTCTTGATCTTAAACTTTAGTAGGTTTCTTGAACAATTTTTCCAATTCTTTTCTACTATTAGGTACAAATTTTTTACTCTACTTAATTAACTAATGTTGGCATACTTCTAGGTTTCAGATGAAACTAGAAAAACTATCTCTTTTAGATGTGATCCAATTTGTTTTAATAATTTCTCCACACTCCTCCTAACTTCTCCATATATTCTTGAATTTGAAAGGCTTCTCACCCTTAATCTTTCTCGCGTTTGTGTCTAATAACAAAGCTACATGGTTAGAGCTAGTAACTGGGAAATGTTCTATTCTCGATTTAAGGAAAGTTTCGATCCAATCTATAGACCCAAAGCCTCTATCTATTCTTTCTTTAACTAGTATTCTAGTGAACTTTTTATTCAAGTACGTAAAATGTTGTCCTTGAAAGCCAAGATCCATCAAATTTGCATCATTGGCTACGGTCCTAAACTCTTCTATTTGTCTCCAACTTTCGGATCTCCCACCATTTTCCTCATGTTCCCCCATTATTTCGTTGAGGTCTCCTGATGGGAATCAGGCTACCGAACCATTGACCCAAAGTCGAGCATGAGGATTGGAAGGTCTAGCATGGAGGATCCTCTTATTCCAGCCAACTCCTATCGAGGCCAAGTATCTCTTTACCAACCCATTCTTCGTATCGAGCCGAATGACTTCCTATCTCTCGCAGATTCAATGCCGAGAAACTAAAGGTCGAGATAACAGCCCATCTTCATTCTTGCACATGCCTTACCAATTACTTACACAACTTTACTCCTGCCGAGATGCCGAGAGAGAGAGAGTCTAGACTGACTAAGCTACCCCTGCTCGGATAAGCTAACTATCCATACTTTTTGCTTGCATCTTCTAATAACCTTGCTAATGTAGCATTGCCATGTATATAGTACCATGTGCAGAATCCATTGCACCAATGATTGTTTTTATTGTACATTCATTTTTTTACTCTTTTATATCTTATACATTATTTCCTTAGGAAATGTCCTTTTGTCTTTTCTTTTTAAGGAAGTTGCCCTAACTTTTGAGTATAAATACCCTTATACTTTGTAGCTGTAAAGCATCAGATTATCTTCAATATACTTTGAGTATTTTTCTTCCTTGCATAAATATTGTTTGTTTACTCGTAGCATCACTCTTATCCTTTCCCTTAAGTAAGGTTAGGTGGTAAGTAACCTCATTGGACCAATTCGTGCATCATATCAAATTATGCCATAAGTCCTCGAAGATTCCATTGGTGCATCATATGCTTTAGAGCTGTTCGTAGGTTTTGTTTACTTTTTTCTATTCGCATTTTGTCCTTTACAAACACACCCATCACTTTCTTTCAAGCTTTCTATAAGCTTAGACCCATCCAGCGACCGACCTTGTTTATTCTTGGTCACAGTTCCCAACATCTCCCATGTAGATCCAAGGTCCTTTTAATATGCTCGGTAGTTGTACAATTTCCCTACATAAATTCCTTTTCCCCTATAAATTGAATGGGGAGTATATCCAAGTCATATAGACAAAGAAAGACCCATCACGTAACTTAACTTCAACTACAACCTAGCTTTTTGATACATCTAGAATTGTAAGAATTACATCATTCGTCCACCAGATAGCTATGCCCCCAACAAGTCCTTCTAAAGGCACATAATATGCATTAGTGTACCTTTGCCTCCTCATTAATTCCATATATTCATTTTTATTTCTTGTCTCCAAGAAAGCTACCATGTAAGGATTCTATTTATTAATTAGTCGATTCAAATTATGAACTATCAAGGATCGACCAATTTCTTGACAGTTCCAAGAAATAATCCTCATGGCCCTCGTATGGCTGTTAAGGGACAACCATTACTACCTATCAACATTAAACCATTAGCTATAGCTTTCAACAATTCTTCCACATTTACTTCTACTAGGTCATCTCTTCAATTTGTGTCAGCTTCAATTCTTTCTTCACTTTCTAATTTTTAACTCTTCCTTTGCCTTTAGCTGTTCCATTTAAGTTTCTTCTCCCCTTTCTACCTTCTATGAACTGCAACCAACCCTTAAGAATGAAGGGAACGTTATCTAGATACAACTTTTTTCTAGCTTCAAAAAATTCTTCTACTTTACTCCTCTTTATGTTCAATTATTGAAACTCCTTAACTAGAACTAATTCTATGCTTGTTTCAGCAAAATTCTTTTCTGCTTCTTGAATTAACAAGTTTTTTCTCTCTAATGTAGGTGGTAGTAAAGGGATATCTACAATCATTGTCTTGTTTGGTGGAAGCTCAACATAATATATTGATGGGGATTGGTTTTTAGCAAGTCTAACATAAGGGGTAAAAGTTGAGTGGTTCCGGTTTTTGTCAACTTCATTTGCCTCCCAAGAAGGGGATTCACATGATTATAACCTCTTAGGTAAAGAAACTAATTCCTATTTGGTAACAGTAGTATTAGGTGGTAAAATGGATGGCTGGAAGGTTTTGTGTATGTGACTATGAAGTGGCTTATTAGGTGGATAGATATTTTCTGATGGAGGAACATGGATGATGTGATATGTGGTATAAGAGGGGTTAAAAGGTCTAAGATTAGTTTGAGGTAAGGATGATGTTAATGGAGTGATTGGTTCATGAGGTTGTGGTGTATTAAGGATTCTTGAGGATATGCATGGTGTAAGAATTGATTTAGTATGCTTTTTGCAAGAGTTAGCTTCCATTCCCCCTCTCTTCTTGGTTCCTGCCCAGAAACCATCTTTTATAGGATTAGCTTTTAGCCTCAGTCCATACAAACCCCTAAACCCAAATTTAACTTCACAATGTTTTGTTAGATGGCTAGGCTTACCACAATTATAGCAAAAATCCGACAATCTCTCATATTTGAACATGATTCTGTGTTTCTTTGTTACTCCTATTTATCCATGTCTCCACCTTCAAAGGCTTGTTCACGTTAATCTTCACTCTAATCTTCAAAAAACTCCTCTTCACTCCTTTGTCAGTCCTTATGGGTTCATAGTCTAAGAGCTTACCTAGAGAGTTCCCAATGATTTTAGCATTAGCGTAAGACATTTGATCTAATTTCAACCTATGTACTTAAACCTAGAAGGTGACTTCATCCAAATAAATCTCATCCACATTATAATCACTTCTCCACTCCTCCAAAGCTACTACATGACCAAGGCTGCCTAGGGACCTTCCTCTATTACTATGAGCATCGCTTTCTGATCAAAGAAAGCTATTAGAAATTTGTTAAAGCCTACTGGATCGAAGGTAACTTCTCCAAAGCTTTCCCATGCCTTTCTCAACATACTCATAATAACCGATTTGTTCACTGCTTTATCCACCACTACCCTTCCAATTAACATGCAATCTTGCGTTCTAATATCATCCATAACTATCTCGAGTGTTAGGTTATCTTACTGTTCACCAAACTAATCTTTGAACACCATAGGATCTTTACCCAAGTTCAAGCGAGCCATAGTTCAGATCTACAAGAAGCAACCAGATTAATCAAGCGAAACTTAATGAACACAAATAGGACTAAAAAATTACGATTGGAAGATTTAGAAATGCAAAGACAACCAACGCTACTACTTAAAGATACTTGACTCTTTTTAATTTTTTTTTTCTTCTTTTTTATTTTGAAAAAACTCTGATTACTAATATGCAAATCTAAACTATAGGTGAGCTAATAAGATATTGATTCTATCATAATAAATTTTGGATGATCAACTAAGGCAAAGAGGAGTAATTTGATTGGTTGTCTTGCAATTGTAGCTAAGTTTGAAGCAAAGATCGGAAGATACCATATGAATTCATACCTTTGAAATAGTGCAATCTCATTAGGTTGATCTAGATTCAATTAGTAGCATCATGATAATGTGTAATGTGTAATGTGTAATGTACATTACTATTAAGAATAAATGTAGAAGTATGTAATTATTAGTTGTAGAAAAAGTAAGAGTTTGTTATGAAAGAAGGAACAATGAGAATATTCTAACAAATTCTGATACACATACAGTATGGATGGCTCTCAATGACGAGAGGAAATTTCTCTCTCTAGAAGTAGAGGAAGGAGCACTCTCAATGGTTCATTCAAAGTGTCAAGTCTAACGTGGTCAATTTTAAACAACTTATAAAAGAAAAACCTTTGAGATAAGGCCACGTAGCTTGGTGTTGGCAAGTTACTTTCACAACTAATTTATTGGGATAGCCATTGCCATGCTGTACCACCAATGATGAGACAATGCTATATTTCTACTCCTTTAACCACCACCTAATAGAATGTCCAATTATTTGCATGACCTAGACGCTTGCTATTATGTGAGGAAGGATAGATATTTGTTATCTTGAACTAATTTTATATATATACTTAAATGAATAGAACAACATTTTACAATTATTAATTAATTTATTACCAAAATGTTGAATGTTATAGATAAGAACAGATTTTGTAGAGCAAACTTTTATTTGTAAGAGAAAAATAATTAAATAAGGTTAAAGGTCAGCTATGTTTAAAATCATGTATAAATAAGTTACTAAATAATGAATCAAACAAAATATCAAAGATTTAGTGACTTTTTGAATAGATTATATAATGTTGTTTTATATATCGAGGAAACATCAATATCATAACAATATCACTTACTTGAAGCATGCTCCATAGACCATTTAATTTATTCTCATAATGTCATATTTGGTACATGGATATATACTTTGAATAGAATTGTCATCCTAGACTTCACTCCTTTTTCCATATTTGGAAATGTTTTTAGGAGGCATAATCACAATTCTTTAGAATTAGAAATTCTAAGAATAAGTGATTCTAGGTTTTAGCAATTCCAACAAGGAATCTTAATTTTGTTTTTGAAAGGAAAGTCGATTTTTAAGAGAGCAAAATTGCAATTCTGTTCTACCTTCATTCATCGTTAATTGGAATTCATTTATTTAGTCTTCAAAATAAGATATAATATTTATGGTATCTAGTAATTAAGGACCTTCTTAACAAATACTACTATAACTACATTCTATCTCATTCCAAATATGTTAGATGCAATATAATATTGGAATAAATCAATGATTCCATCAATTTTTCCAAACATATGAAGAGATGTGACATTCAATTCTAATGTATTTTATTATACACATTAAAGATTGCATAAAAGGTCGTTGTAGTTTAACAGTAAGAACACTGATCTTCGAATGATCATATTTTAACTCACTTTCCCACAAGTTGTAATATAATACTTAGTAGGTAAAAAAAAAAATTGGCATAAAAGGTTAAAAATCTATTTGCGATATAAGTCAATACGTTGATTATTTATTTCACGCTTTTAAAGAATTTGCTATGTGATTTAACATGACTTTCAACGTTTCCTCCTAGATAAATAAATAAATATATATATCAGCATGTGCTGAATTGGATATATAACACATCGGATCCAACTATAAATAAATTTAAAAGGCTAAAGGAAAGAGATCTTAGTGGCCCTTTGGGACTAGGTTTGGTGGGGCTTGGTCAACCATAGCATAGCACATGGAAAAGAAATTGATTAATGAACTTGAAAGTAGTATATATCCTAAAGTTGGCATGGAAATAATAGCCTACTTATTTGAAAGGAAAAAACACTTCGCATTTTTTACTATCGTTTCATCTAGAATGATGGTGACACAATTATATGCTTCTAGATCCTGAATTCCAAAATGAATTTTCCGCAGTTTTATACAACATTAATCAAGGGTGGTTCTATTTGAAAACTAGATATCATGATTTTGTTTATAGATCCCTAAAAAATCGAATCTAATAATTAGCAGGAGTAAAAAGAACCATCAGAAAATTGTTCAAGAAAACTGTTATTTTATGATTTTATATATTTCTTACCTCAATCTGTGTTATTTGAATTTTGATTTTTTTTAATTTTGTTTATTGTCCCCATTATAAAAAAAAATATAAATACATTTTTTTTCCCTATTTGAAATGAAAACTGTTTAATAAACTAGTTTATATTAGATGGAAGTAACATAAGTCCCCGTCATAAAACAAAATATAAATACATTTTTTCCCTATTTGGAATATGAAAACTGTTTTGTGGTGGAAGTAGTTAATAATCTTGGATTATTTTCCTTCTTGTCATACATCTTTGTCATTAAGGTCTTTTGCGTGTGGACCAAGATCATGGAAAAAACACATTTCACTAGCCAGCTTTTACTTTTCTAGCAGCGAATAATTCTCCACTATACCTCTCTCTCTCTCTCTCTCTCTCTCTCTCTATATATATATATATATATATATATATATATATTCGGTTATATTTCCCTCTTAAGTGACACAATTTATATGTTTATAATTACTTAAATGGCGGAGAAGTAGTGACGAATAAATGCACAAAATATTAATAGTAAGGTAAAAATGTAAAGTAAATATTGTGTTCTATGAACATTTTTCATATAGGGAATATTCCATCTCGTTCGGTGTTAAGGTATGTAACATATATTCACTCAATTATACACAAGATTTTCTACTTGACGTGCATTCATTCGACAAATAAAAAAGAAATAGAATTAAAGGAGCATATAACTCACAATAGAAATGAGAGTAGTAAAAGTAGAGCATAAAAAGAAGTTATGTACATTTGGTATATGATATAGAAGATATTTATAGCGTATCGTATGTGAATCATTTTGGAGATAAGACAAGGTCAAGATATGAAGAAATTGTATTAATGACGTAATAACATGTGTACAATAAATTGAACAATCGATGAAACTATATATATATATATATATATATATATGTTTTCCCAGATAAACTTTTTGAAATTTATCCAATACGTTAGAAAAAAAAAAAAAGCAAGAACTGCGTAAGACATTAGGTATATATAGGATTCCCGCCATCAAAGTAAGGAAAGAAAAAAAAAAAAAAACAAACAAACAAACAAAGAAAAACTATTTTCCAGGGTCTGCTTAGGCGTACAAGGATTATGTCCATATCCAGCCAATATCCCAATTTGCCAATAACCAACCATTAGAAGACAGCAAAACTCGAATAATTTGTACAATTATAAATGTGGCCCAATGATCTTCTTAGTTTTCCTAAGTTAAAAGTGGAATGGAATCCGTACTTAAGTTTCAAAATATACCAATTATAACTTATTTTATTTTATTGGTTTTTAGTTTTTATCATGAGTATCCTTATGACACTCCATATAGTATGGTTTTATTTATGTTTTATCAAATTACTTAAAAACTGATACTCTATTTGATAATTGTCTATCTCTTTTTGAAGAAATTATGACAATCGATCTTACTTTTATAAAGAAACAAGTAAACTTATTTTATACACTGGTTAGCTAAACTAACAATTCTGTTTATCACTTTTAATTAGAGCTAAATACTTGTAAAATAACAACTACTTATAAATTGCTAGTGCACAAAGGCAAAGAAGTAGCCTGTATTGTAGCCAGAGTAGATTAAAAACAGAGAAGTAGTCAAATGAACAATGCCATGTTATAAATATTTGTATTCGGTTGATTTAAACACAGAGAATTATAATAAGATACAATAAATAACCAGGATAATAGAGCATATTCTCTGTAATGTCAACTCTTTGGATAAAATAGAAGAAACACAGGAAAACAGGGATAAATAGATACGATCCAAAACAATCTCCACTCTTCCATCTCACATGTTATGAAGTCTTAATAGAAACAAATTAGGCCTTCATTTTTGTTCTTGGTTCCATTATCTCGTCAGCACATGGTAATTAACAAATCAAAACAATGTTAAAAAAGCTAAATAAACACCAAGTGTATGAAAAAAAGAGAGATATGGTTTCCTTGTATTCGAGGGTTGTGCAGTGTAACTAAGGTTTGATTTGATTAAATATAAATGAGGTCCGTTATTAAGTGGAATTGAGTGAGCGTTTGAGGCATGAGAGATTATAAGCAAAAACGAGGCTTCTGGTAAGCTTTAGTACATCTTGGGGCATGACATTTTGGAGTTACTCGTAAATTGTAGAAAGCATGCATTAGGTGTGCATGAAGTATCGTTTATACAAACAATGGTTTTTTAAAACCAACTATGATATAAATGAGATTGCAATGATCTTTCCTGAAAAATGGACTTTTGCAAACGCAAATAGGACTTCATTGAGCTCCACTAGTCTACTATGATGGGAATTACATCTCGAGCGATGGTAGCTTCATCCCCTTTGCATGGACCTCAATCAGTTATTGATCATATATTCAAGAGCATAGAGTTGAGATGCTAAAGTTTGTGCCTCTGATCTTTTATGCCGGATCCTTAAAGTGGAATGATTTGTTTTTTTTCTTTTTCCCTACTTTCACCATATTTTGAGCAACAATGATTTCTATTACAAGGGATGATCAGCCCTATAGTAGTATCGCAACCGCCCATTGGTATCATGGAAAAACCTTATTAGTATACAAGGGATCCAATTTGGTCTATTGGAGTATGATGATGTTTAAGGTACTCATTTTAAGCTTACTCAATTGTGTTTATTTGAGAAATATCAGTATTTTGAAAATTTTATCTAAAATGGTGGTAGAATTATCTGAATCATTCGTATCGTGTTATCTCATTTTAGATTTTAAAACTTATGTCAAGAGGAGACATATAAATTGCTCAAACAATTTCCCCAATGCAAGCAATTTGGCTTGCTAAGATGCATGATCCAAATGGGAAGAACATTCTTCACTTTCTATATCTATTTTTTCTTTTCTTTTCTTCTTCTTCTTCTTCTTTTTATTTTTTTGGTCTCTCTTGCTTCTCATAAGTCTCTTTCTTTTACACCCCTAATCCATGATAGGAGTCCTATATCCTTTTGTTCCATGTTCTGAGCTAAAGTTAGGGGTAGTGTTTTATAAGATACCAATATATGATTTAAACTAGGATTTTAGGTTGTTCATGGACGAGGTTCACTGTTAAGCGCAATTAAGTGAGTGTTTGAGGCTCAGGAGACTGTATAAACGAGGCGTCTAGTGAAATGTATTATCATGTTAGTAGGTCGTAAGGTTGGGCATGACATTTTGGAGGTCTAGTCAATGGTAGAAAGCATGTTTTAGGTATGTATGAAGCATCACTTGGACAAATAACAACAATTCATAGAATTTATAGTTACTAAATTGATAATGCAACCTTGAATCCTTTTCCCATGCATAACGCTCTCACTTATAAAGCGAAGTTTGCTAATGTGAATCATGCTTCAAAGTTCCATTCTAGTGATGGAAATTATATCTCCAACAATGGTAGATTCATCCCCTCTAGATGGAACTCAATTTGTTCATAATCATGTAATGAAGGGCATTAAAGGTTGAGATGCCGCAGTTTTACGAGTCTAATCCTTTTGACTAGATCCAAAAGGAACACAAACTTTTTTGGCTTTCACCATATTGTTGAATAAAAATAAATCATGTTTACATCATTCTAGTTTAAAGGTCAACAATACAATAGTACCAACATATGCATCACGACCACCAAGCATCGTGGAAAAACTTGCTCATATTATTGAAAATCTAATTTCATTAAGTATCAAGATATTTAAGCACTCTTTAGAAGTTCACTCAATTGCGTTCTTTAGAAAAATATCAATTACATTTCAAAACTTTGTCTAATAAGGTGGTAAGATTATCTTAATCATTCATATAGTGCTATTTTGTCTCAAGAGATTAAGTTTATGTCGAGAAGAGGGGTATAAATCGATATACTAATTTCCTTAATGCAAGTTATTTGGCTCTCTAAGATAAGTGAAACCAAATTGGGGCATCATTCTTCCCATTCCAAATTGTTTTTCCTTCTTATATCTCTCTCTGTTCTCATAAATCTCTTCCTTTTATCTTCTCTACATTCTCTTCAAATTGTAGGGAGATTTCCTTTTAGGCTCGAGGGAAAACTTTCCCCTTTAATTCATTTTCTCTTGCTTTTCCTTCCTTTTTCTAAATAATGGAAAGGTAAAATTTTCCATTTGAATTCATCTCCCTCTTTCCTTTCCTCAATTTGAACATAGTATTAGTGCACATTTCTTTCCACTATAATCACAAAGTATCATATGTAAATGAAAAGCCAAATGGTTGAATTTAAATTAAACAGTCATTATGAAGCAATTTGTGATTGATGGAAATAAGGCATAAAATGGAGAAGCTTGCGGTCCTTTAGAAGTTTTAGGATCATGTACTCTTGCGTGATCAAAAGAAACATCTAACACTTGTTATAGCTAATCTTTGCTTATCATATAAGCTATGCTTAAAGTTAATTGTTGATTTTGCATTCATATTTTATGTCTTGTTCACTTGGAGAGAATTGAAATTTCATTCCCCTCTTATTCTTTATTATGACGTTTACTTTATTTTATCTTATCGAATCATAATTACATATGAATCACTATTATTTAAAATCAAGTAATAAGAATTCCTTTATTTAACCAAAAAATCACAATTACTTACAAAATTTTATATTTTTCTCAAAAATAAGCTTATCCCAATTTAACAATTATCAATACCATTACTGCCACCATTGATCACCACCGCCACTCCCCTCAACCACCGTCGTCGCCACTACCACCACTACTGTCGTCTACTGCCATCGACCATTATTACTACCAATGACTACCACTAAAAACTACTACCACCACCATTGCTACCACTACCACTGTTGACGCCGTCGTTGCTGCCACTAACCCAAAGCTGCCACCACTGACCATCACCATTACTATCACCATCGACCATCGCCATTACTATCACCTATTACTTGAAGATTGGTTAAGAAAGAAGATAGAACAAGGGTAATTTAGTCATTAATATTATATTACGATTTATTCTTAAGTTACTTATAAATCTAACTAAACAAAATAATAGATATTGTACTCTTATTATATTCTTAAAGAATTCCAATTATATTCCTCCTTCATTCCATTTAATGAAGTGACCAGCCCATTAGTGTCCTACCTTCAAGTGGTCCTAACAATTCAAGCACATTCCTTGTCCTTAGGGGGTAAAAAGGAAAGGAAAGAAAACAAAACTCCTTTTTCCTCTTTCTTATCTATTTTTGCTTTTTTTTTAATCAATTATTATTACAACCATTGGGGAATAGAGAAATCAAATTTGATCTATCTTATTAAAAAAAATAATATTCATATCATTAGATTATAAAGGTCTAACTAATTATATAAAGTTAATCATGAAATGTTAAGTAGATGTACAGAGTATAGATTTAGATGCCTCTTAGTACTTGATACGGGCTAATCCTATAGAGAACATTGCCGTAACTACAAACCTTCCCTCTCTTGAACTGTACTGTTGGAAAGCTGGACGGGAAAATCTTCCCATAACCCCCAAGTTAACGAGAGCAGTACCATGAGTCTGTCGCCAATAATAACTTGCTCTCAACTTTGTTTTAGCTTTTGGGGTCCAACCTCTTCTCCAACATATGCCATCTATTAAATTGTCTATTATCTTAAGTAAGTTATTAAATCCTATATGTTTAGTGTAAATTTAATTAAATCCTTTATATTTATATTATCATATCATCGAAGTTCTCTATACACTATAAGAAATACTAAAAAAGAGACTTAATTGGTGCAATAAGATAAATCCAAAAGAGTTAAATAACTTACTTAAAATCGAAATAACTTGGTTCTATTTTAGCACGAACTCATCATGCTTAAATGACTTGGTTACAATATAAAGGATTTAATAGACTCTCCTAACTTCTTAAAGGGGAAAAGAATGGCTCGCAAAACTATCAGGCTTGAGTCATCCATTTAATCTTAAAGATATATACTTTTAATTTCTAGCTAAATTGAATGGCCAAAGCAAATTTATGTAGTACTAAAATCCTTATAGTTTAGTGATATAAATACTAATCTTCTATTAAGATGGACTATTCTCTCTCTCCGCTGTAATCACCATGAAAACAAATTCATATAATGCTTTAATGCTTTTGTTTCCTATTGTATGTACGTGGACCGTAGCATAGAATTTTCTGAAAGTACTTAATCGATGAACCCTTCAATGCCGTACTAAATAAATCTGTATTAGATTATACACACCCAATAGATGAGGTCTACCTAACTCCACCTATTAATAACTCAACCGTATTGAATACACAAATAAAGATGTCTGTGTTGCGATAGATAAAAGCCATCTTAATCTTCCCAGTCATGCACTTTGCAGCCTCCAAATGAATGATGTATTTCCTTGACCGTTATGTCTTCACTCTTGACTTGGACTGAATACCCTGTTTCTTTCAAGATTTTATGATGACAACTAGGGTTGTGTGCCACTTGTATGAGCATTGTTTAATGCATTAAATGGTTGAATGCCCCCTCCGCAGCCTGTATATGTTGACTGATTTCAGAAGGTTCTGTAAAAGCTACAGTCCACAGGATTGAAATCCAAAGAATACCATTGTAAATGATCATAGTTGAGTTGAGCTTCTACAAGCTTGAGTTTGGCTCGTTTAAAAATTATTAAGCTTAAGTCAAACTTTTTATCAAGCCTAGCAATTGAGATTCGGCTTGAGCTCGATTCATTTAGATAAACAAGTTTTATCTTAATGTCAAACTCGACTCATTTACTAATTGAGTTCAAACCAAGTTAAGCCTAAACGATCCAATCTTGAACCTAAGTATACAAAATGAAGAAATAGATAAATTAATAGATTAACGAATAGTAAATAAGGATTAGATTATATATTATATATTATCTTATAATATATTAAATTTTTATATATACTATATAGTATTAGCATTTAAATTTTAATAATATATAATATAAATACATAATATATTTACTATTTATAATATATATAAAGTCCATAAATTAACTCATGAACTTAAATGAATTGGCTAACGAGTCTAAACAACTTAAAGGAGCTCTAGACTATTCTTTGAACAGTTCGGCAAGCTACTCAATAGCTCGACTCTTTTCACTCTAAGTTATGAAGACTCTGTATTGACCAATCTAGTGATTGCCGACCTGTTTATGCCATGAACCTGACCTATCTATGCCATGACCCCAATGAAGTTGCATCTAATCCAACTACGACATGTGTACTCTAACAATCGTACTTTACGGACAAAGGTCAGATATTTCCTTTTTCTTGTGTTTTACCAATTTATCCCTGTTTGTGCATATTCTTTCTTATACTTTTCCTTTTAAGGTAATATGCCTATTTTAGTAACTTCTTAATTGTAATAGGTTGCCTTAGAAATGCAGGTATAAATACCCTTATCATTTTAAGTTGCATCACTCTATCATCATCAATGTACAAAATATTCCTTTCCCTTCATGAGCTTGTTTTCCACAAGTTCACCTTACTTTACTCTTATCTAAATTCTTGAGCAAGGCTTAGTGGTAACTGACCTAGCTCGACTAGTCATGTGTCATATATGCTAGTCCAGTTAGTCTATGGGAGTTTTTTGATGTATCATATCCTTGGAGCAGTTCGTGGTCTTTTTTACTTCACCTTTGTCCCCATCATTTGTTTTCAACCCTTCTATTAGTTTGAATGCACCTCAATATAACTGCTCTTATCGATTCTTGGCATGACATATCATCTAAGTATCAAAGTAGAGGTATGTGAGGATGAGCTATTGTATAGTATGTTTTGTAGAAGCTACGTGTATGGTTGTACTATGAAGTGTTAGTGAACGTCTACAGTGTTGTAAGCAATTGTTTGAAGCTTCTAGTGAGTGTTTTGTTGTATCTAGTAAGAGGTCCTATTCAACCCTGTTTTAGAGATAGTAAAACAGAATAATTGTTATTGGTGGTTTTTGTATGTGTAGTTAGGATAGATAAGGTTTTATTAGTTTGAATCATGTTGCTATCTTTAAGAAATACTACATTTTTGGTTTGTTTGATTGAAATTGGTTGAAGTTGTAATCAAGGAAGATGATAGATTTAAGTGTAAATTCTATTGTCAGAGACAATGAAAGTAGCATTCAACATTGTAGTAGACAAACTCCAACCACACCTAGAAGTACCAATAAGCATTTTGATGAGATGGCTATAGCGATTACGGAGTTAACTCGAGCTATATGTGACTTAGCAACTCCACTTGTCGAAGTCATTTATAATGCTTCATGAGCTATACTTGAGGTTAAGGATGCAACTCATGATGCTTGACCAATTCGAAGACAATTCCTAACTCAACAAGACCAAGATGGAGGAATAGTAAGATAGGCATGCAGAAGAATAAACTTGGTTGAAGTTAAAGAAGTGGATGACAAGGAGTACTATGAAGCTGGGGAGAGAGCTCATACATTACGAGTTGTTAAACATGTGAAACTTTAGGTTCCAACCTTCAATGGTACTAGTGATGCCAATAAGTACCTTGATTGGGAGGAGAAAGTTGATAGAATTTTTTACTATGATCAGTACAAGGGTTGTGAAAAGGTGAGGATGGCTACCCTTAAATTTTCAGGGTATATCATATGCAACTATATGGTGGAAGAACTTCCAAGCCCCTTGGAAAAGAGAAGGGTACTGTAAGGTATGCAAGTAGCCAAAAATGAAGAGAGCCTTAAAAGCACAATTAATTCTAAACTCTTATTTACAAGACACTTTTACTCAGCTTCAAGAGCTTAAGCAAGGAAGCTATAGTGTTGATGAAAACATACGAGAATTTTAAATGCTCGTGATCCATTGTGAGGTTAATGAGCTAACAGCCTAAACAGTGTCCAGGTTCCTCACCATGTTAAGACATGAGATCCCAAATGTGGTGGAACTTTAGCAATTTATTGACATTGATGTGGCTATAAAGATTGCTTAATAGGAAAAAATGTAGAAAATAAATAGACTAAGCTAAGTTCCTTTAAGCCAACCCGTTTCATTAAGTTGAATAAATGAACCAATATCTTACCTAATCAAAAGAGCCAACCCGTTGAAAAGGAAGCACTGAGGAGACTTGAAAAGTGTTAGACGCCAAGTAAAAAGACCAACAAGATTAAGTGTTTCAAATGCTAAGGATTGGAACACATGGCCACCCAGTATCCAAATTAGTGTCCTATGGTTATAAAAGGAGATGCCCCGACCATTGAGGTAGATGGCATGGATGAAGAGCCTAAGGAAAAAGTTGAAGTGAAGGAAAATTTCAAAAAGGATATAACGAGCTTGTTGAGGAAGACATATATGCTAAAGACTTAAACAAGCTAACTTTAGTTATCCGACATGCCATGTGTATGGAACTATCTGCCAAACTAAAAAAACAAGAAAATTTGTTCCTCATTACTTGTAAGGTCAAGGATCAAGTCTTTGCGTTGGTTATGGATAGTGGAATCTGCACCAATATATGTCTACCAACCTAGTTTAGAAGCTTAATTTACTGACTATAATGCATCCAAGGCCATACAAATTACATTGACTCAATGAGAAGGGTACACTTCATGTAAACCAACAAGTACTTTTTCTTATCTCTATAGAAAATTACTTAGATGAAATCTCCTATAACGTATTACTCATATGTGCATCACATGTGTTATTGGGCATCTCATAGTTATTTGATTGGAGAGTTACACATAATGGGTTCAAGAACACTTATGCTTTTGAGAATGATGGAAGAAAGGTTACCTTAAACCTAATGACTCTAAGCAAAGTAAGTAAACTACTAGCTAAGCTAGCCTAAGGATCTAAACAAACAAAGTCACTCCAAGTGCAAAGAAGTTATTAGGTTACATACTCTGACCTTTCATTAATTTGCAGGTTGTTAAACTAAAGGAGAAAGCTAAGTTACGGAAGAGGTTAAAGTATCAATTAAGGAAACGCCAACCTATTTCTATGAGAGTTGCCTGAAGGGCTACCCCCGTTTCGAAGGATCAATCATTATATTGATCTGGTTCCTAATGTCACCTTGCCTAATAAGCTAGCCTACCAAATGAATCTTGAACAGGCAACTGAACTACAAAGACTAGTTAATGAGCTAATGAAGAAAGGGTATGTGAGAGAAAGTCTTAGTCCATATGTTGTCTCGACATTGCTTGTGTCGAAGAATGATGAGTCCTGTAAACCCCTAAATTTTTCGACCTAACCTTTAAAGTAGACTTAAGTGTATTAGATATTCTAAAAGTTAACAAGGCTAGTGAAAGTGAAAACCCTAAAATAACTAATCAATCGTGTATAAAATTTTTCGACCCTAAACGTATATAAACACTAAAGATTTCATCTAAAAGTAATAAAAACCCTAAAACTATAACTTTAAAGATAGAAAAGCACTAAATCACTATAATTTACCCTTAAACCCTAATTGATAATATAACCTTAATGTTATGCCAAATCATTGATAAAAGATTAAAGATAACTTTCAATCATTCATAAATACATATAATACTGAAGTAATCCTTTAGAAACTAAGATATTACATTAAAGATTACATTCATCTTCTAAGTATATAATTAGGTTAATATTGAGTAAAGTTAAGAGCTTAATTAATAATCATATTGCATTTAATAAACATTAATACCCTAAATGACACTTTTCATAATAATTATACTAAGTAACTTACCAAATGATGTATATAGAATATAAATACCGAAAGAAAGATCTCATTATCTATTTTTACTAGTCAATGTACTAAACTTCTTATTTCCTTAATTTTTCTCCTAATTTTCCCTAATTACTTCATTATATACACTAAATGGCATGTAATTTTGGAAAGTTAACCAAGCCAACACGTGTTGACCAAGGTCAAAAAGTTAACTAAGTCAACATATGGAAAAGTTAACAAAATGTCATTTTCACTCTAGAATAATCTCTTTCTTTCTAACGATTTCTTTCCTTTTCTTTTAGATTTTTTTCCCCTTTTCTTTTCATTTGTGCAGTCCACTTCCCCATCCTTTTGGACCACACTTGTTTTCATTTTCAAAGCACAAAATCATGTCCCTTTCTTCTTCTTCCTAAACCATGATTCCCTTTCCCTTTCACCTTTCTTAATTTTCAAACTTTGCAACCATATTTCAAGGAGACAACAAAGGTATGTTATTATGTATTGCTCCATATTATTTAATAGTTAGATAAATAGATATGTTAGTATAAGAAGTTTATGTATTGTGTACATATATGTTGTTAAAGGCTTAAAGTTTCAATTTTTATGTTTAGAAGAATAGGATAGCTTTAGTAAATGAAAGAAGAGCAGGTGTACATATATCTAAGTATGTGTATATAAAAGTATACTAGATAAATACATGTATAAAGACCTTTGTACATAAAAATCCATTATGTACATAATTTAAAATAAGGCATATACCAACTATATATACATATACCATATCAAATACACCCTTAAAGTATAAAGATATGAAAATTGTGAAGCTTTCTTAAAAGGGGATTTTAGACATACGAAAATACATATAAAAATACATATGTCACTGTATGTGTATATGGGTATATGTATTAGTATACGTATAAGTACATAAATATACATACTAATATATTAGGAGTATAAGTATGTATATAACATATGTATAAAGTGTATGAATACATAAAGATAATAATAGATGATGATGTAAGCAATGATATAATTGAATAATGATATAAGCAATGATGTAATTAAATGATGACATAAGCCATGACATAAGCAAATGATGACATAAACCATGACACAAACAATGGATGACATAAGCCATGACATAAACATAAGCTTATAAAATAATAACTTATAAGATTACATGGGAATATAACATATGTATGTACATGTACTTAGGATCTAAAAATCTTTTAAACCCTAATACACTTCCTAAGTTGAATTAAACTTAATTAAGTACATGAATTAGTAATACCAATGTAAAATTTCTTAAGTGTAAGAATCTAATAGCTAATTAAACCATTAAGTCCTAAAATAGAATATAAACATAAGTAATAAAAATAATTAAGCTTCAATAGTTAAAATTTCAATAAATTTATCCTATATCATAAAAACACGGGTTTTAACGTCCAAAACGGACATCATCGTGTGAATGTATGTTCGAAAATGATAAAAAACAACTATAAATTTATAAATATTAGAAATAGAATGAAAAAGTTACATACGGTTAGTGATAAAGTCTAATCGGATTAAAATTAACAGTAATCTAAGTAGAATTAGGTAAATAGATATTTAGAGTTAATAGTTAATTCAATTACTTACTATCATTATTATATTGTAATAATCAGGTGATCCCGAGGTAGGCGAAGATCTCCCGATTGATTATTACGACTAGAGCAAGTCGTTACAGCTGAGTGAGTATTTACCCTATAATTCCATACTTATATGTGATTACACATAGTGGACTTAAATGATATTGTTAATTGATTGTTGTGTGGAGTCGGGAAATATTTGTATATGTTATTATGTGAATTTACTTTAAGTATGAATAATACTTTGTTTGCTACATAGTAGTATAGAAAATGATTATTTGTACTATTGGATGGTCACATCATAATTGAACTTAACTATACTTGGCCCATAAGAAGAAATTGATACATGCATCAACATGTATTGCATAGATATAATCTCGGCCATCACATTATACAGAGATAAAGAGAGGCTATTCAAGGTTTGTTATTATAAATTTATTGGTTTTGTATCATGCACTCGTACAAAATGACCTTATCCTAGCCCGTGGGAATACTAGGAGTGGGAGGCACCAATCACCTAGCTAAAGGTCAAGTCTAGAGGCCTCCGTTTAAGGATGAGTATGGATTGCAGGGGCCCACTAACGATTATAATAGAACTTAGTTTTTATGAAAATAGAAGACTTGTTTAATTTAAGTACGGAATGTGGAGTTCCATTGTAAAGTAAGTTCTAGTATAATACCCGGATCTGATTGGTATCGTGTATACTCCAACCCTAACTTCAGAGGGCATTAAATCCGAGTTACGTATATGGACTAGTTAACTATATGTATTGTTTGGCATTCTATTTGACCATCCATTCATATGTATGAATATAATGTATTTATAACTTGCTCATGGTATAGTTGAAGGTTTTGCTCACTAAGCTTAGGTTTACACCCCCTTAAACTTTTGCTGCAGGATAACTTGTTCGTTGAGGCTGGCCAGAGGATGCCATAGGTTAGCTTAGGGACTTAAGCAAGAGCGAGCCATCCAATGTGTTGAGAGAACGGATTATGTAGACTTTTACTTATGTACTTTTGTCTTATTAGTAATATAGACTTAGATGTACTAAATTACTGCTGATTGTAAACATTGTAGTTTAAATTTTATATAAATATGTTTGTGTGATGATGTCATATGGATGTGTATGTTCTTGAGAAGCTAGTAGTTGTAGAGCCTTGTATATTATATGAAGAGTTCATGATTGGAAGGGTAACCAATCAGGGGTTCTTCGTACAGTATACGGCATCTGCCACAACTAGACCGTCCTCAGTTCATAATAGGTCCTAAAGAATGTTTATGGATAGTTGGGTTATCAACAAAATCATGATCAAGTACAAGTATCCTCCCTAAGTTTGACGATATGTTGGATGAACTGCATAGCGTTCACGTGTTTAACAAAATCAATTGAAAATTTGGCTACCATCAAATTAGAGTGAGGTTGGGGGATGATTGGTAAACAACGTTTGCGACTCGCCATGGTTTGTATAAGTGGTCAGTCATGCCATTCGGCTTGTCTAATGCCATGAGTACTTTCATAAGATGAATAAACCATGTATTGAGGGACCCGATCAAAGCATTTGTTATGGATTATTTTAATGACATTTTAGTGTATAATCTTAACATATCCAACCATTCTAGTCATGTCTAAGCTATATTTGATGTGTTACGAGCCAAGAAGCTATTTAGCAGCTTAAAGAAGTATTGTTTCAACCAAGAAAAGTAGCCTTCCTAAGATATGTGGTTATTAGAGGAGGCTTGCAAGTAGATAGTGAGAAGATTTGAGCTATTGTTGAATGGCCTTTTTCGATCTCCTATGCCAAGGTAAGAAGCTTTCATAGCTTTGCTTCCTTTTACTAATGTTATATCTAGGGTTTTAGTACAATTGTCACACATCTTACCAAGCTGACAAAGAAGAACGTGGAGTTTAAGTGGGGAGAAAGAGAAGATAAGAGTTTTGCCGAGGTAAAGGAAAGATTGACTTATGTGTCCATCTTAGCTCTATCCAATTTCAAGAAGGTCTTTAAGATGGAATGTAATGCATTAGGTGTTGGCATTACTTCTATAATGAAGGCCAACTTGATGCATACCACAATGAGAAGCTTAAAGAAGCATAATTGAATTATTTAGTGTATGATAAGGAACTTTTAACTCTAATTCAAGCTCTTTAATGTGGTAACACTATCTCTTACCTAAGGAGTTTGTTATCTACATAAATCATGAGTCCCTGAAGTACTTGAGAAGTCAACCAAATTTCTTTAAGCGATAAGCAAGGTAGGTAGAATTCTTGGAAGGATTTAATTTTGTGATCAATTGTAAGCACAACAAGACAAATGTGATCACTATTGCCTTGTCTAGGAGGCATACCCTCCTTACTGACCTACAGACCAAATTATTAGGATTTGCAAGCATTAAGGAGCAATACCACCAAGATCCTTACTTTGGTACTAGATAAGCATGGTACATGGAAGTAAGAGTAATAAATGATTACCATGTTGAGGATGGACACTTATTCTAAGGGAGCAGATTTTGTGTGTTGACCTATTCTATCAAAGAGTTGTTTGTAAGAGAAGCTTACAGTGAAGGACTCTCCAGACATTTTGGAGAGAAAAGGACTTTTGAGTTGTTAATTGCCTAGTTCTTTTGTTCAAAGATGAGAAAAGATGTCCATTGAGTTGTGGATAGGTATACAACCTGTAAAAAAGCAAAGAATCAACCAAAACAAGGGAGAACAATGCTTCTACCCATCCTAACCAAACCATGGATTGATTTAAGTATGGATTTTGTTCTCATCCTACACAAAATGGCCCTAAGAAAGGATTCCATTATGGTTATTGTGGACAAATTTAGTAAGATGGCATGCTTCATATGTTATGCTAAGACTAATGATACTTCGGCTATTTCTTTTCTCTTTCTATAGTAAATTGTTTGATTACGTGGTGTTCCAAGGAGTATAGTATCCAACAAAGATCCTAAATTTCTAAGACATTTCTAGAGAACCCTTTAGCATCGAATGGGAACAAAGCTACTCTTCAATACATCCTACCATTCGTAGATTAATAGATAAACGGGGGTCATCAATTACATATTAGGATCCCTTCTCCAAGAAACCATGGGAAGGAACTTAGTTGACTAGGATGCCTACTTGCCCATAGCTGAATTTGCTTACAATAGGTCTGTCTACAACACCATAGGTCAGACTCCCTTTGAATTCATTTATGGTTTCAACCATAAGCTACCCTTAGACCATGTACTATTGCTCACAATCAATCAAGAAGACTCGAAGGTAAGAGACCAAGCTTAAACCCTCCAAAAGATCTACCAGAAAGTGATTTAGCAAATAAATTAAGTTGGGTGGAAGTTAGAGTAGAAAGGGCAAGGAAGAAGAATAAAGCAATTTCAATTTGACAACCTAGTTTAGTTGCACTTAAGTAAAGAATAGTTCCTAAACAAGAAAAGAGACAAATTATCTGCCCGAGTTAAAGGACCATTCAAGATACTCCATAAGGTCAATGATAACGTCTACCAGTTACAACTGCCTAAAGACTATGGAGTTTCTAATGTATTCAATGTTGCCTACATGAGCCATTACTGATAAGAAGAAGATGAGTCATTAAGAGATCATTTTGATTTGATCCAAAATCCAAACCAATACGGAGGGGATGGTAAGAATCGACCTAATGAACCCGATAGCCTAAGTTCGATATCTAGAGTACGTGGCTAAATGCATTCTTTTCCTTCATCTGACTACTAAGGAGTTGACCTCATATTCGCACTTAACCTTCTATACCTATTGAGTTGTTCTCAACCTTACACAATGTCTAGGGTCACTAAATGCCTACCTGAAGGAGCTTCAAACTTGGCCCTTTCTACTTCGAGCTATGAAAACTCTATGCTGACCAACCTAGTAACTGTCGATCGGTCTGCACGATTACCTCGACATAACAAATTTGCATCTAGTCCAACAATGACACATGTCTTCTAACAACCATACTAATGAACAAAAGCCAAATATTCCCTTTTTCTTGTATTTTACCAATTTTTCCTCTTTCATGCATATTCTTTCTTATACTTTTTCTTTTAGGGTAATATGCCCATTTCAATAACTTTTTTTATTATAATAGGTTGCCTTAGAAATGCGAGTATATATACCCTTGTCATAGTAAGCTACATCAATCCATCATCATCAATACACAAAATATTCTCTTTCCTTTCATAAGCTTGTTTTCTGCAAGTTTACCTTATTTTACTCTTATTCAAATCCTCAAGCAAGGCTTGATGGTGAGTAACCTTGCTTGACTATTTGTGCATCATATCAGCTAATCTGGTTAGTCTACAAGAGTTTCTTGGTACGTCATATCCTTAGAGTGGTTCATGGTCTTACTTACTTGACTTTTGTTCCCAACATTTGTTTTTTACCCTTCTATAGGTTCAAAACCACCTTGATATAACCATCCTTATCAGTTCTTAACCCTAGCTTATCACAAAATGTATTTGATTTTGATCCAATTACTATAATTAAGTAAAAATAAAACTTAAGTGATCTATATATGTTATTGAGTTGAGTTTAAACCTTAGAATATTCAATTCAATGGGCCCACAAATTTACATAATCTAAAAAAATTTCTAATCAAACCAAATTATAATACAACAAATCTAATAGAGTTTCATGCTTATCAAATATTATTATTATAAGCTACATTTGAGCTTTGATTAAGACCATATGATAGATTCAATCTTTAGTTAAGACCTTATAGTCTAATAAACTCAATACTAAACTTTTATACAATTTATTACAAAACATTAATATAACTCATTGCACAAAAAGCATTGACTTGACTAAAATTTATCTGGAAAATATCATAAGTTTATATAAGATTCTTATGGGATTAGAAATCTTAGAGTTTCAACTACTAGAAACCCTTCCCTTTTTCTTTTTTCTTTTTCACCAGAAACCCCTCCTTTGTTTATAAAGCTTATACACTAGTAGGTATTGAAAGCTAAAGGATTTAAAATCCCTCCCTTTCATGGATTGCTTGATACCTCCAACCGTTTTATAGGGATTCTTAGAAGAAAGTTGCAATTTTGTGGTTGATAAAATTACAAATATCCTTTTTTCCTTCAAAATAATAGTAAAAACCTCTCTTGTATTCCTATTTTAATTAATTATCTAAGGAAAAGGATCATTTTTGGAGTTCTATGAAAATATCGTACTACTATTATCATTAAAACTTTACCTTTATTTTCCCTCTTCCATACATAAATAATAATTCGTCTCCTTCATTTCTTTTCATTTTCTTTGTCTAATGCTTTCTTTGTCTTTATTTTCCATCTTAGACAATTTTCCAAAAAGAGTATTAAGGTCAAACTTTTACAATCCTTTTAAACTTTTGAAGTCAACCCTCCATCCTTAACTCTTTATTAAACTGATTAATCCCATAAACTTTCAAAATTACACTCACCCTCAATTCTTCTTTATTGTACTTTTATCCCATGGTTATAGGCATAAATATTTTTTTTGATGTTTCATCCATACAATCTCAAGTTAGGTACAAATTTCTTTATTCCATACACCATTTTGAATTTCTTGAAATTGCAACCAAATATAGCTATCTCACATTTACCTCAATTGAGCAATAAATTGTAATAAACAAAATTACAAGTATATGTATAATTCCAAAGTGTAATTTATCTTACTTCTAAGAAGAGCTTGTTGGGAATATTAGACTTAGATTAAGATATGCACTATTATTATGAGTTTAAGCTAGTCACTAAGTTGATTCAATTCTGATGTAGATTTATAGTAATTGATATTGCAACTTAGCTTTCCACTAATCAATATTTCAATTTTTTTTCTTGTGAGAACTTATGGCAGAAAAGCTTAAGAACTCAAGATACGATGAGTGCTAATATAAATGAGGGAAAATTATGAAAATATAAGTTGTGTTTTCATTTTGAGGCATTTGTAATGAAGTGATTTGTGTTTTTGTTTTTGACAAATATATGACACGTTTTGTGAAAATTTATTAATTTTAATTAAGGATACATATCAATACCAAATAAATTATAAATATTGTTGGTGAAATTTAAAATTCAATCATGACTTATAAAAGAGAACACATTAGGTTTAACGGGATGCCAAGCCTATTCAGTATGGCTACTTCAATCCTTAAGTTAGTAGCTTGAATAAGGTATAAAGTGCTTAAGGGAGAAAGAGTTGTTTGGGAGTGATTAGAGAGACTTACAATTGCTTATCCTTATGTATTTATATGAAGAGTGGCAATTGAACTGCGATGAACATGTGGCATTCTAGGAATTTATGCATGTGATTAATGTGAGGGATAGAAGGAGGTTAAACAGTTATCTCGTGTGATTACTATTGAATTGTTTTCACCTCCATGTTACAATTTGAATGTTCAAATTTGTGGCTAAGCCTTAGCAGCTCAAACCTATAGACCTTGGTTGTAACATATGTTTCCAAGCTGTCGTAAGCTCTTTCTACAAGTTACATGACTAAATGACCTATTGTCACGAATAGCTTGCAAGCTATGGATGCAGTTGAATCCAACCCTAATAGGTCACATTAAAGTAAAATTGCTCAGCTCTAGCTTAATGTGTGTCATAGTCTTGCCTAAAGTACCTTAGCAAAAATCTATTATCAGCAATATAAGTAAATAAATTTAATTAAAATTAAACTATATATATTTAATAATATTATTTTAT
The DNA here is from genome assembly GCA_024138015.1 of Lumnitzera littorea. Classification (NCBI taxonomy): domain Eukaryota; kingdom Viridiplantae; phylum Streptophyta; class Magnoliopsida; order Myrtales; family Combretaceae; genus Lumnitzera; species Lumnitzera littorea. The sequence goes on along the minus strand of JAMXBB010000006.1, from coordinate 86,777,448 downwards.
TTAATTAATTATCTATGCACCATTTAGATGTTAATGCGTACTCCTAATTAAAGTTAACAAATTTTTAAAATAGTACAAATTACATGTTGGTCAAAAACAAAAGAACAAAGAAAAAAGGGGTTAATGGCTTAAAGGTGACAAACCGTATCCCTTTAAAAACAAACGTATGGCAATTTGAATATGTTTTTGCATAAGGAAGGTTTATAAGAAATGAAAGCAAAATGAAAGTTAACAATAATATTTTATATTTTGTGTTAATGGTCAATCCTCATTTATTAGTAAGAGACTTGCAAAAGATAATAATTGAAAGCTATAAGGGTACCAAAGTTGAATCCGGCATAACTACTTTGATGCTTAAGCTATATACAATGGAAGATCAAAGGAGGAGAGAAAAGGAAAGGGAAGGGGAGGAAGAGAGAGAATGTGTGTGTATGTGTTTTAGAGTAATAGACTTTTGATCCTTTACCAAGGAGGCCTGATGCTATATTATAGAGGGATGGCTAAGCTAGAGAAGAAAAGTAGTAAATGCCTTAAGATCACCTCCTTGACTCCAGATTTTGTAAAGAGAATCAAGGAGAATTATGAGTCGTTGACTTATCATGTCTCGTAAACTTCTCGCTTATCTTCATTTAAATCTTTAGCTAGGTTTAGCCCACCTTAATTACAATTGGACAACTTGGTTTGGTGTACCTAGGCTTAGGCTAGCAAACTTGGCTTAAAGGCCTATATGTTAGGCAAGTCATTAACACTAATTTGGTAGGCTTGAGCATGAAAGTCTACATTTAAAATAGCCTATCAATACTTACCCCTTACTCTTGTTAGTAACTGGTTAGCATGGAGAGTAAGAATTAGCAAGGCTTCTATGACTCTAAGATGGAATGCTTTATGATGTGCTCAAGCTTTGGTTAAAGGATGAAGGCTGAGCTGTTGTTTCGCTAACCTTGTTCCTACATTCAAAGCTTCCATACTATGGGACTCGGTTCATATTGACTAAAGTAGAGTAGCCAATCAGGTTAAACATTTGAGCTAAGATAACCCTATGCTTGAATAATTATGGTCTAAGGTGAGGTTAAACCTTCACCAAAAACTAAGCTAGTATATTAAGGTGCTAAGCAATAGTATTGCCGATCTATGTTTGGCGTTGCCCTACTAGATTAAGCATAAGTGAGATGTGGTGAGACTTTTGCTAAGTCTAACGATCTAATCTCATTGTGGATATTGGATCCAAGGTGCTTTAACTTACCCAAGAAGTTTAGCTGTAATTGATCTTAAATGCTTAAATTTCCATCTATTTAATGTGTGGCATACACACAAAATAATAGTGACGTGCGCTTACATAGTGAATATTTCGCTCAACAAATTCAAGTTGTTCATTCTTTTTGCAAGGCATGTGGTAAGATCTAGTTAAGCTATGTCAAATCCCTTCCCTTTTTAGTAATCCACTCTTCAATTATTATACATGACTATAAATATGCCAAACCTTAATTCACTTTCGTTTTTGCTCTATTAAAAACTCCGATCTTTATCTCAAAAAATCATGGATTCTTTGTGAGCTTATGTGATTTCTTTAACAAATTTCCTTCTTTTATTCAACAATACCTTGTCTTTTGAAAGGTACGGAGGTTGTATCTTTCACTTTTTCTCACACTTTGATCGACAAGGTAGTAAGAATGCATCATAGATAGAAGGAACCTCTCTTCCCCACACTTAGTTAGTCTTTCAAAAAGTTCTATTATATTTTTACCAAAAGCTTCAATTTTATTTTGATTGAAAACTATATTATATCCTTTATAAAAAAAGTCGGTTTATGCTTAATAAATTATGCTAAGGCCTCTCACAAGAGATACATTTTCTATAGTACAAGGAGGATTTCCAATGTTACCAGTTGCAAACTTGACATATCCTCCTTCTTTCTAGTCTAAGCTTATGAACAACGAAGCATCCTCTGACATGTAGTGTGAACACAAACTATCGAGGTATTATGTTCCTTTAATCTTAGCTTGTGTTTGTGCAATCATCAAGATAGAATCAAGTCCTTTTTAGAAACTAAACTAGCTTTGTTAAACTAAAATTCAAGCTTAGAGAGTTAAGTGGTTTTATTTGTTATTTGTTGAGCTTGTTATTTTTGTAAAAGTAATAATTTTCAATATATCCCAAATTGTTACAAAAGAAATAAGTATAGGGCTAAAAACATTATACCCATTCCTTACTTGTTTCCTTTAGTGTTGGCTTGGGTACCTTTTATTATACCCTGATACTAACTTTCTAATCTATCCTCCAACTAGATACTTGTTAGTTTTTTCAAGTTAGCTTCTAACATACCCTTTGCCATATACAACAATTTCAATATTCTCAAATACTTTTTTTTATTTTAGAAAGTTCCTTATTTATAACTTCTTTACCTTAACAAAAATAGTTTTATTTGGATAATTTTATGTCTCACTTGTTTCAAAACCTAACCTAACCTATGAATTATCCATTCATTGAGAAGAACTATGCTTTTGCAATTTCTTATTAGTCTCATTAAACTTAGTAAAGGTTGTGTCAGTTGTTTTAGAAAGTCCATCAATTCGAACCTTTCCTTAATTTCTTCTCTTAAAATAAGGTATTCTTTTTCTAAATTTTCTCTACATAAAAATAAATTCTCATTACCAATTTACAAAACTTCAACGTCCATTTTTAAAATATCATGTTCATTTGCAAGTAACATGTTTGTTTGACTCAATACTTCCTTTTCATTCGTTAAAGCTATGTTCCCATTGTTAAGTTTATTGATTTTAGCATTAGCTTTTAAAATAGCATTTAAAAGCTTTTAATTTGCTTATAAACATCATTATGCAACTTATCTTTGGATTCAAAAGTTATATCAAAAATTGCCATCAAATACAAATTAGCCTCTTCTTTATCCTCTAGCTCATCTAGGTCACTTCAAGTTGCCATTAACACCTTTGCTTTTTACCATACTTCCCAAACTTCTTTACAAAATTAGGCATTTGTACTTAGTGTAGCTGGGTTTTTTAAACTCACAACACAACAACTTCCTTTCTCTCACTTCTTTTCTCTATTTTTTTTTTCTTTCCTTTTTCCTTATTGTCACGCCTTCTTTCAATTTTTCATAAATTAACTTATATTAAACTTAGCCCGCTTAATATAAGTTACCCAACATAAAATTAAGAAAAAAAAAATTCTTTAAAAAAGGTATAGAAAAAAAACATAATTTAGAGTTGCCAAAACTGGTAAAAAAAATTAGGGTTTTCGAAAAAAACCCTAATTTAACCATTAGTTTACAAATATTTTAAAAAATTAATTTTTTAGAAAATTTAACCAAAAAATCAGGATACAAGTACTAACTTATTGAAACTATGTCATCATGTAAAAAAAAAAAATTAATGGGCTTTTATTTTTTTTTATAATTTTTCTAAAGATACATGAATATGCAAAGACATATAAAAATGTAATTGAAATGAATTTTTTTTTATAATTTTTATTACGAATTTTCAAACAAACAAAAAGAAAAGAAAAAGTTCTTTTTATTTTTTATAGTTGCCATGGAGGTACTTACGTATCTGCTAGTCAAAATCAAATCAATTTAGTTTTATTTTTAGAAAAGATTTAGTGGATTGATCTTTTTTAATTTGAAAATTAAGCTAGATTTATGTTATTTAATAATTTATTATTTTCTTTAAAAAAAACCTAAAAAGATCTAATGACGTGAATCTATTTAAAAAAAAAAAAACTAACTAACCAAATTTTTTGAAAAGATTCTAGTTAAGATTTTTATTTTTTAAAAAAAAAAAGCACTACGTTCCAAAAAAAATTATTTTTTATGCGAATCTACTAAGATATACAATTTAGATACATATCTTTATTAAATATATGAATCTTGAAAAAGATATGTATCTATATCTAAAAATGCAACTTTTATGAAAAAGATGCAATTTTTATATGAAAATGATGCAATTAATCTAAAAATGAAATTTATCTAAAAAAATACAATTTATCTAAAAAATTGCAAATTTATTTAGTTAAAATGTATGACATATAATTTATGTTAAAATTATTAAATAATTTGCATTAAAAAAAAGAATAAATTAGTCAAATAAAGTTTATTAATTAAAAACAAAATAAATAAATGAATAAATAACTTACCCAACTACCTAAGCAGCTCAAATCATCATAATTAGGTTAGACTCGAATCAGATCAAGGAGCTCTACAATGGTAGGGGTCGAGTTCTTCAAGGCCAAGCAATTCCTATGACCTACAAGGCATTGTAAGCACCAATTCGAGCAGGAGATTCAAGCTCCGTGACAAAGTTATTGGTGAAACTTCGTTTGGTGCGTGTGTCGCACCTTGAAGCGATGATTTAGGCTATTTTTGTTAGTGATTAGCAATTAACATCAAGCTCGATTGGGGGTGTGCTATGGTAGGTCATAGGATGTTGTTCGTAGAGCTTGGGCGTCGTAGGTTGTCGCTTGTAGACTACTGCCATGTGTGTTGCTACATGGAGGAGTGTTGTTCGTATGGATTGGAGCTATTGCCGTCATGTAGACTACTACTATTCGTAGAGCTTATGTGTTGCTGTGATTATGCAATAAGACGTGTGTAAGGCTTGTGCAGTAAGATGTATGTGTATTGGACGTGAGTGTGCAACTTATGTATGCTACTGTTTGTATGTGCTATGGTATGCTACTGGACATGTATGTTGTAGCATTGAAAATGAAGTATGGACATAGGTGGGATTGTATGGCTGTATGTAGTGTGTAGGACTCAAGCATGCAATAACATGTGGGTTTGATTTTGGGGTTAAAGATGGTTCGTGTGTGGTCAATTTAGAATATACTGGAGTTGGGTTATGCAGTTGGATGTATGTTGTTGTGTGGGCATGATAATGGGTGCATAAGTGGTGTGTAGGTTGTATAGCGTAGTTGTTTAGACTGGGAGAGGGCCTAAAGAAGATGAAGATAGCATTTAGGATTAGAGTAAGGGAGAAATTATGACCATGTGTAGGACTTAAAAAAATTCTCCTTATGATAGGCGAATTCCACTATTTATAAACTATCGATTTAAATCTTTTAGATATTTTGTTATCAAGATTCAATTTCGGTAAAACTTAACAAATCTAATTTTCATAAAATATTACAATATCCACTTTAGATTTGTTAATTTCACGAATTATCTAATCACAATTCAAACTAATCTACTCTCAAATTCTAGAAGTTTCACAATTTTTTTGGGCTTTCTACCTTAGGCATGACTCAATCTAACTTATTTTAAATTGACTACAGCCTAAAACACACTTCCTAACTATTTAATAAATCTTAAGTCTATTTTAATTAGCCTAATTAAAATATTTTCAAATTAAATAAAAATCCGCTTTATACTTCATTAGATTATTTTTTAAAAAAAATATTTTTTTTCTAATGAAACTCAATTATTTAGAGACTCAAAATTTACTAAATTGTACATATTCTTTCAACTATTGTTTGATCTGGCCTTAAATTGACCGATTAACTCGACTCGAACACTTTATATTTTTTTTTCTTTTTTTTTTCAAATATTTTCATCATTTTTAATTTTTTTTCATTTAATTTTTTTTTTTTTTGGTTTTTCTCAAATTTTAAATTTTTTTTTTAAACTTAGCCCAATAAACAAAATACCTAAAATAAAATGATGGCAAAAATTAGGTGTTTATACTTATAATCTTTTCTTACATCAAGCTTATAATGGTTGGATGAATAACATTTGCTATTACTCTTTTCTTACCTCGTTTTTTGAGCATTTTGCTAAGTTTTCTAGCAAGTAGTGTTGCATCTTCATCATCATTATCACAATCTAATTCTAAATCAGATGGATTTTAAATGCTAGTGTCTTTTTGCTACCCTCTTGGTCATTTGAATGCTTAACATTTTTTGTATAATCCATCATCTATTCCCTTATGACTCATTGTGAGCTTGGAGAGGTCTTTTGCTTCCTTAATTGCAGTTTTCTTTGCATTTGAAGACCTAGACAAAATTCTCAAAATCTTTTGAAAAATATCAATTTCATCTATTGTTTTTTTTTTCCAAGCAAGGAGAATTCATTAATAATTTAGGTGAAACAATTAAAACATCACGAATTTTTTCACCAAGTTAGAATTTAAGCAACTCATATTCTTGCATTAATGAGTTGATCCATTTATCTTTGATTGTTGTGGTTCCTTCATGAGTTTTACACGTGTCTAAAATTGCCTTAGCTTCTTATAAGAAGAAATCAAATAATACTTAGATGGTGCAATCGTTATAAGCAATAAATTTTTAGTCTAATTATTTTCTTCCACTTTCTTTTCTTGTTCTCTGTAAGTATTGAATCATCATCAACTAAAACTTCAATATCTCTAAATTGGATGATTTCCCACGAGTCAAAGTTCATCACCTTAATATAAGTTTTCATCATACATTTCAAATAAGGGAAATTACATCTATCAAAGTAAGGAGCATGGTTTGTAACTATTGAGATATTGTTTTCTACCGTTAGATCTTTGAACACTACATAAAGAGTAAGGTTTTGATACTAAATGTAGGTTCTGAGAGGGCTGAATTGATTGCTTATAAATATTCTTAGATATTTCTCTTGTAATATTAATAGTCTGATTATAAATAACTCTATCCTTTGATATGTGGAAGACTATCTTCGAATAATTATATTCAAATTTTGAATTTTAACCTTAATAACAACTCCTAAAGCTTATCATAGCTTGATAAGCCTTACATAATAACTTGATAATAATTATAAATTGATCATCTTCAGCCTTTAATTATCCTAATCTTTTTGAATTCAAATTTAAACATTTGAGAAAGATATGTTGATCTTCATGAATAAGATATGGTTGTTAACTCATTCAAGTATCTACAAGAAGTTTTCCGAACTTCACCTTGACTTAAAATATTATAAATAGCACGAATATCCTTGTTAATAATTCCTGCAAACTAATCTCAAATAAACTTTGATCATCATGCTCATGATAATTAAAAATAATCCTCTTTAATTTGACCCCCATGAAAATTTGCCCAACTTTAATGGAATACAATGGACATATTTGCCAAATATATCCAATAAGTGATGCTAGTCTTTCAATATATTAAACTACCACCTTTTTTTTTTGGTAAATATTAAATTATCATTTTTAGATAGCACACTGTAATTCTTTATTAAAATTTATTATTTTCCAAACAAATCCTTTGAGTAATCCTCTAAGCTCGATTCAAATCTTAGTCAATATACCCTATCCTCTATGCTTCTTTATTCAACACCAACATTATCCTCTAGTTTATCTTTTGAGCTCTTATAATTTTCTTAGTTAACGCTTATTCAATTCTACACATGTTAGTCACTACACAACTTGCACACTCAATTAAACTTATCATTCAATACTTAGCACATTTTATTGCCATCAAAACACTTGTGTCACATTTGGTTCACTTGAATGGAATAAGGCCGAAAAGAATAGCAATTCCCTTCGTATTATTTTGTTCAATAATTGGGGTATTTTCAAAATAAGAGTTATATTATGTGAAGAATAATAATTCCTTAGGTGTGAAGAGAAGGAATAAGAATTCCTTATCTATTTCATGTATTATAAGGAATAGACATTACTAATCGTATGACTTTTTTGCAAACCAAAAAAGAAAATAGCTATTTCACAGTGGAACGAAAATTCTACTCTAGTGAACCAAACACAATAAAGTGAGAGCCTAATATTAAACTATCTTCATATACTTTTCAAATTACGCTCCCATCTACTCTCTTTAATTTGTATTGTGGTTTTATATGATGGCTAAAGGTATAGAGCCCATAACTTTTGTGAATCTTAGCGGTAACTATTTACGTAATTGTAACGCCTAAATATTCCAAAAAGAATACCCTGATTAATCTTTACAAGAAAACTTTAACATTGCATGCAATTTCAAGTTGTGGGCTGATCTCTTTATTCCATATCACTGTTTTGGATTTCTTGAAATTCCATTGGGACAGTATTCTTTACATTAAAATGTTGCACATACAGCCCGTACCTCGAAAGACGAGTAAATCACAATAGATGGAAAACAAATAATAGTTAAGGATATAAGTATAATTCTGATGGTTCACGTGAGTGATCGATGTCAGTTGCCCTAGTTATTTTTAAAAAAAAAGGTTGTTGGGAACGCAATATTTGTAAATAAGTTCATGTCATATGTGAATGAGCATGGGTCCAATTACCGAATTATATAATTCAATTATAATTGTGGGTCTAACCAACTTTTAGTAATCGATTGATTACTATATTTTTATGGTACAACATTTAACAAAATTTTTATTTTCTTTTGCATATTAACCAAAGTTAATGGATAAAAGAGTCTTGATGTGCTGCATAAAAGATAAAAATATTTATATAATATATTTAGTAGTATAAAAAACCTATTCCGATAGTCAACATAAATATATCCCTAAATTCTAAAAATAACCTTGGACCAAGTTTCGAAATTATAGTATTGAGTTTTATTATAATCTATAATATGAATAATTAATTTTTAAATTTATAAAATTTTTTAGTCACAAAAATTTGTATCTAATGTTGTACCTACCAAACGTGGTATAAAAGAATTGTATTGTGCTTTTTTCTTCTAATTCTCCTCGTATTGTCGATTCTGCACACTAAACGTCACCTTATTAAGAACTTTTCTGTTCTTTGTTTTCTTTTAAAGCCTAAGGTGGAAAAGCTCACACACTCTAAAAGAAAAAATCCCATGATCTCTTTTAATGACAAAAGCAGCGGCAGCATTCCGTGGGGGTGCTGGTGGAATTTCTTTAGAAGATAAACAAAGCACCAATGGGAGTGATTTTTAGAAGTTTCCTATATTGACCCCGACTCCTCCTGCTCTTACTTGAAGAACCATATTTGAGCCATATTTGGGCTTTCCTCAATTCAATGAAAGAAGCCAACTTGAGCTGATTTATCTGGATTGTGCCCCGAGTATCTTAAAAACCTGCACCATCATATGAAGGAAAATTCAGTTCAGCATTCGAGGAAACCCTCCTTGACATGTTTTAGTGAACTCCACTACATCTATCCTCAATCCTCCAGATCCAGCTTGCATCTCAGAAACTTGTCGTACCATTTCTTCTGGGTGTGAGCACAGCAATTGTCATTCGAGCCTTTCTATGTTCACGCTACGTGTAAGCATGTTTGATCTTCAACATGTTGGGAAAAAGCTGTAAGTTATGACTTTAAATCCATACTAATCACCCATGTCTCCCAGGTCATACCAATATGGTATGAGTGTACGGTATCAGTATGAGCATAGGATCTAGTCATAAGATCATTCAATTTGAATTCCTGTTGTATTCTAGCCTTATACTTACCAAAAGTCATGACCTTTTTTGTGAGAATATGACAGAAGGAAGCTCTAATCACCCATTTGTATATCCCAGTATTACTCACAAGAACATGTGAATGCTCCTGAAGAGCATTGTGTCATTATTGCGGATTAATTCAAAACGGCATTCGTATTTGTGCAACTTTCATAAAAGATGGATCTTCAAGTGATGCAAATTTCATATGAATACATGATAGATGAGCACCAACCACTCTAAGAGGACATGCGCTTATGAAAGGTGCATAGGAGTTTGATAGAATCTCAAAACTCAAGACATCAAGAATGAAAGGGCACATATGAAACTACAAGTAACGAGACATCTAAAATGCCATCCATATAAGAGGTAGTTAGCAAGAGCAATTTTGGCTCAAACATAGGAACATTCATTGCAATGGCACATTCAAGAAGGAAAATGAGTCATGATGCATCTAGAAAAAGGAACGCTAACACTTACAAAACTTCTCAAATGCAATGACACTGATATGCCCTTCAGAACTTTATATATACTGATGGCATCTTTTTGGACCAGCGAGCAAAGAAATTACTATAACCACCACCAACCCAACTTGAAACCATATCAGCGAATGCTTCATCTATTCCTTGACAATACCATGCATCATGCAGCTTAATTTCCCAAATACACCATCTGCCACATCACAAGGTAGATTTCCCACCATAGGTTCTTGCAAATACATCATTGGCTTTTATAAAAAGATTTGTCTACTCAATTAGTTAAGAATAAATTTTCAAGTATTATGTCAATATGTCCTGTACTGAAAAAGTTAAAAGATACACAAATTCAATTAGCAGCCATCAATCACTTGAGGAGTTAACCAGTTCAAACATGCTTTACTGGCGTTATGATACAGCAAAGAAGCAGCTGCTGTTCCTCAGCTCAGGGTACCAATTTTCACAAAGATCATACACTAAACCTGCAATACAATGGCATACGGTGACAGCACAGGTTATCCAACAATGCACATTCTCAGACAAAATCTAATGAGCATAAGCACATGATTCAAAAATCAGAGGGCAGTGCTTATGTCACATGTCGCCTTTCAGAAAGTAAAGTATCATGGTCCTGATTCTAGAACCAACACCTGTTCTTATATGAGATCTAACATAATTCTATAATACCATGCATTTCAACTGAAATCAAACACCTTTTTCTGGTAACAGAGCTCCAACTCCCTCAAATCTGCAAGCAAAAATTAAACTTACAACTTGACAGTACGATATAAAAAAAGAGCCAAAAAGCAATTACCTAATAGTTAAGGTGAAAAAGCAGTTTCGGGCATAACCATAGTACCATGAGGTAGTGCTGGATTTGTCAATCACCATTACTGTTCAAGGTGCTGGCTAGTGGAGAAACACCGCTCACCAGTAGTGGGAGTTCTCAAGGCATAATCAACCCACAATATCCTCTACACTGGAATTTCCATGCCTTGATTTACCTATGCTACTGAATGAAGAAATGAGAAAAAGGAGGAAAATGGAACCAAAACAAATTTTACTACCACATGGACAAAGGTATCTCCTCTATGAAATTAAGATTTACAAAAGTATCAATCTGAAACTGAAAAGTATCAAGAAGCTGGTTCAAACTTTTAAGAAGAAACCACTCCTCATTTTCACCAACTAATGAAATTATCTCACAACCAAGGAAGAAAGAGTAGTTTCCAGCATGTCAACTTATTTGCTCCCCTCCATTTGGTCCTATCAGCTTGTTCCCATTCCCACCAAAATAGAGTAAATAGCTATGTAGATATCATATCATTGACATAAGCAGACAGTTCCAGAAAGCATAGTAAGGAAGGTACATGAAACTCCAAGGAATATTCAGTTTACTGCCAATTTTCAGTCCATATGAGATTGGCTTATTCTACAAGGTTTCTCCCAAAATAAGATTACATACTATAGATTAATCGGCAGTTTGGAGGAGTAAGGATACTGTAAGAAGCTCAATGTAAATGAAAAAGGACAACCAAGATATATGAAAAAGCAACTTCCTAGATAAGACAATTTTCTTTAAATGATTGATTAAAATATTGTAAGGGCTTATTTTTCATCATGACATGTCTTGCCCTGCAAACAAAATAGAGTAATCAATGTGGTACTACTTTCAGTTTCTAGGCATAGACTTTCTGAAGAAGAATATAACAACTTTTAGCAATTAAGGAAGATGGTCAAGTGGGTACAAAGCCATGAATTCTCTACTTTTAGCACCACTACGGTAGATTTTACTAAATGCTTTTTGCTTCTTTTTTTTTTTTCTTTTTCTTAATACAAATACTCATCAATATAAAAGGAACTTCATCATCTTGCAGAGAAAAATATACACCAACCCTGTCACAGAAAATTCAATTTTTTGGTGGCTGTGGGTTTAGCGAGCAAGGTCTGCCATACACTTGCAGTGATCCCTACATGCTTCACGTGAGACATGTGCAAAGGATAAGTTTTGTGAATTGAGAATTTACAGCACAAAAGGAATGGGGTGCAGAGCAATCACAAAGGACGACTTGACCAAGCTAAGCCTATGCATAGGTTGTGACAATAGGCACATTTGCAAGTTGCCAAAGGTGAAGAGATCTCCGTATGCAATAGCCAAATACTTTAGAAGTTAAAAGAATGAAACAAGAAAGTTATTTCACTATAAGAGGTAGTTATTATATTGAAAATAGATAACCACCATTGCATTATATCGATTATCAATGGAAAAAGATTACTTGGGGTTGACGACGGGCTCATGCAAGAGATGGAAGAGCCTAGGTAACCATAAGGGATCTAGCTTATACATGAGTATAGTAAGGAAGGTTAAGAAGGTCAAAGTGTTATGGGACCTTATTCAGAGCCCAACAATACAACATTCCCTAAATCATGTCAACTTAAGACTGATTTTTTGGATTTGCCCAACTCCATGAATCATCCATTAAAGATTTGGACATTACCAAACTTATTTGATATTGGACCAAGTTGATGAATTATACCATTTAAATTTACATCCAAAAATTTCAAATATGGTAATGAAATCATGTTTATGCAGTTTATCGTTCTCTGCACAAGGAAAATACTTCTAGCTATAGAAAAACATTTATCAAGAAATCTCAAAATTGCCATAACTAATTATAGACAACAATCTTGAGAAAAGAGTCTATGAGTTTTTGTGTCTTTATCAATCTATCAAGCACTTCAAAAACTTAACTTGATGAAAGCAGGCAAATTAATAGAAATGGACAAATGCTCCATAAGATCTTTTATTTGTAAGCCCAGGATGGAATCTACAATTAAAAGCTATTCAAAGAGCAATAGGCACAAAGATCATTAAATATTAAGTTGCATATCACTTGGTAACCAAGCCAACATGTTATCTTACAATAAGATCTAGATGTTTCTTACATTACCCATACAACACATCAACTCGTCTTTATACATACAAAATCACGCTATACTCCTTGTGTTCAAAACTTTCCAAATCACTAAGAGTTGTGAAATGAACCTGGAAATAGACCTCCATGGTATACATACATACATACATATATATATATATATTTGCTAATGCTCTTTCCAGAATTTGCTTCATTTGTTCTGGAGAAGCTACATTTGCGAGTGATGAAATAAAAAATCCTCTATTATGATATTATGAAGTCATAATTCTGGGTGATGGATTTGTGGAATTAATTTTGATCCAATTTAAAATTGAATCTTTTTCACACTTATTCCACATTTTGAAGCTGTCCCATCATTTGACTTTATACATTCTGACTAAATTGATTGTATTTAATGTTCGATCCAACTTGTAGTCAAACCACCAAGCTATAACTCAAGATATTCTAATGTGGATAAAATATAACATCTCTTTTGGAAAATTTTTTTTCATGAGATGTGGGATTATAATTATTTAGTAAAACATTGAATTTATCTCTGGCATTTTCATGAATGATTTCTGAGGTTACACCAAATTGTTCTCACCAATGAGTAAACCAGTTAGAAAGATTGTCTTAAGCAATTCAGGAGTTGGTTCCATATCAATCAATTTTAAAAGAGCTTCATTGGATTGAATATTAGAGATAGATTGATGATTTGAAGATATTGGCTTTGAGATCCTAAAAAAGGATTCCTCTTTGATTGTTAATGGGATGTTAGATAATTTACATACATTTAACCATGATTTAAGATTGGTTAATCCTTCACTAGAAGTTAAGCAAATTTTTTCTTTTCCTTTATCCTTTTCTTTTTTGAAAGGCATCTCTCTATAAGAATTCACGAGTAAGGAAATCAGGAAGGGAATTCGAAGATCCATTAATATGCTCTATTTCAAAATCAAATACAGAAAGAATAGATTGTCATCTAACAAAAATTTGTTTTGATGCAATATTTTAAATATCTTTTAATAAAACTTTTTTAGCCGCTTTACAATCAATTCGTAAAAAAAATTTTTGATTTAGCAAATCTCCTTGGAATTTAGAAATTGTTAAGACAATGGCTAAAATTTCTTTCTTGATTGTAGAATAATTAGATTGATAATTATTCCAACTTTTAGACACAAATTGAACAACATATTCCTTATTATTTTGTTTCTGTTTTAAAATTCCTCCGAATCCTAAATCAGAAGCATTAGTTTCTACTATTTTTTGTAGTGAGGGATCTGTAATGTGTAAACAAGAAATTTCTGTGATTCTTTGTTTGATTAGTTTTATTATATCTGTATGTTCATTTGATCATGGAGGTAGATTCTTGATATAATGACTTATATATTATATTAAGATTTGGGAAAAAATCTACAACATAATTTAAACTACCTAAAAATCTTTGGAATTGATTTTTTTTTTTTTATTTCATTAGGAAATTTTTCAGTAAATTCTATTGACTTTTATATAAGAATTATTATTCCATTGTGAATATTAAAACCTAAAAATCTAATCTTAGTCTGAAAGAGACTAATCTTTGTTGGGTAAACTACTAAACAATTATTTTTTATTACATTTATGAAGATTTTTATATGTTTAAAGTATTGATCTATATTGAATGAAAATATTAAAATATCGTCTATATATATTATTATGAAATTAATATAATCATTAAAGATTTTATTTATTATTTTATGAAATTCAAAAAAAACATTTTTTAACCCAAATGGTATTACATTCCACTCAAATTGACCAAAAGGAATTGTGAAGACAATTTTGTACCTATCACTTTCCTTGATCTGGATCTATCAGTATGTGATCTTTTTGGATTCATTTGATAGAACACATTTTACCATGCTTGCTTATAATCATAATAATTATAAGTAGCTCGATGACTTGGTTGTACAAAAAATGGTTCTATATTGAGTTTTGTTAGAATGGTTGGATGAGTTTGCCATTCTTTTAAGCTAATTACTTTCAGTATTCTAGTTGTAGAATAACTAATCATTTTTTCCTTTTCAAAATATTTGAATCTGATTGATCCAGTTTCAACCAAAATTTTTTCATAAAACTAGATTGTTTTATAAGAATCATATGGTACATAGTAAAAGTCTTTTATAAATATTTTTCTTGCAAATTCAAAAGGATCATTTTCTGATAGGTCTTCTTTTACAGAGAAAATATATCTAGAAACAGGTTTTATAAATGGATATTGGAAGAAATATATTGAAAGGGAAATATTGAAAGGTAAAATTGTTTTACCTCAAAAACAGAGAGAAGCAAACAATTATGCTTTAAGAGATATTTGGATGATTGTTGAAAGTTCAAAAAGAGAGGGAGAAGAGGAGATAGAGAGTGAGAGAGAAAAGATGAGATGAAAGAGAGAATGGAAGAGATAGAAAGAATGAGAGAAAGAGAGAATGGGAGAGTTCTGTGGTTTTTTTCGGATACCTTCTCCAATTCTCAGAGATTGTATTTATAATGAAACAATCGGATACTGTAATAGTATTGTAGCAAATAGGACACTGTAAAAACAGTGGTATTGTGGCAGATTGATTCTGATTGATTGATTGATAGTATTGTGTACCGTGGTACAAGTGTACTATGGTACATGTGTAAAATACCGTATTTCTACTTTTATAGTGCAAAATGATACAATATTCATGGATCCCCTAAATTTATTCCATAACAATCATCTTCATTGGTATTTCCGCTGTAGCGAGATGTTGAGTCCAAATCTGAATTTTAACAATCTAAGTCAGCCTGGGTTGCCTTTGTGGTTGCCTTTAGTATCAGAGCCAATAAGGAGTATATAGATATTTTGAGAAGTTTATATTTTCTTATTGAGACAATTGTTTTTGTAACAATCTAAATCTTATACTTTCTAAATCACTTGAGATGAATCATTAGTGGAAAATCTTAATATTGTGATAAGTCTACTGAGGCCTAGCATAAATCCTGTTTTTATTAAGAGTTACAGAAAAGTCATAAATTGAAAATCACAATATTAAATTAAATTTAGTCTTGTGATTTAGATTTATAAGGTTAAAATAAATTAGTCTCATTTGAAAATATGAATTTATTTAAAAGATCTATGTCCTCTCCCACTGAGCAGTTTGAAGAATTCATGTTGAACAATAAAGATGAAATACATATAAAAGACTTTGACAAAGCAATAGATGAATGAAAAATACCAAAAACCTTATATGATCAAATATATCAAATAGGCAAATGGAGAATTTTTGAAAAGAATGATTATGTTATAACCACTGAAAAAAAGGATATTCTAATTTTTTATGGTCTAACAACAATAAAACTTTTAAATGCAGAATCAATAAAAAAATATGCAAAAGATTGAAATTATATGCATTTAAGCTTAATGCAAGTAAGAGCAAAACTTCTTACTAAATTAGGTCTAAATACTTTTGTTTTTATGATTCTCAGAGATGCTAGAGAATTAATATATGAAAGATTAATTCATACCCCTATTGAAACCAGTCTTAATAGTGGATTAGTCCAATTTAAATGTCACCCCAATATTATTCTTACTCTTAGAGATAAGGTAATAATGAGTTCTTTAATCCTTCAAATTAAAACACATAATTATAGAATGATAGAAGGATCAATACCAATGATTGTAATATATGATATTCTTGCAAGCTAAATAAAGATCTGACACAGAGAACATTGATCTCTTACTTGGATCCATTGCAATTACTCGGTTGATCTTCCCAGCACTGTTTTGGACTCCATCTTGTAATTGTTTGCTGTTCTACCATGTATTCAACTAAGCAGGATGGAGAGCCCACCCCATGACTAGATTTCTTGATATAAAGGACTAGGAGGGTCTTTGCGACACTTCCACATACATGAATTATATGTACATTGAATATCGGACCAAACAATCAGTCGTGAATTCAAATAATTCCTGTTAAAACAAGAACAGCATACTCAGAATAGACAAGAGATGGATGGTGACGATATGCCACAAAATCCACACCACATTGAGAACCCAGCCTAACAACCCAATTTTTCCTCCTAAAGATGAGAGTAAGCTTTGTAGTAATCAGGAAATGATTTTTTCGTATCTATCATCTACCGCCATGGTTCTTCCACACTTATAGGACAATTATCTTTGGCAAAATTCTTGAAGCAACTTAGAGAATAACACAGATAAAAAGCTTCTTCCAGCCCCAACTGAAACCACTGCTTCTCCTTCTCAGCTGTAACTATCAGTCGACCAAAGCATACGAGATGAGTAAATCACATTGTTCTATATCCACCGCAAGAAGTACATTGCATCCTGTGAGTAAACCATGAGCATTTGACTGGACTAGAGAAGATTGGAGCTGTAAAACTATCGCTGATATTGGATCTGACAAAGCTTTGGCTTGTGAGCCCTTCCCGTTCCATCTTGGACCCATTAAACTCTAATTCTTCAAGGAAAAGTAGAGCTACATTGCTAGATGTTCTCCAATCTCAAACTCAACAGAAGCATTGACCAATGAATAAATACAAAAAAGCTATAGCCATACTAGTAATCAAATAATATGTCAATTTTAAATAGATATATTGATTCTCAAAACCTCATTAATTTATAAGGTTGAAATTACTTATGTGAAATATTGTGATAAATTTGAAATGCAACTGAAATAAGCTAGCTATCTAGGATAAAAAAAAAAAAAAAAAAGACAAACTACTAAAGCTATGGACCTAGAACAATAGCATGTACTTGGAATCATCCAAGTTCAAAATGTTAAGTAATTTCAATCACAATGACAGTGGCAAATAGAGACTCGTGAAGCCTTAAACTCAATAAGATTGATGCTCATAATCAGAAATCTATCTCGACCAGCATCTTCAATTAAATAAAGTTGCTGTGTTGGCATTTACAGATACATGTCAAAAGAGAGCAAGACAGTGGACTATCTCAAAAGAGAGCAACAATTTGCAAAAGATAAATACCCCTGAAAAAGAGATCCCATTTTCACAAACAATAAATTCAAGAACATTTTTTCACAAAGGATGTTCGATTTATTGATGATGTCCTAAATCCACAAAGCTCATTCGAATACATGTTGCTGATGGACAAAACTTGCACTTGAAATCAGTACTACAAACAAAACCAATGAACTCTCCAGATTCCCATCATAACAAGATTTCAGAAAGAAAGAAAAAGTAGTAGGAATAATCCATGGGCATTGACAACTACGAAATATTTTAGGAATACTTTGGGCTATGGATGTGATTTACTAATTTTAGCCATTAATACAAGAGAATCCAAATCTAGCTATTCCAAATCGAATATATATCTATGCATTAAATTAAACCGACATGCACTAAAAATGAACGAGTAATGTGAAAATTGTTAGAGAGAGAGAGAGAGAGAGAGAAAGGAGACTTACCTGATGAAGACGCAATAACCTACTGGAGTCACTACGCCGTGGCCGGCTGGAGAAGAGTGAAGTCTAATAGAAAGCGACGAGTAAATCCCTAAGTGATGACAAAAACTACCATTGAGATGAATCTAACCTAGGATGCATCCACAGTTCCACGCGGACAGGTCATGCGGACACCACAATATACCGTGTTAGGCAACTTCTAATTGAAGCATAAAAAGAGAGGAAGGAATGAAATGAATGGTAATTCCATTTTCAATGTTCAGTTTAAGCTCTCGGCCCACATATAAATGTTGTTTAAATTTTATAGTTATTGGGTGGTAAAAAGAAAAAAATTATAGTTATTGGGATAAAATATTGGTGAAATAGTTCATTTTCTCTCCTATGGCTATGGTTTTTTTTTTCCGGTGAACATAATCTATTATATATACACGAGCAACAATGTCATGAAGGCAAAAAGGCTTGGACTCTATGTTTTCCTCATGCAAAAGGGTAAGCCTCCAATCAGAAAATGGCTTGATAAAATTTTGAAACTTAAGACGTACAGCAAAGACAAAATTCTAGAAATGACTATAAATATTTAATGACATGTAATTGGTGTAAAAGATAAAGATATACAGGAAAGAAAAAATCTTAGAAATGACTATAAATATTTAATGACATGTAATTGGTGTAAAAGATAAAGATTATGATGCATGGTGCATTTAATCGATGGATGAGACAAAGATTGAAATGTGTATTGCCAAATTAATGTTAGTTTCTCCATCACCAACATTTTTCTTATCTTGGAAATGTTGTTAAAGAACATGAGTTAAATTGCTACATGAGTATTGGAAAGATGAAACAATGAAGTTCATTTACATGTCTTCCCTACTCCAATTTTTCCCTTTTAAATTTTATTGTTTAGGATTTTGGTTGGTTTAGTATATGAAATAGGTTATCTCATTATTTCGATTTGTACATGATCAACTTTGTAGAAGTAGCTTTAAAAGAATTTTAGTAACATTTGATGTCGTTAAAAAACGACGTCACAGGAAAACTATATAGATTTTAGATTAATGATTTTAATGTTGATAGCAAAATGATCATTTGTTTTTTGTTTTTTCATATTTGAAAGAAATTCAATCTATGTTAATGTTTGTTTTGGTATTCTATTTTAGGTTCCTAAAAATTATTTTTTTGAGAATTTGGTATAGCATATTTTTAGTGTATTGTTTTGCTTTTAAAAAAAAATTACATGGTCCATGTAATTTTTTATCTTATTAAATGATCTATGGTGCATATAATTTGATTTTGTAATTTGATATGTTATAAATTATTTTAAATCAATTTATTTAATTTTACATACGTACCATAGGTACACATCTGCTAGTATATATATAATTTTGGAAGCTTTTCCAATGATTATAATTATGAAAGTTCTTCCAATAGTCACCACTTATCAATTTTCACATTAAATAAAAAGGTATAACTATTCATATTCCTCTATGTTCATATTTTACCAACATTGTTCTAAAAATAATCAAAGAATCAACTCTATTTCTATAGTATTTCATATTAAATAATTTTTTTCTTTTATCACCACCCTCCATTTTATCACTTTTATTCATTGGACATTCACTTCATTATAAAAAGACATACAGAATACTTTTACAAGTTCCACTCAAGCAATTTTTATAGATTGCCAACAAAGTGACAAAAAGCATATGCTTTTCTATTTTATACACTGTAAAACTATTCATTTGTTGCTTAATTTGTATTAGATCATGATTTCACTTCTTCCAAATCTAAATAAGAAAAACCTCTCTTTTATACAAAGATTCATCCTAAAGGTATCATTTTTTTTTTTTCCTTTTGTTTCAATATTTTCAGCCTTTCATTATGCATTTGTGAAGATTACTAGATAGTTATTTTATTACTTTGAATATTTCAAGTGTTCTATATTAACTTTATGATACATGCTATAGTCATCTTATACAAATTTGCCTACTATAATAACTATAAATATTAGTATCACTTTGATTAGCATACATTGGTTCAATACAAAATAATTCATCTTTTATTTTTTTATTTTTTATATTTTTTTGAATTCTAAAATTTGTAATAAATTTTTGAGTCATGGCAACATTCATGTTATTAGAATGAATGTGATCATAATCTTTTAAGTTTGTAGATTATAAAAACTCTTACATTAAAGAGCTCATTGAAACTGTTGTTAACCACAACACATCAAAAAAGTCCTAATCTTTTTTTTTTCTTTTATTTTTGCATTGGTTTTTATATACTTTTCCACTCATTAAGAAAGTTAATATTTTAATGTTCTCTAAAAGAGAAATTACCTTAGGATCTATTGCTTTTGCTTTGATTAAGGGTGTTCTATTCAAATGGATAGACAATCCATCATAAAGATGATAAAACATTAGATTGAGAAAATGAATAATAATAAGAGCTTTGTTAAGTTCTCTCTTAAATAATTTTGATGATAATAAAAATGTTACAATGCATATAACAAGTATAATAAATATGCAAGACAATTTAGAGTTAGGTTAGATTAAGAAAGAAAATAAGGTTTGAAAACTGTATTGTCAGAATGTATGTCAAAACATAAGTGAAAAAGTATATTAGCAAAATACTAAGGTCATATTGACAACATTCACAATTTGGATCAAAAAGTTTTTTATGCTAATCTTTAAATAACCTAAGTTGGAAAAATTGATAGTAAAGACCTAACTCCACTTTATTGGACATATTTGAGAAATATGCTCAATTCAGTCCACTAAATTGGTCTTAGTCCTTGTAAATTTGAAGCTGGATTAATTTAAGAACATCTAAGATTCAAATTTAATGAGTATTCTGATTAAGTTTGAAGAAATCCACTATGGTGAGATATCAATTTGACAATGTTGTAAAATTTAGCAAGTATGATTTATTTTAAGTACAACAAAACAATCAAGATGAATGTATATGCTACATCATTTTTAGTAAATCAAGATTAGAAGAAAGAAGCACATCAAGAAGCTATATTAGTTGCAATTTGATTGATGAAGAAAAATAAGAATCAAGATATTTTATTGAGATTGACCTTAGATAATCGTGGATAAACTCAAACTAGATTTTGAGGATTTTTTTTTTAAAGAAGGAAGATACGACTCATTTCATAACCTTGATAAGGAATTGTATTATTCATGAAAATGTTCAAAGAGCATGATTGCTACAGCAAGATATATTCAAATTGTGCTTATCCATTTTTTTTTTTTTGAATTTTAACATACTCAAAAAGCATCCAAGACAAGTATTCAAGTTTATAACAATCTGATAGTTCAACCTTTGCAAGAAAAATGTCAAGAGAAATAGTGGAGATTTAAAATTTTTCAAAGGATTGTATTCTTATTTTATTGAGATATTTTCAATCAAACAAGGAAATCAAATTGACAACAAATATCTTTTATCCAAAAAAATCTAAGAACTAGCCTTTTTCTTAACTATTACACTATGGATCAATAGAATGAATGTTAAGCTATAAAAAGAAACAAAAAAGACACTAAAAACAAAACACTACTATTCATCATGTACAAGTGCACACTATCAAAAACTAAGCTAAAATAGATTTTTTTTTTATTTAATTCTTCTTGTTTTTGTGTGAATTCTATAAAAAGATTTTTTATTTGATTATCTCATCTTTTTGTAAACTTTATTGAATTTGTAATTAGGTGAGTGAGAGAGTAGAGAATTCTCTATAGGCTTGTGTTTAACTAAAAGAGAGCTAATGAGACAAGATAGAGAGGTGACTGGATATCTTTGTAATCTGAAGATTTCTTTTTTATTATTGAAAGTATTGGACTAGTGGAACGGTATCGGTGAAGAGGATTAAGTCCTAATAGTGAAGTTAGAAGAGAGCATTAAGAAAAAGGACAAAGCTCTTTATATTGATTGCTTGATCTCCTTTCTCTCTTTCTTGTTTATTTTTCTACATCCTATTATTTGAGTAATTCTTTTTGTTCTAAGTTATCAGTCAATAAACAATTACTTATATGCCATTTAAGTTATTAAGAGGTGTTTTATTTCAAAAATCAAAAAGGTTTTATTTTTATAAAAGATATCAATTCACCATCTCCTCTCAATATCTTACATGAATCCTACAAACTTTTTAATGTAATAATCTTTACATGTTAATAACAATGTTGTTTATAAACTTTTTTACTACTTTGGTTTTATTTTAGCCATATTTACTTAAATATGTTATATGATCATACAAAGTCAAATGAAAACATCACAAGAAATGATTAACCTACCAAAATAAACAAGATTTAGTAAAACATTAATATTTTTCTTTTTTTTTCCTTTCACTAGTAATTGTTTAATATTATGCTATTTATATAAACCTTTTTTTTAAATATTTTATAGAATTAATGACTACACATTCATCCACATTCAACTCATCAAGTTCTAGGCCAATTAGATTTTATTTTCATAAGTCATTTTTTACATTTTTTTTCTTTTTTATTACCTTGTATAATTTCCTTTATTTATAGTTATTCAATAAGGTAAAAATTGTTCATAACTTGATGTATACTAAGCTCTATGACATTATCAATAGATTATTATGTTTATATAACATACTTTTTTTAAAGGAACTTAACAATTTACTTTATTTATATATTTTTCATTACTTTTATAGGTATATGGCAAGTTCTATGATGAAGCCAACAAACTAGGACTAGAACTCTTATACAACATTCTCAAAAAGATAAATATTTATGCAATTTTATGTTATAAATTTATTTTTTAATAACAATAACATTAGTCTCTTTTTCATATTTCTATTTTCTATTATTCCATGTAATTAACTTCATAATTATTTCACAATTATTATTTTATGTATTAGATTTTTTTTTTAAACTAAAAAGCTTTTTCTTTCATTGGAACTTTTCAATTAACTCTATTTATAAATAGTGCATCTTCAAAAAATTACATTACGATTATCTTATCTAAAACAATGGATAGTCAAACAGCACTAAAGAAATGGTTAATGTTTCTATTAAGCCTGAAATTTTCAATTTTTTCATTTTTCTTGATTTGATTTAAAATAAACACCATATCTATTTAGTTAAAACCTTCGACTAAAATTACGGAAACCTAATTTCTTATTATTTTCTTTAAAAAAAAAAAACTTGAAGTCATGACTCAGTAGAATTGGGAAAAAATAATTAAATTCAAACCGATTAGGTGGATTTATTCTAATTTAGCTATTAGCTTGTGTTTTGAAAAATTTAATAAAATTTTCAAGAAACCAAATTTTTTTATGTTTGGAGACTATCCTATTAAACTCAAATGGATAACATTTTAACCTTCTAAATTTAAATTTATTTTTCAAATTATCTATCAGGGAACAAAATTTATTCATAAATAGCAGATGAAATTACATTTAATTACAAAGGATAAAAAATAAAAATTTATTTACAAAAGGGGGCAAAAATATTTTTTTTTTTTATATTTTAAGTCGCCTTGTAGGTGCCTATGTACCCTTTAGTTAAGATTAGATTACTGTGGTTCATTTTTAGAAAATTTTAGTAGGTTAGTTTATTTTATTTTAAAAAACATTCCACTTTAAGTATTTACATGTTGATCAGTTTGTAAAAAATATATTTCCTTTTTTGCCTGATTTTTTTTTAAAAAATGAGAAATAATTGGTTGTTTTAAAAGTAGGTCCATTTAGATTTTTATTTAAGAAAAAATGTTTTTTCAAGGTGGCAAAATATTTATAAAAAAAAAACACTTTATATATAAAAAAAAACCATCGAAGATACATATGTTGAATAAATTACATAAAGCACTTAAATAAAAATTCATACAATATTCATATAATCACAAATATGACATACTTATTATTTATATACAAAAATTTGTTTGTAATCACAATGAAATTTTGAATCAAAATATTGAATATATATTATGTCAACATGATTCATCAAAATAACTAATTTCATAATTACATGTCAAATATCTATTTAATAAGTTACGTGTTCAAATATTTATTCTATAATTTGCGTGTTTAAACATCTATTCTATAATTTCTATGTTAGACATTCATTCTATAATTTACATTTGTAGACATTCATTCTATAATTTACAAACATGATTTATGGCAAATACTCTATGGTTTATTAATCAAAATGTCTAGTTCAATTAAAATAATCAAGATTAATTGCATAACCACATAATCAAACATGATTCTTAATAAACAGTCAAAATACTAAATTTAAACAATCATAAACTATAAAAAATACATGACCATTACATTATAGAAACAATATATCCTATTTACTATACTACAAAAACTGCACCTAACAAGTGTTTTACATTTATAAAGACATGATTTCTCAATTATTTAATACCCAATATGCATCAAACATATAAAAAAAATAAAAACAAGTAAGGATCTAGGAGTTTACCTCATGCAGTAACAAATTGGTGGTTGGTTTAATGAGTTTTTGGGCAACTTAGGGCAAGGTGGGGCTATTTTTAGAGGGAGAAAATTCATGCCTTAGAGTGGTTTGAATGTATTTGAGTAAGTTTCAAATCGTAATCTATACTTAATGTGAGGTGTAACACTCTATTTATACTATTAGAACTTAAATTTAATCCGAAAAAGTGCAAAAATAGAGGATCACAAGTATGGGGATCCTAGATGTTTTTGCCCAATCCATCTCCAAAATTTGAAGAAACTGTTAATTTGAATGATGAAAAACAGGCAATAACACGTTAATGAACAATTTTCATATCTTGGATTAGAAGGAAATCAGCAAAAGAGTCAGATTTTGCAAATTTCATTCAAGTGTGTTAATATTTATTATTTCCCTTTTCAAGTTTGAATTCACCCACAATGTAGGAAAATTAGGATGTGTTTTTTATTCCAATTTGGAGCATGCTATGTATAATTTCCAAAAACATAAAATTTCAATGAATATCCTAAGATATAAGTTAGAACACAAGTTGAAACTAAGGGGTTCAAATAGTAAAACTTCTCTTTTTATTTTCTAAAAATTGTAAAGTTGTAGGCGTGAAATTTAAAAAGGAAAAAGAAAGAGAAAAGAGATGTGTGTCATGTTGTAGGTTTGTAACTCTTACACCCTACCTGAGTGTATGCTACATGCGTAAGATTGAAAATAAAATGTAGTTAGGGTCTAAACCCTTATCAAGGCTTCAACGTTTGATTTATTATAAAGCATGTGGATTGTGTCTTCTACTTAGTCCAGTTTATTTTTTTATATTTTCTTTTTTTAAACAAAAATAAAATGAAATAATACTAAGCTTAGGTTCAACCAAAAATTACGTGCACACTAAGAAAATAAATAATTTTGAAAAAGCACTTAAATCAAAAAGAGAGAAAAAAAAAATATACTTGTTCTAAAATTATGAAAGACAAAAATAGGGTGTTTACTATTTCTTTTCTATTCTTTTTAAATAAACTTTAAATCTTAGCCTCTTGCATATTTACATAATATGATATATATTATGTAAGTCCATCTTTTACCAATTCATGGTGTATTAATTCATTTTCTTTTTAGGTAGTTATTTGTATTTATTATAATGGATTTTATAGTCATTGTTGTGTACATGTTGTTATCTTCTCTAATCCTAATTTTGAAGTCAATATATTGCTTATTACTTATTCATTATTGAAAATAATTATGCATACCCCTTTTTTATTTTTCCTACCGATCAAAGAGAGGTCCAAAACTAATTTTTTTCATCCTCATCATCACTACTATTATTCTTTCTTTAGTCTTTCAAAGGTTATATAAAGTATTATAAGGCATATAATCATTGAAGAATATAATCATTGTTATAAACATTGGAGGTTTATTCACTAAAAAAATATATTCATATATTTTGGAGGTTAGTAGCTCTCTAATTAAATGTAATTTCATGTCATAATAACACATATTTGTAGTCAATTCCAACTTTATATATTATAAAAAAAAATTGAATTTACATTCATATCTTTCATATTTTCAAAACTTAAAATATATTTGCTTTAACTATATTTATATTAGTCGATACCTTTAGGATGTTTCAATTTTTTTAAATATCTTTTCATATTAACTTTTGGTTATTATTTTTTGTAAAATAAAAAGAATTTCCACACTAATCAAAGAATACAGTCAATTTTCCTTCATTTCATTCCAACATTACTTTATATTCATTTTATTCTACGTTTATTTTATGACATTAAAAAATATATATATATATCTTTACTTATCAAAGTAGACAATAAATTTTATAAACTAAATAATAAACTTTTATTTCATTCCAACTTTACTTTAAAACATAAAGTACTTCATAAAACTTTCATTATATTTCATGCTTATTTTATAAAAGTTCCTAAAAAAATTACTCAGCTATCAAAGTAAAAGTGGAAAAATTAAAACCTCTTCAAAATAACACATTGTTTCCATTTTGAAAAAGGAAAAAAGAAAAACTACCCTTTTACAAAGGGAACATTACTTTTTATTTCCTCGCAGATATCTTTTCACAGGTTTTCATAAGTATTACATTTGAGAAAGAATATACAAAAAAAAAAATAATAATAATAATTTCATTCCAATTTTACTTTAAAATATAAAATACTTTATAAAATTTTCATTTCATTTCACATGTAATTTATAAAATTTAAAAAGGAAAAATGATCCTCACCTATTAAAGCAAATCATAAAATTTATAAACAAAAAAGTCAACTTTATTTCTTTTATAAGATAATAAAAAGATACATAGAAACATTTTATATGGATAATTTATGGATGTGGTAAAAAAAGTTTCTTCCAAACATGAGATTAGGACGATAAAACATATGTAATGTTTTTTTTTTTTAATAGAAAGTAAATAAAAGTTACTTTTTATTGGAGTTTTGCAAATATTTATATAATAAATTATATGTAGACTAATTAAATATTTATCTTTTTCTATTTAATTTTAGAATAATTTCTCAACACTTTTTTGGTTCTTTTTTTCTTTTTCACTCTACAAATTTAGCTAATGAAATATTATTTGACTACATAATCGTTCTTTAAACATTTCATCAATGTGTTAGAATATATTTTATACATTATTAAATATAATTATCGATTTAAAAAGCATTTTAGAATATTAAATTAATATGTAGTTTAAACAAGTTCATGATAATTGTATACATATCATTAGATATAGAATATTTTTTTTTTAACGTTTATTATTAGAATTTTGTATTACACAAAACTCATACATTGCATGGTGTGAAACTAGTAATATATAACTTTTAAAGTATTTATTATATATTTTCTATATAACATTTTTATGTCCTTACATTTTATGAAAAACAATCAAATTAATGATAGCTTTCAATGCAACAAAAGGACTACATATGTAGGTTCAAAGTATAGTAAATTGATAAGACGAATCTTTACTTAATTATTAATTTTTAAATTTTTAATTGTTTTTTAAGATACTTCTATGATTTTTATCTTCTATTAATAATATTTCCATACATTTTTATTTCTCAAGAGACATATCTTTTTTTACACGAAGAATGGTATTTGTAGGAAAGTTGTAATCTTTGTATAACTAGAAGTAAAATAATATCCCGATAAATACCTTTCCACAAGTTTTCGTAAGTATTACATTAAGAAAAAATGGGTTTTGGAAGGGAAAAAAAAAAGATTAAACTTTTATAATCCTGTCAACAGAATCAGTCTCATAAAAAAAGTCAGAGGGATCATATAATTTTTTTTAAAAAGAAGACATAATACTAACAGCAAAATATATATATATATTCGTCACTTATAAAAGAGACTTTACTTTATAAAATAAAATAAAAAATTAATTGTTTCATTTCATCAATTTCTTTTCCTATTTACTTTGAAAAATTAATTTAAAACTTATTTAAAAACAAAAGCTCTTCAAAAAACTACAATAATTGTTTTTTTTTTCCAACTTATCTTATATTCATTTAGTTCCGTATTTACTTTATAAAATATGAAAAAAAAAACTTTCCTTACCTATTAAAGCAAATGGTAAATTTTATAAACAAAATAACCAACTTTATTTCATTACAACTTTACTTTTACTTTATATTCATTTTAGTTTAACTTATATAAAAATAAAATATCTTCAAAATACTACATTAATTGTTGTTTAAAAAAAAGGAATAAAAGAAAATGTACACTTTTAAAAAGAATACCTTTTCACTTTTACTTTTTTAAAAATGGAACCTCTTTAAAATACTGCATTAATTATTTCTTTTTTGAAAAAAGGAAAAAAGAAAAACTACCTTTTTAAAAAAGGAACATTACTTTTTATTTCTCCATAAATATCCTTTTGTAAGTTTTCATAACTATTATATTAAGAAAGAAATGATTTTGAGAGGAAAAAAATTAAAGAAAAAAGCATAACAGTTATGACAATGCCTTACTTTTGAAAGCAAACAGTAAATTTTAGAAGAAAAAAAATAAATTTTCATTTCACTCCAACTTTACTTTATAAAATAAAATAGTTCATAAAATTTTCATTTCATTTTACATTTACTTTATAAAATTAAAAAAAGAAAAAAAAATTCTCACCTATAAAAGGAAAGAGTAAATTTTGTAAATAAAAAGATCAACTAATAGGCCCTCTTATTAATTTCTACACAAGCCTAAAGAAATATCTTGGTCAAAATCACTCTCTTTAACGTATGTTGTTCTTTCTCTTTCTTAACTCTCTCTTTCTTTCTTTGTTTTTTGAATGTCCCTTTGTCTCTTCAAAATTAGGGTTTTTAGATTCTAAAATTTTATGTAGTAAAACTTACAAATTTGTAATCTCTGTTAGTAAATCTATATGCTGATACTAATTTCGTGTATGTTTATGTGTGTATTTTTTAGGTACACTTCTAAAAAGGAAAAGTATATGAAAAGAATAAGATAATTGGATTCGAGTTTTAGCAACACCTAGAGATTACTCTTGTTGGTAACAGAAAACAAATCCCTATACTATGCCTCTTTCTCTTATTTATACCTATTGTTATACTAGTTACAAATTTCTATTATTTCTCTAACTGTACAACTAGCAACTCTTATATCTTTGTAATTTATGTTGTAATATGATACACTGCTGTTACATCTTGTATACTCCTTATGCACTCACTTGTATATTACGACTCCTTTATGATCTTTCTTATTGAAAAATCGCAAGTGCATTGTATCATATCTATTCTATGTAATCCTTAAATTTGTTAAGCCATTTTCTGATTCTCAGGTTTTTTCTATAATACTCTTATTACCCATAACATCAACTCTCATTTCATTACAACTTTATTTTATATTCATTTTAGTTTAATTTATTTAAAAATAGAACCTTTTCAAAATGTTATGCTAATTGTTTCTTTTTTAAAAAATGGAAAAGAAAAAAGTTCCTTTAACAATCTAAGTTTACTTTATATTTATTTCAATTTAACTTATTTAAAAATCAAATCTCTTCAAAGTACTACATTAACTATTTCTTTTATAAAAAAAAGAAAGAAAAAAAAATCTTCCCTCTTAAAAAAAATATATCTTTTAATTTAACTTATTTAAAAGTCAAACCTCTTCAAAATATTAGATAAATTATTTCTTTTTTAAAAAAGGTAAGAAACTACCTTGTTAAAAAGAAAAAAAGGAACATTACTTTTTATTTTTCCTACTAATACATTTTCATAAGTTTTTATAAGTGTTACATTAAGAAAGAAATGGTTTCGAGAGGAAAAAAAATCAAGATATAATAGTAACAAAAAAATAAGAACAAGACATAGTGTTTAAGTTTTAAAGCAAACTAATAAATTTTATAAATATAAAGAGAAATTTAATTTTATTCTATGTTTGTATTTTTCATTTCATTCCACATTTATTTTATAAAAAAAAATTCCTCATCTACTAAAATAACTTTACTTTATAAAATTTTTATTTTATTTTACGTTTACTTTTTAAAATTTAAAATATCTTCCCCAACTATCAAAGGAAATGGCGAATTTCATAAATAAAAAATTAAATATAACACATATTTGCATTAGGATTTGTGTCTACACATTGCATGGGTTTGTAACTAGTTTATATTAAACTAAAACTATCATATATGATTGATGGGATAAACTTAACTAACATTTACCATGTCATATTTGGCATCAACAACAAGGAAGGAAAAATAACTATTCCTATAATCTCTCCAAATAACATTTGCTAAACATAGTGAAACAAGGTCCATAAGCTCAAAATCTTCTACAACATCAAGAGCCTTCTTGGTTAGCATATTTGCCACCTTATTTGATTCACGGTCAACCCTATAAAAGATAACTTCATCAAAACATGATATGAAGTTAATTCAATTAATAAGAGTAGGATGGTATAAATTATAGTTCACACTCTTATTACAAACCCAATCCAATGCTTACTATGAATCCATCTCCATAATGACCTTTTTAAACCCCATCTTTCTTGCCAACTCCGTTCCATAGCTAATGGTCCATAATTCTACCTCTAAGGGGGATACATTCTTTAATTTTCTTAGGAGTCCCCTAGCATTACTCTATTCTCATCCCTATACATTACTCCCATACCTCATTTTAAGCCTATCTTATCAACTGCATCATCACAATTAACCTTTACCCATTTATTTCCTAATCGGATCCAATTCCCTTTAAATTGCTTTCTATTCTTATCTCTCCTCCTTATTTTGTGATTTGCCTACCATTCTCTTGCTTCCATCTAAATCCTTGCAAACTAGTCTTCATCCATCGCTTTTGAGTTAAACACTTGTTTATTCTTTTTACTCTAGATCCTTCTCAACACAAAAAGGAACAATACTTGCTTGGGTGAATCCTTCATGCTCCATTTCCCAAATTTCCATTGAGATTGTCTTTTTATCCACATTTTCTTCTTACTCTCCACCTATTCCTTTAGTAAATTTTTAACCTACATCAAGTTCCATAGCTCCTTACTCTTCTTAAATAGAAGAAAATATGTCATCTAGTTTCCTTTACTTCATTACACATAAGGTAGGAAAAATGCATATTTACACCTCTCTTTCTTATGTTATCTTTTATTGGCAAGCCATTATGCACTAACCTCCATAGCAGATTTGTATTTGGAGAATAGTTTGAGTTTTCTAAACCTAATCCCATTTTTCTTCCCTCAGTTTTGTACTCTCTTTCTCAAATAGGAGTCTATAGGCTAATCTTGTAGAGATTTCTCCGCTTACTTCATAAGGTTAGAATCCGATGTCCTTTACTTCACCTTCCTGCAATGATACCATGCCCATTTTCCTCATTATATCTACGTTTATGGGATATCAAGTAAAATTTTCTTTCCATACTCCCGCATTGTCCCATACTTATTTGATTGCAATCTTTTTATCATACTTATTTAATAGGCCAAATAATAAGCTTTTCATACTACTTAACTTTATCCAATTATCCATAAAAAAGGAAGTAACTCTTTGGTTACACTTTCAACTTTTCATCCAACTAACTTCTAGCCTTGCTTAACTAATGAAAAAAGTGTGATTTGCCTCTTCTATTTTTTTCTATTTATATCCCATTTATATTTTTATTTTATCAGATTTTCCCATAGTACCTTCTTTGTGCCTACTTTCCAAACCAATTTCATGAAGTTCATCCTATTTCTCATTCTTATATCCAACATTCCCAACCTTCCATGCTCCTTTAAGCACTTAATTTTCTCTTAACTTATCTAGTAGATCTTTCTTTTTGCCTTCACTTATCCTAATAAGAAATTCTTGTGCACTTTCTCTAGTTGTAGTGCTATACCATTTGATATTAGGATAACTTAGGAGTAAAAATTTGAGATACTTAAATGGATCAAGGAGATAGCATTCAATACATTGTTACACTCATACAACATGATATTGCATTTACTTATTCCTCCTCTAATACCTCTTTTTAACATCGTAGAGCCAACAAATTAAGATTTTTCTACAATCGACTAACCCACTTGCTAGACATAATCGATCAACTGTAGCAATCTTGTATATAATATGAAAAAATATAAATAAGTTAGAAGAAATTAGAAAATAATGACTATCATAAGAAATAATTAAGGAATTTTAAGATATATTTTGATTTCATCTCATCAAATACCTCGATAGTAATGTTGTAATAAAACATAAAGTCTTACTGCAAAGAAATAAGGAAGAACATCTAAAAATAAAACTATTTTGTTAAACCATATATAATGATTTTATAATTATAAAATGAATAAGGAAATAACTCAAAGATTTACTGTGGTTGTAAGACTATCTTACTAATCCTTTATGACAACATCAGTGAAAATAGGATATTAGAAATGGTTTTCTTAAGCATAATGATAATCTAACATGTACTAACATATGTTCGATGAAATAAAATTAATAAACTCAACCCATAAATGCATGATAACTCAATCTATAACTTAGCAATCCAACCTTAAGTAATTAATTTATGATTTCAAAGGAAAAAAAATGATAAAAATACAGCTAAAATAAAGGAAACTAGTTAAGGTGCCTGCACAATGTATAAATGAAAATTTGAATAATGATTGTAATCTCTTTTCTTTTTTTTTTTTATAAAAATGTAAGTGTAATCAAATGAATTTTATGTATTATAAATAAAAATACTTAAAGGCTTCAAAAATGAATGACTCATTATATATGATTAATTGAATATTCAACAAAAAAAAAAAAACATATATTAAGTGAGTACATGAGTATTACGAAAAAAAAAATAAGAAAGAAAAACCCAATATTTCTCTTATGCGCTCTTTATATCATAATCTTTTTAAACTTAATTTGAAGTGTATGTAATAGGTGTATAAGATCTCAAATAAAATATAAAGATATATATCTATATTTTTTTATATATTAAATATTAAAGAAGATGGGGTGGTTTTATAATGACATTTAATGCTAGCTTGATGTTTGCTAATATACTTATTTATTAATAATAATAATAATAATAATAATAATTATTATTATTATTATTATTATTATTATTATATGATGATGATGATATAACAAAAATAAAACCATATGTAGTGATTTTAGAACTACAAAATGAATAAGACAATAACTTAAACATCAACAATGGTTATAAGACCATCTTACTAATCCTTTGTGATAGCATTAGTATAAATAAGAACTAATGGGTTTTCTCAAGCATAATCATAATCTAACATGTACTCTAAATATCCAAAACATTTGCTTGATGAATCAAAATCAACGACTTGACTCACAAACACATGATAACTCAATAACTTAGTCTATAGACTATTGATCCAACCTCAAGTGGTTAATTTATGATTTCAAAGAGAAACCATAGTAAAAATGCATCTAAAACAAAGGAAATTAGAGAAAGAACAAAAAATTTTCTAATGGATATGTTGATTTTCAATCTATATTCAAATGATATTTTCCACTTGCTTGTGGTTTAAAGTTCACAAATCAAAATTGAAACCAATCTAAATATGACAAAAGTTATAAAGTCTAGGTTAGGGTTTTTGTTCATGGAGGGAAAGAGAGAAAAATGGAAAAGAGGACTTTAAAAAAATATGACAAGTCACGAGTTTAAATCTTTGATGTCAAGAGTTATCATTTTGATGGTGGTTCAAATGATTATATGGTTAGTGAATTTTAGTTGTCATTTGGAGGTGAATTTATCATTTGATTAGTAGATTCTAGGATGGTATGACAAAATACCATACTTGTTTTCTCAATTTTTTCTACATAAAGACATTTATGAAATTAAGTTCATATAACTCCCTTAATTTTCTTTTTAACAAACTTTGTGTACAATCTACTATGTCTTCATTTTAGCACTTTTAATAAATTTTCAAAATAAATGACATAAAATACATAGAAGTGTATTAAACTACAAATAACACATAATTTTACATGTTATCAATATATGAAAAGGAAAAAAATTACATAAGGAAATTAGTTTTTATCTAGTAGATAGCATTAAGCAATTATATGGAGACAGTAGGTCACTATTTACATTTTACATATGTTACTAGAAATATAAGTAATAGATAATTCCCCATATCTATTTGTAGTAAAGATGCAAGTGATGGATATGGATACAATCCAATGGCATCACATTTTATAGATATCACTTGACAAACAAAGGCTTTACATTTTGTTTTTTTTTTTTAATCATATTTTTATGCTACAACATTGGATAAATCCTTTAGTCCATTATTTAGTTTACATATTTGCTTAAGTTACTGAATGAAAGGGCTATTATGGTATTAGGCTAAAGTTAAAAAATTTGTACCTTATATTTAGTGAAACAAAAATCCATTTTATGATATAAATAAATATCTATGAAATTATAGAGGTAACCTTACACTTACTTTCCAAATCATTGATAGACTTCATCTCTTTTCTCTCTCTCTAGTATAGTACTTACATTTACTAAACAGCAAATATAAAAAAAAAAAATCCATGTTTAGTATTGTCTATGTAAAATATGGTATAAGACAGTCTTGTTGTCTTGTTCTTTTTATATGTCTTGTTTTGCCAGTTGAATGCCACATTTATAGACAAATCGTTTCTAAGTTAATAAATAAAGAAAATTAGAATAAGACTTTTGCTGGATAAGGACAAAATTACCACCAATAACTCTCCATATTCCATGCGTGTTTTGTCTTGTAGAACAAAGTTATATCTATAGCTTCATTTTCATTTCTTTCCGATCTTCTTTCCTTTTGTTATAACTCGTATAAAGTAATGAAATGCATCATTCAATTTCATATGGGATTGCATATTTTATGCATAGAGAAGAGGAGCATAAAAGGCTAGTTAAGGACCCCATAACCTTCTAGCTAAAAAGAAGAGGACCGTATACCTTAATACATGGGTTTGATGTGCCTTTTTCTTATTCTATCTTTTTAAAAAAAAAATTTAATGGGTTAGTAAATTGATCAAGATAATGATGGGTCAGCTTACTTTAATCTACAAATAAAATGATTGAGATCATTTACTCGATTGGTTGAAATTTTCAACTAAACTTTTTTTTAAGGTAAGTTAGTAGTCTAACAGCATGGCTTTAATCAACATAGCCTAAGTTACTGGTATTCTTCTCAAAATATCATGCTTCAATCTATCTATCGCTCTTTTATTCCGTACTCTTACTATACCTTCAATTCCATTGTTTCCAATCATCATATCGTTTTGATTTAACGGATGACTATCTAATGTGCCCAAATCGTTGATAGAATGACAAAGACAATTCTTTTTTTTTTTATTAGCAATAATAAAAATACAATCATTTTGGTTTTTTTTTTTTGGAATTTAATATGTTGAAAATAAATATTCTTGTGTGTTCTACATATATGGTAAACAACTTGATATATAATTAAAGGATATGGATAATTGGTTAATGAAAATTTAAAAGTTGGATTGGAATAATCAAATGGGGGTTTTAATTAAAGTAGCCACTATAACATACGACTAGATCAATTTAAGTCATAATCAAAAGGATATTTCGATTGACAAGATTAATGAAAAAACTTTCTTAATACTGGGGATCAAAGGTTCCTCGTACAGTACTCATAAAATGTAATAAGAACAAAGTTCCTTCAATAACAACTAATAAGATTCTTTCTTGATGGTAAAGTTACACAATATTTATAGAAAGATATACTAGTAACTAACATAAAAGGAAAATGTTAGAAAAGATGCACAATAACTATCCAAAGGAAAATAACTACTTTAAAGACAAAATATAATATTTGTTTAAAAGGAAATAAAATAACTAGATGTATAACTGCATCTTAATTTATTGGGCTTTGTAATATTCTCTTTCTTTCTCCAAAAGATTTGACTGATTTAAATGAAGATTTCCGTGTAGATATCTACTTCAAAAAGATGCTATCAGAAGCTTCTTTTATTGTGTGTGCATGTTAGAAGCTTTGTCTTGATACGTCTTCTACTTGTTTTCTAAAGCAATGTTAATTCTTTCTTCAGGACTAGATGATCTCCTTGATCTAGAAGCAAGTTTGCATTTAGAATTAAGGTCACTTTCTTAATGATCCAAATTGGCTTGTAATCAAAATCCTTCCTTGATAGTAAACTTGATCTTTGGCAAACTTCATCTTATAACTAGAATTTCAATCATTCTTATCATTATAATAAGTCTTCCTAAGCTTTTGAACATTCCCTTTAATAGCTTACTTAAAATTAAAACTTTGACCTTACCTTATTGAACTTGAACCATTCCATGACTTTTTATGACCAGACTTGGATTTTTGATTCCTATTATCACCTTGACCTTCAAAAAAGATTCGTCTTGATTCTTAGCTCTCTATGTTCCTAGGATGAAAATGAGAAACTTTCCAGCAAACAAATTGTTCACACCTTCCTTTAACTTTCTTTAAACAATCTATTCCATCCTTTTGTTAAATTCATAGGAAGTAGTATTATATTTTAACCATCTTGTAAGATTTCAGAACCTATAATGGAAAACTCTTTTATCATATATCCAAGGTCATCTTAGCAAAATACTAGCAGCATCCATAGAAACAACATCCTTTCATCTTCTTTATCATAATTACTAATTTTGAATGACACTTTGTCCTTCTTTCTAACTTGTACAAACCCTTTATCATTTATCAAATGTAGAGCATATGACCTCTGATGTGATATGGCTTTCAATCCAACATTATGGGCATATGCATTGAAATAAGGTCAATGCAACTCCCCTCATCAATGATGAAAGAGTAAGTCTTACCCTTCATTAAACCTTTAGAGTAAATTTTTTTTTTCTTTATTTGTCCTCTTCTAAAGCATTGGCACGTAATCTTTACCTAATCACTAAGGATATAACATCACTTTCTGCTTCTTTAATATCCCCTTTCTCTTCATTAAGCTCCTTGAGTAGGGCTTCAACATCATCTTCCTTCTCTCTACATTCTACTTCCATCTTTAGAATTTCATTCTTCAAAAGCATGGCTCTTTTATCTGGACATTCAAAAGTAAGATGCCTAAATTTCAAGCACTTCAAACATTTGATTTCACTTAACTTCTTTCTATGATACTTCTAATCATTTTCTTGAACTTAGTAAGTCTTGGTCACTGTTATCTATTCTCAAAACTTCTATGCTCCTTCTCAAGCTTTGCATCCTTTTTCTTTTGTTTCTCTCATGGAGCTTTAGATTTATGAGCATGATTAAGGGATCTCCTTTTGATTCTTTACCTCTATATTTGAACATTAAGTGCCAACTTAATGATATGTAAGTTTCATAAGATTGTAGTTCCACTACATTTGCTATCTCATACTTCTTCAACCTTGAAATAAACCTTATTATAGTTTGTTTTATATGCTCCTTCACTTTGCATCTTATTAGAAGTGTTTAGGGTCGAATGCAAGATTATTATATTGGGGGCCAAGTTTTCCCATTCTTATATTTATATTGGATTTATTTGTAAAATAAATTCATGTTTTCTTGTCACTGTAATATATATTATGAGATTTTTAATTATTTGAGTTGCAAACAAACGGACATAGGATTATTACATCGAGGGGCCAAGTTTTCCCATTCTTACATCCAATTGGATTTATTCGTAAAATAAATTCATGTTTTCTTGTAATTGTCAAATAAATTCATGCTTTCTTATAACTGTAATATATGTTATGAGATTTTTATTTGTAATTATAATATACACTTCTAAGAATGTACACACGGGTAGCCCTTTCAATACCCCCTGTGTATACGTCCCTAGAAGTGTCTCATATTCTTGTATGTGACTTTTTACGTACATTCCCCCTTATCTCAAATTATGCAATTGCATAAACAACTCTTATTTATAAGAAGCTTAGAGGTCGGACATTGAGGAACACCATCCTTACTCTGTGGGAAAAATTGAGGTGCCATATCACTTCTAGAAATCTTGAGCTATATCTATTTAAAAGATACACTTACATAATTAGTAAGATACAAGTTTAGCCTGATTCCCACCTTGAACCCTATAAATAGGTTTCAAATCCCTTAGGTAAGAAACCTTATGCACACTCGCAAAAGCCTTCTTAATTTCCCACTCTTTAAATCCTACAAATAGTAACTTAAGCATTGAAGTAACTATATTAGATAACCCCCAGTCACTTACTAAACGTGTTATCTTTTGCAAACTATATCCTTTCTCTTAAGGCCTAAGGTGAGCAATCTCTATCAGCTAAATCTCGACAACAACAATTTCCTTGTCCTTGTCTTACTATTGAAGGTACTGTCTTCTATTTATTCTTTTTTATTTTATTTTATTTTTTCATGTTCTTGTTCAACTAAATTATAGGGTTTCAATTTTCTCAATGATATCAATATAAAATTGAAAGAAAATCACATATTCTTATTGCTTTTTGTTTGATCCATTATTTGATACATTTTTCACTCACTAGCTCTCATTGTTTCTTGTAATTTGATTGCAAGGACATTCTAGACTTTGAGTATTAGATAACTCCAAAAAAGGTAAAGGAAGAAGAGAAGGAAATTTTAGGGAAAAACTCTCGTCCTTTTTCTTTTGGTTGTAATTCTATTTATATTTCCTATTCTAAGTTGAAAATATGTTGTAAAAAAAAGTGATATATGCATAAGTCTATGATATGTATGAATCTATAATTACCTAATTTATATGCATAAGTCATATAGTCATCTAAGTATTTAGGTCTTCTTAAGAGCCTCTTTTGCAAATTTATGAGAGTTCTATTAGTCTCTTGCATTCATGAATTAAATAGGTTTCATAATATAGTTTGAAGTTTATCAAAAAACAAAAAACAATCTTAAAACTCCTAGGATACTAAACCATCCCATTCATTTTGATAAAATAGATAATACCTTTATTTTTACTCTTAGTATATAACTACCTCACACTTTTGAAAAAATGAATTCACTTATCTCTAAGCAAATAATCACAACCTAGGGGGGGGGGGGGGGGGGAAGGCTAATCCTTTAAGAAAAGGTTTAATGTTATTAGCATGTTATGTGAATGGATTAGTGGAGTGCAAATACCAATAAAATTCTAATACATGAAAGTATAAATGTAACTTTTTAAAAATTATAAACCATAATTTGTACTTACATGTCATTCATTCAGTGTTATTAGGCCTTGGTCCACCCATTTGGTCTAATCCTATTTAACTTAACCCCTCCGTAAAACCAATCCCCTTATCCCTCATTGGTAATAACCTCGATTTGATTGGGTTGACT
Source organism: Lumnitzera littorea (assembly GCA_024138015.1). NCBI lineage: Eukaryota > Viridiplantae > Streptophyta > Magnoliopsida > Myrtales > Combretaceae > Lumnitzera > Lumnitzera littorea. Next base: position 86,738,013 of record JAMXBB010000006.1, on the reverse strand, counting down.
TAATCGGTTCAATCCTATTCCTATAAGACCCAACTGGGATTTTCAAATTAGAATATATCATTTTCTCTTTCTTTTCTTTTGAGTAAATGCACTAATTTAATATAAAAATGAATGCAAATTGAAGAAATAGAAAATAAATTGTGTAAAACTCTTTACTTTCAAATCTTAAGGATGTAAGTAATTTTATTACTTTATAAATAAAAATAAATTATATTATGATATTTTTGTTGACTTAAGTTTAATCCTTGCTAGACCATAGTTTGATACTTTTAATCTTTAATCTCTTTTTATTCTCGTATCAACATCTTAATCCGGATCTAACAATATTAATTCATCTAGATACATATCATATAAGTACTGTCCATCGTATACCAACGGAGCGTAAATTAGCTCTCCACGAAAATTCCAAGAAATCTAAGTCATGTCCCATCCTAAAGGTATCATCTCAATTTCTCTTTGGATTTGGTAATGTGAGTTTTCTATTTTAATTATGCATCCGAAATTGTCATTGGTTACAAATATGTTCAGTATCTCCTTCTGGGAAGGTTCTTTTACTACTTTTCACAGCTACTCATTTGGAGCTTTTTTATTTTTCTTGTCTGGTTTTCTTTTTTCATTTTTCTTTTTCCCTATAACCTCCACCACACCCCCCACTCAAACCACCCCCGCCCCCACCCCCCCAACTCACCATTATTATGTGGAATTAATCAAACAAACTGCTTTCTGTAGTCATAGGTGAATGAATACAGTTAACTCTATGTTACAAGTTGTGAACTTTGTATAATTTCATCTGATTGCACCTAAAAAATAAATAATGCACAAGTATGATAGCGTTTTTACTCTATTCGAATATAGAAACAAATATCTATATTCTCTATGTACTATATATTATAACATTTATTCCTAATTTTCATCTTTTAAAAAAAGGAGGTTAGCCATTCTACTTTTGCTATTGAAATGTTTTTAATTCCTTTAATTTGCCGTATGTAGAAAAGTTGCATTTACCTTTTTTCTTGTTTTTTTCTGGTGAAAAGGCACTAACGTTACATTCGTAAATTGTGACTAGCAAAAGTTGGAAATCCGTGTCATCTCTCAAATTTCAACGAGATGTTGACTAAATTTGGCTGCTGGGATAAAAAAGCCATGAAAAGCAAGGGGAAAAAGGTCGACACACCTATCTAACAGGTAGAGATCAATTAGCGTACGGCAAAATTAAGATACATGAATACAATATCGTGCAGTTCAAGGGTACTTTCGGACATTAATTAACAAGCTTAAAAAGGAAATGTTTTACTTTTTCAGGAATAATCGTACACAACAAGAGACAACAAATACATACAAAAAGTGAAAGAATTTCTTATTCTAATTCTTCCTAACTAAACATCGGACAACTGTTAATAATTTTTGTATAATATAATTGATTTCGCTTGCTTGTTTAGCATATTAAAGAAAAAAAATTGTAATTTTTACTATATTATACAAGTGTACTTATAAAAGAAAGAAAATTATAAAAACATACTTATATTATGATACTATTGCAAACTCATGATTTGTATTTTTTTTCCTTTTAACAAGGTCAAGCTCATATTTCTCTTATTTATCCATTGGTCCAACTAAATTCCTTAACCTTAGTTTAAACCCTTTGCTTACCCAACCTAGATGTTTCCCACCAACAACTACCTGAAATTTAATTATACCGGACTTAGATTTTCTGTCTCCTCTATTTATGTTATATGTTCTTAAACTTGTGGATTATCGTTGTGGTCATAAGTTGGTTTATTATGAAGATAGGAATGTGGTTAGAAAAAAAAAAAAAAGGTACACAAAACAACTTAAGTTGTCGAAATGATTAAGGATGAGAAGAGAGAAACTGTTTAATTAAATGAATTAACGGATGAATTTCATTTTCCTATTGATTCTTTCTGTATTTATTTCAACGATAAATCGTATAATCAAAGCATTGATTGGAAAAGGAGAAGCTGTATCTATTTTAATTATCGTATTCCTGTTAGGTAAATCAATATTTGAAAAAAAAAAAAATTTCATAAAATATGAAAAAACTCTTTGATCTTGTTCGTTTTATTCCTTAAAATGGTGAATAAAAGCCATTAAAAATTTGATAAGTGCAATTTTCATGAACAAGCACTATAATACAAACTGCACACATCATAGTTTCATTTACCCTCGTTTAACACCAATAAATCCAAGGGACATACCAAAACGTTGAATCAAATTGCCATTTTTTTTTTTTTTTCATTTTCACGTCTTACATCTTATGAAGCTCGTACACAATATATATATAAAATAGCCGACAGGATCTCTATGAATTCCATCAATTGCATAAAATGGGGCCTGCAGGTTGTCATCGGACATCTATGCTTACCCCGATCGGGAAGGTGAAATCTATTTTTGTTTTGTTTTGTTTTGCCAAAATAGATTTTTGAGAGGATATTGTAAAAAGAAATAATGGAAAGAAAAATAAGAGGAGAAAACTTATGTGGCCGATTGCTTAAAGTTAGCTATTTGACGTGTTAACCGCTTGGATTAAGGAGGGTAGCTGATGTTTTCCTTTTAGCTCCTCCTTCCGTGGATCTTATATTATTCTTTCAATATGTTTTTCTCTCCTTTCGATTTGATTTGTTTTTGGCTAATAATACTTTACCAAATTCACTTCCTCCTTTTCTTTTTGTTTTTCAAGCATAAATTAAGTGATTTCCGCTCAAAGAACATATTAAATCTCATGAAAAATTGTTTTTTTTTTTCTTTTATTGTCATATTTGATATATAAGAGTGGACCGAAATAAAATCATTAACTTCGGATTTCATTCCCCTTCTAATGTTTGGAAATATATTTTGAAATCAAAATCACGATTTCATAGAATCCTGATTTCGGCTAGGAGGAGAATTGTGATTCCGAGCATAATTACTTTTATTAATTTCATTAACTTAAAATTACTTATTTAACTTTAAAATAAATTATAATATAAAATAATTAAAATATTTTTAACAATTAATACTATTTACATGTTTAGTATCATTCCATTCCATAGCTATTTCTAAACATATGAAATGATTTATCATTCTAGCCTTCATTCTACTATATTTCAAATATTCTCGTATACTAAATGTAATATATGTGAAAATCTATTTATCTAGAGCCTTAGTGCACAATTTCCATAATCTCTCAAGGTCAAATATTCAATTAACGATAAAAGATAGGTGTTTAACCTTTCATATCTTTTGTAATAGCTTTTTATGATAATGTATTATTTGAATTTTTAAAACCTTAAATTATCTTGAAGGCACTAACCTCTTGCTTTTGAACTTTTCAAAAGTAACGTGCAACACTTGTTCTTTTTCTTCAAAAGAAAATACTATTGAAGTATGGTTCTTAAAATTGTAACTCTGTTGTTCTTTTAAATATATGAAATTCGTAGAATTGTATAAATACATGTAAAATTAGTAAAATCAGTAAAATCAGTAAAATCGTAAATTTATAGAATTATATACCAAAATTTATAATTCTACTAAAAGTTTATACCTAAACGATTTTATATTTGGTTTAATTAAGAAAAATATCATAAAATTATAAATTTATAAAAATTGTATAGTTGAATCGTGATTTTACTAACTATGATTAAAAGGGAGATAGTAGTTTGGAGGATGAGAAGTAATGTGAATGAATTAAAATCAAAGGACCTAAATGCCAATATCTTTGATATCCTAACTAGGAAAGCTAAAGCTAGGTTAAAAAGGACGAAGGAAGACGCGATGAGAACTGCTAATCAAGAACCAAACATATAAGAGATGTTTAACACATTTACTACAAACATTCTCAATGAATCTTCCATATAAACAATGGACTGGAACCCGTTGGCTACATAGAGCCAACAACGTATAGTATAAAGATCCTCGCCCATTAGTTATAAGGAGCCAAAAACCAAGGATATGAGGAAGAACGCACAACAACTGTCATTCTTGATTTGTTTGGTAGTTCCGAAAGAGTTTGATTTTTCAAAGTAAATAATAATTTATTAGTGGTTGTTAGTCAAATACAAAAGAGACCTACATATGATCACAATATCGAGGAATAATTGTAGTAAAAAAGACTAAAAGCGACAACTTAAAATAAAATAACAAAATGAAAGGAAACACAACAAAAACGTAATTTAATATGAGAAGACCCTAATAACTATGAGTTTTTAAGAAGATATAAATGGTAACTTTTTAAACTCCAAGTTACACCAATTGTCTTCTAAATTAATGACAACAACATTCATCAAATACACAACATAAGGCTAATTTGATATGAGACGACCCTAATAACTATGAGCCGTCAAGAAGGTTTAAATGCTAATTTTTTTTTAACTCCAAGTTACACCTAATTGTCTTCTAAATTAATGACAATAACATTAATCAAATTTAATTAAATTTTGAGCTCCATTTATAATATGCACCAATATCTTAATAGCCTTATTCATGACTTCATTAAATTGATCTTGCAACTCTTTAGGTTTGCTACGTGTGATAAGTCTTGTAATCAACTAACCCTTGTAAAATGAATTAATCAGAGATGGTCTCCTATCATTCTTGCTCTCTTGAAAGAATTCATCATTTGATCTTTATCTACATCAATAGGAGATAAATCATAACATTAAAATAGCACTCACATTATACTTACTTGGAAGATTTAACTTTTATGAATTATCATTGATCTTCTACATCACTTGGAATTGTCCATCTCCCCTTGTTAGCAACTTTGACTTGTGATGACTTGGAAACCTCTCTTTTCTCATATGCATGCAAACCTAATTTCTTGGTTAGAACACAACTTTATTAGTCTTTTATTGGCTTAGGATGTATATTGTTCAATCTTCTCCTCAATTTATTACCTTGCTTGCTCATGGTTCTTCTCTGCTACTTCCATCTTCTTCTTATTGAGCCTAAATCTCACTTTTATTTTCCTTAATTCGATTAATATTAAATCCTAACCCATTTCAGTATTAACCTTCAATTAGGGACTAAGGAAAACCTAGTTTTCTTAAAAACTTGAAAAATTATGGAATTGTTACTTGACCAGGATCGATAAAGGGTTAGATTAGGATCAGTTGGCTAGATTTATTCTAACCTAGCCACTAATTTATGAGAAGATTGATTTTGAAAACATTTTTGAAAACAAAGATATTGAATCTAGGGCCTAACTTATTAAACTCTAAACAAGTACTAAAATAAATCTATCTTACAAATAAAAGAAATGAGGAAGCTGAATTAATTGCAGAGAATAGAAAAGGAACCATAAGATAAAATAAGATTTACTTTAAAAAAAGGAAAATGAGATTTTTTTTTTTATTTTTTAAGTTACCCCATAAATACTTACATATCCTTTAGTAGGGATTAGACTTCTTGTTTTTGATTGTTAAAGGAAACTTCACTAGGTGGTTCTTTTTATTTTTGAAAAGATGGTCAAGTTTATGTTTTTATCTATTTGATTTTTTATGTATTAAAATCCTACAAGGATCCTAATTTTTTGAATATTTATTTCTTAAAAAAACTCTAAAATAAATCGTAAATTTTGAATGACAAAATTTATTATTTTTATTTTTTAAAGTTTTCTAAGTGTTAAAACATTTTTATTCTCATTTATGCTTATTTTATTTAAAAAAATTCTTAAAATATATTTTGATGGTAGAATAAATATTTTGAGAAAAAATGTTTAGGAACTTTTTCCCTTTTTATTTTTATATTTTAATATATTTTTAATACATGATTTTCATTTTTTATTTTATTTTTGTTATTTTTAATGAAAATAAAATAAAAGAAAAGGGAAAAACATACTTAGGTTAGAGTTCGGGTCACAAGTGGATTTAGATTGATTTTAGGTTAGAACTTTGGATTTGAATTAGGTTGGCACATACTATGCACATGCGATCGGGCTAGGGGTGGCTCCAAGCAATGAGCTTTAAGTGATTCTAAGTGGTTTTTTCAAGCAATACTTTTATGTACTTTTCATCGATGAAAGGACAATTAGTGATGGTGCCATGATATTTAGTAGTGGTGTAAGGTGGCCAGTCGGGGGTGCACGGTAGTAGTGTTTGAGCTGTATTATGGTTATTAGAGGTAAGGGAAGGGTATTGCTAAGGGTATCTAAGGGTAGTGAAGCTCGTGGTGAAGTTGATTTTGGATGGCGAGTAGTGGAGCTAGGGTTTTTGAAGCTGTAGTGGTGGTGTTGAAATCCTCAGTAGTTCGGGGCTATAGGGATTATAGTGAAGCTTGGAGCTAGTATAAGGTTATTAAACTCGCGATTCTACTTATAATTGCCAGAGAATCTATAGAATTAAAACGTAAAATTGAAATACAGAAATATGAGTTTCTACAACCTATATAAAATATAGGTTATAGTCCAAGCTTCCAAAAAACTATAAATTTGTTTATGGTAGTTATAAAAATCTTAAAATATATGATGGAAATGAAGAAATTCAATTCCTTTTCTATAACAAAATTCTTAGTCTACAATATAACATTTATGGAATGAGGATAAGCAGGGTTGAAACTAATCATTGTTTTCCATATTTTGTCTAAAAAGAGTAATGAATTGAAAAAAACCAAATGTTTCAACTTATTTTGAGTTGTTAATAGTATAAACTTAAATATGTAGTTTTTCTTATAAACTTTTCTATTAGAACCCAAATGAAGGCTATGGATATCGAAGAAGGGACTAAGAGAGAGAGAAAGAGGAAAAGAATTCGAATGAGATAGGGTAGATGATATAATGTCTTAATAGTCAATCAGATAATAAAAGGCTAGCCTAATCTTATTTTTTTTGTTTTTAGCCCATTCAACTCATATATGTAGAATCGGTAAACTTTACTAAAATTATAAGTTTCTATTGAGTTTGATATCTAAAATTAGTTAAAAATGTAAGTTTCTATATGAAAAAAATTTTATATACAAATTAATTCAAAAGAATCTCATAAAATCGTAAACTTGTTGAATCACATGGGCAGAATTACGATTTTGACAACTAAAGGCTAGTCTATATACAGAGTTAAGGTCATGAGGGGCATGGTAATGGTGATGGTTTTATTTAAAAACTGTAAACCTTACAAATTTCGATAGTAGATTACAAAGTATAAACTTCGTAAATTTAGCATTTTAGGTAATGAATTGATTTAAATATTATAGATAATTACCCTAACTGAACGAAGTCGATAAATTTAAAACTAATTAAAATTTTAAACTCGAACCTAATACGAAGGATAAAAACTCTAAAATTTTGTTAGAAACCTAAATCTTATATGAAAAGCTTAAACCTTATGTACGTATAAATACTCGAAATTAAACTTAAACTTGATGAAAATTCTAAAATTATAACTTTAAGCTTATAAAAGGACTAAAATACCCTAATAATAATAAAATTCTAAATGAACATAATTATCGATTAATATGCATAATAACATAAAATTATTAACGAACGTGATGAGATAACTCCTAAATAATATAAACATAACGGGTAACAATTTAACTAATAAATTTTATAAAATTTCAATATTATTTCATAATTACTAAATTTATAATTTTTTTTATTTAGAAAAGTCTAAGATTTTTATTTTTATTTTTTCTTTCTTTTCCCTTCTTTTTTTCCTTTTTTTTTTTCTTTTCCTATTTGTTTCTCTTCTTCTACGTTGCAAGATGGATTAATTTTGGTTGACACTTGCTTGGCTTTTTTTTTTTTACATGTGATAAGTATGTAAATGAGACAATGTAACTGATAAGCCCAATCACATCACTTTAATGCCTTCTCATTATCTTCTCTCTTTCTTTTTTTTTTTCCCCCCACTGTAGGGCTCTTATTTCTTCCTTGGCTGGTTCATTTTACTACTTGAATTGTTCCTTTTGTTTTCAAAACAAACATAATTTAATACCCACAAAACCCTATTGTAGTATTCCCTTTCTTTTTCCGCTTCTATTCATTTCTTTCTCATAATTTTCCACTTACGTATCAGCAAATATAAGAAGAATGAGATATAGCATTAGGAGCAACCACATATCAAAGCACTAAGGAAAGAGTTAAGTAGTCTTTTAATATATTAGTTTTGCTAAATTATATGTACCCTTTTTATATACATGTATTTTGTAGAAATATTTGAATTTAGGGATGTTCTAGCTATAAATAATTTTTTGTAATTCTTTATTGTATTAAGACTAAGTGTACATGAAATGGTATTACATGTACAATTAGTAATTCTTTATATTCATATGTTTATATATATACAAATATTAAAGTATGTTCATGTATACGTACATGTTATATTCATGTAATAATATATAGTATAAAAGACTATGTATATATATAGATATGTGTGTATAATATATGTATATTTATGTTTGTATAATTTTTATTACATATGTATATGTACAAACATGTCACCGAAATTATATATATATATANTTGTATACATGTATTTTGTAGAAATATTTGTATTTAGGGATGTTGTAGCTATAATTAATTTTGTTAATTCTTTATTGTATTAAGATTAAGTGTACATGAAATGGGATTATATGTACAATTAGTAATTCTTTATATTCATATGTTTCTATATGTACAAATATTAAAGTATGTTCATGTATACGTACATGTTATATTAATTATATAATATGTAGTATAAAAGACTGTGTATATATATAGAGAGACGTGATTGTATATACACATATATTTGTATATGATATTGTGTATATTAAGTATTTTCAATAGATATATATACATAAATATGATCGTATGTGTATATAAGTATAAAATATAAAAATACCCATATATCGATATATACTATATTATTAGTATACATATTTTATACGTATATGTATACTTATGTAATATAATAATATGACCCTAAATACTAAGTATACATATACGTATGAAATACGATACTAATAGTATAGTATATATCGATATATGAGTATACTTAAATAATACATGTATAATATACCATAATAACAAATTAATAAATAAAGTAAAGTAATATATATACATAAACATATGCTATGGGTTTCAAGAAAATGGAATAATTAATTTGTAAAATTTAATAAAATATAATAATCAATATAATTATATTCATATTACGTAAAAATACAAAATAGGAAAAATATTGAAAATATACAAATTTCGGAAATGACATGTGACACTTATCCACGTTGCTACATCAGCATATAATTAATTTTAACTAAAAATCATACTTAAAAATAATAATAAAATAATTAATTAATCAAGAAATTATTAAAATAATAAAAAATGACATAANAGAAAAATAGGAACAATGTATGGAAATGACATGTAGCACCTTCCCATGTTGCTATGTTAGCATTTAATTAAATTTGTAGTTAAAAATAATAATAAAATAATTAATTATTTAGAAAATTATTAAAGTAGTAAAAATAATTTAAATAAGTCTTAAACCTTAAAAAGGGACAAAATAGGTAAATTATGGTAAAATGAAAGCAAAAATAAGAAAATTATAAAATATAAGAATTAGATATTTATTAAATCATAAATAAGTAAAGAAGAGGCTTAAAATAATATATTATAATTATTTAAGTTAAAATAATAAAATTCGTAATATTTTTACATCATAATGGAAAATACGGATTACAACATCTAAAATAGACCTGGTTACTCAAAAGTACATTGGAAAATAATAAAGACTGACTATAAATTCATAAAAATCGAAGTTAAAACGAAAAAATTATATGCGATTGAAAATTTAAAATAAATTGAGAAAAGTAAGTAAAAGATTTAAGTTAAATTATGTTTATATCATACTTAGGTTATAGTGGAAAACTAGGCAAATAATGATAGATATTTAGTTAACCATTGAACATAATTTTTCAGAATACTTATAGATTTATTTATCTTTTAGATATCCAATTATTATGAACTAAAAATCCCAAAGGATGGGAAAGTGAGCATTAACCTAGGTAAGGGAGTTCTTATGATCTGCTATCTACTTGATATTCGTTATTTGTATGCTGCTTGTTGATTGATATGATGGTTTGATTGAATGACTTATTGCTTTGTGTGCTATCATTTATGTGATCGCTTTCTTCAATTGGTAAATATAACTATTCAACTAAAATAACTAGTTATATTTATTGCATGTTTGTGACCCAATTAGTATAATGATAGAGAATGCTAGCTTTGCAGATTTTTGAAAAAAGTATTTTTAGAAAACGTTTTTCCAATCTTAAATATATTTTGTATGATTTCTGTAAGGGCTTGTAGTGCCCGTAAATAGTATTTTTATCATTAAGGCAAAGCTAGTATTGTATCTTTAATTGGTAGCGAGAAGACTTGCTGTGTGTGCCTGAGGAGGCTTGGATATGTTTGGTAGATAACTCTAGTTGGGGTCTACTTATATTGATTTATGTTTCTCGAATTAGGGTAATAGTCGAGTATCGTTTAGTGGGATTGTGCCTTCAAGCAACCTCAAGTGGTTAAGGTAAGGTGCTCCATACGGGTAAATACAGAGGAAAAATCAACGTGTAGATGATGTAAATTTACACCTTCTATAGTTTCGGACTCCTATAGATGTGTTCCTTGCATTCATTGCGTTTGTATTCATTTCATATGTATATAGATTGCATGGGTGCTAATAATGATTGATAATCTGTTTGAAAGGTAATAGTGAGGAACGAACTCACTGAGCTGTAGTTTGCTCATTCCCCTATAGTTTTTTTTTTGCAGGTTTCTTTAAGTAGGGATCGGGGAATATCTTGAGAGCAAAGTACAAGTTAGAATAGGTTTGATAATATTAGAGTTGTTCGAAATATGTATAGTTGATATAGAAATAACTAATGTAGAAAATATTTATATAAGATTATATACAATATAGGATTTCTTATAAATTATTAAGTTGTTTTACTTTATCTTAGTATTTGATAGGGGATACTGAATCTCTATGATTCTTGTGGAATGCGGAATATCGGATATCCATAGTCATTTATATTTTATAATAAGTTAATTAATTAAAAATTTAAAACCTTAGTGATTAATTGTTTAGAGTCTTGTAATCATTGACTTGTAAGGCCGTTTTTGTATCATGGGTACATATGTGATATGAAAATTTTAGGCAATCCTATTAGGCTCTCCTTAGGGTCATGATATAAAGAGCTTAAGCCCTATCGTGATGTTCACAAGGATTAACCAACTTAAATATCAAACTAACTCTATATCATGTATATGAAAGTCAACTTTCCAATCATAAACTAAAAATAAAAAACCTTAAATATGATTTCAAAACCTTAAACCTAATGAAGCCTTATTGAACTAAAAAAAAGAAAAAAACCTTGAATCTATCTCAAAATGAACTCGATAAATATAGAAGCCAAAAACTAAGTTTTGAACTTTTCACTTAGGTTAATTAATCAAGCCTCAGCAATTTAACATTATGGATAGAGGAAAGGCCTACATGTGAGGCATAAGGCTGGCCATCTTCCTCAATCATTTCCCTTTTATTTCTTTTTCAAATTTAGTATGACATTGGGATATACTTAGTGAGTATGACAAGCCATTGGAAAAAGATGATCAAATCCCTAGATTAATGATACTTGAGCTTTCATAAACCCCTAAACAAGACTTACCATTTATGGTCAAATGTCATAAGGACACTTTTTCCATCAACCAAAAAGGGAAGTTAGAAGAGACATGCACCTCAACCACCATATTCTAACCTTTCCCTTGCCTTCATTTGACTTTTATAAACTAACCAAGTGGGAAATAAGTTGGACAATCCCGATGTGAAGTGATTTCACTCTTAGCTAAGCAAGACTTACTAAGTAATAGAAAGGTATTACAACTAACTTGTCCATTAAACCAAAAGAAGAAATGAAAGGACAATATAAGCCACCTTCATCTACCCTTAGGCGCTAGTTTGAGAATCCCTAAGATGGCCATCACTTCATTTCTCTCTTTTTAAGAAAACACATACAAGTGATGAGCCATTAGGAGCCTCAAAGGATCGGTCACTTCCATCTACCCTTGCCTTAATTCAACCATCAAATGACGAGCCAAAAGAAGATTTCTAACAAGCCCTTCAACTAGCCATTTGACCATCCACCCCACCCCTTTGTGTTTCCTTCATTTTACTAACTACACAATACTTGAACTTCAAGAGAAAACATACCCCAACTTCCCTATCAACTGCTAAACTAAGCCTCACCCACATGTCCTATATCTTACCTTCATTCCCACCATTAGATCCCGTAAATCCTCTTGCACAAATATCACATAAACTTAGTCTACCCAATAGAGCACTAGTTTACCTTCAGCTTATAAGCTTCATAGCTTAATAAAGGTTTAAAAGGCTAAAGAAATAGCAAGTGCTAAAGATTAAGATGAGGACAAGAAGATCACTTTAGTAGGGTGCCATACATCTTTACCAAGTAAAGTAAAGTTCTCTTCACTTCTTTGTAACCTTAGGATATCTACGTATAGATCTCTTCCATTTCCTTTCATGTAATGTTTCCTATCATTTTACAAGTCCTTTAAGCCAAATAAGTGGTATTTTTCTTGAAGTAATCTTACAAAGTTGAAGTCTTAGTAGCTATGTTCATGATATCTAGCAAGGAGTAATTGCATGCTCGGAAACAATGTAGGAAAGACTTATAATTTGTAAAAAGTATTAAAACAAAGCCAATATCCTTTTCTTTGATTATTAGACGTGGCTATACCTTTAGGAGTGTTTTTCCTAACTTGTTATAGTGTGTTCAAACATAAAAGAACATTTGAGTAGTGGTATACTATGCATATGAAGCTTTAATGAGGAAAGACACAACAAAAACCCTAAATAAGCCCCTCAACCCCTTGGACACCTCACAAACTAGATTATTTACATGTGTCATGTGAAATAAATCAACTAATAATGATGCGTCTCTAGGGTTGGACATATGGAGAAGCATTATAACAAAGCAAACAGAAAACAAACAAGAGAAAAAAGTTAACAATGTCTAGGTAGCTACTAAATATATATGACACACTACTCGATCTTATTTAGCCTATAATTTGTTAGATATGACATACCAGTTTGAACTGAAGAGTCACTCACCATTACTTCTTGCTAAAGGGAATAGATAAGAGTTGAATGATAATAAGAACACTAAGGTTGTTCAATAGTGAATAATTTTGTATTGATTAGTTAACTATCTACATATAAGAAAGTGGGGGTTTATATATCTATCCACTAGAGTTACTTTACATATATGAAACAACTGAAGGGTATTCTACAATTAGGTTACATAAATCATACTAAAAGGAGTAAAAAGGGTAAAGAATATTCAGTACGGAAAAGGAAGAATCATTCTAGAATATCGTGTTAGAAGATACATGTCGCTTAGTGGCTAGATAGGAGAAATATGATATAAAGTAAGTGGAAGCAGAATAATGTTTGTAGTAAAGGAGCTGACCTAATTTGAATCAAGGAACCAATTAGTTTAGTAAAGAAGTTAGTTGAATTGGAGTTAGATTCCTGTGGTCTTTAGGAGAGCTCGGCTTGGCCCAGCCATTCTTGAGCTGTCTTCTAGAATGAGACTTTGCTGCTAGGTAAGAGCATGTTTGACACATGTGAGGATTTGATAAATAGGTCGGTAGGAGATTAGTTCGGTATAGGGATATTCATCTTGGCTTTGGTTTTGAGCAAGTATCCTCTGTACAAGTCCTTAGAGTCCTCTAGCTTGGCTACGAGTGATTAGTCTAGGGGCTTGACTCCTATCATTTGCTTAAGGGTCAGAAAGATTTGCCTTCAAATTTGGAGGGGTTTCTGCTTCTTCTTCTTCTAGGGTACATGTAGGTTTTCCTTTGCTGGTTGGTGAGGGATTAGATTAGATACATTGAAGGTAGAAGAAACATTGTAGTCATCAGGTAACTTGATTTGGTAAGTGTTGCGGTTGATCTTCCTTAGGATTTTGAACGGACCATTAGCTCGAGGAGATAGTTTGTTTTGTCTCAAGTGTGGGAATCATTCTCAACTGAGGTGTATTTATACCAAGTCTCCTATGTGGAAGGAAACAGTTTAGCAGCCTTGGCTACCAGTCTCTTGCTGTCTCTAATTAAATTTGGCAAACTTCTTAATTACAGACTAATGTAGCTTATGTAGTTCTTAGGCTTGGTCAGCTTCGGATTGATTCTCTTTAGTAGTTACTAGAGTACCGATCATATCCAGGGGAATACTAGGGTTAAGGCTATAGACGACCTCAAATGGGGTCTTTTTAGTAGTGTTATGGATAGTATCGTTATATGCGAACTCCACAACTAGTAGGCATAGATCCTAATCCCTCAAGTTCTTTCCCATGACAGCTTTGAGCAAATTGCTTAGCGTCTTGTTTACCACTTCAGTCTAGCCATCAGTCTGAGCGTAGCTACTAGAGGTAAATATAAGTTTAGTTCCAAGTCTTCTCTAAAGAGTCTTCTAAAAATAACTAAAAAATTTTGTGTCCCGATCAACGACAATAGTCTTCAATACCCTATGTAGTTGAACAACTTCTTGCAAAAATAAATCCGCAATATATAAAGCATTGTTAGTCTGATGGCATGGAATGAAGTGCCCCATCTTGTTGAAGTGGTCTACTATAACAAAGATAGAATCTTTGCCTTTAGATGTTCGGGGTAACCCTATGACAAGGTCTATACTAAGGTCGGCCTAAGATAAGGTTGGTGTTGGCAGCGGCATGTATTCTCCATAGGGTTCTCTCTTCTCCTTAGCTCACTTGTATGCTTCACAACTACTAACTACCTTATGGACATCATTGGCCGAACTTGGCTAGTAAAAGTTCTCCTTCAATAGATTGGCAATCTTAGTCTCCCTAAAGTGACTTGATAACTAGCCATAATGAGTTTCCCTGATCAATAGCTCATGTATGGAATAGTTTAAGTATGCATAGCCTTCAGTCCTTAAACAAATAGCTTTCCTTAAGATAATACCCTTCAATAGCAATTCCATCCCTACACTATTCTAGGATAGGGCCGAAATGAAGATGTTGAGCGTATTGCTCTATAATGAGTGAGAATCCTAATAATTTAGTCTACAAAGTGGTCAACAAGGTTTGTCATCGTGACAAAGCGTTGGTGACCACATTTGTGCTTCCCTTCTTATGCCGGATTATGTACGAGAACCCTTCCATAAACTCTAACCACTTAGCTTGCCTCTTCGAAAGCTTGTTTTGACTCCTTAAATGCTTTAGAGACTCATGGTCTATATAAATAACAAACTTTCGTGGTAGCAAATAGTGTTGCCAAACAGCGTTACCAAACAGTAAGGCTTCGGTAAAGAGAGTATAACTCTTTCTCGTATACAAAATAGTTTAAGGTAGGATCATTAAGCTTTTCGCTATGGTAAGCGATGGGTCGTAGCTCTTGCATTAGGACAGCACCAATTCCTAATCCCGATGCATCGCACTCCAATTTGATGGGTTTATCAAAATCTGGTAATGAAAGGATATGCGTCGAGGTGAGCTTGTCCTTGATCTCCCTAAAGCTTTGCTCAACTTAATTGATCCACCTGAATCCTTCATTCTTCTTTGTCAGTTCGGCCAAACAGACGGCTATGGTGCTGAAGTTTTTGATAAATCGCCTATAGAAAGAAGCTAGGCCATGAAAGTTTTGAACTTCAATTACATTCTCTAGTGTTGACCACTTAAGAACATCTTGGATCTTCTCCTCATCCGCCCGAAGTCTTTCCCCTAACACTATAAATCCTAGGAAGATCACCTCTTTCTAGCATAACGTACACTTCTTCACATTTCCATACAGCTTCTTAGTTTGCAAAATGTCAAATATTTCACAGAGATGTTAAACATGTTTGTTCAGGTCGGTACTATATACCAATATGTCATCAAAGTACACTACCACACATCTTCCAATTAGAGGGTGTATTACATGATTCATTAACCTCATGAATGTACTCGGTGTATTAGTAAGTCTGAATGGCATAACTAACCGTTCATAGAGTCAATGCCTAGTCTTGAAGGCAGTCTTCCATTCATCGCTTGGTTTTATGTGAATTTGGTGGTGGCCACTTTGCAAATCAATCTTTGAAAATATCTTGGCATCATGAAGCTCATCCAACATGTCATCGAGCCTTGGTATCGGGTATTTGTACTTGACAATAATTCTATTGATTGTTCGGCTGTCGATGCACATGTACCATGAACCATTTTTCTTAGGGATAAGTAGAGATAGTGTAGCACAAAGGCTCATGCTCTCCCTTACATATCCTTGATTTATGAGTTTGTCTACTTATCTTTTCAGCTTGGCAGCCTGCTCAGGGTTGATTTTTTTGTAAGTCAGTTTAGTAAGGTAGCATTTGGTTGTAGATCATTACAGTGTTCAATGCTTCGGATTGGAGGTAGTCCTCTAGGTGGTTCTTTAGGGAACAGATTAGAAAACTCATTTAGCAAGCTTTGAATTTTATTAAGGATATCCTCCAAATCTCTCATTTCTAACAATCTTCTAGTCAATAGGAACATAGATTCTTCAGCCTTTTCAGCAACTCGGAGCTCTCTTCGACTCATCACAAAGGCATTCTCCTTACTAGCTAGAGTGAGTTAATTGTGGGTTTCGTTTACTTGGGAAGAAGTTAAGGGTTACAACACAATCTTCTTTCCATCCTTAACAAAGGCATAGGTGTTCTTATACCCGTTGTGAGTAACACGTTGGTCGAACAACTAAAGTCATCTTAGCAGTAGATGTGAAGCTCCCATGGGGATGACATTGTACACTACTTTGTCTTTATATACACTCCTAACACTGAACGGTGCAGTCACTTGTTTAGTTACGTGTAAAGCACCTTTATCATAAAGCCTATTTAGCTTATAAGGTCAAGGATGCTTTGAGGTTAGCAGACCTAACCTCTGTATAAAGGACTATATAATGACATTAATACAACTCCCCCTATCCACAATGATTGTACACAATTGGCCTTTAATGGAAAACTTGGTATGGAACAGTTTCTCCCTTTGGTCTTCCTCAGAGTTTGGCAAGGAACGTAGTATCTGTCTCAATACTAGGGCTATCACTTCTCCTTAGTCGGTATAGACATAGGTCTCTTCTTCCTCTTTGGCTTTGGGTTCTCCAACATCCTCTTCTTTTTTAGGCTTGCTCTTGTCCGTGCTATCCACTACATTTCCTTAGAGTACCATGATGCATTGGTTCAAACACTTAGTGGCTATGTGTCTGAAGCCCAAGTATTTAAAGCATTTCACTTCACTAATTTTTCGTTCGGAGGTTTGCCTTTTCTCATATATCCTCAGGGTTAACCTAACCTAGGGTTGACCTGGCTAATCGGCTCGGCCTTGGTGGCTTACTTGGCTGTCATCAAATTGATCATTCCTATCCTCGGCCCTGTATGGCCTCCTTAGCTCTACTTGAATAGGTCGGCATGGAACTAGGGGTTAGGAGAATGTTGGCTTAGGTCAGCTTGAAGTACTTCTCCTCTGTTTTTTGACCTTCTATGCTATCTTTATCACCTTTTCCATGGTATAAAACCTTTGTACTTCTATGATGTTGCAAATTTCGTACATGAGCCTAGAAATGAACCTTGATATTGTATGGGTCTCTAATTCTTCCACGTCGGCTCGGATCATTAGCATTTAGAACTCTCTTATGTAATCATCAATTAGATCGGTTTCCTTGGCGAAGCTCTTGTAACTTTGTAAACGTATCTTGTAGGTAATTCTCTAGTACAAATCCACCTCTCAGCAATCTTTTCATCTTATCCCAAGTTCTAACACCTTATCTTCCATCTCTTATTCTAGCTGCATTCATATTTTTCTACTACATAGTGGCATACCTGGTAAACTCCAGTGTAGCAAGTTGGATTTTCATAGCATCTATACACTCATAACATTTAAACACTTTCTCGACCTTCTCTTCCCACTCTAAGTATTCATCTACATCTCCACTTTCACTAAAGGGTGGGATTTGAATCTTGACATTGTTTAGCCCTCGAGGGATTCGGCGTCTTCATCCTTACGCTTAGTCATAGTCAACTTCTTCTTCCTCCCTAAACCTTTCAACATCCAACTCCTCATCATCTTCCTCAATCTCTTCCAACTCCAGTCTTCATCTAGTAGATCGATCTGCCACTCTTCTAGCTCATTATGGTCAAACTAGGTGATTGATTTGATTACCTTGGCCATAGTGTCTCTCAGGGGCATTTTATTGTGGGTTATGGTGTTATATACCATGGGGTTGTTGTCTGTTAATTTGCATTGCTATGACTAGACTCTTAACAAGGTTGGTCAGTCTGTCAAATTTGTCATCAATTGACCTTGGGGTGTTACTACCATTATGACCTTGACTACGTTGAGCACCACTATTCTGGTCACCAATAACACCATGAACACTCGAATCTGACATGGTATAGTACTCCTTTAGCAAATTAACAACTTGCTAACAACTTTAACACTCGATAATCTCTTAAACAAAATAGAAACAACTTGCTCTGTTTTCGTAATGAAAAAATAGAGTAAGAGCAGAGTAATAACGAAACTACACTTACTTATACTCAAACATATTGTAGTAACTACGGAGGGAATACATCATCTGTTAACAGCAAAGTGAACTAAAACTTCACTCCAACTTTACACATTCCCTTACAGAGTCATGCTTTGATACTAGTGAAGTTGATGCGTCTCCAAGGTTGGATATATGGAGAAGCACTACAACGAAGCAAACCAAAAACAAATAGAAGAAAAAAGTTACCAAAGTCTACGAAGCTACCGAATGCATATGACGTACCACTCGATCCTATTCAGCCTACAATTTGCTGGATATGACATACCAGTTTGAATTAAAGGGTTACTCGCTATTACTCCTTGCTAAAGGGAATAGATAAGAGTTGAACGATAATGAGAACACTAAGATTGTTCAATAGTGAATAATTTTGTATTGATTAGTTAATTGTTTGCATATAAGAAAAGGGGGTTTATATACCCATCCACTAAGAATAGTTTACATACATGAAAAGACTAAAGGATATTTTACAATTAGGTTACGTAAATCATACTAAAAGGCGTAAAAAGGGTAAAGAATATTCAGTATAGAAAAGAAAGAATCATTTTGGAATATTTTGTCAGAAGATACGTGTCACTTGGTGGTTGGATGGGAGAAATATGATACAAGATAGGCGGAAGCAGAATAACGTTTGTAGTAAAGAGGCCAACTTAATCTAAATCAGGTCTAGTACTAATTAGTTCGGTAAAGTAGTCAGTTGAATTGGAGTCAGACGCTTGTGGTCTTTAGGAGAGCTCGGCTAAGCCATTTTTAGGCTGTCTTTTGGAATGAGACTTCGCTGTTGGGCAGGAGCATGTCCGACACATGTGAGGATCTAACAAATAGGTTGGTAGCAGATTAGTTCGGTACAAGGATCCCTATCTTAGCTTTGGTTTCGAGCAAGTATCCTCCACATGAGTTCTTGGAGTCCTCTAGCTTAGTTATGAGTGATTGGTCCAGGGGCCTAATTCCTATTAAATAAGGGGCCAAAACAAAAGCAAAACAAGTGTTAAGTTGAGAAATAAGTTAGATTAAGGCCTTAAGTTGGTAAAAAGGATAAAAACCCAAGGAAATGAGTTGAGGAATGGACTTTAAGGCCTTAAACTTTGACTCACCAAACCTGTACAAGATATAAAACACACTTAAAAATATGGCAAGATGTGTTAAAGACCTAAACAATGCTAGTAGGATGGAGATAGAAGACTTAAGATGCTTGATTGAGCTAAAGGACTATAGTTGAACCCAAAACCAAGATAAACCATCTTAGGTAGCACCAAGAGATGTCCAAAATAATTAAAAAGAGCCCATTAAAGAATTCCTTAAGCCCACTAAAACACTCATTAGCCCATTTCAAAGACCAAGCTCGTGTATGATAGAAGAACCTACTTAAAAGCTTATAGAATAAAAAGATAGAACCAAGTTGAGAATGAACATAAAATTTTAAGAAAACAACCACATATAAATAATAAGGCCCAAATAATAATATGAGGCCCAAGAATTAATCAAACCCATAAAACAAAAGCCTAATAATACAAAATGAGGTCAAGAAAGAGCCTAAATGGAGGACTAGCTACTATTTTGGTTAGAATGCCAAAATGCGGGTCTCATCTCCCCAAATTGACCACATCATGTGAAAGTATGTTTGAAAATGATGAAAGTTGAGAATAATATCATAAAAATTGGGTTTAAAATGAGAAAGTTATAAGTGATTGAAGAATTTAATCTAACTAGGAAGAATATGAGGATAAGTAATAATATAAGGGAAATAAATTTAGTTATCTAAATAAGATGAAACCATAAAATAATAAATCTTCATTTTCCTCATTTATTTTGATAAGATGACATTGATTTTGAGGATGACTTGCCACTTAACTACTATGATTAGCAGTTATGGCTTAATGAGTAACTTCTCGATGACTCCATGTTTAACTGTGTTTGTAGTTAGTTGCATTGAATATTATATGTACATATATATATATATATATTTATATATAATGATAATTGGTTGCATGTAGGGTTAGGAATATGCATGTGTGATGTACTTGGTTGCCAGATGATCTATTATGGTTATAAGAATCAGAAGTGCTTGCATGATAGGTACCTATAGGATTAGTGTTTATGTGTACTAATTAGTTGGTTGCTTAAAATTAATCAACGTAACACCAACTTAGCTAATAACTAATTGGATCATGCATGTCATGACATTGCATTTTATCCATACTAATTGCTGCCTTATGTGGAAGGTAGGAAGGGCTTACAGGAGCAAGAGCTCTTAAAGAGATTATTTTGGAGCATCCTATAGTAACATATTATTGAATCCTTATCTTAGCCTATAGGCTTACTAGGCACTAGGCGTCTTAAGACTTCTACTTAAGGTATGTGCCATAGATTGTAGGGGTTACCATACTGCTAGGCTTAAGATTTTTGGGTTTTGAAGAGTTCGTATTATTTTTTAAAGTAAAGTATATGTATGTATATATGTAGCACATTGGTGAAAATTATGGATAAAAACCTAGGTGCTAAAACCTGATTGATGGTTTGTGTTGGTTAATAATCTTTAACCCTAACTACATAAAGTGTAATTCTGAGTTGCATGCAATTCCTAGGCTATTGTATGTACTTGATTAACATACTGCTTGTTTTATGCATTCGTATGATTGTTAATTATTATTGCTTGAAGGCATGGTAGGAGGGAATAAGTCACTACATGTAAGCTTATACTCCCATACATTTCTTTTGATATAGGGATACCTTTTTATCGAGTCGGGCTGCGGTATGCTTAAGGTCAGTTACGAACTTGGGAGGGTTTGTGAGAAGGCTTGTGTGATGGAGAGGATATTTAAGATAACTAGCTAGGATTTAGCCTTTTCCTTGAAGACTTATGTATTTTGATATTTAGTAGCTCTTGGGACTACCTATCCTACTTATGTTTTGAGGATTTAATATCCCGTAGACTCGATTACATTTATGAAGTTGAGCTAATGGTATGATTAATTACTTTGCTATGAGAGTACTTATTTGAATGACCTAGAGTAACTTGAAGTGGAAGTAGCCTTGTACGTTGTATGAAAGCACGATGATTGACAAAAGGGTTAATCTTTGACCTTTATGCAATGTACATCACTTGCTATAACTGGGATACTGGTTGGGTCATGTCAAAAATTACCTTAAGCGAGCAACCACCTAGAGAGAGAGAGAGGGGCATAAGTGGATAAAATTTGAATGTTTAAGGATTAAGTGATGCTAAGAATAGGAGAATAAGGGTATGGGCGGACAAAATTTGAAGGTTTAAGGATTAAGTGATGCTAGGAATAGGAGAATAAGGATGTATTTATATTTTTCCAAGCTCAAGTAAGCATAGAAGTTGCTTTAATGGCCAAATCAACTATGATTGGGAAATCTTAGATATCGAGCTTTTTGCTTGATTTCATAGCCTATTTAATCTTTTTGCAGAATGAATTTGGACGAGTTTTAGGCTTAATTAAAAAATAATCACATCTTATCTTTATGATTTTACCATTAATTTGGTGAAATCATAACGCTTATCGATAAAATAAGAGGCAGGAAGTTACATTGGCAGGCGGGTATCGTGGTATTGCTGGTTGGTATATATGAAACATGAAGAAAATGTGTTTAAAACATATGTTTTCCAATAAAAATAAATAAATAAGTAAATAACGTATGCACCTAAGATTCAAACCCATGACCTCTACTTTGTGTATGTGTGTGATTTGCCATCAGGTCATTGATTTGTATCTTGGCTATATATGAAAGCATATTGGATATATAAAAAAGATAGCCTAGGCTAGATTCAAAGGTTGAATCTTAGCCCTAGCCTAAGCAAACCCTTAGTGGACTCTTAAAAACCAAACCTAAGTGCTATTTAAAAATGCCAAAGCCCTTATTGTTTCTAAAATTCTAAATTATTCTAAATCCTCCTAAATTAATTATTATTTTCTAATATCATAATATATTCTACCTTATCTTAATACTATTATCATTTTAGGTTTCCTAATTCTTATATCTTAAAGGAGTTTGTACTTTTTCTCAATTTTCAATTTTATTCTAAAATTTCTATTTTTTGTATTTTTCCATTTTTCATTCTTTTGTTTTTTTTCTTGTATTTTCTATTTATTTTTGTATTACTCAATCTTTCAATTTTTTTTTAATTCTTGAGTTTTCTATTTTTTTTTTCAATTAAGACCCTTTTTATTATCTTGTTTTTAAAAAAGATAGGAGGGTAAAAATTAGATTTCTATGCTACCTTTTTTTATAGTAAAGTTTGAATAAAACTTGACTAAAAAGATCGAGAGAGACAAAATTTTTGCCTTGAGACAATGCCCTAGCTATTTATCTTAGAAGAGAAGGACCATTTAGAATTTATGAGGATAATCTAACTATTCCTATAGGAGGAGAATGGATTTCTTTAATAAGTTGGTGAAAATGACATTAATGTTTACTGTAACATATGGAGAGGACTTTCATATGAGCTAACTACCGTGAAGGGGATATGGCTACTTATTACATTTTAACAAATTTGTAAAGGAAAGATGGCATTAATGATTACCAAAAGGGCGAAAAGGGCTATTTGACGAGCTAATTATCCTATGAAGAGAGATAAGGCTCTTTTTATGAGCTAACAATACTAAAAAGGTAAGATAGCCTTAATAACTATCTAAAGGACATAGAGGACTCATTGACGAGCTAGTTATGCTAAAAAAGGATAGGGTGCCTTTAAATGAGCTAGCAATCCTACAAAGGAGAGATAGTACAAGTGACTATCTTAAGAGAGAAAAGGGCTTCTTGACCAGCGAAATACCCTAAAAGGGATATGGCTCCTTTAGATGAGCTAAAACTCCTATAAAGGAGAAATAGTACAATAGGCTATCTTAAGGGTAGAAAGGGCTCCTTGACTAGTTAACTATCTTACAGAGAGGAATGGGGCTCCTTTTGACAAGTTAACAATTTTAAAGAGGAAAGATTATACTAATGACTATATAAGTGTCGTAAAGGCTCCTTAATGAGCTAACTAATCTACAATTAAAAGATGGTACAAATGACTATCTAAAGGATGAAAATGGCTCCTTGATGAGCTAACTATCTTACAAAGAGGAATGAGGTTCCTTTTTATGAGCCAAAAATCCTATAAAGGCAAGAAAATACTATGACTATTTTAAGGGCGAAAAAGGGCTCCTTGTTGAGATAACTATCCTACGAGGAATAAGGCTACTTTTGGATGAACCAACAATCTTAAAAGGGTAAGATAGTAATAATGGTTATCTAAGTGACGAAAAGGGTTCCTTGATGAGCTAACTATCTTAAAGGAGGATAGGGCTTCTTTTGATGAGCTACTAATCTTAGAAAGAAGAGATAGTACAAGCGATTATAAAGAGGGTGGAAGGGCTCCTTGGAGCTAACTATCCTAAAAGAGGTAAGGCTCCTTTTGGTAAGCTAACAATCTTAGATAGGATGACTAGCTATTAGAAGGTTAGAAAAGGACTCCTTGATGAGGTAACTATCCTATGGAGGATAAGGTTCCTTTTATGAGCTAACAATCTTAAAAAAAAAAAAATGATAGTATAATGACTATCTTAAGGACAGAAAGTATTCCTTGATGAGCTAATTGTCTTATAGAGTAGAGTAGGGCTCCTTTTCGCAAGTTAAACAACTTAAACTTAGAAAGATAATACCATAACTATCTTAAGGGTGGAAAGGGCTCCTAGACAAGCTAATGATCCTAAAAGAGATAGGGCTCCTTTTGGTGAGCTAACAATCTTAAAAAAGGGTAAGATAATGTTATCTAACTTGATCATGGTCTTCTGAAAAGGTATCGTCTTAAATGGATAGAAAATGGTACTCGCTATAAACTTTTGGTGAAATCTTTTTAGATGAACAATCTTTCGATTTTGATGAATCTTAACTTGTCATCTTAGATTGGTGGGTTTAAGCACCATCTTTGATTGATGGACTTCTAACACCATCTTGGACTGATGGATTTGTGCGATTGGAGAATATGTTAGAATGAACACAACTGGCTACTAAGGTCAATAACTTGAAGTTGACTAACTCTGAAGAAGAATATATGGATGAAGATTATTGACAAAGACTTATCTGCTAAGGCTAACCTAAGAAATGGGTGCTTAGATGGACTTAGATTAAAATGTTCAAAACTTAGCTACTAGGGCCAACTTAAATGAAAAAGACTTTTGGAAGGGTTTAGCTACCTAAATTGGTCCTATGAAGAAATTACAGGACTCAAAATTATTTTGAAAAGAAAAATAGTTCTTGTTTAAATAACTCCCCCTTTCTTTATATGAAACTAAAAAGTTGGGTCCCTTATTATGAACACCTAAATAACAATTTTCATTTTTTAGGTTTGCTAGCAAATAAGAGGGCCCTATGGGCTCTAGAAATTACTAATAAGTTGTGGGCTTGCCCCATTGCCTAATAGTTATTTACTCTCTTGCAAGAACTATTTGAAGTTTAGTGTTTAGTTTGAATTTTCTGGTTTTATTTTCTTTAACCTAATTAATATTAAATACTATTATTTTAATATTAACCCTCAACGAGGGATTAAGGGAATTTTAATTTTCTTTAAAGGTTAGAAAATATTTGGAGTCGCCACTCGATTAAGGTCGGGAAAAAGGTGAGGTTAGAATCAATTGGATAGAATGATCTTAGACAAGCTAGTGGTCTAAGAGAAAAACCAATTTTGAAAATTATTTTGAATACTAGAAATGTTGAGTTTGAGAGCTAACTTATTAGACATTAAATGGGTAATACTTTAACCTTTTGAGTCTAAAATTATTTTTAAAAAATCCACTTATCAGAAAATAAATCTATTTTATTATTTTCTTTTTTTTAATTATTTTTTATGATTAAAGAAGGAAATAAATTTTTAAAACTTATGAAGAAGAAAAAATAAAATATATATATTTATAAAAGGATGAAAATAATTTTTTTTAATATTTTAAGTCGATCTATAATTATTTATAGGTGCTAATGTATTTACAATTCGAAATTAGACTTTCATAGTTCATCTTTTTGTAAAAATTTAGTGTGCTGATTTTTATTTTTTTTAGTTTTGGAAAACAGATCAGTTTACATTTTTGTCCGTTTAATATTATTTAATAAAATTTTTAAAAGGGGTCTTAATTTTATATGTTTGTTATGGAAAACTTTAAAGGGAACCCTAAACTTTGGAAAAAAGGTTTATTATTTTTTTTTGAAAATTTATTTCTAAGCAAGAGAACATTTTATTTATTTATTTTAAAATGCGAAAAATTATTCATTTTTTATTATTATTTGAAAATAAGATTTTGTAAGTGACAATTTTTTTCTCTTTCTTTTTGTCATCTAGAATTTTTAGAATAAAAATAAAAATTTCATAAAAGAGGAAAAAACACAAGAAAAATTTTGTTCATGAAAAAAAGAATTATTAATTTTTATGTTTTAGTTATTTGTTTGTTTGTTTATTTATTATTATGTTTTGTTATTTATTTCTTTTGAGTTCTTTTTTATTTAATAAAATAAAAATAACTAACTTGGAAAATGATTTAGGTTAGGTGCACAGGTTGAAAAGGTAGTATAGAATGAGTAGTCGAGTTGAACTTCTAGTTACATCTGGTTCTTGGCCTAAGTCTTATGTGCTATGCTTGTGCAAATTGAGAAAAGGAAAGGGAACAACTGGCAGGGATGTGTCATGAGCATCTCCAATCAACAAATCAAACGGGAAAATTCATCTTCATTGGCAAAAAGTTGAATGGTGTTGGTGTTTTTGTCTTTAGTGGTGCTTTAAAGGGTGGCTAGGGTTGGGTTGAAGGTGGTGATGTTATACAATTTGAATGGTGGTTACTTAAGGTGAAAGGGGAATGTAGCTAGGGATCTTAGAGGACAGCAAACAAGACGGTGTTGATGTATTGATGTTAGAACCACCTTAAGGTGGTGTTTTGGAGTGGAGTTTGAGAGTTTGACAACACTAGTCGACGAAGCTAGAAGTGACATTAGAGGTTGGAAGTGGTAAAAAATGAAAGCTTGGGCCTTCGAGAAGCTTTCCATGCTAGTAGTTTTGCTCGAAAAGCCTTCGAGCTTAAGCATGTTTTAAAGAGAGAATGAAGGACAATTGTTTAGAAAGAGAAGGTTGAATGTGAGCATCTTGAGCGAGTTTGAGTGCTTGTTGATGTTGAGAATGGTGCTTAGGGGGTTTATTTCTATTCTTCTAAGCTTAGGTAAGTTTGTGAAGCATCATTAGTAGTTGATTCAATCATTGATAAATAATCCCAAATATTAAGCTAAGGGTGATTTTTTAGTGAATGCAATCCCCTATTGGGATGTATATGGACAAGTTTGAGGGTGAATTCAAGATTATCCTATGTTTTTTTCATGATTCAAGATTTTTGATTGAGAATGAGGAGGGAATTGAGCTAATAAGCAAGTATTACAAGATTTTGGGTTGGTGGAGACGACAAAGAAAATATGTTTTCAAAACACATTTTCCAAGCAAAAAGAAAAACAAGGCACAAATGCACCTAATATGTTTCGAACCTAGGACCTCCTATATGTCTATGTGCATGTATCTTACCAATAGGCCAATGGCTTATGCCTTATCCATATGTAAATAAATTGCATGTATGGACTAGGCTGGTATGGGCCAAATTATTTAGACTAGGCCCAAACTATCCAAAATACCTAAAACCTTTATTATATTATTATTATCCTAATCTATTTTAATATTCTAACAATTTTATTCATTTTTTGTATTTTTCCAATTTTTGTTGTTTTGTATTTTTATTAAATTTTCTAATTTCCTAAATTTTATAATTTTTTCAATTTTCTATTTTTTTCTATGTTTTTAATTAAATATTTTTTTTATTTTTTAATTAGGCCATTTGTATCACTTAAAAGAAATTACAAGAGGATAAAAATAGGGTATCTATACTTAGGCATAAACCAAGGAATTGATAATTAGGCTAGATTGGCTTTGTTGGTCATTGGGCACCTCCTCCATTCTTTTAGGGGATTCTATTATTGTTTCTTTAAATTTTCTAAATCTTGACTACGACTTATTTTCTCGGCTCGATTCATTCAATGGGATTCTTCTATGTGGCATTCTTTTAGGCTTCAAATGTTATGGGCCTTGATCATGGGGCAAATGACATGTGTTGCTCTTGGGAGAACATCATTAGTCGAATATAGATTGCAAGTCTTCACATCTTCTTGTTTGAATAGGTACCCCATTCATTGAATTTTCTACTCTAAAAGGACGTACTTGCTCTCATAAGATTTAGATTGCAATCTTAACTTCAAATTTCGAAAATTATAGTTCATCTTACAAGTGATACACCTTAATTAAACTGCTAGGTCTTTTTCGAAATTGTAATGCAATATAAGCTTTTGGTTAATGGCTTCAAAAGGGATTAATGAATGGGTTTATTTTGAAAGAATTATTTATTCCAACATGGTTTTACAAGTTAAGAACCATTATGAAAAATAGTATAACACTTGCACAGTTTTTTTCCTTCTTTCCTATACAAACTTCAAAACAGTACAACACTTAAACTAAAGTTATTCCTCCCAAAAGGTTATTGAATCTTCTAGTGCATTCTAAAAGTGACTCTTACTCGTTACTTGGCTTAGTAACTGCTTCAAAACCTAAGGAAAAAACACTTTATCCCCTTAATTTA
Organism: Lumnitzera littorea; assembly: GCA_024138015.1. Taxonomy (NCBI): domain Eukaryota; kingdom Viridiplantae; phylum Streptophyta; class Magnoliopsida; order Myrtales; family Combretaceae; genus Lumnitzera; species Lumnitzera littorea. The sequence goes on along the minus strand of JAMXBB010000006.1, from coordinate 86,709,795 downwards.
TTGTAAGTTGAGTGAGAGTGGATCACTAAATAAAAATACAACAATAATAAGAAGCCAAATAAAAAGAAAAATCATATCATTACATGAAGTCAAATTAATTTACAACATGAATATGTAATGATGGGATGCCATGCTAATGCATATAGCATGCATTAGTATCGATATCCTAAACCAACCCTAACTCTCATTTGGTTACTTGACTTTAATCTAGATATCTAGACAGGTTTCCAAGAACCTAGCAAACTTACCTTAGTAGTAACCATAATTGTGGTTATGATTATTGGTTAATGCAAATCTATATGTACGAAAACCTAGTTTTTACTAAACAACTCACTTATTATGTAAAATTCCACTTTTTAAGGAAACTTGACCTAGCAAACTTTGAAGCTTAGAAAACACATCCCATAGGTCACTTTTCGTACCGTGCCATGCCATGAATGCATCAACTGTTCGCCATGTTAATACCAAGCAAATTGAATACTTAATCCATCTTTTACTTATAATTTCCTTTAAATTCTAGAACTTCGGTATCATGTTCACTCAAGTGAACACGCTAAGAAGCTAAGTTATGACCTAACTCTTTTATCAAGTTAATGTAGAACCAAGCATTACAAAGTCAACAACAGCCCAGTAGCAGCATATATTACATTCACAAAACATGAGTCAACTAACAATGCTTACATTTAGAAAATTAAGAGTCATTTTAGCAACTCGTCAAACGTATTACATTCACATATAAGATCAAGTACATTCATTGTAGTTAGATAAGTTAGGAGTAGATAAAATCTACTCTAAAATACAAGTAATCCACTTACTAAGGCTACTTAGTGATTTCCTTCAAAAGCTTATCCTTGCACTTTAGGCTCCTCTTTACTCATTTCACCTACACAAAATGCATACAACATTTGGAGTCAATATATGCCAATTATAAGTAAGATTATTAAATTACTTACACTTAAGGTCCATATCTTGGTATTATTCTTTTTAGTACAACTTTGATCCCAAACACATTTTGACCTTGTTTCTAACTATCTCTTGTACCTAAGGTCTTTCCAACATACTTTTTGATATATTTTCTAACCTCCTCAACATTATATGGATATTCTTATATCTCATTTCCTTACTACACTACTCTAATTCTAAGATAAATGATTGTAGTAAAACACTTGTTAAATGTCTAATTTGTTATAGTATTATCAATATATCATTTAAGTTAATTATTTAGTTAAACACACATAAGGAACCTAAAGACTTGTTGTAAGAACATATATATATCTAGAAAATCAACAAATCGTTGCATTAGTTTTTGACCTACGTTCTGCACATAAAGTTATTTCACATTCCCTTCTACTATACGTTCTAACTTACATCTTGACTCTTCTAATCTGCACCAAACATTCTTGAAATCATCAAATCACCCAACTCCAACATCTACACATTTATTTCTTCACTTCATCTCTCTGACTCAACACGTTAAGTCTTAATTATAGTTATATACCAGCACTTAATAAACCAATTACTTAATTTAATACTCTCTATAGCAAATTCTCTTATATAAGTAAGTAGATGGAAAATACTAAAAAATTTAGCTTTTGAATTTTTCAAAAATCTTTTCATGTAATCAAAGTGGACACTTAGTAATGTTTGTACAAAAATTTTCAGATGAAAATAACATCATTTAAGCTTTTAAAAATTGGATTGAAAATTCATTTTTGACTTCATTTCTTAAAGAATGCATATGTTGAATTTGAATTTGAAAAATTTGGTTACATTTTTGGATTTTACATGAAAAATTGCTTTGGAAAATAAAAAATCATAAATTTTGAAACTCATTTGCTATTTTTAGAAAATTAGAAACAAAAATAAGCAAAACCGAAATTCACTACCACTCGAAACTCTGGCCACCATCTAGGGTTGGGGGTAGGGGTGTTGGCCTAACTTGGCACGACCACTTTTGTCTCTAAATGGTTTGATTTCCTTCTAAGGAACCCATAATCCTCCCAATTTTGTCTTATTTCTTGATTTTTGTAAGAATCCTTGTTGATACTTATAAGCTCACCAATATTTTTCCTATATCTTAAAGAGTGTAAACTTAACTCCAGAAGTGAATTTGGGATTTTATAGCCTCTCCTTTATCGGTAGTGAATTCTCTAAGGCTTAAACATCCATTTCCATTATTTTCTTCATTTTATCACTCCACTACTTTTAAGGTAATCCAAACTTATTCTCACATTATGCTATGCCCCATGCTCAATTCAAGAGAGTCCTACAGCTATCCCTCATAAATCTTAATTTATTTAGCTTATTCACATTACTAATCCTAAGTATATTATATAATATATTAATATTTTTTTCCCATTTTGAGAATACACTTATATATATGATACTTATACTAGTTATTTTATTCTTAATTTGCTCCAAATAATTATTTTTATATGTTAGGTAATTTTATTTTTAAGGCTTTGCTATAGTTGGTTCTTGTGTTTTAAGTATATGACAAATATTTTACTATCGGTAAAAATATGTTTTTACTAATTTAAATATTTTATTGACTTAATTTTACAAAATAAACTTTACCAAGATGTTTATTTTAACTTTTTGGACCTTTTAGTAAAATATTGTTCAATTCAGAGAACTTTTTTTGAACACCCTAAATCACATTGATCCTGAGCAGCTGGGGTCTTACACATGAGTAAAGATAATCTAGTCCCTTTAATTGGAAAAGCCTCTTGAGGATCTTGTCTTGACGATCTTGTTGTTAGAGGGCTACAGTTGAAAAATGTGTTAGCCTTTGAGCTTTAAGCTATAAGTCTTACTTTTGAGCTTTAGCTTTGATTCGTGATGAGCTTAAGCTTCCTTGGGCTTTCTTTTCTTTTCTTTTTTCCCCTTTTTCCTTTTCTCTTGATATTATCTTTGTTGCCTTTTCCTCTCTTTTCCTACTTTTATTTGTTCTTTTTACTTTTTGTTTCTTTCTTTTTCTCTTTAGGCTTCTTTTTGTGAAATTTTGATGGAGGGCATATTTGCTTCTTTAACTTTCTCTTCTTCAATGGTTCATAACTCCAAGCATCGAATTTTAAATTGAGCCTCTTCTTCCTTTCAAAGGAAAGGTATTGTCAATGGCAACTGTTACACATGAATTCATGCAATTAGGGCAAGTACTAACTAGTTTATTGTTTCACTCCTAATTAATGACCTTAGTGGTTTTTGACAGAGTTTAGTTTTGAAAATACTTCATTAAAGGCTCAATAGTGTTGACAAATGATATTTTGTGTTTAAGGCATTGGAAAGAATGCCTGCCATCATTTCAACTAGCATATCAAGTTTAAGACAAACCTCCTCATATTGATGTCACTCAACTCTTAAGTGTGATTAGTGTTTTGGACATGATTTACTTCTTTTCATTCTAAACACTCCAATTAATGGGATACCTTTAGCGTTGGGTTTCATTCTCTTTGTAATTTCCCCTCCTATTTGATTAGTTAAGATGGCCTTTTAGATGCTTCAACCATGTTGGGCCTATTCTTCCATCTAAAATGCCCTTAAATGTAATGGTCTTATTCTTCTAGAAACTTAACTGCCCTTACTTTCATTAGGCTACTTCACTTGGAAAGCTAGTTGCCCGAACTTAATGGATTGAGCTAGTTCCTTAGTCTTGTTAAAATGCCTCCTTTGCTTAGCTTCTCTTCAAAAGTTTGTTGCTTTAAACAGGGTTTGTTGATCTAATTCTCTTCATGCCCTATTTGAAAAAAAGCAAAGACTACCCTTGTTTAGAATGTTTTTCCCCATGTTTGGCCTTTAGACTTTAACTTACTTTCATTGGGCTTTTCATTAGATAGTCCTTTAGATAATAGTAGAGACTGACTTTAGTTTCTTCTTTATTGACCTTGACTTAGTTAAGGCATAGAGTAGATGGGCAAAGTCTTTATAAGCTTCTTAGGAGCTCTTGTTAAACCATGGATTGCATATTATGCTTGTTTCTATTATCCTCGAAAGTTGTTTCCTTTTGAGCTTTTCAACATGTACCCTCTTTTTCCATTGGCCTTTCCCTTCTTGCCTCATAGCATTGGATCTCAATTCCCCCTTAGAAATTGGCTTTATAGACTAAGGTATTTTCTCAGTTGATTCAGAATTAATGACTCTAAGTAATGGGTTGGACTAGTTTGCTTAAAAAACAACCTTTGGAAGCTAGATGATGAACTCTTTTTTGTTAGCAAAATCCCTTTTTTTTTTTTCTAATTTTTCCTCTCTCTCTCTTGAAAATCTTCACTTTGAAAACTTAAATTGAAAAAAAAAAAAATGACGATACAAGAAAAATTGACGAACATCATACAAAGTGAAGTAGAAAACTTAAGGTTGACTATGGTTTTACAAATGGAAAGGTGAAATCATATAGGATATCCTAATATTTACAATTTATCATCTATTGAAAAACTAAAAAATTTAAACGATGATTTTAGAGAGAATGATATATAAGAAAAAGTTCAGAAAATGGAAGGAGAACTTGCTATTAATAGACTATGAGGAAATTTTATTTATTCATTTATTTATTTTTTTTGAGGATTGGTGTTAGAATTACCAAATAAAGGAAAATGGAATAGGAAGACTAAGATTAATTTACAAGTTTAGGAATTCCTATAAACTAATTGCAAATGAAATCAATCTACAAATGTGAGAAACTGATTACAAGCCTCTATAATTCTAAAATTACAAGACAATGACTACTAAGATGGAAAATTTTCTTTTAAAATGAGATAATGAAGGGCAATAAAGGAGAAAAAAAAAATACTTACATCTTGTTGAAATGATTAAGGACCACCTACTATAGAATATTAGAGATTGATTTATAAGTGTGGCTCTAATTATAAGCCTACATAAATTTGCTTATCTCTAACTAGAAATAATAATGCTTGAAGGGGAGGGGATCCTATTACAAGATAGTGGCAAATCTACTCCAACATGAAAATCTATGAAAAGGGTGACTTATGGAAGAGATTAGGAATGTTAAAAGAACCTTAATAAATAATTATTCTGTAAGTCATGAGACTAACAACAAGAGGTTTATCAATAGTAAACAACTTAGTTTACTAGCTTGTAGGGTAATACACTAAGAATTTTTAAAGATGGCCTTAAAGACTCATTCATAGAAGTGATGATTTGCAAACCTAAGGCAATGAATCTTGATTAGTGAAAATAATAATTTACAAGTGTTGCAATGGTAATTGTTTAAACTATTTATAACCTATGATTAAAGGAGAAATTTACAATGTTTACAAATTATTTGAAAAGAATCTAAAACACATGTTGTGCAAAGAGAAGGCAACTAAATCGACTCTAAAGTGACACGGAGAACAAAGTGACTATTTGCAAGAGAAATGACAACTATTTAAAGAGGGTAGTATTATTTGGGGACTAGAATGGATAAATATTCCACAAGTTATGGATAAAAATGATTATTTTATCAAAAGAAACCTTGAAATTGATTAAACTACAGAGGATAATTTCTAGATTATAAGCTAACAAAAGAGTTGAGATGAAATTGCAAGACTTACACATTTAAGAAACTATTTCAAAATGAGGGAAATGACTATTGACCATAATGTTAAGTTCGAACCTAAATTGATGATGAAATAGATAACTATAAAAGAAGAATGTTACTTATAATCCACGGAAAGGACCTCTTTTTTTCTTTTTTCCCTTTTTTTTTTTTTCCGAATTCTCTTTTCGCTCTTTTATTTCTCTTTGTTAAGAAGAATTTTTTGGGAGGATCAAGAGATTTAATTACAAGTTATTTGGTTAGTCATAGGATTGATACTAAGGGTTATTTATAAGATATGTTGCAATACTGAAAGAAGAAAATCAAAGTGCAGGAAAGTAAACTATGAATTGTGTTGTTTCAATTTCATATAATCTTATTGTTAATGGTAAAAGAGTAGGCAAATTTAATCCCATTAGAGGTATCTATCGGGGAGATCCTATCTACCCATATTTGTTCTTTTTGGTCGCTGATTCTTTATCATTAATGATTCTTAAGGAATCTGAAAGAGAATTTGAGAGGCATCAAAGTGAGGTGGAGAAGCCTTGAAATTACTCATCTTTTATTCGTAGATAATTCTTTATTCTTCATGCATGCCAACTTAAGGAATATTCTTTGTCTAAAAGGAATCTTGGATGATTACTGTAATGCTTCAGGTTAGCGAATTAGTTATGAGAAATCATCTATTTTTTTTAGCAATAATACGAATGAGCGTAGGAGAGTAAATTGTGCTACTATTTCTTAAGTGAGATCGAGGATGCTAAAGGGGGTAAGATGGGACTTAATATGTATAGAAGCTGACATTTTGGAGTTTGAGAAGCAAGCCATCTTAAATGTATGTGCATTTGGCAATGAGGAAGAGGATAGAATTCTGTGGCCTAATAATAAGAACGGATACTATTCTACAAAATCCAGATATTTGTTGATCACAAAGAATAAGCCAGAAGGATCCTCTTGTAGAAATAAGAATTTATGGAAAATTGTATGGAATTCTAAAGTGATGCTTAAAATAAAGCACTTCTTGTGGAAGATTTGTTTTGATGCTATTCCTTGCAACCTATTTTTGTTTAAAAGAAATGTAAAACCTAACCCTTTTTGTTGTTTTTGTGGAGAAGAAGAATCTATTGTACATATTTTCTTATACTGCTCCTGGATGCATGGGGTATGGTTTCATGTTCTTAGAAATCGTGTTGATGGTTTATCTATTAACAACATTCAAGATTGGTTGTTATCTATTGCAGCTCTTAATATTTCAGTACATAATTCTAAAGGAGGATTGTTTGAAAAAAGTGGCTTTATGTCTTTGGCAAATTTGGAAAGGAAGAAGTGCAGCTTATTTCAACTAAGTCCACCCTAATGTCTAAGCAACTACTCATTAGATAGAGCACAATTTTAGGGAATTAATTGTGATGTAGCAAGTAGTGTGCCATTTTGAAGGAGAATCTAAATAAGCTAATATTAGATAGCATCCTCCTAAAGTTAGATTTGTTAAACACTCTTGCGATGGGGCCTTTGTTAGCCGAGACAAGAAAGTAAGATTAGGTTTTGTCTCTAGGAAAAGTGATGGAGAATTATTTTTAGCAGTAGCAATGCCATGCCTAGCTATTGATGTTGTAATGTTAGAAGCTTTGGCTATCCTTGAAGCTTTAAAAACAGCAGTTGAGAATCATGGGTAGAAGATTAAACTAGAATTGGATAGCAGCATTGTCGTTCATGTTATCAAGTAGCCTCACGATTGTTATTAAAGAATTCAACATATCATTGTTAACATTCTAGATCTTTTTTCTTTATTTTCTGTTATCAAAGCTAGTTTAATTAGTAGAAAAGCAAATAAATGCATGGATTGGGTTGCATCCCAAAGCTTGAAAGGTAGTCGTTTGTGTTTTAGAAGTCCTTTCTTGCCGTTAGAACTTGAAGAACTTGTGTTGTATGATGTGTAGCTTCATCCGCCGAACTAATGTTTTCTTCCTTTTAATAAATTACTGTTTCGGCTAAAAAAAATTGCGAGATGACTATGTCATGCGAATGCAAACAAACTAAGTATTAGGCAATAATGTGGCAAATTCTTGAAATTTTACTAATGTTGCAAACTCTGGTAGAATTTCTTTATGACATTGAAATCACTAACTACAATGGAAAACAAAATTGTAAATATCTTCTAACCTTACGAGGTCATCTCTTTTCTTCCTCTAACTCCCAAATTTGTTTCTAGGTTTGAGCTAGCTTAGCTTGCAAAATGTTTTTTTTTTTTTTTTTTTGCTGGACATGTTGAAGTTAGGCCTTTAAATAGCTTTCCTTATTGGCAACATCGTAATGATAGGTCTCCATTCAAGCTTGTACTAAGGACATATAGGCTTGCATCTCTTGTTAGGGTTTTCAAGAGTTGGTTGAAGTATGTCATGAGCCTAGTATTGTATTTTCCCTGTATGGTGTAGTTGATCAAGTATGAACTTTTGAGTGGCATCATAATCTCCAATCCCCTCGTTTAATTTCTTAACATTGACTAGAGGTTAGGTTTTGTGAATTTCCCATGGATCTTAAATGTGTTGGAGCTTTAAAATCTTGCCTTGGTTTTGGTAGTTTAGGGTCACTTAGTATAGTGATGGCCACTTAGTAATGTCCTAGTTGTACCCAATTGGCAGACTGTGTAAGTAGGATAGTATCCTATGCACCTGATAGCTCTAATAAGTGGTATTGTAGGATAGTTTTTGCATCCTCAATTGGCCTAATTGCAATCATTCCATTTTACGATACATTAAATCTCCTTTTGTTTGATATCTTATAGTAATGTGACCCATTTCCAAGATGGCTCATCTTTTGTAGCTTGATATGTTCAGCATAAGAGGCTATGAGGTCATGATGTTAATGAAATGGGTCTTGACCATGTTTAAGCCCATAATGTTTTAAGTGGTCGATGAACTAAACTATTAGGAGGAGCATGTAGGTATTGAACACTCTACAACATTTTTGCTTTAAGGAGTCTAAGGATATGATCTGTTAAGCTAACAAGGTTGGTACGCAAGACTTCCCCCTTAGAAATTGGTCTACTAAGTCTATTGAATTATAGTAGACATATAATGTGTTAGTGGGAAATAGGAGAGTTGCAAAGATAGCTAAGATGTAACCATATATTTGGTTCTATTTTCAAGTTCTTTAATCAACACAATTGATGGGCTTATTGGAATTATATGTTGATGTAAGCTTGAACCAATTGATTAGTGTAATGAGTCTAATACTTTCTCCATTGGATCTTTTTAAAGCTACCTCCATTTTAGTTTATCTAACCCTAAGGAATTTACAAAATGTGGTTGTTGGCTTAGCTTCATTTTAGGGCATAAAGATACCATTTGATGGTAAGGGTCCCCTAAAAATTGAGTATACTCCTTTATGGTTTGGCTAAACTAATATGGAGTAAAACTATATGTCTTCATCTCTAGATTCCAGTAATGAGCCAAAGCTTGGATCAAGGTTAAATGGATGCCAACCTTGGGTAGTTAAAGGATTGACTCAACCTTACTCTTGTTGAAATCTTTATCATATGGGTCATAGTAAGGAAATTATGATTGTAGAAATAGTTAACCATCTAGGGATTTGTGAATGTGAATCTCATTAGAAGTAGAAACTAGGATGGAAGTGAATACATTAATCATATGGGAATATTTACAAAAGTTTACAAGGAAAGAATAGATTACAATAAAGGATTATTAAGAAGCCTTAATAGAGTTGCGAATGAATCTCTTTGTTTGCTACATTATTGCTTAATAGACGGTTAAGAGTTATAAGTACAATTTGGATACATTCTAAAGGTCCTTAAGCTTTGTGACCTTATACAATTTTGAAGAAATAGTTTGTCAATCACACCGAAACTAAGTAGGATGGCCTAATCAACCTTTAGTGATGGTTACACCTTAACGCCTAAAGCCTACATAGTCGCCCTCTGTCCTAAGGTCCTAAGACGACGTAGGTCTAATCATATCTAGCATACATTTATAATGAAACCCCTAAATTAAAATGAACCCTAAAAAAAGTTTGCAATAGGGTTAGCTCAGGATAAATAAACAAGTAAACCAAATAATATATACAAAACAAATAATAAAAAGGGAATTTTAAGGATAGCTTGTAAGTTTAAAAGGCTAAGGTGGCTGGCATTCTTTGGCACTCTTCAATGGAGTCGCCATCCTAGCAAGCCTGAATTTCATTTTTATTTTTCTTAATTTGGTTAATACTAAATCCTAACTCGTTTTGATATTAACCTTTGAATAGGGACTAAAGAAACCTAGTTTTCTTAAAGAGCTTGAAAAATTCTGGAATTGCCATCCGATTGGAGACAGGAAAAGGGTTAGGTTACGATCAATTGGGTGTATTGATTCCAACCTAGCTACTTATCTATAAGAAAACCAATTTTAAAAATCATTTTTCAAAAAGCAAAGATATTGGATGTGGAAGCTAATCTATTAAACCCTGAATAGTTACCACCTTAAGTTTCTGAATTTAATAAATATCCTTCAATTTCTTCTTAAGTTAAAAAATAAATCCAACTTGCAAATAAAAGAAAGAGTAAAGCTAAATTATTTACATAGAATAAAAAAGGAACCATAAGATAAAATAATATTTATTTATTTACAAAAAATGGAAAATAAGTTTCTCTTTTTTGTTTTTAAGTTGCCTTATGGGTGCCTTCGTACTTCATGTTGCTTCTCACTTCCATTAATGTTATGCACAAATAAAAATTTGCCCCTATTTTCCAAAAAAACATTAGAATTACCATATTATCAACTAACTTGCTTCCAAATAAAATACTTAGATTTTATAGTGTAAATAATGAATATTAACAAGCATACTGGTCTATTGATAGTACAAAGGAAGTAAACAAGGTCATATTTTATGATGAATGAAAGAATATAATCTAGAAAGTAAACTAAGTAGTAGATTACTTGTACTTTTATTTAAACTAGACTAATGATCAAATGAACAAGGTGTAGCATGCAAAGGTGAATAACTAAAGAAAGAATTAACAATGAGACTAAGTGTAGATTCTAGTGATTTTCTCAATAATGGATTGTGCATTTCTACAAAACAAGATATTGAGTATTAAGCAAATCTTCATCTAAGAAAATCATGGCTATGATATTAATGTATTTATAATAGTCTAAATCTAATAGAATTCACTCAATTCTCATATTGCAAATGCTATGTGTAATAGGACCCTTTAATTAACAAGATTCATCTACATACATCAGTTAGTTATCTAAGACTTGTCACAACTTAAATAACCATGTCAGAACTAATTTCTCATCTTAACCATTTCATGCTTGAGGTGAGTATCAGGATTTAAGCCCTAACTTACAAGTATTTCATTGTTAGAATTAGGAACTTTAGGACCTTATTGGGGCTTTCGAATCCTATTATGGTATCTAGGCCTTATTTAGACATCATAGGGAGTAACCCAAAGTATGGGAACTGCTTCCTAGCTTGACATTAACCTTAGATACACAAAATCCTAGTCTTTCCTTAGGTCTACATAAACTTTCAAATTAACACTATTACAATGTAAAAATATCAATAACACATTCATCTCATCCAATTTACAAGATTCCAATTTGATAAATTATCGCACAATACAAAATAATATGAGTATAAACCTTGTATTAACCATGGAAAGAGGAGCAAAAACATTACATTACTAATCTCTATGAAATCAATGTTGGAGTTCTTCAAAGATAATCCCACACTCTCCATTAATACTAGTGGAATCCACAAACTCTCACCTCAAAAATGCCAAAACCTAAAAGTTTCTTAAGTTACAAACATAGTAATGCAAGAAAATGCCATATAATTGTAAATCTACACTAAAACTAGCCTAAGAGAGGTTTAAGAGGAAAGGAAATGGTGGTATAAAACCCCTAAAACTTATAATTTGCTTGCAGATGAGTTTTATATTGGGGGCTTCATTAATAAGCTGGTATGTGGAAGGATTGGTAGGTTGGTAGACATGTTTTGACATTCATTCTTCTTCTCCTTAAATGAAATAATGCATTTGGCTCTAAGGATTAGCACACCAGCTCAATGATAAATAGAACTACTATTAGGTTGGTATAGTCCTCTATTTCCAATACTGGCATAACATCTCTTCAAATATTGTTGGATGCTTCGGCTTGACGGTTGCTTGAGCTAGTATCCTTGCTTTATCGGCCTAATGGTGAAATGAGTCATCGTCCAGCTGGTGATCCTTTTTCCATGTCTTCCTTTTCTTCTTTCTTCCAGCTTTTCGATATGTGGTTAAGTATATTTAGGATTTAGAGTTCTCATATACGATTAGAGTTTTTGAATTTGATATTGAGATTTTCAAGTTTAATTTAAGGTCTCATTTTAAAAAAATTATTACTTTTAATTCCTTCGATCTCATTGGCCTAGACAATACCTATTAGTACTCGATTTTGATTCTATGTCTAGAAAATAAAATTTATGAGGTTTATAGAAGGTCCCAATAAATTTCAACAACATGGCATGCTAGTGATTTAGCTTCCCTTATCTCTTCAAATGCTTCATGGATTCATGATCTGTATAAATCACAAATTCCTTAGACCAAGGTAGTGTTGCTAAATTACTTCCAAAAGCTCTTACTAAGGTGTAGAGATCTTTGTCATAAGTTGGGTAGTTTAATGTTGTCTTATTAAGTTCTTCACTAAAATAGGCTACATGATGCTTTTCTTAAATTAAGACAATACCAATTTCAATATTAAAATTATCAAATATAATTTCAAAAATTTTAGTGAAATCAAACAACACTAATAAAGGTGCAGTACATAATTTCTCTTTCAATTAATTTAATGTAAAGCTACATTATTAAATAATAAATAAAATATGGATGGAAAAATCATATTAAAACTAGTGGAAGATTTGTAAATAAGTGAAACTTATTTTATTTGCTAATACATATAAAAATCTTTAAAAACCTTTCTTTGGCTTATTTCTTCTTTCATTCTTACATTAGCCTCTTCCTAATGGATTTTGACACTCTTATCCATAAAATGCTTTAAGAAATGCAAGGTAAACAATTTTCTTAATGATTTCATGAAAATAAAATTAATCATCATCCTTATAGTGTGTATAATTTGGGGTTTTCTCACTATAGTGAAGGAAGAGATGTTTTACAAGTGGCTTGGTGGAGATTTTGAGATAAAATTCTTTTTTGATAAAAGTAAGGGTTATAATATTGTGTAGACTGATAAAAGGGGCATGTTGGGTGTGTTCCTTTGTAGGTGAAGTGGTAGCTTTGACTCTTCTAGAGCATTTCGCAATATTTAAGGTAAGATATGTATGACATGCCTTTTAATGATAATAATGTCATTATGATTTGTGTTTGGATATGAGAAAACTTTATTTGGTGTGAGTTTAATGATGTTGGTGGATGGAGGTAAGGATGAGATTGGTTTAGCGTGTAGGTAGGCGGTTGTAGCATGGTGGTGAGAAGTTGCATGTTGTATGGTGTATGCAATATAGCTGTATGAGTATGGGGTTGATGCATGTCGTATATGGGTGTTATGTGCATGCTTTGAGGAAAATGCAATGCACGTGCTTTGGGAGATATAGTGTACATGTATGCATGTGCTTTAGGAGACAGGGTGTATGCATGTGCTTTGGGAGAGACACATCATGTTTTCGTCCATGGCGTGTGGTGAAATGTGTATACATGGCATATATGAGGTATACATGCTGAATACAACGTGTTGTATTGTGTGTGTGTCTGAGAGCAATGTGCTTGTATGTATGCTTGAGGCCTGAGTATGTTAGTGTTGGGTAGTATTGGTATACATGTGTAGCTTGGCTGAGTGGGTAGTTATATATGGGTGAGAAGTGGCTAGTGTAGGTGCCAAAGGGAGTGATTGGATTTAGCGTTTAAGGAGTAAATTAAAGAATAAACGTGCTATATGTTAAAGAGGAGATCTGAGTTATTAACTGTGTTTGGGATCATGTACTAGGAGTTTGGTGTAGTCAAATTCTTTGAAGACAAGTAATTTAAGTATGGGATATTGCATACTGCTTATGTTTACTAGACTAATGCTTTAATTGGACTTAATGACTATCGCAGTATGGTTAAATGTCTGTTACGTATGCGTGTTGGGCTTAAGGAACTTGGAGGAATGGTGATCTTAAGGTAACATTCGAATGATCTATGCTAGAGGGTGTCTCGAGTAGAGTCCTACGTAGAAATGATCTAGGTAGTTTATGATGCTCCTTGGTTCTTAGGGTATTAGGGAGGACCCAATATCAATACTTTATGATATATTATATATTGCATGTAACTGTAGTCATGAGTTACTCTATGTCTTATGATGTATAGACGGTACTGCTTGCTAAATGAAACAAAGATAATAATCTATTATTGTTGCATTTTATATACTTATTCCATGTATGAATGTGACCTTACTTGCTTATGTGCATGTCTATGTACATTTCATAGTGGGCATTGCTTAACCCTTGATGTCAGGACCTTACAGGGGGCTTAGTAAGATTGCCTAAAATTTTCATAATACGTGTGCACACGTGATATGGAAATCGCCTTGCAAGTTAGAGATTGCAAGACTCTAAATGATTAATCACTAAGGTTACTGATTTTTAAGTAATTAATTTACTGTAGAATACAAATATAAATAACTATGAGTGTCCAATATCCCACAGTTCCTCAGAACTGCAGAGAATTGGTATCCCTTACTAAATAATAAGATGGATATACCAACATTATAAAAGAAATACAAGAAAAATTAAATTATCTACAAAGGATGTTTATGTATCATCTAAAGAGTACTCAGCTATTTCTAATACTAAGATACATATCTTCATCTCACACTTGGGACTTGAGACTTATCCTAATCCCAATGTAAGTAAACCTGTAAGAAAAATTATGAGGGAGTGAGCATATAATAGCTCAGTAAGTTCGTTTCTCACTACTACCGGTCAAGTAAGTTTTCACACATTATTATCACATATGCAGGCAAGTTATCTACATACAACATGAATACATTCACGATGAACGTAAGCAACACATCTATAAGAATCCAGAACTATGGAAGGTGTAAAATTATGTCGTCTACACTTCGATTATCCCTTGTATTTACCTGCACAGGGCACCTCAGCTTACCCACATGAGGCTACCTAAGGGCACCACCCCTCTAGGCAATACTCGACTATTACCTTAGTCAAGAAAAGAGTTTCAATCCAAATAGGGGGATTCCAAACTAGGACTATCCACCCTCTAAGGCCCCTCGGGTACAAACTTACGAGTCTTCTCGCAACCAAAATTAACTAAGGGCATAATAAAGCGAGTCCTCTTGCTATCAAGTGGAGAACTCATGCTAGTTTTGCCTTAACGATAATATCATTTTTGGCACTGTGGCCCTTATCAAAATCGTACAAAATATGTTTAAGATTGGGCAAATTTTTTCCAAAAATACCCTTTTCAACATTTTGCAAAGCTAGCACTCTCTATCCATACATTTACTAGGTCATCGACATGCGATGAATAGAACCGGTTATTTGGGTCAGATATTTATATTTATCAATTTAAAAAAAATGATCACACAGATGATGGCATACAAGCAGAACAATCATTCAAACATACAAGTAACAGTAAGCAGCAAAACATCATACAAGTAACATGTACAAGCAAGTAGCAGGTCATTAGAACTCCCTTACTTGGATTATTGCTCATTCTTCAAGCCTTTAGGGTTTCCATAACTCGATATTGAATGCCTAAATCAAAATAGTAAAACTTATAAGAATTCTAGGAAGTCAGACTCCTTAGTTAACTAAAAGTATATTGTAGTTTATCTTATTCCCCCCAATATAACCTAAGTATAATATATATAGGGTTTATCGTACTCAATGAGGTTAATAGTAACTATTTTCTTATATTTGTAAGTTATGAGACTTCCTTTATGTATTTTGTAACTTTTTCATTCTAATTTCGATATTTGCGAACTTATAGTTGTTTTTTTATCATTTTTGAACACATGTTTACATGATGATGTTCGTTTTGGATGTTAAGACCTGTATTTTACGATATGGGCTTGATTAAGTTTAATTCAATCTAGGAAGTGTATTAGGGTTTAAAGGATCTTTGACTCCTAAGTATATGTATACATATATAGGTTATATTCTTATGTAATCTTATAATTTATTATGTTACAAGCTTATACTTATGTCATCACTTAGGTCATCAATCGCTTATGTCATCATCTGCTTATGTCATAGCTTATGTAATCTTTTGATGATGTCATGGTTTATGCAATCATTTGATGATGTTATGGCTTATGTAATTAATTCATTACATATAAATATATATATCCTTATGTACTCATACATATACATATGTTATATACCTACCTACACTTATAACATACTAATATGTATACTTATGTACTTATACACATACTAATATATATACCCATATACACATACGGTGGCATACATATTTTTATACATATTTTCGTATGCCTTATTTATCCTCTTAAGAAATCTTCACAATTTCATTCTTTTTGTATTTTAAGGGTGTATTTGGCATGGCATATGTATGTATAACTAGTATAAACCTCCTTTTAGGTTATGTACATAATGGTTCTTCATGTACAAGAGTTCCCATATATGTATTTGTTAAGTATACTCTTATATATACATATTTAAGCCTATGTACAAGTGTTCTTCTTTCCATTTAGCTAAGGATTTATACACTTATATTATTGGTTTCACTAAAACCCCAGTATGTATACTCCATATATACTCACTTGTTGTATGTACATGGGTATTTCTATACTCTAAACATAAGTATAAGGATTCCTTTCCTTCCATAACACAAAAGCACAATTAACATAAAGTTCCCATACTAATCTTAGATAGAAAACTAACTCACTAATTAAGATAAGAAATCATATAAAACATACCTTTTTCTCCTTTATAATTTGAAAAGAAAAGCAAGTAGATATAGTAGATTGGTGTGTGGTGGTATTTAAGATTATGAAAGTGAAATTTTGGAAAAGTAAAGATGATAAAGCAAAGGGGAGTTCACGGTTTGAAATGGAAGAAGAAAAGGGAGTTGTTTTTGTCTCAAATTGTGTTTTATAAATGAGAAAAGCAAAGTCTAGAAGAGGGAGAAGAATGGACGGCAAAGAAGTAGGAAGAAGGAAGAAAAATCTAAAGAGAAGAAAAGAAAAGAAATCATTACATGACTTAGATATTTTCTTAAGTGAAAGTTACTTTTGTTGACTTTAGTCATCATGTGTTGACTTAGTCAACCTTTTGACCTTGGTCAACTTTCCAAAAGCATATATCATTTAGTATACATAATGTAGTAATTAAGGAAAATTAAGAGAAAAATTAAAGAAATGAGATATTTGGTGAATTAATTAGTAAAAATAGATGATGAGATTTTACTTTAGATATTTATATCCTATATATATCATTTGGTAAGCTACTTAGTATAACTAGTATGAAAAGTATCAATTAGGGTATTAAGGTTTACTACATGTAACATAAGTATCACTAAACTCTTAACTTTATGTAATACTAACCTAATTATATAATTGGAAGATGAATGTGATCTACGATGCAATATCCTAGTTTCTAAGGGATTACTTAAGTATTCTAAATATTTATGCATGATTGAAAGTTATCTTTAGTCGTTTACTAATGAAATGGCAAAATATGGAGGATATATTATCACTTAGGGTTTTAGGGTAAATTATGGTAAATTAGTGCTTTTATATCCTTAAATTTATAGTTTTAGGGTTTTTATTATGTTCAGGTACAATTTCTAGTGTTTTTACACATTTAGGGTTTAATATATTTATATGTGATTAAGTCTTCGATTGTTATCTTAGGGTTTTGATGATGTTCAAAGTTAACTTTTGTAGTTACATATACTTAAGGTTTTAAGATCTTCGTCTGCAATTAGAGGTTTAATTGATAATTTAAGATTTTTCATATTTACTTTACGTTTTGGATTGAGTTTTTAATTGGTTTTAAATCTCATTGGCTTTATTGATTTCAAGAAATCTTCTATAGTTTAAGCGTTTGATTCTATACTTAGAAATCTAAATTTGTGGAGTTTACACTTGAGGATTCTTTCTTTTCTTCTCTCTCTCTCTCTCTCTCTCTCTCTCTCTCTTTTAGTTTTAAGTATGGGTTATGAAGAGTACTGGGGCTATTATAAGGGTTATAACTATGATTATGCTTATGATTATATCGCGGGGAATTATGATTACATTTTATGGTGGAAGTGGAGTGGCACAAGCTTCAACACTATAGATTTGAGTTTAAGAAAAGGATTTCTACTTGTTAATTTCACTTATTTGATTGTTATTTCTAGGAGAGTCACCTAATAACCTAACTTATATGATTTTCAGCAATGTTATGGATATAATAAGTATGGGATAGTTATGTTTCAATTGATTGTTATCTTATAGATGTTTTTGGTATTTCAAGAATTTAGAGATTGTCAATAATATTCAGTTGGCTAAACTAGATTCTTTTACTTTGGTGAAGATTTTGGACTTGTTTGGATAACTCATTATTATTATATTTGAAGACAATAGCTTATTCTTGGTAGACATTATTATTATTGTGGATATTGGATAGGTAATGGCTTTTAGATGCTTTAGCATGTCAGACAAGAACTAAAAGCTGAAATTCTTCTAATATATGCAACTTTTTAGCACTAAAAAAAAAAAAAAATATAATGTACACTTATGTTGAATGACTATATGTGATTTTAGTGAAAAACCAATATACTTTGGCTCAAATTTCTATTAAATCACATATAATCATTAGAGAAATACTTGAGATAAGTGTATGGTTGCATACACTTATTAGTACACCTAACTTTAGGACTTGTTTGTCCTTAAGTAAGCAAGTTTAAACCTATATAGATCAATGGACAAAAGATGGACCCTCTAACCCTTAGTTGTTAAGTCTATTCCCTAGTTTACTCATACCAAGTTGTGCATTTTCCAATTTAGCTCTTAGCAAGTACAATTCATGAAAATTTAGGTAAATGGTTGAGTGTCAATGATCAATAATCCAAAAGAATTAATTGATTAATTTATAGTTTATAAAGTTTAGCATTCTATTTAACTAAAGATTGGACAACTTAAGATCAAGATGTTGCCAAAGATGGGAAAGACTTTTACTTTTTATAAATTGATCAACGTATGTATAGCCTTGATCATTCTCTTAAGTCAACCATAATTTACAAAAAATAACAAAATTGGATTGTTCTTTACTCAAATCTCCCAAAGGCTTTTCATTTTTACTTATGGTTAATTTTCACTTATGCATCTTGAACTTTTTGTTCAAGGGAGATTTTTATTCCTCACTTTTTTTACAAGTGAACACTAGGGGCTCATAAACCTATTCCAAAATTCATCACTCCAGAAGATGTACCTTGTACCTATTGGGCACTCTAAATGTTCACTTGTGCTCTTTTTCTCTTTTCTTTTTCTTTTTGTTCTCTTTTTCTTTTCCATTTTCTTTCTTTCTTTTTGTTGGGTTTACCCCTAACTTTTGAATTTTTGCCAATTTCCTTCTATTTCTGATTAAGAAATCCTTTCCAAGATGAAAACAATTTTGGCATCTTTGCTAATAGTATATTTAGCTACTTGGAAATTCAAAGAGTATGATACATGATGATCGATTTTTTAAAAAGTAAATGCCTAACTCTAACTAGTGGTACCATCTTATTCTCAACTTATGAATCTAAAGTTAAATACAAAGGGTAACAATCTAACACAAAGATTTGGTCCTTTAATTCTAGAGTAGTGTAAAAAGTCCACTCCATTTGATCCTTATTCATGAACATGATAAACTTGCTCCTTTTCAGTGCAACTCAGATATTTCAAGAAAATTTCATAGACTTAAAAACCAACAACTTAACACAAATGCAATCTCAATTTAACATGCTATAACTATGGTTTCAATCCACTTCACATATTCCCTACTCCTAACTTTAAATTCTCTTATCATTTTAGCTCATCATCAATTATAAATTAAAAAGATAGGGTTAGAACAGGACTGTCCTGGGGATTAAGCTGTGTTGCTTTGTCATGTTGTCTTTTCTTTCTTCAAGTCCTATTGTAGTCTATCTCAAACCTCTTTAAATATCTACGCATGAATAGAAACTATCCAAAAATATCTTATTTTTCCATTTTCTTGAAAACATAAAACTAAATTGAGAAGACTTAAAGGAAAGTGCATGGAAATTAAACAAAAACCCAGAGGGTTACCTCTTACCTAATGCTAAGATTTTTAAGTCCTTCAGTTGGACCCTTTCTCATGATCATCTCAGTGGATCTTTCAGTTCTAGAGATGTTTTGTCTTCTGTTAAAATTTCTCCTTCATGACAATGTTTTAGAAGTTTCCCATTGACCTTGAATGAATCCTAGTTTTACCCTTTATTTCAATAACTCCATTGGGATAGACCCTAATCACTGCATATGGACCTTTCCATCTAGATTTCAATTTCTTAGGAAAGAATTTTACTTAGAATTGTATAGCAACACTCTTTGTCTCACTTGGAATTCTCGCTAAGGGATTCTTTTGTCATGCTATCTTTTAGTCTTCCCTTTGTATATTTTAGCATTCTCATAAGCTTCATTATTAAATTCTTCCATTTCATTCAATTGAAGTAATCGATTAACAACAACTGTTTCACGATCAAAGTTCAAAAATTTCATCACCCAATATGCCTTTGTGTTCCAATTCAATTGGAAGGTGGCAATCTTTACCAAACACCATACGGTATGGCAACATCCTAATGGGATTCTTATCGGCTATTTTGTCTGCCCAAAGTGCATTGTTAAGGTTTAGAGACTAATCATTTTGGGAAGTGCTGACCCTTTTCCTAAGATACGCTTCAACTTCCGATTTAATTGCTCAACTTAGATGCTTATTTGAGGGTAATATGAAGTCACCACTATGTGTTTGACACCATATTTGGCAAGTAACATGTCAAATTGCTTGCTGCAAAAGTGAGATCCTTTGTCATTGGTGATTGCTCTTCGAGCCCTAAATTTGAGGGGGACATTATCTTTAAGAAATTTAAGTACTACTCTTGAATCATTCGTAGGTAAGGTTATAGCTTTTACCCATTTGCTCAAATATACTACGATAAGGATGTATTTATTTGACTAGGATGGGGGAAATGGTACCATGAAATCAATCCCCGATATGTTGAATACCCTTATCACCAAAATTCCCTTTTGTGGCATATCATGTTTCTTGGTTGCATTTCCTATCATCTGACATCGTGTGCATTTTGTGACACTCTCTGTAATCCTTAAACAATGTAGGTCACTAAAATCCGCACTGAAGCACTTCTATAGCTATTCTTGTTTCTCTAAAGTATCCTCTCACTTCATGACTATGACAATGAGCCATGATGTCAATAGTTTCATTTTCAGGTACATGTCTTCTTATCACTTAATTAGCTTAATTTTTTAACAATATGGTTTATCCTAGAAGTATGACTTAATGTCTGCTAGAAACTTTCTTCTCCTGTCTTCTAAGATACCATAAGGTAGGATTCCACCTACTAAGTAATTGATGATGTCAACATACCATTTATTAAGGAAGAACTCATTAATTAGAGGCCCTTTTCTATTGTTAACAATTATAGATAAATGATCTGTTACTAAGTTTCAATCCCCTTCTTGTCTTTAGTTTCTAAGTCAAACTCATGTAGTAGTAAAATCCATCAAATAAGTCTTAGTTTTGCATCATTCTTAAAGAGGAGGTATTTCAATGTAGAATGATCGGTATACACTATTACCTTTGATCCAATGAGGTATGAGTAGAATTTATCACAAGAAAATACTACAGCTAACATCTCTTTTTTTGTAGTCACATAATTTTTTGAGTGCTACCGAGTGTTTTGCTAGCATAATAGATTGCTTAAAATGATTGTCCTCACCTCTAGCCTAGTACAACTCCTATAGCCATATCACTTATGTTATACATCAATTCAAAGCAAAGATTCCAATCGAGGGCTACTATAATTGGAGTTGTGGTCAATCTTGCCTTCAGCTTCTCAAAAGCTTCCATATAGGCTTCATGAAAATGAAATGGTGCATCTGTTTCCAACAACTTACACAATGGTTGGGAAATCTTTGAAAAGTCATTTATAAGTCGTTTGTAGAATCCTACATGTCCTAAGAAACTACGAATCCCTTTCACATTCACTAGAGGTGGTAACTTCACTATTATTTCTACCTTGGTAGGATCCACTTCAATGTCCCAACTTGATATTTTATGCCCTAAGACTATTCCTTCTCTAACCATAAAAGACATTTCTCCCAGTTTAAAGTTAAATGTATCTCCTTATATCTCTTAAGAACTTTGATCAAATTTTCAAGTCATTTGTCAAATGAATCCTTGAAAATAGAGAAATTATCCATAAATACTTCAGTTTTCTTCAATCATGTCTGAAAATATGGCCACCATACTTTAGAAAGTTGCTAGTGCATTGCATAATCTAAATGTCATGCATCAGAATGTGAATCTACCATATGGGTAAGTGAAAGTAGTCTTTTCTTGATCTTCAAGAGTAACATGAATTTGTTCATACTTTGAATAACTGCTTAGAAAATAGTAGTATTTATGCCCTACTAGTCTCTTTAGCATTTGATCATTAGGTGGCAAAGAGAAGTGGTGTTTCTAGGTGGAATCATTTAATTTCTAATAATTTATACACATTCCCTACCTTACAATAGTGGTTGATATGAGTTCACTCTTGTCATTCTTTATTATAGTTTTTTTCGATATAAGAAAAATATAGTTACCCCTCTTAACAATGTACATTGGTGAATAGTGATATTTTAATAATTTAACACGTAACAAATAATGAAGTGAATTAAAAGTGTAAGGAAGGAGAAAATCAGGCTGAGATTTTATTGAGCTTCAGCCTTTTACCTACTACTCTCTTCCAGCTCCACTGTTGGGGACCCATTCCACTTGATCTACTAAATCAAATCACAAAAGATTATAAGCACTCATCACACATAGACTTTATAATACTCTGCTTTGCCTATCTAGCCTCTTTATAATCTAGGCTAATACAGATCTACAGAGTACAAATGTACTTGTCTCAACACTCAAACATCAAATAAAATTTACAAATTACAAGTGAGAATGAAATATAAATCTCAATCAATTTTTCTTTAAGAGAAATAACAATTGTTGTATAATTTGTTTTAGTGCAACTTTCTGAAAAAGTATCTAAAGGACTTTTTGTAGCTTTTCAGAAAGTTGAATCTGATCACACTTCTTTTTGTGTAGTGAAAACTTTTTCTAGAGTTATGTTGTTTTATCCAAAATGAAGTTTTGAATCCTTTCCTTTTTATATTGAAATCTTCCAATGGCTAAATTTTTGCAGATTATCTTCACTTCCGTATTTATCCAACCGTTAGTTGTTAAAGATAAATCCTTGGGTATTTTGAAAAGATCTTGGTCAATTTAAATTCAAAAGCAACTCTCCTTATCTAGATTAGATTAGATATACTTCAATTTGTAACCACCAGATAAGCTTTTGTTTTGAATTCGATGAGGAGATATGCTTAATCAGCAACTTCCAAATAAGCTTCATATTCAAGTTTTGAAGTTGTACAAAATTTGATTTACCCTTATCCTTATCTGCATTTGTGCATATCTTGATTTTTCAAAAATCAATTCGCTTAAAAATGCCCATGGATTATGATTCCATTTTGAGTGCAACAGGATTAAGTGTGTTTCCCTAATACACTCAATCTAGTGGAGCTAGGCCTTATTGAATTCGAATCTTGATATTAAAAAAATTAAAGTCATATATTTCCAAATCAACATTCTGAATGACCTTATGAAGAGTATCAATTCTTTCTTTCTTTGAAGTTTTTGAACAAGCTTTTGAAGTGTTATACTACTTTTATTTATAAAGCTTCTACAATACTTTCTGAAAAGTGTTAAGCTATTGTCTTTTTTAGTTAAGGTAGATCTTCTAAATAAATTTTTGAAGACAACTTAGTTTTGCAAACTTAAACTTTCTGAGAATCCTTTTGAATACCTGTAATTTTAATGATTCATTAGCATTTATCTCTTTTTGTTATCATCAAAATATATGAGAGATATCTAATATTCTCTCCTTTTTTGATGATAACAAAAACACTATTATAAAACCAAATGCAAAAATCAGAAAAAAAAAAAACACAATCACATAATCATTATGTCGTGCAATGTGCATACTACAATTGTTTTTGGTTTTCCTTTCCCCCTTTTTTGTTATCATTCTTAATATACTCCCCTTTAATCTTTATATAATGTGCAGAATGAGTAAAAGATAACAAACATAAAAGATCAAACTTCATTGATTAAAGGAAATATCACAATCAAGTTTAGAGATAACATAAATAACAAGAAACAACAAGTCCATCAGAGGATTGAAACAAAATATCTTAACACATAGTTCAACTAAAACTAAAATATAGAATAAAAGAAGAAGAAAATCATTGATAGTCATTTCTTTGATTTATTAGTTTTCTTCCTAGCATATAGTTTGAATCTGCCAGAATATTTTGGAAGAGCTTTGTTGGGAGATGGAGTGGTTTCTGGGTTCTTTACTTTTGTTAGATGATGGTGTGTTCTAGACAAAAGTAGGTAAAGAGACTTCTTTTATGGAGGCCATAGAGAGAGTTTCTATGTTTCCTTCTGGAGGTGTTTGTTCTTCAGGATTGGGAATAGGTGTAGAAACTTGAAGTGACTTGTAAGGTGATTGAGGAGAGATGATAGGAATAGTATCTGAAGATGGAATGGGGTTAGAATCAATCTAATCTATTGGTTGAATAGAAATAGTAAGGAGATTAGGTTCAGGTGGTGTGAAGGGAGTGTCTGAAATAGGAACAGATGGTATGAGGTAAGGATCAGAGATTGGGATAGATGGTTGGGTTGGTTGAGTTTGTATAGGGTGTATAGAATGTTCAGCAGGATGAACTTGGTCACCAATTGTTAGATTTGATTTAGTAATAGTTTCCTTGACCTAAGCTTTAATTAAGTCTTTCATTCTAGTAATTTGATCCTTGACAATCTTCCCTAAAACTTCCTTGATTCCTTTAGAAACTTGTTCAACAAAGGTTGAGCTTTCCCTTTGTTTGTAATGAACAGGCTGAAATTCTATACCGTCTGAATTACTATTTGAAACTGATCCTGTTGGTTCCCTGAATTCAATGCCACTTGATCTTCTAATCAATTTCCCTTTCCTTTTTTATTCCTTTTCAGCTGGCTCCTTTCCTCTCTTCCTTTTCTTTTCATTACCTTTTTCTTCAATTATAATGACCCTTCTTCCAAGATTTGAGGGATAAACATAAATTCCTCCATTATGTGACTGCCAAAGCTTTTCATTCACATAAATTCCCATCTGTTTGATAATTCTTTCACCTAGTTTAATAGGGAAAAATGGGCAACTTGCTTCTCCTGGAATTTTCAATTTCTTGAAACTAAAAAGAGTCATCAACAGATTTCCATATGGCTTAACATTTAAATGCTGCCATATGTACCGCATCATGAGACCAACAACATCTACCTTCCTCTTCCTTAGCATTGCTAAAATAAGTAGTGCATCCTCTCTAGTTATAGAGGTTTCACTGCCTTTCTTAGTCAATACAAATGAGTTGACGAATTTATGTAAAATTCTAACCAACAACTCAAATTCAGTATTGAAGATATCTCTTCCTTTTCCCAACTTAACTCCATTGTTTTATTTTGTAAATAAATTTTCCTTGGTCAACTGGATTAAGCTCTCATCCTCATGTACTTCTTTAATGCCGAAGCATTTCAGAATGTCCTTCTTAGTTATTTCAATCTTTTGTCTTAGCACAACTGACTTCTATGCTTCCTGATTCTTATTATCAAGCTTCCTATAGAATTCATCTACCAATTCTCCATAAATTACTCTATACATATCAATAAGATCATTTAAACCCAATCCATTCAGATAGCCTTTCCAATAAAAACCATTCTTATCAGAGTATTCTAGGTCTAAATAAAATGAATCTTTGATGGAAAGATTTTTACCTTTGATTCTATATCTCTTCTTAGGTTTGCCTTTTGATTTGAAGGAAGACATTGGAATTTTTACTTCCGAAGACTTTTGCACATTCTTAGAAGCATTCGACGTCTTCTTCATTAGAGTAGCAAGCTTAGACTTTCAAGGAGTCTTCTTTGGTTTAGGTACAAGGGGTGGTTTAGAAGGATTTCTTTTAGAAACTTCTTTAGATGATTTGCCTAAGGGATTAGCACCTTCAGAATGTACCTCAGAGACATTCTTTTGATTCACTTCTTGAGGAGCTTCTTTCGATGGTTCATTACAAAGTTTTAGGGTTAGGGTTTTTTTTTTTTTTTTTTTTTTTTCAGATGAATCTTGGTATGTTTCGGAAAGTAGATTAGGTTATAGGTTTGTAGGGATGGTAGTGTCTAGATCTTATTCATTAAGAACAATGGGATTTTTGGCATCATTTTGAATTTTGGATTTAATCCCCTTAGCTACATGTAGGTAGATTTTTTAGGTATCGTAGAGTTTGATTTAGAGAAAAACATGAGAGAGAAATAAGAGAGGTTTGATGAAATGAGAGAAAGCAAAAACATGAGGCTTTTACAAGATGTAAGAAATTGAACTACTAGAGTTAGAAACCTTTAATCGAAAGTGAGTGGATTAACTTAATGGACCCACTAAGGAGGACTTTGTGGACCCTCTAAGAACATGCTAAGGCCCTCAATTTTTTGTGTCCAGCACATATAAAAAAAATTTACATGTCATTAAAAGAATATACAAACAAGGAAAATTAACAAAAATGCTCTCTAAATTAATACAAAGGATTACCAACACCTAACTCATTATAAATAAGTTCAAATGTTAATTTATCTAGAGGCTTAGTAAAAATATCAACAAATTGATATTCAGTTAGAGCAAAATCAACACTCACATAATTATTTGCTACATGATCACAAATGAAATGATGCCTTATTTCTATATGTTTCGACCTTGAGTAATGAACTGGATTTTTCGTCAAATTAATAATACTAGTATTATCACATTTTATGGGTATATTGTTGCAACATATTCCACAGTAATCTAACTGTTGTTTTAACCAAAGTATCTGTATACAATAATTTTCAATAGATACATATTTAGCTTCTGTAGTTGAAAGAGCAATAGAATTTTGTTTCTTAGAAAATCAAGAAACTAACTTATCTCATAAGAACTAACAAGTTCCTAAAGTACTCTTCTTATTTACTTTGCAACCAGCATAGTCAGCATTTGAATATCCTATGGGATCAAAATTGTTACTCTTAGGATACTAAATTCTCAATTTTATAGTGCTTTTTATATATTTAAAGATCTTTTTAACCGCAGTTAAGTATGTTTCAATTGGTGAACTCTGAAATCTAGTACACATACAAGTACTAAACAAAAATTAGGGCGTAAAGCAGTTCGATATAATAAAGATCTAATCAAGCTTCGATAGAGTTTTTCATTTACCTTTTTGCCATTACTTGTGATATCAAGCTTTGATGAGGTACTCATAGGTATTGAAGAGTCCTTGGTATTCTCAAAACCAAATTTCTTCAATATTTATTTGGTGTACTTCTCTTAGTGAATAAATATTCCATTCTCTAATTGTTTGATTTGTAATCCTAAGAAGAAGTTTAATTCACCCATGAGTGACATCTTAAATTCTACCTGCATCAAACTTGAAAATTCTTGGCAATATATTTCATTAGTTGTACAAAAAACAATGTCATCATCATAGATTTGTACAATTAGCATATCTTTTCCATAATGTTTCATGAAGA
This sequence comes from Lumnitzera littorea, assembly GCA_024138015.1. Lineage (NCBI taxonomy): Eukaryota > Viridiplantae > Streptophyta > Magnoliopsida > Myrtales > Combretaceae > Lumnitzera > Lumnitzera littorea. The sequence goes on along the minus strand of JAMXBB010000006.1, from coordinate 86,682,395 downwards.
GTGTAGTATCTACTTTTCCTCTTTAAAAGTCATTTTTAATCAAGAATTGACTTAATTTATCATACCAAGCATGAAGAGCTTGTTGAAGTCCATATAAAGCCTTTTTTAACTTAAATACATGATTTGATTTGAAGAGATTTTCAAATTTAGGGAGTTGATCAATATATACTTCTTCTTTTATGAAACCATTTAAAAAAGAACTTTTTACATCCATTAGATATAACTTAAAATTTTTCAAACAAGCAAAAGCAAGTAACAATCTTATAGCTTCTAATCTAGCAACAAGAGCATAGATTTCATTATAGTCTATTCCTTCTTTTTGTGAATAACGTTTAGCTACCTATCGTGCATTCTTTTTTTATTATTTTTCCATGCTCATCTAGTTCGTTCTTAAATACTCATTTAGTTCCAATGATTAACTTGTTTTTAGGTCTTGGAACAAGACTCCAAACCTAATTTCACTGAAATTAACTGAGTTCTTTTTGCATGGCTAAGATCCAGTTACTATCATTTAAAGCTTCATCAACTGAGTGAGGTTCAATTTCAGATATGAGAGCAAAATGATTTTCAAAGTTTTGTAAGCTCAACCTTGTTCTTATTCTAAATCTAACACTACTAATTATAAGCTTAGGAGGATGATTAGATTTAAATTTTAAAGTGGTGGAGTATGAAAGTGTATAGAATCTTCTAACTTACCTTCTAAATGTGTTTCAATAAACTTGGTATTAGTTTTTAAAGTACCTTCTAATTTAGATTTTGTTTTGGATTCACCAGCATCCTTAAAGCTTCTTAAGTACCTTCCAAATGAGGTTTTGTCTTATAGATACCTAATTTTTGCCCTATTTATTTTATTGAAGTTTCTTAAGTACCTTCTAAAGGAGGTTTTGTCTTGTAGTTACTCAATTTTTGCCCTATTTATTTTATTTTTATTTTATTCTAATAGGATAAGGGGTTCTAAATCAAGAAAAATAAAAAAAAAGAAAATAAAATTAAATAAAATCCAAAAAATAAGAAATTTAGAAAAAAAAATTAAAAAATTTAGAAAATTGAAAAAGTCACAAAAAAGAAGAAGAAGATTTTAGGGAATTTTTAAAATAACAATTTAATAAGATAGATTTTTTTTTTAATTTTAAATAAGCTTAAAAGTAATACTGTTAGGCCTGGGCTTAGATTTGGATTTAGCCTAGGCTGACTCGGTCCATATGTGCAATTTAATCGCATATATTGACAAGGCACAAGCCAACGACCTTATGGATAAGTGCATGGACTTGGCATTGAGTTTAAGCATAAGGTTAGGGGTTTGAATCTTGGTGAGAGCATACCAAAGCTTTTTATTTTTAATTTTTTCAGATAATCAAGATTTGCCATGTGTTAGGATCCCATTGTGCTATGTGTCTTGACATGTGGTAGCATCAGCTTGGACGCGTATTGATGAGGCACTATGTAGCATGCCTCATCATTTGCCATGTGTCACATGGGATACGTAGCAACATCTAGGAGGTCGGTTTGATTGATATGGCACTATCTTGGCGCCATGTCAACATTTTCTCTCCCTTTCCTTTTCCTTTTCCTGCATTTTCCTCCATTTTCCTTAGCAAAACTAGCTCGACCTCTTCACTTTTGGTCCAATTTTGGCACAAATTCCACATACAAATGCATGGTTTCATATTTTGATCTTGTTCACCACTTGGCCTACTTCGAATTGAACCAAATAACGTATCTAGATTCGGTCAAATAAGCATTCAAATTGAGCTCCAAAATCAGAAAAGAATTGGAGCTTTCCTTGTTTTTTGAGTTGAATTGGTGTATAAATAAGAGTCCTAGGCTTATTTCAAAACACAAACAATCACTCATGAGCAGCAAATTCACTCACAATCACTCCCTTACTACTCTTTCTCTCTCTAGCCCAACTGCTGCCCCTCTCTCTCTTTTTGACTATTTCCAACACCACCTAACCCCTGACCAAACTCCCTACACCTCAAAACCTTACACTACACTCCTAGTGGATATGTATGTTTGATCTTGAATAGCAGGTATGTAGGCAGTTACATGGTGATGGTAAAAATAAAAAACCTAATTTTTTTTTTAGTTTAGATTACTTAAGTTATCCAATTAGAGTAATTAATAATTGAGTTTTGTTTTATAAAATTGAAAGGTGATTTTTAAGGTTAAGGTTAAATTTGGAAAGTTAATGGTACCTGGAAGGGTTTAAAAAACCTAACCCCCCGATTTAGATCTCTATTTTTTAAAACCATTTTTTTTTATAAAGTTATTTTTATTCAATGATTAGTAGTTAAGCTATAATTAATCTATCCAATTGGTTATAACTTAACTTTTTTTCCCGCTCCGGTTAAGTGGCGACTTCTAAAGCATTTTCAAAATAAAATCGGTTTTCTTTAAACTTTAGTCCAAGGTAATTATTAAAGTGGTAGGGTTTAATATTAATCGGTTTAAAGAAGACTTATTCATAAATACCGAGAGGATAAAAACTGTGCTCGATAGCTTGGTAACTTCATTAGGGTCATCAAGAGGGTTAATCATTCGACTTTCCAAAATTGATCTCTAAAAATCACCTTATTGCAATTTATTTACTTATTCGTTCTTTGTTTGCATCATAACTATACTAATGTCTTTGTAGGTTTAGTTTTATTTAATTGTTTTGAGAGGGGGTGGGGGTGGGGGTAGGGAATTTACTTATCATACCATGAATACATAATAGATACGGTCAAACTCTGGTTATCTTAGGACCTTAGGATGAGGAGCCTTTGTGTAAGTTTCGGGCGTAGTGGGGGTAACTACCATTTAAGGCCAATTAGGTTACCTTACTTAAGCTTCGATGTGACTAAGGAACCATTTTGTAAGAAATGTGTAAGGTCACAGAGTTTAAGGACCTCTAGAACCCACCCTTCTTGCATACATTCTTTGGGGTTTGACAAATAACTAAAAAGATAAAGAAAAAAATAAACATGAAGTTTCTTTCCTTGTGTTTTTCTTCGAATTCACTCTTAACTTTTGTTATCTATCCATACTATTATCTTGCATATCACATGTATTGGGATATGGGGGGTCATTTGTTGCATCAAAGAAGTAAGGTAGATGCGATCAGACCTAGGCCGTCTTAGGACCCTAAGAGAGGGGCTATTGTGTAGGCTTCGGGTGTTGTGGTTTAACCATCACTCGGGGTTGATTAGGCTATCTCACTTAAGCTCAATGTGACCAATAAAAGTGTTCTTTAACAAATGAGGTCACAAAACATAAGGACCTTTTCAAAACCTACCCTAATTGCATATACTTCCCTCTAAGCTCGAGTTAATACAATACTCTTAAGAAATTGCAATGCTACTAATCGTTCAAGAGTTTTATTGCAATCAAGTTTTTGAAAACAATAGTAGGGCTGCAACTTAAGAGAATAGTGTATTAACCTAAATGATCTCAACATCTACATATTTACATGTGTTTTCTTTTGTTGCATTGATGATTGATTCTTATCTATGAAATATGTAGACCTAAGAATGGTAGGTAACCAATAAGAGAATAATCAGAGAGCCAATAGACTACTAGATGCCCTAGGAATCCATGAGCAATTGTTGCAAGCTGAAGCTACCTATTGGAAGCAGAGGGTTAGGTGTGTTGAAGCTTTTAATAGGGCCTTGTTAGCTCAAGTCAAAAAAAGCGAGAGGACCATGAATTGGGCTTTAGAAATATTGGACAAGATTAAAACCCAACTACGAGAGTTAGATTAGAAAATTTAGATTTAGTTAAAGGGCTTTGAATAAATTAAGTTTCGTTAAGAATAATTGTTAGGTTCCCTTCTGTTTTGTTCTCTATACTCCGATCTTTCCAAAATAAAATTTTTCTCTTTAGTTTGTCATTCTTCGTTCTTTCCTTCTTTGTAGATAGTCCCTCAATAGAACTTATCTAACCATTCATTCTCTCTCACTCAAGGAAATGCAATTAAAAACCTAAAAAAAAAAAAAAAAATCGCCATCTTTGTTTGGATTTTTTTTTTCAGTTTCTATAAAATAAAGTTTTATCTCTCTCTTTCTCACTTAAAAAAGAGAAGAAAAGTAAAGAAAAGAAAAGAAAAGTTACTAACTGGTAAAGAATTCTTCCAACTAGGTTCACATGGTCGATGACAGACTTGCCTCCCTAGAAAGGATGATGCATCAGATGGCCCAACAATGGTAGGTCTCGTTCCCAATGATCACCACTCTCCAAATATTCTTAGATTCAAGCTTAGAAAGGAGACTCTTAAATTTGGAAGAAAAGGTAGCTATGCTACAAAAGAGCATTACAGATCTAGAAATGGCAATGGGCCCCATACTCAAGAGATTTCAATACCTAATGTTCAATATTGATAAAATGTTAGTAAGACCAAATGATGAAGGAGGCCTAACAAGAAAAAAGCTAAGGAGGAGTGAGAAAGAAAAAGCCCTAGGGACTTAGAGGAGATGATTCACTCGATTGAAGATCTCAAATACCCAAATCTTTCATCATCTAAAAGCAGCAAGGATTATAGCTTATGAAGCCCCTAATCTAAATTACAAACCATGCAACTTTGACCTAGAAGCACGATGTGACTATCATATGGGTTAGAAGGGATACTCCATTGAAAAATTCTAGAGATTGAAGAACAAAATTCAAGACTTGATTGATGCAAAAGTCATTTAGCTAGAGTTATAACAAGCCAGTCCTTCTTCAAGTCATGGGAGTAGTTCAACTGATTTGCCTAAAGCTCCATTTCCTTTAAGTATACCAATGCCTTCTAATAAGCTCACAGGTTGTTTTAAGTAGTTAGATGCTTGTTAAGATAGGGGCAAAGAAAGTTGTTTTTTCAATAAAGTTTATAATAGCTGGAATAATATAATTCGTGTTTCAATTGAATGATTGCAACGCTATTGGAGCAAATAAATTCTCCTTAAGGAATCGGTAACTCACTTTCAAAAGGTTTAGAATGAAAAGAGGTAAAATATTTTCTACACACTAACCTAAAACACTTTGAGAGTTGAGAGACATAATGGTGAGGATATTTTGAGCTCATTCCTTAAAGGAGGTCCACTTTGAATGTGATAAGCAGATTAAAATGAAATTAGGCATTCATTTTCGAATCTTAAACACTATCATCTCTTGTTCATCCTGTTTGACCCATTTAAAGAATTTTCAAATTTAAACCTTGTCGAGAACCACCGCACAATGGGGCAATTCGAAGGTTCGGGTCATTGATGAGGAGAGAATGATAAAATTGGTTTATGCTTGCTTCAGTAATGTTAAATTCAAAAGCAACTTTAATTTTTGATAAGTTATTTTTCTTTTCAAATGAAGAAGAGCCATATCCTTTTTTAAAAACCTCAAGCTTATACTTACCTCACCCGAGCTCATACAATAGAAATCTATGGATTTAGGGCCTTGAATCGCTTAAAAGGCAAAAACTTAGTAGTGGAGACAAACATTCTTAGGGCTAAAAGAAAAGAAAGAACAACAAGAGAACAGTGGGACAAAGTAATAATAACAAAAAAGAAAAGAAAAAGATGAAGAAAAGTGGTTGGAAAATCTGGCCCAAGAATAAAGTCAAAAGCCCTGAGAGATATATCATATCCCAGTAAGGATAGCTAAATCAAATCAAAAGTCAAAGCCCAAATAGCTACAAAGGTGTAAAGCTTTGAATCATAGTCCAAGCTCAAAAAACCTAAAGCTCTATATCTACTTTGAAGCCTCTCTAATGCTGAATCACACCAAGCCTTCCCACCCACAATACCACCTTTACACAATAAAAGCTCTTTCGATCTTAAAAGGTAATCTGTCCTTAAAAAAAAAATAATTATTTTTTGAAACTAGGGCAAGCATATTTCTAATATTTCCTAAGGTTCTTGACTTGTACACTTAGGATTAATAAAATATTTCTTTTAAAATAGGCTTCTTCATTAGTCCCTTTTGAAACCCTTAGATTAAAAGCTGAAATTCATAATGTTAAAACTGAAAAAGACCTAATGGATTGATCAAGGCGTATCACATGAAAAATGGACTATAATTTTAGGAATATAGTCAAGAATGTAATCTAGGTCGAGAGTTTGCAAGGAAGTCCTCTTTCACCAAACTAGTTATGAGTTACCATTTCCTTAAAAAATAAGGGTGTTTGAAATCACAAGACCCTACCAAACAGCTTAGCATCAAGACTAGGGGGAACATAAGAGGCCTTATGTGATTTTTAAGGAAGGCTTCTTTACTTGTTAGCAAACTAAAAAAAAAAAAAACAGAAAAAGAAAAGGAGAGAGAGATGAACTTTATTCTAAGTCTATGTCGGCCCAAGTGCTAAGTTTTCAATCCATTCCAAAAAAAAAGTTAACCATAATAGTTAGGGTTTTCCTCAAATTGGGTAGTGTTTCTCAAAAGGGCTATCTTACTTTCCATCCATTCAACTCTCTTCAAGATCTTTTTGAGCCAGCCTATAAGTCACTCTCCTTCTACATCTAGTGTTTAGCCAGCCTTTAAAGGTACGATCTTAACTCGGTCTCTTTTCCAAGTTCTTTTAGCAAGCCTATAAGGCATTTCTATTCACTAAATTCTCTTAAGCGAGCTTATAAGGCACTTCCCTTCCTCAGTTCCTTTTGGTAAGCCCTTAGGGCATAGCCTTAAGTCTAAACTTAGGGTTGCTTGTCTCTAAGAGATGCTCCTGCCTAGGTTAGTAAGCCTAAAGAGGCATGACAAGGTTTTTTAAATTGATCCTAGCTTAGGGTTGCTAGTCCCTAAGAGATGCTTCTACTTAGGTTAGTGAGCCTATAGAGGCATGATTAGGTTCTTTAGATCGATTTCAACTTAGGGTTGCTAGTCCTCAAGAGACGATCTTGTCTAGGTTGGTGAGCTTAGTGAGGTACGACCAAATTCTTTAGATTGATCCCAACTTAGGGTTGCTAGTCTTCGAAAGATGCTCTTACTTAGGTTAATGAGCTTAGAGAGGTATGACTAGGTTCTTTTGATTGATCCCAATTTAGGGTTGCTAGTCCTCGAAAGACGCTCCTGCCTAGGTTAGTAAGGCTAGTGAGGCATGACTAGGTTGTTTAGATCGATCCTAGCTTAGGGTTGTTAGTCTCCAAGAGACGCTCCCGCTTAGGTTAGTAAGCTTAAAGAGGCATGACCAGTTCTTTATATCAATCCCAGCTTAGGGTTGTTAGTCTCTAAGAGACGTTACCGTTTAGGTTAGTGAGCCTAGAGAGGTACAACCAGGTTCCTTAGATCAATTCCAACATAGAGTTATTTATCCCCAAAAGATACTCCCACATAGGTTAGTAAGCTTAGAAGGGCACAACCAAGCCTCAGCCCTTGAAGTACTTCCTCTCTCTTACACATCTTCACTAAATCCTTAATAGATCGAGTCTAGAATAGCTAGTTAGTCGTTTTAAAGTCATACTTGGGGAAAAAATAAGGTCTCTTTGTCTTTTTGGCAAAGTTTTGTTTAAACTTCACCATAAAGAGGGATAACTATAGACACTCAATTTTTGCCCTATTTATTTTATTTTTATTTTTTCCTAATATGATAAGAGGTCCTAAATTAAGAAAAACATAAAAAAAAAAAACTAAAGAAAATCCAAAAAAATAAGAAATTTAGGAAAAAAATAAGAAATTTAGAAAAATACAAAAAATAGGAAAAAGCATAACAAATAACAAACCTAGGAAAAATAACAAAAAATAAAAAAATTGGAAAAAGCACAAAAATAAGAAATTTATAAAGAAACAAAATAATTGAAAAATTTAGAAAATTGAAAAAGTCACAAAAAAATAGAAAATTGAAAAAATAGAAGATTATAGGGAATTAGAAAATAACAATTTAATAGGATAGATTTTTTTATTTCAAATATGCTTAAAAGTGGGACTGTTAGGCCTATGCTTAATTGCAAAAAAGGATAAGGCACAAACTAACGACCTAACGAATAAGTATATGAATTTAACATTAGGTTTGAGCAAGAGGTCAGGGGTTTGAATCTTGGTAAGGGCATACAAAAGCTTTTTATTTTTTATTTTTTTAGATAAACAGGAATTGCTACGTATCAAGATTCCATTGCGTTACGTATGCTAACATGTAGCAGTAGTAGCATTAGGTTGGACGTGTGTTGACGAAGTGCCACATGGCAAGCTACGTTAGTTGCTACGTATCACATGGAATATGTGGCAACATTTGGGAGGTCGGGTTGGCTGATGTGGCGCCATGTCAGCATTTTCTCTCCCCTTCCTTTTATTTTTCCCACATTTTCCTCCATTTCCCCTAGCAGAATTAGCTTGAACCCTTCACTTTAGATCCAATTTCGATACAAATTCCACACATAAATGCATGGTTTTGTGCTCTGATCTTTTACACCACTTAGCCTACTTTGAATTGAACCAAAGAACGTATCCTGATTCAATCAAATAAGCATTCAAATCAAGCTCCAAAATTGGAAAAAAACTAAAATTTCAGAAATTTCATTCAATCCAAATTCAAGCTTTCCTTGTTTTTTAAGTTGAATTGGTGTATAAATAAGAGTCTTAGGCTTATTTCAAAACACAGACAATCACTAACGAGCAGCAAATTCACTTACAATCACTCCTTCACTACTCTTTCTCTCTTTTGCTCAACTATCGCCCCTTTCTCTCTGCGATTCTCTCTCTCTGACCACTTCCAACACCACCCAACCTCATGACTGAACTCCCTGCTCCTTAAAACCCCACACTACACTCTCTATTTGAACCTAGCAAACACCACCTGACCACCATGTCAACTTTCGCTAGCCACCACAACCGAACACTACCCAAATGACCACCCCAAGCTACGGTACTCTCCCTACCCCCATCATCTCCAATTCAAAACACATAAAACACTCCTCAGCCACTCATTTCGATGGCTAGATCAAACTAAATGACATCCTCTAATTTGTTGCTAATGAAGATTTGAAGCTGATTCGGATCCGAGCTCTAACTTGTGATTCGACCTAACGACCCGATCCGATAACCCAAACCCAATCCAACTTGCATATCTAAGTCCCCTTCCTAGTACGATTCTCTTTGGATGGATTTATTTATTTTATAATGTAAATTATATTGTAATGTAAATGAAAAAAATGAAGAAAAGATGTAAAAAAAGGAAGAAAAAAAAGTAGTTTATTTATTTATTTCTTAGATAAAATAGAATAAAAAACGACAAATAAAATAATAAAAAAGAAATAAAAATAAAAATAAATAAGTGAGGGAATAAAGATTGTTTTTTAACACTTAGAAAAATCAGGTTTTCTAAAATGGTGGGTTTGTAGACACCTCCGGGGCAACAGTAAAAATAAGAAAACTAATTTTCTTTTTTCCTTTTTAGTTTAGATTACTTAAGTTATGTAATTAAAGTAATTAATAATTGAGTTTTGTTTTATAAAATTGAAAGGTGATTTTTAAGGTTAAGGTTAAATTTGGAAAGTTAATGGTACTTGTAAGGGTTTGAAAAAACCTAACCCTCGGATCTAGTTTTCTAGTTTCTAAAACTGTTTTTTTTTTTAAATTGGTTTTATTCAATAGATTAGTAGCTAAGTTATAATCAATCCACTTAATTGATTATAACTTAATTTTTTTTCTTGACTTCAGTTAGGTGGCAACTTTAAAAGCATTTTTAAAATAAAACCAATTTTCTTTAAACTCTAATCGAAGGTCAATATTAAATGGGTAGGGTTTAATATTGATCGGTTTAAGAAAGACTTATTCATAAAAACCGGGAGGTGAAAAATCAGGCTTGACATGTCTTTCCTTTTGAATCAGGACACATTGTATTCTTTTTGTTTGAAGCAAATGGAGTTTCATCGTCTGATTCTTCATGAATTGTTTCTTCAATAAATTTGACATTTATTGATTCTTCCAAAACTTTTGTTTCTTTATTGTATACTCGGTATACTTTTGAGTTCAAAGAGTAACCTAGAAAGATGGCTTCATCTACTCTCTCTTCAAAATTTTCCAAATCTTTTCTTGTTTTTTTAACAAAACACTTACATCCAAATGTGTGAAAATATGAAACCATAGGTTTCCTTCCTTTGTAAATATCGTAAGCAATTTCATTTGTCAAAGGTCTTACATATACCCGATTAATGATATAACAAGCTGTTGAAGTTGCTTCTGCCTATAAATGATTAGCTATATTACTTTCATTAAGTAAAGTTCTCGTCATTTCTTGGATAGTTCCGTTTTTGTGTTTAACTACTCCACTTTGTTGTGGAGTATAAGGTATGGAAAAATTATAAGTGATGCCTTTTTCTTCATAAAACAAAATAAAATCTATATTTTCAAATTTCTTGACATAATCAGTTTGTAAGCTGATGATGGAGAGGTCTTTTTCATTTTCAACTCTTTTAAAAATGATTTCAAAACTTTTAAAAATATCACTTTTATGACGCAAAAATAAGATCTAAGTAAATCTAGCGAAATCATCTACTATAACAAGTCCGTATCTATTTCTTTCTAAACTTATAGTATGAGTTGGACCAAAAAGATCTAAACGCAATAATTCTAAAGGTCTTTAAGTAGAGATAACCTTTTTACTCTTATGAGAAGATGAACTCATTTTATTCTTAAGACAAGCAGTAGAACGAATATTTTCATGAGTATGCAATATAGGTAAGCCTAGGATTAAATTCTTTTTGGATAAGTTCACCAATTGTTGAAAGTTCATGTATCCTAGTCTTTTATGCCAAAGCATAGCGTTATCATTTACTGAAATAAAATAGATTTCAGATGATACTTCAGATGGTTTGATTAGATAAACATTCTTCTTTCTAAAACCTTCAAACAGCTTAAAGCCATCCTTGTTAAAACCAATACATTTATCATGTTTGAAAGCTATTCTATATCTTTTATCATACAATTGACTTATATTTAATAACTAAAAACATGTTTTTGATTGAATGAGGTACTAAATCGATTGATCCTATTGCAATTATTTTACCTCTACCATTGTCACCAAACTTCACATAAACATCTTCCTTCCATTCCATATTTGTGAACAACGAAGCATCATGGTCATGTGTCTTGAACTTTTATCTTTGCTTTGTAGTCTTGCACACATTAAAGCATAATCAAATTTGTTTGTGAACCCAATGAAGCTTAGGTTCATGAAAATTCAAGCTCGTCTTTTGAATAGAACCTTGATTATTGTTGAGTTTATATTTTTTATAAAAGCAATGTTTCTCTATATGACTACTTTATTACAAAGAAAACAAGCATAGTGTTTTTGTTCAGTATACCAGCTACTTATCACTTTCTTTTGATTTGGATTCTTTTTGAAATACCCTCTATTCAATTTTCTGTTGTACCCTTGAAGGGATACTTGATATTGTTTTAAGAGAATCTTTTATTGTACTTTTTGGTAGGTTCAAATGCTTAGTTGTTTTCCTTACCTTTGATCATTTCTTGATTTTCATCTTTTGATTTAACAAATACTATTTCTTTCTTTGTTTTAGAAATTTCTCTAAATTCGAAACGTAGTTTAGATTTTGAATTATCCATCCTTTCGCTAGAAATTGACATTTGTAACTTCTTGTCACTTTCATCAAACTTGAGGAATGTACTCTTGATCGACTTAGATAAGTCTTCTATACGATTCTTCAAATTTTTTATTTCTTCTTTTAGAATAATATTTTCATTGACTAAGTCTTCACGAGCAATATGCAATCCTTCGAAATCATTTTCATCTACTAACAGTTTATTATCTTAACTAAGTGCATGTTTTTTAGTTTTCAACATTTTTACTTCAGTTTTAAGCATTGATATTTTGTTACTTGATTTAGAAAGAGCTTTGAGGAGTTTATTAATTTTAGCAAATATATCGCATAGTACTTCTAAATCAAAATCAAAATCAGTTTTAGAATCTACCTTGGAAAGTGCTATAAGACATACATTTGCTTCCTTGCATTCTTCTGAACTTTTTGATTTAGTTTCTAAATCTTCTAGATCACTTCATGTTAGCATCAGAGATTTGTGTTTCTTCTTAAATTTCTCCATTTTCTTAATTAACATAGGATATTCATATTTGATATATCCAGGCTTCTTGTATTCATAGTAAATAATATCGTTTTTGAACTTTTTCTCCTCTTTTTCTTTAATTGCCTTTCATGCATCAACAAACTGATTCTTATTAGTAGTAAATCTTTTAGTAAACATTTTCTTACTCTCTTTCTTAAGCCGTTTGTTAAGCTTTTTAGCTAGAAGTGTCACGTCCTTCTCTTCTTCTTCAGATGAATCTTCTCCTTTTGAAATAGTATCTATTTCCTTGGCTTTGAAGGCTGTAGACCTTTTATTTATATCTTTTGAAGTATTTTCTGATTTAAGAAAATTAGTTTTATATGCCATGAGCATGTTGCACAGTTGACTTAGAGTTAACGTTTTTAGATCATAAGCTTCTTTTATAGTAATAAATCTATTGAAAGAATCTTTGATTTCTTTACCAAGGAGAATTCAAAATGTTTCATATTATTGAACCAGCGAGTTGATTCTTATATCCTTGATTATTTTTGTACCTTCATAGGTTTACACTAAGGTGTCCTAAATGTCTTTAGCTGTTTCACAAGAAGCAATTTGATAAAATTCTGATCGTGCAATAGTACTCAACAAAAGATTCTTAGCCTTTGAATTGAGTTTCGCTTTGGTGATATCATCTCTTAATGTAATGATGGTTGGAACTTTGAGATCTCCTATAGAGATAATTTGGCAAGCCTGATAATCTAATGCCTTCACATAAGTCTCTATCCTGAATTTCCAATAGGGAAAGTTTGTTCTATAAAAAAATGGTATCTTACCAAGCTAAATTGTTAAACTATCACTTGATTCACCCATGATCTTAAATTCTAGAAGATATTAGAGTAAGGCTCTAATATCAATTGTTGGTCTCATATAAGATATCAAGAGGGGGGTAGGGGGTGAATTGATATCTTTAAATTTTTGAAAAACCTTTTCGATATAAGAAAAATATAGTTACCTCTCTTAACAACTTATATTGGTAAATAATGATATTTACTAATTCAACATGCAACAAATGATAAAGCAAATTAAAAGTGTAAGGAAGGAGAAAATTAGGCTGAGATTTTATAGAGCTTCAACCTTCTGCCTACTGCTCTCTTCCAGTTCTACTATTAGAGACCTAGTTTACTTCACTAGTGCCGTTCCACTTGATCCACTAAATTAAATCATAAAAGATTACAAGCACTCGTTACACATAGATTTTACGATATAGATCTACAGAGTACAAATGTACTTATATCAATACTCAAACAACAAAAAAAATTAACAAATTATAGGTGAGAATGAAATATAATTCTCATAATTTTTCTCTAAGAGAAATAACTCTTCTTGTATAATTTACTTCAGTAAAAATTTTTGAAAAAGTATCTGAAGGACTTTTGTAGCTTTTTAGAAAGTTGAATCTGATCACACCTCTTTTTATGTAGTGAAAACTTTTTCCAAAGTTGTGTTGTTTTATCTAAATGAAGTTTTGAATCCTTTCCTTTTTATATTGAAATCTTCCAATGGCTAAATTTATGTAGATTATCTTCACTTCTGTATTTATCCAACCGTTAGTTGTTAAAAATAAATCCTTGGATATTTTGAAAAGATCTCAGTCAATTTAAATTCAAAAGCAACTCTCCTTATCTAGATTAGATCAGATATACTTCATTCCATAACCACTAGATAAGCTTTTGATTTGAATTTGACAAGGAGATATGCTTAATCAACAACTTCCGGATAAGCCTCATACTTAAGTTTTGAAGTTGTACAAAATCCGATTCATCCTTATCCTTATCTGTATTTATGCATATCTTGATTTTTTAAAAATTAATTTGCTTAAAAATCCTCATGGATCATGATTCCATCTTGAGTGCAATGAGATTAAGTGTATTTTCCTAATACACTCAATCTAGTGGAGCTAGGCCTTGTTGAATTTGAATCTTGACATTAAAAAAAATTAAAGTCATATATTTCTAGATCAACATTCTAAATGACCTTCTAAAGAGTATCAATTCTTCTTTTCTTTGAAGTTTCTGAACAAGCTTTTGAAGTGCTATAGTACTTCTATTTATCAAGCTTATGAAATACTTTCTAAAAAGTATGGGACTATTCTCTTTTTCAGTCAGGTTAGACCTTTTGAATAAGTTTCTAAATATAACTTAGTTTTATGAACTTAAACTTTCTAAGAACCCTTTTAAATGCCTACAATCTTAATGATTTATTAGCATTTATCCCTTTTTGTTATCATCAAAATATATGAGAGATATATAACATAATTATACCCCTCTTTCTTTGGCATTACTTGAATTGGACTTACCCATTTACTTTCTAATATTAGGTATGTAATTCCTACATCTAGGAACTTTAAAATTTCCTTCTTAACTACCTCTTTCAACATTAGGTTAAGCCGTCTCTAGGGTTTAACTGTTAGCTTGTAGTTCTCCTCCATAAGGATTCTGTGTACACATACCAAAGGTTGAGTACCAAAGATAGCTACAATTGTCCAACCTATGGCTTCTTTGTTCAATTGGAGAACCTGCATTGATTTCTTCTCCTTATCTGGTGATAGTTTTGTGACCACAATTATTGGCCATTTTCCCTTAAGAACATATATTTCAAATGTGAGGGCAACTATAGTTTAAGTGTTAGGGCTTTTAGATAAAAAAGAGAGGTTTTCCATTGCTAAATCCCAACTCTTCAAAGTGTCGCTTTCTAAACTGGATCTCTTTTACTTAATTGAGCTGCTCTTCTTCCTTCATTTCCAACATTAGCTACTCTTGCAATTGTTGTTCCTCCCATGCTTTTAACATTGTTATATTGATCAAGTCCATAATGAAGTAGGTATTCTCTTCCTTTAGGTATTTCTTTCCTCTACATATATTAAATGCGACTTACTTATTCAAGACTTGAAGTGTTAGTTTTCCATATTTCACATTAATGGCTACGTTCCCTATGGCTAAGAATGGCCTTCCCAATATAAAAGGAATCTCTTTATCTACTTCCATATCTAAGATAATGAAGTCCATTGGAAATGTGAATTTATCTACTTTTACAAAGACATCTTTTGCCATTCCTCATAATGGTTTGATACTCTTATCGACTAATTGCAATGGTATTGAAGTAGGCTTGCATTCCCTTAGTGCTGACCTTTTGTGGATTGCATAGGGCATAAGGTTGATATTGGTCCTAAATCACATAAGGTACTAAAGATAGGTCCTTAATCATATATGAAATTGTAAAACTCCCCAGATCTTTGAGTTTAGGTAGCATAATGTTTGAAAGTATTGTTGAACATTCTTCTATGAGCATGATTGTCTCAAAACTAGCCACCTTCATTCACTTTGAAAGGACGTCCTTCATAAATTCGGCATAAAAGAGTATCTACTCTAATGCGTAAAAAGAGGGATATTTATTTCTAATTGCTAGAACAGCTTTAGGAATTTAGAAAACTGGTGATCCAACTACTACTAATTGAGTCTTACTAGAAAGGGAACATGACGAACATATGGTTTCACCCCAGATTTTTGTCCCTTGTCTTCTCTTACTTTACCTTTTTCTATCTTTTCTGATGGCTTTGTCACTTGAATAAGAGCTGAATCAGTCTATCATTTAGGTAATTACTCTTGATTTCTTAAATGAATATCTTATAATGGGTCTAATACACATCTTTCTCAAGGATCTTGAGCTCTTGCAATTTTCTTGAAAGCAATTGCAATATTTGTGTCATTTGTTTCTACAAATCTACTATAGCTACCTCTTGGATAGCTAACCTTCTATTGGTGTCATTATTGTCCATTTCCTTAGAGTTCTTAGGTGATGATGATAAATTTTGAGCAATTGCATAAGCTTTGCCACTGCATGAAGTTCAGCTTGAGGGCTCATTAATTGATTGACCTCTCTCAAAAGAGAATGAATTCTTGGGTGACTCCACATTTATATACTCATGCATCTCAACCACATGATTAAACTTGGGGGATCCGACTGAATCTATGATTATGATTTTAGGCTCACTTTCTCGTCATATCGTATAATCTTTCTATAAGTATAACAAACATTTAATTGTATTTCTTTAACATCATGGTTCAATCCTAAGATTCTATCTTCTATATAAGAGTCTCCAATTAAGTGTCAATAAGTTCAAATTTATCCTTCTCTTGTAGTCAGCATATCATCTACACGTATTTCTTTTCACTAACTACCAAAACGAGCCTATTACCATATCTTAATCAGTTTTGGAACACTTCTTTAGGGCTTTTTTACGAAATTGCGCCCTACTATAGCATTAACATTGACTATAGATATTTAGACAAAGCATTATAGAAAATTTGGACATGTAACCGAACTATTATTCTATGATGTGGACATCTTCTCAACATTTCTTTGAACCATTCCTAAGCCTCATATAAGGACTATCCAACATCTTGGCAGAACATTGTGATGCTATTCCTTATCTTCATTTTTATATGAAAGAAAAATCTTAACAAGAATTTCTAGGCTAATTGTTCCCAAGTGGTAGTAGAATGAGGAGGTGAAGAATATAACAAGCTTTGGGCTTTATCTCTCAAGGGAAATGGAAATAGCCTTAATCATATAGCATCCTAAAAACCACTACTGCTTTTCAGAGTAGCACATAACTAAGGAAAACTCTATAGGTTTTCATTTGGATCTTCTAAAGCACTTCTACTAAACTAATTCATTTGCAACATTTGTATTAATGCGAATTTAAGGTCGAAGTTGTTGGCTTGGATAGTGAGCTATGCTACAACTGGTGTAAAGCCATCCATGGTAGGTATAGTGTACTCCTACGAGGCTCTGTGATTTTCATTACCATTACCATTGACATTCATGCCGTTCATTTCATTACTATTTAATCCTTGCAAGTTCACTTCATTTCCATCTTTATCTAACCCATTCAAACCATTTGATGGTCATAGTGTTTGTACAAGAATACAATATGGTAAGGGTGATAAACTAGTTGTAAGAAGTGAACAAATTCAATTGAGTCAAATTAGTGAATGACTAAGAGAGGTAGAGATACTATAGAGGATATTGTAGAAGATGAAACATAGAATATTTAGTCTCAACCATATTAAGTTTATAATATAGAAGTTAAAGATATAGAAATTGGACTATAATGATTTGACCTTAATAAAAGTTGATTGTGATGTGAGAATTAAAGTTTTGCAACAAAAGCATGGTGATAAATTTAGAATGTGCATGTTCTTGAGTATTAAAGTTTCAAGGATGAAACTTTTCATATAGGATTAGAATGTGAGACCTTTGTCTTTGACCAATTAGTATGGGCTTAGAACGATATATTACTTTTACCTAGACATTTACTTTAGGAGGTTATGGTTGTAAGTAAGAATATTTACTCACTATCAATAACTCAGATAACAAGTACTAATATATTTCATGAACTTAAAAATAAATTAGTTGGATAATAAAATTTATAAGACATGGAATAATATTTAGAGATGATGTGTATTCACTAGTACATCTAATGCATTAAATATATTTTTGCAAATTAAAACTTATGAAGATATGTATACACACACACACATACACACATAAAGTATGCTAAAAATCATTATTGAATGGCAAAATAACAACAAAATAATTACAAATATGTAGTAGACACACCTTTACTTGCCTAAGCAATTCTAGAGGAGGACTTTGAATATACTAACCTAGTGTGACAACTAATTATATAATATAATGTAGTGATAATTACATATAAATAAAATATGGCATGGAAGCATAAACATCTAACAATAAAATATTGATAAATAGCTAAATCACATATGTTGATGAAGGGGAAACACTCTACATTGGTAAGGATATGAGTCACTATTGGGAATTCATCCAAGAAGGATACGTAAGCTCTAAGACAAGTAACAAAATTTTAGAAGTAACATTTAGTCTTCCGTGCAACATTCATCACTGATTAGGAACCCTATAAATTGACTTGGTACTTCACAAATTGTTTTTTTTTTTTTTTTTTTCGTTGGGCAATTTAAACTGAGGTTATTTAGTTAGAAATAATCAAAGTGCAATAGAATTACAAAAAGGAAATTAGGAAAGGAAAAAAAAGAAAAAAAGAAAAAGAAGACCATTGTAACATTATAGGGGAAGGTTTATTATATGGAGTTCATACACCTAACTTATACCTCTTGTTGTAGGGCTTTATTGCCTAAAGCTTGGTCTTGATGGAAGTTTGGTCAATAGGAAGTAGCCACCGATCGATGACTAGTGGTTGGAGAAACGTGACATACTCAATTTCCACTTGTAAGTTCTTAAATTTTCAAAAAAAAAAAAACACATTGTTTAAAAGTTATAAAACTTGGTATTCCTAAGTATTTTTGCATTTAAAATCATAAAATCGACTTAGATTTTTGAAATTAGGAGTGCTTATATGGGTTCCTTAAGAAATTGGCTTACTATAACAGATTTTGTAATAGTTTTTATAAATAGTAAATAATGTTGTTTCGAGCTAATTTTTGGATTTTAGATTCGTCATATGTTACGTTAATCTATATAAGAAGACATTTTGATAAAATACACACATGGTATTTATTAAATTTATTATACTAAATTTGCCCTATTTTCAAATTAAGGAAATTATCGGTTTTTAATTAAAATTCTTAATGAATTTGATTTTTAATGATCTTTGGAGCTTAGTTGTGACTTTAGAAGCATTCAATCTAGATCTCATAATTTAATTTGATTATTTGTCTAATTCAAGCCTATTTTTGTGAAATCGAGCCTAAAATCAATATTTTGGAAAATGCATATAATGGGTAGATTTAAGCATTGTAAATACCATACCTTAAACTCTATATTTTTAGAAAATTACTGTATTTTTTTGAAGAGATAAGTGGATACATACACTAATTATTATGTAATTTCCCATTATCTACCTATATATTGGTTATTATGATCAATAGGGAATTTGTATTAATCACACTATTATAACATATATACTAAATGACCTTGTTTCTTGATATATTCTTCACATATTTTAACTTGATATGGTTAATAAGAAGCAGGAATTTTATAAGGAATATAGTAACTTCGCAAAATTAGAAGAGATATTAGGGAAATTATCTAAGCATGTGTTTACTAGCTTTTATGTAAGATGGGAGTAGAGAAGGAATCAAAAGATGTAAATGAGACTCTTAATGAATATGCATTGAGGATATACGTTAGAGAGTATTTGTTTAGGAACTTTACAATTAACATGATCAAAAGATAAATTAGATGATGTCGGAGATGAACACTTCCTTAAAGAAGGACCTTAACCCTTAAACACTAGTTGCAAATAAGAATAAATAAGTTTACATTCAACTTATAGTTGTCTTTGGTGCTAAGTGCATCTCTCTTAGGTGATATAGGTGAGTTAAAGTAGTTTAGGAGCATAGGCTTGAGATCATTACCAAGTCCAGGTGAGTGGATATGTATGTTCATAGAGTAGATTTTAATCTACTCATCGTAAGTTACTAACTTGTTTTGCTATGACTAGTTTAGTTGAACTTAGTTGCGATCTTTGATGTGCTGTTAGATGTGTTATGTAATATTTCTTGATGAATAACTATTGTTGACTAAAACATGTGTTGATATTAGAATTGATTATTGTAACTGTGTTACATAATTGATTATGTGGCATTGTTGGGGTTTGCACTAACATGGACAAAAAACTAGGAACTAACTCCACCTCTTAAGGTGATCACTTAAATGAACATAGTAACGAGGTTTAAGAGACAAAAGTGTAAATAAAACATAATAAAGGCTAGGCTAATAAGTAAATGGTTAGCTTAATTGGTAATTTGCTAAGCATTACTTAGCATGTGATTTGATGTATTTATAGCATGGTACGAAATGGACCTATAGGTCAGGCTTTCTAAAACTGAGATCTTGCTAGGTTGGGTTTTGTATGAAAAGTTGGGTTTATTAAGTAAACCAGCTTGATTTATAAAAACCTGGTATTCAAACAAATAGAAATTACATTGTATCTACTAGTTCAAGTTTATGCTTAGTTTTCTAACCACAATATGTGGTTATCGCCAAGTTGGGTTTTGGGAACTCCTCATTCCATTGCTAAGTTCTTGGACTTTGTAACCAGATGTATGGATTAAAGTTGACTAACTAAATGAGCTAAGTTGAGCTAAGATATTGGTATTGATATATGTCATATGTACGAGCATGTCAAATGTTATTTGCATTGGCTTCTTGGCTATGATGTAAGATAGTATAATTTAACTAACTACCTGCTAGGAATGGTTATTATGTTAGACTCTACTTATCTTTGCTATTTGGTTATCCACTCTTATTTAGCTTACAGTAAGCTAAGGAGACAAATTGTTTGATACTTAGGTTATGAAGGAATTTTAGATAGGACATTACATTAATAAGGCAAAAAGGCTTTAGAGCATTAGGTGGAGATAGTTTTCCCTTAACAAGTAACAAGTGGCTAGCGGATACAATTGGAAGTAGCTTTGTAAGGAGATTAGCATGTTACATATGGATTTCGATACAAAGATTGTAAATGTCATATGGACTTGTTGATGGATTCATGTAGTGTATAGGATTATATAATTGTGATAGTTTAAGTTTAGCCTATTGTAGTAAAGGACTTTGTATTATTTGTTATGTTGAATAAGAAGGGATTTAAAAAATTAAGTGTTTTGTGAAGTTAAATGGTAGGTTGGATACAAGTTTCCCTTTATCCTTAACTTAAGGATAGCATAACGTACTGTGTTTAGACACTAAATGTTGAAAAAAAAAAAAGAAATTTAAGTAGAAGCCTTCAAGGCAAGGCATTATATGCATCATACAAAAAACTTTAATAATAATAATAATAATCTTGAACCCCTTAAGAACAGTTTAACCTACATGAATGATGTGACAACTAATATAGTATGATGCAAATTTGTGTTATGCATGTTTTAATTATAGGGTTAGATGTTGTTCAATCGAGTTGATTACTATGACCAAACAATATCAACAGACACTTGCAACAAGTATACAGTAGATATTTGAACCATGGACAATTTGGTTATTACATATTAACATGTTTTAACATTACAATCATACATAACTACTCATATACAAGCCCTTGCCTTAAATATATAATTTATTATCTTTAATTTAGTGCAAGTTAACTAAAAGCAAAAAGCAAGTATAGTAATTATCGTACTACTCACTTAGTCAAGTCATTCTATTGTTGTAATAATTTGAGGGCAAGTTCATGTTAAGATCGGTATCACTTGATATTAGTAAAGGAGAATACTAATATATATTTGGATAACTACCTATCTAATTGCCTAAATTCTTGGTAATTGCTATTTATAACTAAAACTTATTTTTATCATAACTTTTTTATTTTAACTTTAATTTTTTTGTTTTTATAATTGATTTTTATCATTTTGGAACATACTTTCTTGTGATGGGGTCCATTTTGGTCAATGGAACCTAAAATTTTAAAAATTGGGCTAGAAATTTTCAAACCTTTAAGTAATTGGACTTTCTTTGCTTCATTTGGTGTGATTTTGGGCCCTTTTGAATATTTTCGATCTCTATCTGGTTTATAACTTATTCTGGGCCTTAAAGGCATTATTGGCTTAAGTTAGTGTGATTTAAAACTTTTACTTGGCCTAATACCATTCTTTTAGTTCAAATGCTTAAAGAGTGTAATTTAGGTCATATCTTGAGTTGGTTTTCAGCATGGGCTTTTCAATTAGTCCAATGGGCCTAAGGACACTTAATGGGCTTGTTAATGAACTTTTTATTACACATGACTTGTTCGGTTTTCAATGCTTTTGGACTTATTTCAATTAATTGGGCCCCATTTGTATGAGCCTTAAATCTTACTTTTCTCATTGTATCAATCCTTTAATGCTTTGTACCAGGTCTTATCAATGGAGTAAAAGGGGTTCTTGGTCCAATCTTGGGACTATTTTAGTGATTTTTAGCCCATAACTTAGTCTAGGGTCTTAAATTAGTAATTAAACTAATTAATCAAGTCCACAATCTTAATTAATATGTCTAAATCATTATTTTATCAAATGAACTTGAATTTTTGTTGCTTCATCTAGTGTGACCTTCTAGAAGGGGTTCCTAGATGATTTTCTCTCATTTCTCCTTTGAACAATTGCATTTACTTACTAAATGTTCACTAAGGAGTATTTTTAGAAAATTTTGTCATGAGAAAAGTTGAAATAATCCTAGAAATCTAACTTCAAAGTTCACATCCAGCTTGCAAAATACTAACATCTTGTATTGCTTTGAGTTTTCTTTAAGTTTATAGGCTCACTCTTACATGTTACCAACTGTAAAAGAAATCTCTTACAACATTATATCTCATAGCCTTCTACTCCTATATTTTTACAAGTGTTTATAGAAGGAATTTAGAAAAAAATTATTGTAAATATTCTAGAAATTAACACATGAAAAACTAATGCTTTCGAGGAAAAATCTAATATACAAAAGTAAACAAAGGGAAGGAAAAGGATGGTAGGGATTTTTACTACAAATGGTGGTTCTTCTCTTGTGGCCTTCTCCTAGTTTCAATTTTAGGCTCCTTATACACCTTAAAGCCTTGTCTAAGACGTCTCCTTGGTGTATATGTGTAAGGGAAGAAACATGGATGAACTAGGTTTGATGTGGTGGTGTACGGTTGAGGTCTCTTACAAGGATGTTTGAGTAGACTTCTTTGTGGCATTTTTTTTATTTGGCATCAAGGGCTATTGATGGCTATCCAAGCTAGTTGTGGTTGATTTCTTGGCTCAACTTCAAGTGAAAATGTTGTCTAAATAGTAGTTGTAAGTTGTAGCCTTGATGTGGTGTCTTGATGTAGTTGGCATGAGGTGTTTAGAGGGAAAAGAAGTTGTGTTTGCTATAGATTTTTGTAGCCTTGTTGGGGTTGATTCTTGGGAGCTTCTTAAAGTTAAGAAAAGAGAAGAAAAAATAGATTTCAAAGTAGTGTATAGGAGGGGATAGTTTGAATTTGTTAGGAGGGGAGCGTGTTTTGCTTGCAGATATGTGAAAATAAAAGAAGAAAAATAAAACGTGTAGAAGACTTAAGCTTCTTTGGTGCAAATTGAGGCCAAGGACAAACAAGGTGGGTCATAGGGCTGGATCTAAGTTTGCTATAAGCTTAAAGAAGGTGATGGGATTGTGCAAAAACAGTAAAAATAAAGTAAGCAAACTTATGAACAACTTTGAGGATATGATGCACCAAGGAACTTTTGATGACTTACGACACAACTCAATATGACATATGAAATAGTCCAATGAGGTTACGTACTACCTAGTTTTGCTTAAGGATTAGGATAAAAGTGAAAAGAGTAAACAAGCTAACTATAGCAATGTTCACAAAAGGGTGTATTCAGTATATTGATGATAAGATGATAATTGATTATGTGGCTACATGTATAGCGGGTATTTATACCTATAAAACTAGGGTAACCTACTTATAACAGAAAAGACTAAAAGGATAATGTCTAAAAGAAGTAATGTATAAAGAATAATAAAGAGTACAAATGATAAATTAAGTAAATTAATGATTGGCACTGCAAATTCCTTTACGTAGGTCTAGGATATGTAGCAACAGCATATTGGGGATGCTTTTGGTAGAAACAGACAAAATAGTATGGTCATAATGGAGGGCCAAGTAGGGGTATTGAGTAGAGGTGCTAGGTAGACTTAGGTTCGTCCAAGAAAGAGTGGCTATAAATATGTATTATAGCTCTTGGCTTCTTGGCACTAATGTTACCGATTATGAGGTCAGCTTAATCAGGGTCGAGTAGGTGTGTGTGAGGGACCAAGCTATTAGTAGAACATTTAACTAATCGGCACACAACTTTTGAGAGATTTGTAGTTACTCGGCTCGGCAAAAGAAGTTGGTTGGTAACAAAGATTAGCTCGAATTTGGTAGGAGTGGGTTAGAGTAGGAGGATTCTCCTCGTTAGTCTTTCTATGTCTTGGGCTCGGTTATGGGTTAGAGGTCTAATAGCCTGATTGCTATCATTCCTTCCTGGTTGATTTGGATTTGGGATCAAATTCTATTGGTCTTCATCTAATGCTCCTTTAGGGTGATAGGGATTGAGGGTAGCAATGTTGAAAGCGTTCGAGAGCCCATAATCTTTGGGTAGTTCCAATTTGTAGGCATTATTGTTGATCTTCTAGAGGATTTTGAAGGGGCCCTCAACTCGTATGGATAACTTGTTCTTCCTCTTACTTGGGAACCTCTCCTTACTTAAGTGCAGCTATGTTAGGTCTCTAAGCCAAAACTGTATCGACTTCCTTACCTTGACCTTTTCTTACATTTTCTAAGTAGCTTAGTCGATTCTAGTGAGTAACCTTATCATAGATGTGTTGTAGGGACTATGCTTAGGCTCTCAAATTAAGGTCTTCTTGCTTGAATATGGGTACAGGGGTATGATTAAGGGGCAGCTTAAGATTAAAACCATAGATAACTTTGAAGGGGGTCTACTTGGTAATGTCATGTATTGTAAGGTTGTAAGTGAACTCTATCACGGGCAAATAGACCTCCTAATCAATTAAGTTCTTACCTATTGCAACTCGGAGAAGTGATCCCAAAGTATAATTGATTAACTCTATTTGGCCATCAATTTAGGGATGACAAGAAGTACTAAATAGCAGTTTAGTCCCCATTTGATGCCATAGAATAGTCCAAAAATGGTTCAAGAACTTTGGATCTCTATCTGAGACTACACTTCTTGGTATGCTAAGTAACCAAAAAATTTTCTACAAAAAGAGAGAAGTAATAGCTGAAACATCATTAGTCTTAGAGTAGGGCACAAAGTGTGCCATCTTACCGAATCTATCCATGACAACCATCACATAATCTTTTCCTTGGGCAGTTCTTGGTAATCTGAGGACAAAGCCCATGCTTAACTTAGTTTAGGGTTTGGTTGGGATAGGCAAAAGCATTGCTTTCCCTTGTTTGGCTTAGTACTTGGCTCTTTTGCAAGTATAGTCCTCAATGATTTAGTGCACGTCTTACCTCATTTTTGGCCAAAAGAGCCGTCCATTTAACAGCTCATATGTTCTTATCTCTCCAAAATAGCTAAAAAGTCCTTTACTGTAGGCTTTCCTGATAAGCAACTCCCTTAATGAATAGGTCAGCACACATAACTTTTCACCTCGGAAGAGATAACCATCCTCCATATGGTACTCATCTATTGTCCTTCCATTGGCATAATGCCTAAGTATAGGTATAACATGTAAGTCCTTTGGATATTGTTCTTTGATCCTTGCAAACCCTAACAATTTAGTCTACAGCTCTATTAAGAGAACATATCTTCTTGATAAAGCATCGACAACGATGTTGTTCTTGCCTTGTTTGTACTTTATCATAAAGTTGAATCCTTCTAGCAATTCAACTCACCTAACTTGTCGCTTTGACAGTTTAGTCATACTTCTGAAGTACCTTAAAGACTCGTGATTGATATAGATAACAAACTTTCTTGGCAATAGATAATACTACTACACTTAGAGCACTCGAATAAGGGCTAAAAGTTCTTTGTCATATACGGAGTAGTTCAATTGAGGTCTTTTGAGCTTCTCGTTGTAGTAGGTAATTAGTCAGCTTTCTTGCATTAAGACAACGCCTATACTAATGCCTGACGCATCATATTCCAACTCAAAAATTTTCTTGAAGTCGGGTAAGGCTAATATAAGTGCGGAAGTCAACCTTACCATCACTTCAAAAAAACTTCCTTCCTCTCTTTCTCCTCACTTAAATTCAATGTTTTTTTTTTGTTAGCATGGTAAGGGGAGCGACAATGGTGCTGAAATTTCTAATGAACCTTCGATAAAAGAGTGTTAGTCCGTAGAAACTTCTCACTTCCACATAAGTGGTTAGAGTTGGCCACTTTACAATAGCTCAAATCTTCTCATCATCCAATCGCAAGCCTCCTCCATCTACTACATAGCCTAAAAATACCACTTCCTCCTATTAGAAGCAACACTTCTTTAAATTGCTAAATAATCTTTCGACTTGGAGTACATTGAGCATGGCATGAGGATGTTTATAGGCTTGCAAGGTCATCACTATATACAAGGATGTCGTTAAAGTACCCCACAATACACTTCTTGATTAGATTCCTTAGCACGTGGCTCATTAATCGCATGAAAGTGCTCGAGGCATTTGATAAGCCAAAAGGTATTACTATCTACTTGTAGAGTCCATGTCGAGTTTTAAATGTACTTTTTTACTCATCTCCCAGCCTCATCTGAATTTGATGGTAACCAGACTTCAAATCAATCTTGCTGAAGACCTTAACTCCACTTAGTTCATCCAACATGTCATCTAACTTAGGGATAGGATACCAATACTTGATGGTGATCTTGTTTACGGCTCAGCTATCGATGCATATTCGCCAAGTACCATCCTTTTTTGGTACAAGGAGTGCTAGTACAACATATGAGTTGAGGCTTTCACTCACATATCCTTTCTCTAGTAGTTCATTGACTACCTTTGGAGCTTAGAAGCTTGCTTAGGATTCATTTGATAAGCTAGCTTGTTTAGCAAGGTAGCATCAAGTATTAAGTTAATGTAATGTTTAATGCCTTTGGATAGGGGTAATCCTTTTGGTGAATGTTTTGGAAATAGGTTGGCATATTCATCTAGTAGCTCTTTCACCTTAAGGGGTAGCCTAATTTGCTCCCTTAATTCTAATAGCCTTTTAACCAACATGTAAGTCGGTATGTTAACCTTTATATCTTCTCTAAGCTCAACTTTACTTAGGATTAAAGTTTGCTTAGATCCTCGAGCAAGTTTAGCCTACAGCTTGCTAACTTGACTTAGCATCAACATCATAGGGTTTAAAGTAACCTTCTTCCCATATTTCTCGAACACATAGTTGTTCCTAAATCCATCATGCATAACTCTTCAATTGAAAATCCAAGGTTGGCCAAGCAGCATATGGGTAGTACGTCATAAAGAATCTCGTTGGAATAACTCCTTACAAAGATTAGCAGCAATACTTACTAAGTGATATGCAGTACTCCTTTCTCATTCAGCCAATGCAACTTGTATAGCTTTGGATGTGTGATGGTTGGCTACTTTAACTTCTTAATCAGGTTAGCAGATGCCATATTGGTGTAACTTTGACTATCCACTATGAGTGCATACACATGGTCATTCACCTTGCAAGTGATGTGGAATAGGTTCTCCCCCCTGCTCCTCTTCGAGTGAGGGTTCCAAACTCATTGTACATTGTACAATTACAACTAACTTATCCAAGTCCTCAACAAACACATCTTCCTTGAATAGTTCATCCTCCTAAGTGGTTTCTTTCTCGGGAACAACCTCTTCCTTGGGTTCCTCATTAGTACTATTCACTTCATTAGTACAACCTGTTTAGTCCTGACATTTGTTCATTTAGTTAGTTTGTTACTTGGTAGGGCTCAGTAGCTTCCCTAAATAGGTTGGCTTGATTGATTAGGTCGGCTCATCGTGGGTCGAGTCGACATCTTTGTCCTACTCTATCTTTCCACTTGTTGGTTTATTCATATAGCCTCATCCATTGTAGTGAATTGCTGAAGTTCTATAATGTCTTGGATATCACTTCTTAATCTAGTGAGGAATCTGGATACTATTCGGGTTGATGACTCTTTTACGTCACAGTGAATCATGAATATTTAAAGCTCCTAAACATACTTGTCAATAGTTTAGCCTCCTTGCCTTAGCTCTTGAAGTCGAGCAAAAGCGTCTTACAAATAAGTATCTGGCATAAACTTGTTTTTAAGTATCCTTTTCATCTCAGGCCAAGTAGTAGCTTCTCTATATCCTTCTCATCTTCTCATGATTTGAAAGTTCTTCCACCATATGGTGATATATCCTAAGAACTTAACTGATGCGAGTTGCAACTAAGGAATGATAAGGCTAGTTGCTGAATGGGTCTAAGCTTATTAAAAGCTCAAAAAAGGAAGTGATGGGGAATGTGCAAAAAGAACAAAGGCGAATGAATAGTAAGCAAAAACCCAAGAATAGCTCTAATGAATATGATGCACTAATGGAACTTCTAAGGACTCATGGCATAACTTAATATGACATACAAGATGGTCTGATGAGATTACTCGTCACTTAGCCTTGCTTAAGGGCTAGGATAAGAGTGAAAGTAAGTGCAAACAGAGTAGTGTTCATAAGAGAAAAATTTCAAGTGTATTAATGCTCAATTTGTTGTTTACAGCTACAAGTAGAAGGGTATTTGTACCCGAGAATTTAGGGCAACATGCCTAAAAGGGAAAAGACAAAAATGGCATTTCGTAAGTAATGTATAAGATACAAAAGGGTAAAATTGAATATTCAAGGAAAATAATCATTGGTATAACAGATTTTACACATGATTCTATACACATAGTGATGCTGTATTGGTGATGACATTGAAAGATGCGGACAAAAAGTATAGTCATCTTGCTTATCTAAGCAGGGGTGGCTTAGTTAGTCTGGAGTTTCTCTATCTCGGCTTTTTGGTAAGGGAGACGCCGAGTCATTGGTCGACTTGGGCATGAGTAAGTAATTTATAACTCGACATACCACAAAGAGATGGGCAGTCATTCGACTCCGCAAAGAATACTCGGCTTCGGCAAGAGTCAGCTGGAGTAAGAGAATCTACCTTGCTAGGCCTTTTAGTCTTCAGGCTTGGTTACAAGTCAAAGGCTTAGTAGCGTAATTCTTATCATTCCCTTGGGTTAATTTGGATTTGAGAACAAATTCCAATGGTCTTTGATCAGCTCTCCATTAAGGTAATATGGACTGAGGTCGGCAATGTTGAAGGTGTTAGAAACCCCATAGTCTTTGGGTAGCTCCAATCTGTAGGCGTTATCATTAATCTTCTGAAGTATTTTGAAAGGTCCTTTAGCTCTTATAGATAATTTATTCCTCTTCTTGCTCAAGAACTGTTCTTTGCTGTGGTGTAGCCATATTAAGTCTCCGTACTAGAATTGTTTAGCCATCCTACCTTTGGCCTTCAGTTTCATTCTTTTAGCAACTTGGTTGATGTGGAGAGTGACTTTATCATAGATGTACTGAAGGAATTGTGCTCCCTATCTCTTGCGTTAGGGCACTCTTGTACTAGAATAGGTATAAGGGTGTAATCAAGGAGCAACTTGGGATTAAAACCATAGACTACTTTGAAGGGAGTTTGCTTAGTAGTGTCATGCACTGTTTGGTTGTAAGTGAATTCAACCATTGGTAAGTAGACATCCTAATTAGCTAAGTTCTTGCTTACTGTAGCTCGAAGTAATGGCCCTAAAGTGCGATTAACCACCTCTATTTGGCCGTCAGTTTAGGGGTGATAGAAAGCACTGAAAAGTAGTTTGGTCCCCTACTAATGCCACAAGGTCATCTAGAAATGGCTCAAGAACTTTAGGTCCCTATTGAAGGAAATACTTCTCGATACGTCGTGTAACCGCACAATCTCCTATAAGAAAAGAGCAGCAATAGTCGAAGCATCGTTAGTTTTAAAGCAAGGCACAAAGTATGCCATCTTGTTGAACTTATCCATGACAACCATTATAGAGTCTTTGCCTTGAGTAGTTTGCGGTAGTCCAAGAATAAAGTTTATGCTCAATTTGATCCATGGCTTCGTTGGAACAGGTAGTAGCATTACTTTTCCTTTCTCGACTTAGCACTTAGCCCTTTTACACATGGCACATCTTTTAATGACTCGATGCACATCTCTCCTTATTTTCTACTAAAAGAATTGACCACTTAGCAACTTATATGTCCTTTTCTCCCTAAATGGTTTAAACAGTCCTCTATTGTGGGCTTCCCTGATTAGTAGTTCCTATAGTGAACAAGTTGGCATGTATAATTTTCCACCTAGGAACAAGTAGCCATCTTCCACATGATACTCATCCACTATTCTTTCATCGATACATTGCGCAAATATGGGTCCAAAGTATGGATTCTCGAAGTACTACTCTTTGATGCTTGCAAACCTAAATAATTTGGTTTGTAGTTCACTCTAGAGTGCATTTCTTCTCGAAAGAGCATCTGCAACTACATTGCTTTTTCCTCATTTGTATTTTATTAGAAAATTGAATCCTTTACGGAATTCAATCCATTCTACCTGCTGCTTCAATAACTTGGTCTGACTTCAGAGGTATCTTAGTGACTTATGGTTAGTATATATGACAAATTCTCTCGGTAGTAAATAGTGCTGCTATACTTATAGTGCTTGAATTAGCGCTAAGAGTTCTTTGTCATACACAGAGTAATTTAACTAAGGTCTTCTAAGCTTCTCACTATAGAAGGCAATTGGTTGGCCTTCCTACATTAAGACAACGCCTATTCTAATGCCTGACGTATCACATTCCAGCTCAAATATCTTCTCAAAGTCAGGTATAACTAACATTGGGGTAGAGGTTTATCTTTCTTTTATTTCGGCAAAGCTCCTATCTTCCCTTTCTCCCTATTGGAAGTCCGTGTTTTTCTTCATTAGCTTAATAAGTGGGGTGGCAAGGGTATTGAAATTCTTGATGAATCATCTATAAAATGAAGCTAATCCATGGAAACTTCTCACGTCGGTACAGGTAGTAGGAGTTGGCCATTCGATGATTTCTCGGATCTTCTCATTATCCATTCGTAAGCCTCCTCCACTTACTACATAGCCTAAGAATACTACTTCCTCCTAGCAAAAGCAACATTTCTTCATGTTGTTGAATAATCTCTCGGTACGAAAGATATTCAATATGGCTTGGAGATGCTCGCAGTGACTTGGCATGTCTGCACTACAAACTAAGATGTTGTCAAAATACACCAAGACATACTTCCTTATTAGATGTCTTAGTACATGGTTCATCAACCTTATGAAAGTGCTCGATGTATTCAACAAGCCAAATGGCATAACCA
The DNA here is from genome assembly GCA_024138015.1 of Lumnitzera littorea. Taxonomy (NCBI): domain Eukaryota; kingdom Viridiplantae; phylum Streptophyta; class Magnoliopsida; order Myrtales; family Combretaceae; genus Lumnitzera; species Lumnitzera littorea. The sequence continues at coordinate 86,651,509 of JAMXBB010000006.1, read as the reverse complement.
TCTGCTCATAAAGTCCATATCGAGTTTTAAATGCAGTTTTCTACTCATCTCTTGGTCTCATACAAATCTAATGGTGGCCAGATTTCAAATCAATTTTGTTGAAGATCTTGCCTCCACTCAATTCATCCAGCATGTCCTCCAATCTAAGAATAGGATACTTGTATTTGATTGTGATCTTGTTCATGGCTTAGCTATCTACATACATCCGCCAGGTTGCATCCTTTTTCGGCACTAGAAGTACCGAAACAACACAAGGGCTGAGACTCTCCCTAACATACCCTCTTTTTAGTAACTCATTGACTTGACGTTAGAGTTCAGAAGCCTGTTTGGGACTCATTTGATAGGCAGACTTATTCGGCAGCATGGCACCGAGTATTAAGTCAATGCAGTGTTTCATGCCTTATAGTAGGTATAACCCCTCGAGTAACTCTTTTGGGAATGGATCGGCATATTTGTTTAGCAACTCTTTGATTTCATAGGGTAGTTCACCTCACTACTTCATTTCTAGTAGTTGCGTGACCAACATGAGGGTAGCTCATCAGCATCGATGGCCTCTTAGAGTTTGGCTCTATTCATCACTAGAGCCTTCTTCGATCTGTGAGCAAGTTTTGTCAATAGTTTGTTAACTTCTCTTGATGGCATTGAGTTCATTGTAATCTTTTGGTCGTCCTTTTTGAACACATACATATTCTTGTATTCGTAATGGATTACTATCCTATCAAATAGCCATGGTCGGTTGAGTAACATGTGCAAGGCGTACATAGGCAACACATCGCAAAGAATCTCATTGGAATAGTTTCCAATTGTGATCAGTAGCAATACCTGCCGATGACATATAGTGCTCCCTTTTCACTCAGCTAATGCAACTTGTATAGATTAGGGTATGCGATGGTCAGCAACTTCAACTGTGTAACTATTTTGGCTGATGCCATATTGGTGCAACTTCTACTATCTACAATTAACGCTTACGCCTAGTTATTCACCTTACAGGTGGTATAAAACAAATTCTCCTTCTACTCCTCCTCCCATAAGGGTTCTAAGTTAATGGTGCATTAGATAACTAGGACTAACTGATCCAAGTCCTTGGCAAACATGTCCTCTTCAATGAGTTCTTTCTTAGCATCTTCTTTCTCGGTTGTGATCTCTTCCTCCTTAAGTTCCTCATCTGTACTTTCTACCTTCAGCTTTGTGACTTCTCCCTTCATCACCATAGTTCTTTGGCTCGTCTTGCTACTAGACACTTGCCCCTTCTCATAAGTTCGAGTTAGCATGCTACAATTAGGTTGGCCTTTTTGGTCGGCTTGGACATCTACCTTTTAGGTTAGCTTGGTACTTGGCTGAGCTCGATGACTTCCCTATCCGAGTCTGCTAGTCGGCATTTTGGTAGGTATTCGGCTTCTTCTCTACTTCTTTAATCGTTAAGTTATTTGAATGGCTTCATCTGTTGTTGTGAATCATTGGAGTTCTATAATATCTCGAATATCACCTCTCAATCCCATGATGAATCTAGAGATTGTTCGCGTTAGGGATTCCTCTACTTCACATCGGATCATGAGCATTTGGAATTCCTAGACATACTCGTCAATTGTTCGGTCTCCTTGTCTTAACTCTTGAAGCTAAGTAAAAGTGTCTTATAGATAACTTTCCGACACGAACCTGTTTCTAGGTATTCTGTTCATCTTGGGCTAAGTATTAATCTCTTAATAGCCCTTTCGCCTCCTTATATCCTAGAAATTCTTTCACCACATGGCGACATATTTGGAGAATTCAATAGCAGCAGTTCTCACCTTCTCATAATCCTCATACTGATAATAGTTAAAAATACGCTCTACATTCTCTTCCCATTCCAAATATTCATTAGCATTCCTAGATTCATTGAAGCTCAAAATTCGAAGCTTCACATGGTCAAATGCTTTGGAAACTTGAGCTTGCTCTTCTTTAAAATACTTTTCCTCATCCTCTTCATCTAATTCCCTTAGGTTTATCCTTTGTCTTACTCCTCCACTTCAAATTGGTTGAGTTGGGTTTTGACCTCTAACAGGTTAAGCGACTTGTGGGGTATTCTATGCGGCCTCAATCGGTTGGCAAGCCAACGCTTAAATAGCTTAGGTCAGATCTACTAAAAGGTTAGCCACCTCAATTAATCTCTTGTCAATGCTCATAAGGGTTACATGAGATTGTTGTCCATGATGTATAACTCTACTGTTGTCATTTCTAACACTAATGTTCATACTTAGGTCAGTCATTTTCTCTATAGATTCAAGGTTCAAACTCTTCAAATAGGTGATATAGCAAATACTTTCACAAACTAGAAAAAGTAATAGCTGACAAATACAGAAAATCAAACGACATAAGGACCTGCTCTGTTCCACAAATGCAACATAGAGGAACTTCAAACACAAACCACAACTTAAACAAAACCACTGCTCTGATACCAAGATGATGGGAATTGTGACCAAGGATTGACAAAGCTGGTCGCTGAATAGGTCTAAGCTTGCCGAAAGCTCGAAAAAGGAAGTGATAGGGAATTTGTGAATAGAACAAATGCGAATGAATAATAAGCAAAAACCTATGAATAGCTCTAATAAATATGACGTACCAATAGAACTTCCAATGACTTACGACATAACTTGATATGACATATAAGATGGCCCGGTGAGGTTACTCGTTACCTAGTCTAGCTTAACGGTTAGGATAAGAGTGAAAGTGAGTGCAAATAGAATAGTGTTCATGAGAGAAAAATGTAAAGTATATTAATGCTCAATCTAATGTTTATAGCTACAAGTATAAGGATATTTATACTTGAGAATTTAGGGCAACATGCCTTAAAGGGAAAAGACAAAAGGGTATTTCTTAAGAAAGTAATATACAAGATACAAAAGGGTAAAATTGAATAATCAAGGAAACAATCATTGGTGTAACGGATTCTATATGTGAGTAATCTACAACTTGGCATACCACAGAGAGATGGGTAGTCATTCGGCTTAGCATAAAGAAAAGAAGTACTCAGCCTTGGCAAGAGTCCGCTGGAGTAGGAGAATTTACCTTGCCAGGCCATCTAGTCCTTGAGCTTAGTTGTGGGTCAAAGGTCCAATAGCTTGATTCCTATCATTCTTTTCAAGTTGATTTGGATTTGGGATCAAATTCGAATGGTCTTTGATCAGCTCTTCATTAAGGTAATATGGAATAAGGTCGACAATGTTGAAGGTGTCAAAAACCCCATAGTCCTTGGGTAACTCCAATCTGTAGGCATTATCATTAATTTTTTGGAGGATTCTGAAGGTCCTTCAACTCTTGTAGATAATTTGTTCCTCATCTTTCTTGGGAATCATTCCTTATTGAGGTGCAGCCATACTAAGTCATTGTGCTAGAATTGTTTAGCTATCCTACCCTTGGCCTTCTCTCGCATTCTTCTAGCAGCTTGGTTAATGTACTGAGTGGCTTTATCGTAGATGTGCTAAAGGGATTGTACCCTAGATTTCATGTTAAGGTCCTCTTGTATGGGCATAGGTACAAAGGTGTGATAGAGGAGAAACTTAGGATTAAAACCATAGACCACTTCGAAGGGAGTATGCTTAGTGGTGTCATGCATTGTCTAGTTGCAAGTGAATTCAACCACTGGCAAGCAAACGTCCCAATTAGTCATGTTCTTACCCATTGTAACTCGGAGTAGTGACCCTAAAATGCAATTAACCATCTTTGTTTGGCCATCAGTTTGGGGGTAACAGGAAGTATTGAATAATAGTTTGGTCCTTAATTGATGCCATAAGGTCCTCTAAAAATGGCTAAAGAACTTCGAGTCCTTATCGGAGACTACACTTTTCGGCACTCCATGTAATTGCATAATTAACTGCAAGAAAAGAGCAGCAATAGCCGAAGCATCGTTAGTTTTAGAGTAGGGTACAAAGTATGCCATCTTGCTGAACCTATCCATGACAGCCATTATAGATTTTTTGCTTTGGGCAGTTTACGGTAGTTTGAGAACAAAGCCCATGCTCAATTTGATCTATGGCTTCGTTAGAACAGGCAGTGGCATTGCTATTCCTTTCTCGACTTGTCACTTAGCTCTTTTGCATACAGCACAACTTTCAACGACTCGGTGCACATCTTGCCTCATTTTTAGCCAAAAGAATTGACCACTCAGCAACTCATACATCCTTTTCTCCCTAAATTGTCAGGACAATCCTCCATTGTGGGCCTCCCTAATCAGTAGTTCCTATAGTGAACAAGTTGGCATATATAATTTTCCACCTCAAAATAAGTAGCCATCTTTTACATGATACTCGTCCATTGTTCTTCCATGGAGACATTGTGCAAATCCGAGTCTAAAGTGTGGATCCTCGAAGTACTGCTCTTTGATGCTTGCAAACCTAAATAATTTGGTCTATAGTTCAATTAGGAGTGCATGTCTTCTCAAAAGACTATCTGCAACTACATTACTTTTTCCTTACTTGTATTTTATTACAAAATTGAATCCTTTAAGGAATTTAACCCATCTCGCTTGCTGCTTCGATAACTTGATCTGATTTCGAATGTACCTCAACGAATCATGGTCAGTATATATGAGAAATTCTAAGGGTACCTTAAGGTTGTTGTTCATGGTGGATAACATTACTATTGTCATCCCCAATACCAGCATTAAGACTTGGGTCTATCATTTTTCTTTGAAAATTTTCGTGTTAATCTTTGAATCTAAGATACAATTAACACTATTATTTGAACTTAACAACACACATACCTTTCACTCAAATGTCCAGTTAGCTTGTAAACACTTTAACTATATTGATGAACAAATTGCTACACAAAAACTTCCACTGTTCTTAGATGTCCGAAATAGGGCAAAATAGAGTATACTCAAAACAAACTACCACACTTTCTTACTTGCTCAAACACCTCAATGATTCTCTTCACAACTTCGACATACTACTTTAGCAAACACTACATAAAACACAAATATAACTTACCTAAATGAAACCTCCATGCTTTGATACCTAAATGGTGTGAACTAAAGCTAAGGACAAATAAGGTCGGTTGTAGGGATGGGTCCAAGCTTATCGAAAGCTTGAAGAAAGTGATAAGATTGTACGAAAATAGTAAAAGTAAAGTAAGCAAACTTACGAATAGCTTTGAGGATATGATGCACTAAGGAACTTTTAAGGACTTATGACACAACTCGATATTATGTACGAAATGGTTCAATGAGGCTACTCATTATCTAGCTTTGTTTAGGGGTTAAGATAAGAGTGAAAAGAGTAAACAAGCTAATGAGAGCAATGCTCACAAAATGGTATATTCAATATATTGATGATAAGATGATAATTGATTATTTGGCTACATTTATAGTAGGCTACATGTTAAGATGATAATTGTTTGAGAAACTAGGGTAACTTGCCTAAAACAGAAAAGACTGAAAGGACAATGTCTAAAAGAAGTGATGTATAAAGAATAATAAAGGGTACAAATAATAATTCAAGTACATTAATGATTGGTGTTGCAAATTCCTTCATGTAGGTCTAAGATACATAGTAACAACATATTGGGGATGCTTTTGGTAGAAACAGACAAAATAGTACAGTTGTAATGGAGGGACGAGTAGGGGTACTGAGCAGAGGTGCTAGGTAGACTTGGGTTCGTCTGAGAAGGAGTGGTCGTGGATATGTGTTGGAGTTTTCTGCTTCTCAACACCAATTTTGCGGATCATGAGGTCAACTTAGTTAGGTTTAAGCAGGTGTGTATGAGGGATAGGGTTATCAATAGAGCATTCAACTAGTCAGCACACAATTTTCATGAGATTTATTATTACTCAACTTGGCATAGGAAGTTGGTCGATAAAAAGGATTAACTTGGCTTCAGTAGGAGTGGGTTAGAACAAGAGGATTTGCCTCATTAATCCTTCTAGGTCTCAAGCTTAGCTATGGGTTATAGGTTTAGTAGCCTAATTCCTATTACTCTTAGCTAACGATATAAGAGGAAAAGGGGAAGGGGGAGGGTGAGGAAGTAGGGAAGAGGAGGGTTGCTTTTTCCTTGTTTACTTAATTTACATCAAGAGGGTTGCTTTTGCCTTATTTACTTGACTTACACCATATATGACATCCTTGCTCTTTTTAGGTAGCTAGTTTAGTTAGAGTTTATACGTAAGGGTGGGATTAGCTTTAAATAACAACATTCTCATAGTTAATGGAATAGGTATAGTCTTATCTTATAGGATTAATGCATTGTGTACTTGGTTAAAGAGGAACTAGCCATTATTTAGCAACTAGATGCATGGAATTGAACGGTTAACATATTATACAACATGTGTGCTAGTATGTGCATGACGCCTCATGCTAAGACGGGTGGGGTTTTTATTTATATATTTATTAATCTATCTATTTCATTTAGGCACTAAATAGTTTAACATAGTTATCTTGTATGGTTTACTATTTTTGATGCAAACCATGACCAAGAATAGACAAGGCTAGTTGCTGAATGAGTCCAAGCTTACTGAAAGCTCGAAAAAGAAGTGATGGAGAATGTACGAAAGGACTAATACGAATGAAAAGTAAGCAAAAACCCACAAACAACTCCAATGGATATAACACACTAATGGAACTTTCAAGGACTCATGGCATAGCTCAATATGGCATACGAGATAGTCTGGTGAGGTTACTCGCTACCTAACCTTACTTAAGGGATAGGATAAGAGTGAGATGAATGTAAACTAAGTATTGTTTATGAGAGAAAAATTATCAAGTATATTAATGTTCAATATGATGTTTACAGCTATAAGTATAAAGGGTATTTATACTTGAGAATTTAGGGCAACATGCCTAAAAAGGAAAAGATAAAAAGGGTATTTCCTAAGGAAGTAGTGTACAAGATACAAAAGGGTAAAAATGAATATTCAGGAAAAACAATCGTTGGTGTAATGGATTCTACACATGATTCTATATATATAGTGATGTTGTATTGGTGATGCGATTGGAAGATGTGGACAAAAAGTATGGATAGCTTGCTTGTCCAAGCAGGGTTAACTTAGTCAGTCCATAGTCTCTCTAACTTGTCTCTCGACAATGGAGATGCTAAGTCATTAGTTAGCTCGGGCGCACGAGTGAATAATCAACAACATAGCTTACTATAGAGAGATGGCCAGTCATTTAGCTCGGTATAAAGAGTGACTTGATAAAGAAGTACTCAGCCTCAATAGGAGTCAGCTGGAGTAAGAGAATTTGCCTTGCCAATCCTTCCAATCCTTAGGTTCGGCTGCAGGTCAAAGGCCCAATAGCCTGATTCCTATCATTCCCTCCGGGTTGATTTAGATCCGGGATCAAATCCAAATGGTCTTCGATCAGCTCTTTGTTGGGGTGATATTGATTTAGGTCGGTAATGATGAAGGTATAAAAAACACCAGTCTTCAAGCAGCTCTAATCTATAGGCGTTATCATTGATCTTCTGTAGGATTCTGAAAGGTCTTTCAACTCTTATAGATAATTTATTCCTCTTCTTGCTCAGGAAACAATCCCTACTAAGGTATAGCTATACTAAGTCTCCTTACTGGAATTGTTTAGCTATCCTACCCTTAGCCTTCTCTCACATTCTTTTAGTAGCTTGGTCAATGTGTAGAGTAACTTTATCATAGATCTGCTAAAAGGATTATGCCTTAGCTCTCGCATTAAGTTCCTCTTGCGTGAGCACAGGTATAAGGGTGTGATCAAGGGGCAACTCAAGATTAAAATCATAGGCTACTTCGAAGGGAGTTTACTTATTGGTATCATGTACTGTCTGGTTGTAGGCAAATTCAACCATTGGTAAGCAGACGTCCCAATCAGCTAAGTTCTTGCCCATTGCAGCTTAGAGCAATGACCCTAAAGTACGATTAACCACCTTTGTTTGGCCGTCAGTTTGAGGGTGACAAGAAGTACTAAATGGTAGTTTGGTCCTCAATCGACACCACAAAGTCCTCCAGAATTGGCTCAAGAACTTCGGGTCCTTGTCGGAACTACATTTCTTGGTATGCCATGTAATTGCACAATCTCTTACAAGAAAAGAGTAGCAATAGCTGAAGGATCATTGGTTTTAGAGTAGGGCATAAAGTATACCATCTTGCTAAACCTATCTACGACAACCATTACAAAATATTTACCTTAGGCAGTTCATGGTAGTTCGAGAACAAAGTCTATGCTCAATTTAGTCCATGGCTTCGTTAGAACTGGCAGTGGCATGGCTTTTCCTTTCTTAGCTTAGTACTTAGCCCTTTTGCACACAACATAGCTTTCAATGATTCGATGCACATCTAGTCTCATTCTTGACTAAAAGAATTGACCACTTAGTAACTCATACGTCCTTTTCTCCATAAAATGTTTGGATAGTCCTCCATTATAAGCTTCCTTGATCAGTAGTTCCTGTAGTGAACAAGTCCACACGCAAAATTTTCCACCTCAGAGCATGTAGCCATCTTCTACATGATACACATCTACTATTCTTTCATCAACATAATGTGCAAATATAGGTCCAAAGTGTGGATCCCTAGAGTATTGCTCTTTGATGCTTGCAAAACTTAAATAATTTGGTTTGCAATTTACTGAAGAGTGCATATCTTCTTGAAAGAGAATTTGCAACTACATTCCTCTTTACTTGTTTTTATTTTATTACAAAATTGAATCCTTTAAGAAATTCAACTTATCTTACCTGCTGCTTTGATAACTTAGTCTGACTTTAGAGGTACCTTAGCGACTCATTGTTTGTATATATGACAGATTCTCTTGCGAGTAAATAGTATTGCCACATTTGTAATGCTCAAATCAGCACTAAGAGTTCTTTGTCATACATAAAGTAATTTTATTGAAGTCTTCTGAGCTTCTCACTATGGATGACAATTGGTCAGCTTTCCTATATTAGGATATCACCTATTCCAATGCTTGATATATTGCATTCCAGCTCAAATATCTTCTCAAAGTTAGGTAGAACTAACACCGGGGCGGAGGTCAATCTCTCCTTTATCTTGACAAAGCTCCTCTTTTCCTTTTCTCCCTATTAGTAGTTGGTGTTTTTCTTCGTTAACTTTGTAAGTGGTGTAGCGAGGGTGCTAAAATTCCTCATGAACCGTTTATAGAATGAAGCCAATCCATGGAAACTTCTTATGTTGGCCCAAGTAGTAGGAGTCGACCACTGGACAATTGCTTAGATCTTCTCATCGTCCATTCCTAAGCCTCTTTCACTTATTACATAGCCTAAGAATACCACTTCCCCTTAGCATAAGCAACATTTCTTCAAGTTATTGAATAATCTCTCAGCACAAAGGATATTCAATATGGCTCGGAGATGGTCACAGTGACTCAGCATGTTAACATTGTAGACTAAGATGTTGTCAAAGTATACTAAGATATACTTTCCTATTAGATGTCTGAGCACATGGTTCATTAGCCTCATGAAAGTGCTCGGGGCATTCGATAAGCCAAACAACATGACCATCCACTCATAAAGTCCATGTTGAGTTTTAAATACAATTTTCCACTCATCTCCCAGTCTCATACGAATCTGATGGTAGCTAGATTTCAGATCAATTTTGTTGAAAATCTTGGCTCTACTCAGTTCATCCAACATGTCCTCCAATCTAACAATAGGATACCTATATTTGATTGTGATCTTATTCATAGCTCAGTTATCTACACACATCCGCCAGGTTCTATCCTTTTTCAGCACTAGAAGCTCCAACATAGCATAAGGGTTGAGACTTTCTTTAACATATCCTCTCTCTAATAAATCATTAATTTGATATTGAAGCTTAAAAGCCTATTCAGGACTCATTTGATAGGCAGGCTTATACGGCAGCACGGTGCTGGGTATTAAGTCAATGTAATATTCTATGCCTCAAATTAGGTGTAACCCTTCGAGTAACTATTTTAGGAACAGATCGGCATACTCGTCTAGCAATGTAAGGGTTGGCCCATCAGCATTAATAGCCTTTTGGAGTTTGGCTCTATTCATCACCAAAGCCTTCTTCGATTTGTAAGCAAGTTTTGTCTGCAATTTACTAACTTCTCGGAAGCATCAGGTTTAATGTGATCTTTCGGCCATCCTTTTTGAATACATACATGTTCCTGTATCCATCATGGATAACTTTCTTATAAAACAACCATGCTTGGCCAAGTAACATGTGTGAGGCGCATATAGGCTGCACATGGTAGAGAATCTTGGAGTAGTTTCTAATTGTAATCGATAGTAGTAGTTGTTGGGTGACATGTAACTTTCCCTTATCATTCAGTCAATGCAACTTATACAGCTTTGGGTATGTAATAGTCGGCAACTTCAATTGTGTAACCATTTTGGCTAACGCCACATTGGTGTAACTTCTACTAACTACAATTAATTCTTGCACCTAATCATTCACCTTACTGGTGGTATGAAACAAGTTCTCCCTTTGCTCCTCGTCATGTGAGGGTACCATGTTCGTTGTGTATTGGACCACTATGATCAATTGGTCTAAGTCCTCAGCAAACACATCCTGTTCAATCAATTATTTCTTGACATCTTGTTTCTCGGCAGTGATCTCTTCTTCCTCAGTTTCTTCGTCATTACTTTCGACCTCTAGCTTTGGAATGTCTCCCTTGATGACTATTGTCCTTTAGTTTGGGTATGGAGAAGTCATATGTTTGCCTACTCCTCCACCTTGAATTGGTCGAGCTGGGTTCTAACCTCTAATAGGTTAAGTAGCTTATGGGGTATTTTGTGAGGCCTCAGTCGACCGGCAAACTAATATATGAACAACTCAAGTCAGATCTATGAAAAGGTTAGCCACCTCATCTAGTCTCTCATTAGTGCTCCCCTGTGATTGTCATCTATGATGGACAACTTCGTTGTTGTCATCTTTAGCACCAATGTTTATACTTGGGTTAGTCATTTTCTCCGTAGATTCAAGGCTCTAACTCTTCAAATAGGTGATACATTAAACACTTTTACAAACTAGAAAAAGTAACAGCTAACAAATACAACAATCAAATGAATGTAGTAACTTTCTTTGTTTCACACACACAAAATAGAGTATAAACAGAACTTTAAACACAAACCAAAACTTTAATAAAACCTCAATTTTGATACCAAGATGATGTGGACTGTGAGTAAGAACAAACAAGGCTGGTTGCTGAATGGGTTCAAGCTTGTTGAAAGCTCAAAAAGGAAGTGATGGAGAATGTATGAAAGGACTAATGCGAATGAAGAGTAAGCAAAAACTCATGAACAACTCCAATTGATATAACGCACTAATGGAACTTTTAAGGACTCATAGCACAACTCGATATGGCATGTGAGATGGTCTGGTGAGGTTACTTATCACCTAGCTTTGCTTAAGGGATAGGATAAGAGTGAGATGAATGTAAACCAAGTGGTATTTATGAGAGAAAAATTGTCAAGTATATTAATGTTTAATCTAATGTTTACAGCTATAAGTATAAGGGGTATTTATACTCGAGAATTTAGGGCAACATGCCTAAAAAGGAAAAGATAAAAAGGGCATTTCCTAAGGAAGTAATGTACTAGATACAAAAAGGTAAAAATGAATATTCAAGAAAAACAATCTTTAGTGTAACAGATTCTATACATGCTTTTGTATACATGGTGATGATATATTAGTGTTGCCATTGGAAGATGAGAACAAAAAGTATATACAGCTTGCTTGTCTAAGCAGGGGTGGCTTAGTCAATTTGGAGTCTCTCTATCTTGTCTTCTTGGTAAAGGAGATGCCAAGTCATTAATCGGCTTAATCATGAGTGAGTAATCTACAACTCAGCATACTATAGAGAGATGGGTAGTCATTTGGCTTAGTATAAAGAGTGACTCGGTAAAGAAGTACTCAGCTTTGGTAGAAGTCGACTTGAGTAGGAGAATCCACTTTACCAACCCTTCTAGTCCTTGGGCTTAACTGCGGGTTAAAGGCCTAGTAACTTTATTCTTATGAATTTTACTCCCACTTTCTCTTTGATATCAGATTGTGTAAGTTTAAGAAATTTCAGGGTTCCAAATCAATTTGACGTTTTAGCTAAATTTAGGGTTTCGTATTTAAGGTTTCATGATTTAAATTTAGGGTTAGGGTTCTTCAATCCTTTACTTAGGGTTTTAAGGTTCGTTTGTTGTTCGGAGCTATTATTTTAAGGTCTTTGGTTTTGAATTAAGGTTTTTGAATTCATTTTAAGGTTTTAGTTTTCAAATTTTTTTCATACGTGAATAAGGTCATATATACACACATACACTAACATATAGTGCAATTCACGCGTGTGGTGCAGAATTGTAATTTCATTAATTTAGTGTTTTAATTGGTTTAATTAGATTAATTTAACATTATACGAGATCTCATATATTTTAACATATGCATTTACAATTGTATTATATGTATATTTGTGCATATACACATTACATTAGTGTTAAGGATAAAAGTAGTAATTTTATTATTTTATTCCTTTAATTGGTGTAGTTTAGCTAATTGCAATTATTTAGGAATATCTTTAACTATTTGATATCAAATTCATTCAATTTATGAAAATCAACTTGAATTTACTATTTTAAGGTTTTCTTTTATGTTTAGGGTTTAATTTAGGGTATTATATCTCTAGGGTTTAAGTTTTAGGGTTTTTATTTAATTAGTGGTTATGGTATATGGCTACGTATTTGTAGGGTTTAGGTTTCTTGTATGCGATTGGAGTTTTCAAATTTTATATTGAGGTTTTCAAGTTCATTTTAAGTTCCTAAATAATACCCATTGGTACCCAAGTTTGATTTACAATTCTATATGTTAGTGAATTTTGACAACTTGGCATGCTGGTGATTTGGCTTTCCTATCTCTTAAAATGCTTCATGGATTCATGGTCTATGTGAATCACAAATTCCTTAGACCAAGGCAGTGCTGCCAAATAACTTATAAAAGCTCTCACCAAAGAGTGGAGATATTTTTCATAAGTTGGGTAGTTTAATGTTGCCCCTACTAAGTTCTTCACTAAATAGACTACATGATGTTTTTCTTACATTAACACAACATCGATTTTTATACTAGAATCATCAAATTCAACTTTCAAAATTTTAGTGAAATCAAGCAACACTAATAAAGGTGCAGTACATAATTTCTCTTTCAATTCATTTAATGTGTAGCAACGTTATTTAAGAAAATAATAAATAAAATAGGGATAGAAAAATCATATTAAAACCAATGGTAGATTTGTAAATAAGTGAAACTTTTTTTATTTACTAATATATATATAAATCTTTTAAAATCCTCCCTTAACTTATTTCTTCTTTCATTCTTACCTTAGCTTCTTCCTCACCAATGGGTTCTTCCACTCCTGTCCATAAAGCGCATTAAGAAACATAAGGTAAGCATTTTTCTTAAAGATTTTGTAGGGAAAAAGAAAAATGAATCATCATCCTTATAATGTGTATAATATGGGGTTTTCTCGCTAAAATGAAGGAAGAGACATTTAACCAGTAACTTGTTAGAGATTTTGAGTTAAAATTTGTTTTTGATAAAGGCTAAGGTTAGAATATTGTGTAGACCAATAAAAGGGGTATGTTAGGTGTGTTTCTTTGCAAGGGAAGTGGTAGTTTCAGCTTTATGAGATCTTTTTGCAATATTTAAGTTAAGATACGCATGTCATGTAATTTAATGATAGTAATGTCATTATGATTTGTGTTTGGACATTGGAAAACTTTATTTGGTGTGAGTTTAATGATGTTGGTGGATGGAGGAGAGGGTAAGATTGGTTTGGTGTATAGTTAAGCAGTTATGGCACGGTATTAAGAAGTTATGTGTTGTATGGTATATGCATTATTGGCTTATGAGTATGGGGTTAACGCACACCATACAAGGGTGATGTGCATGCATTTTGAGAAAACATGCCATATATGTGCTTTGGGAGATATAGTATGTGTGTGTATGCAAGCTTTAGGAGGCACAATGTATGCATGTGCTTTGGGAGAGACACATTATCTGTTTGTGCATGGCATATGGTTAAACTTGTGTACTTGGTGTGTTGACGTACACACATCATGTACAATGTGTTATGTTGTGTGTGTATGAGTGTATGAGCGATGTGCTTGTATGTGTGTTTAAGCCCCAAGTGTATTATTGTTAGGTAATGTTGGTATGCATGTGTATAATGGCAGAGTGGGTAGTTGTATATAGGTGAGAAGTCACTAGTGTGGGTGTTAAAGGGAGTGATTAGATTTAGCATTCAGAGTAAATTGAAGAGTTTAGTTGTAATATATTAAAGAAGAGTTTTAAGTTAACAACTGTGTTTGGAATCATGTACTAGGAGTTTGGTGCTGTAAAATTCTAGAAGATAAGTGATTTAGGTACATGATATTGTATGTTACTTGTGTGTTACTAGACTAGTGATTTAATCGGACTTAATGACTATCAACTATGATTAAATGTATGTTGTGATGTTATTAGGGTAGCATCTTGATGATCTATGCTTGACAATGTCTCGAGTAGAGCCTTGTGTAGAAATGATCTAGGTATTTTACGGTTATGATGTGTTATAGATTGCCTATTATCGGAGTTATAAGTTACTCCAAGTCTTATGACAACTAGATTGTGCTACTTACTGGACTAAATAAAGATAATCATTTGTTGTTACATTTTATTTACTTATTCCATATGGGAATATGTTCCTACTTGCTCATGTACATGTCTATGTATATTTTGTTCTAGGCATCGCTTATTCCTCACAGATTCCTTTTTTTTTTTTTTTCCTTTTTTAAGTTTTAGGTATAAGTTATGAGGAGTATGAGGACTATTACAAGAGGCATAACTATGATTATGCTTATGACCATTGGATGGAATTATGATTACTATTTTGATAATGGAAGTGGAATGGCATAGGCTTTAAGATTATAGCTTTGAGTTTAAGAAATGGGTTTCTACTTATCAATTTCACTTATTTGATTGTTATTTCTAGGAGAGTCACCAAAGACTCTAACTTATATGATATTCAATAATGTTAGGGATTTAGTGAATATGGGATAGTTATGTTTCAATTAATTGGTATCTTATAGTTGTTTCTTGTATTACAAGAATTTATAGATTGTCAATAACATTTACTTTACCAAACTAGATTTTTTACTTTGGTGAAAATTTTGGAGTTATTTGGGCTAACCTATTATTATTATATTTAAAGATAATATTTGATTGTTGGTAGACTTATTATATTTATTGTGGATATTAGACATGTAACAAGTTTAAGGGTTTAGGACAATGTAACTACTACTCGGGTGTTAAACACCATGAATGTTATGATTGGGGTGATGGCACAACAACAACAACATATTCAAAGGGACATGCAAGTGATTTAGGCCAATGTTGAAATGTGGAGGCAAGAAAGATAGGTTGCTAAGGAAGGTGGCTATGGTAGGAAAATAGGAGTCATTACTCTAGAT
The DNA here is from genome assembly GCA_024138015.1 of Lumnitzera littorea. Classification (NCBI taxonomy): domain Eukaryota; kingdom Viridiplantae; phylum Streptophyta; class Magnoliopsida; order Myrtales; family Combretaceae; genus Lumnitzera; species Lumnitzera littorea. The sequence continues at coordinate 86,636,107 of JAMXBB010000006.1, read as the reverse complement.
AGATTTGTCAAGTTGTCTTAGGACTTCAACCTTAAGCCCTATGATCCATAAGGGTAGATGCATAGATTATAGAGATGGAGAAAGCTTTTTCATGGTTGAAATGCCTAGGAATAAGAAGGTTAACTATGCAGTGTTTTTCTTGAAAGGAGATGAAACTTTATGGTAGGTGAGTGCTTCCTGCACTAGCATTGCAGCCGTTAATCCTATGACATGGGACATGTTAAAGGAGCTCCTTTAATCCTACTTTTTCCCTAGTGGCATTAAGGAGCAAATGGAAACTGCCTATTAAACCTTATAGCAAGGGAGAAAATTTATAGCAGGTAGAGTTTAACCACTTAGTTTGGCTTTTGCTAGAGGTTTATGAGAAGGGACAAGAGGTCTCGAGCTAGAAGATTTGTATTTAGTTTAAAACCTGATGTAAGAAAAGGTGTTAGGGTTTTAGCTCACCAATTATGTTGAGTTAGTGGACAAGGTGATGTGCACTGAAGAAAATATGAAAAGGAGGAACTGTTGGTAAACAGGGTAAGAGTAACTAGGTAAGGAGTTGATGTCAAATTACATAACGTTTGACAAAGCCAAGAGGCTGACACAAGGTATTGTGTTTAGGGAAGGAGGTGGTAAACTAATGGTTGCATAGGCTAGATTAGTTATGGTGCCAGTGCCTAATCCATCTAAACTACCAATGCTACTACCAAGGAAATGTATATACTACTATGGACAACATGATATTGTAGAATGCAAATGAAACCGAAGGGCATGTATCTTGTGTGGTAAGATTAGGCATGTTAGTATGGACTATAAGGAGTGGAATCTTTTAGATCAAGACTTCTTTAAATGTAATCAAAGGGGTCAAAGAGTAGCCTACTATAAAGATCCAAGAAACCAGGTACCTTAAGGAACCTAGGTAGCTAGACCCTAGGTTGCTACTCATACAGCATGACCTTAGCACCCAGGACCTTGCCAAAGAGTTCTAGCTAAGGTCTTTGTCCTTTAGCACCAATACACCACATATGTGTATCACTCATGTTTTGTTTGATAAAAATGCATCTCATTCTTGTGTTGTTTTGTTCATGGATGCACTGTTATCTGTTGATAGCCTTTTGGGGAGTTGGAATGAATTGAGATTGAGTTTGTTTGAGTGTTAAGATTAAGTTGAAAGGGAGAGTGTTGCCATGATGTGGCAGTCAAGGATTAATTTGAATTGATGAGTCAAAAGGAAAATAATAAGAAAATGACACCTCATGCATTGAAAAATTAAGAAAATGACATATATAATTCACATGTCAAATTTTTATAAATCCTAATCCATTTGGAAAATATAAATAGGGTTGTACACTTCAAAAACAACATTTTGGAAGTCTTGAAATAAAAGAAAAACACTCAAGAAAATATTGAAAAAAATTACAAGAAAAGCAAGAAATCTAATCAGGCCAGTTCAATAGGTTGTTGGTGTCTAGTTGTGGTGGCCATTTGTGGTTAAGGAAAGCACCACCAGAGGAGGTGTTCCGATAAGGTTGGGTGACCAAAGGCGGTCGGTTCAGGTGAAACAAATTGCCGGCTGAAACTTTGTAAATTTTGTAAAAATAGCAATGATGTTATTTAATTATGGAACTTAGTTTTCTAAAGTTATTTTATGTGTAGATTAATGCAATAATTTTATTTTAGTGAAATAATTATTGAAAATATAAGGTCTTTAAGAAATGGCTCTATTTGGGAGAAAATTGAATTAAATTTTAGAAATATTAAATAATATCCTTTCAAGTTGAAAATTTGTACATAACATACCTAATATATGTGTTTAATTGTAGTAGCAATAACTTTTTAAAATAATCATGTTTACTATTTATTGTAATTATTTTGGATAAAATTGGCAATTTTGCTCTTTTATTGAATTAATTAGTTTTTAACAAAATCAAGGCACGAGCCTTATGTATTATGATTCCTGGAAGCTCATAGTGATGTTTGGAACACTTGAATTTTACCTTGTGATTAAATTCATCTATTTATTTGATTTTTACTAATTTTGAGCTAAAATCGCTATTTTTGTAAAAATAGATAATAACTAGTTTAGTGTAATTTATGGTCAATAATTAACCTACATATTTTTGTGAGTCTATAGAATTTTTCATGAAATTAATCAGGCTCGTATACTATTTATTATGTATTTTCCTAATATAAGCTTATATATTATCTTAAAATGTAATATAGTAGTTAGTACTAGTAAGATACTTGTCAAATTTATGTAAAATGAACACAATGGGGTATATTAAGGGCTATTGGATAAGTTTGGAAAGTGTGATTTTTGAGGTTTTTAGTTCAATACTAAAGCTTATTTGAGTTAATTATAGAGTTAGGATAACGTATAGTTGAGTCGTAATAAGAAAGGGTGTTTTTGGACTTTTGAAAATATTGATAGACTTGATTCTTAAGATATCTTAATAGTAATCAAAATAATGATTGTGGCAATATAAAGTTTATTGAAATCAGATAAGAAATGAGTAAGATATGGTAAAATGAAGTTTAAAAATGTGGAAATGAAAGCTTATAACAAATCGAGTTTGACTCATACTTGATTTGAAGACTGTGATATATTTTCATAGGTGTGATAAGTAAGAAAAGACTACATAGCAAAGTTTAAGATTTTGCACTATTGCTAAGCCCAAGTAAGTGGATTGAACCCATGCTCGGAGTATATATATTACTACTCATAACACTATGTGCTATTTGATGCCGTGTTGATTGAATATGAGTATATCTTAGGTGAACTGATATATTACTATGGTGAATGCTGATGTGATGATTTTGAATGATAATAACTGTTTCTTGGTTGAATTATCATGTTGCTACGTTAGGTGAAGAATTGTGTTTATGAATAATTGTGTTAACTAGGGATATTGAGTGATCGTTAACTCAATCTTTGGGGTGTTCACTTAAGTGAACCTTAAGTAAGACACTAAAATTCCGCTATGGAGAGTTTGAAAACTAAAATCAAATAACTAGGTTGAATAAAACTTAAAGATTGATTATGTTGATTGATATTCTTGAGTTGCTATTGCATATCATGGCACGGCACAGCATGGCAAAAAAAGGGACCTATAGGTTAGAACTTTTAGAATGAGGCTTCTAAGTGATCATAGAAAGAATATGGTTTTATGAATTCAGTTTTTGGAAGCATATAGATTACATTGCTCAAACATTGTGACTATTTTGATAGTTAAATTTAGTAAACTACAGTGTGTGGTCTAATTTAGTAGTGTTACACTTTAATTTGATGAACTACAATGTGTAGTCTAAATTTGTAAAGCAAATTTGGGGCTCTTACTCCTAGGCAACTCCTTGTTGCCTTTTTTGAAAATGGTAGACTATAGTGTGTAGTCCAATTTGGTAGGAGTCCTACTCTCAGGTAACTTCTTGTTGCCCATTGGTTCTTAGACGTTGAATCCAGATACTTGGTTATGTCAACTAATCAGAAGAAGATTGGAAGGCATAGGATATCGGTACCGATGCATGTTACGTACATGAGCATAACATGCTGCATTGCTAACTGTAAATGTCTGGTTGGGTGGATGCATGTGTGAAGTTGAACCTGCAGGTTATGATTGGAAATGTTTTAGTTATGATATGCAATATTGTCTATGTTATATTGTTTGTTATCTACTCTCACCCAGCTTTAGTAGATGAGGGGATAAAATGTTTTATCCTTAAGTTAACTGCATCGTGAAAGGCCTAACACTAAGGAGGGATATATATATATATATTGAGAGCGTAAGTTAGAGTCAGTGACTTTGGTATGGAATCTGTACTAAGTCAGGAATCCTATTATTATGAAGATGATAAAGGAAAAATTTGGTTCATGTTTTGATGTAAATATTATGTTGTATACATAAGTTATAATAAAATATCCAGCTAAACTTCGATGTAGCAACCCCTTTGTCATGTAAACAATGTTGTCTTTTGATGAATGAGCATATTGAGTTAAGTTTTCAACAGGTATTCCTGTGTGATGGTACATTTCGTGCTATGTCGAGATGTGACATTTTAAGTCAGCTTTTGAAATGGGTTCATTATTATTCTAATGGGCTTAGGGTATTCTTAATGGGCCTTTAAATAGACTTTTTTGTTTTGTATTAGCTACTAGTCATGCTTGATATTTAGCTTTTTTTATCAGTTTTGGCTTGACTTATGGTTTGTAGCTCATTTTTGCTATTTAAGGCCTACTACTCAAACTTGACTTAATTGTTTGGACTCAAAACTTAACATATTTTCATAGGTGTTTTATGTTATGTTTCAATTCTATTTAGTGGCATTTCTTAGGCTACTCGAGTTATCATTAGGCCTGATTCATGATTCCTAGCTTGATTTTGTATCTAAGGTTTAAATATAGTAGTTATCTTACTTAAACAACTCCCAAACTACTATAATCTTACCTAAATCATCATTTTAGTAAAAGGAAAAGATGTGGCTAGCTTGCAATCAACTTTGTCATGGCTTCCAAGAGGGGTGTTCTAAGATAAAAACTTTGGTTTTCTTGTTATATTCACTCCTAGCTATCTAATGAGCATTTAGTAGTATTTCTAAGACAATTTCAAGAGAAAAGTCATAAAAATCCTAGGAATATGCCTATGTGGTTCAATCTACTTATATGTTGGTGTAAACTTGGAATTTTCTTCCTTTATCTTTGGGGTTTACAAGCTTACATGTTACAAATATCAAAATATACAAGAGTCTCTACATGAAAAGTACAAGTTTAAAAACTCTCTAACACATAACCTATTACATGAAAAAGCTAGAATACATATACAACTAAGAAAAAAAAGACCTTTCTACAAAGGAGGTAGTTTCTTGCTTACTTCAACTACTTAGTTTTTGGTTTAGCTCCTTGCTCGACACTCCACAATGCTCCTAGCTACTCCCCTTTGTTAGCTCCTTTGTCCTCACTCTGAGTGTTGAAGATGGTGGCTTGAAGTGGGAATGAAGAGTGGCTATTTAGAGATAGAGTGATGGTGGAAAATGAGTGTTGGTTTATGTAGAAAAAGGAGGTTGAAGTTGTAAACCCTTTGGGCTTTCAGATCCGAACTTAAGGTTGAATATAGGAGTAATTGGATAATTCTAGGAACCACTCATGATATAAAGATAAAAACCTTAAATAATAAGTTGCAAACCCTAAATAACAAGTCAAAAAACCCTAAAACCTTAGTTGTACATGTGAAATCCTAGAAATCCTAATATGTAGGAACCTTAAAAAGGATAAAAAATTGCTAAGAGCTTGACTAAAACCTTAATTGGAAGCTCAAAACCCTTGTTTGATAAATAAACCCTAAATATATTCCAAAACTATGTGCCTATGAGAACAATTGCTCTATTCACTTGCAAACTCTAAACCGCCTATCTCGTATGTGATTTGGAACCTTAACTAGCCTTATATACTAAAGGACTCTAGCAAGCGAGAAAATATAGGTCAATGAACTTAATTAAAATTATAAAACATGACAAATCAACTTCAACCAATCTGTAGTTGATAGTCAAGGTCGTGGATTCATATTTTTATTTAATATTAATAAAAATTCTCTATGGTCATTTGATGGGGGTAATGGAAATAAAGATAAGACCAAGTAGAGGTTAGTGGTTTGGATTGTGTATCGATACGGTCAATCTCCGCCGGTAGAAGAAAAGGTTTAATTACACCTTAATCATGCCTAAAATTTCTTAATTAGGCTTAATCATGATTAACTAGCTTAATTACCCATTAAGACAATTAGAATATTTTATAATTGGGATATTTTGGAGACAATTCCTTAACTTATTTAGCAAAAATCATGAAAAGCAAGTTGTCCCCCTACTCTTTGTTTTACTTTAACCAAAAGGAGAAAAACCTTACCTCCTACTAACCTACTCTCTCTCTCCCATTGTTGTCCCCTACCGACCCTTATCTATCTTCATTTTCATTTTTTTTCTCTCAACAAGCTCACATACACCCTTAACTAAGGCCAAAACAACCCCTTCCCTTCTTCTCTTTTCTTTCTCTTGCATCAACTTTGGACCACCACTGCCTAGCCTTTTTTCTCCACCATGACCACTCCAGTCAACAAACCACCACCAAGCCACCTCAAACACTTCCTCCCCTACTAGGCTGACTTCCCTTATCATTCTTAAGAGGCACCACATTGTCGAAAAAGAAAAGGAAAATTAATTCACCCACATCCTTGCACTAGGTAAACCAACTCCTCTTATCTCTTTAAGATTTATACATATAGTTTATAGTTTCTTGCATGTAGGATTTTACACACTTATTTTTTTTTTTTTATTCAAGAGTGATAATATAGTTGAGTATTAAGTAAGCTCATGTAAAAGATATCAAAGAAAAGCTCCATTTAGCTATGATAAGCTATTCATGTACACAAATAAGTAGAGATAGTATAATAACTATAAGAGACTTGCATGAAAACTCCATGAAATCCATGGAGCCTTGCAAGCTACCCCTTCCTTAGTGTAAGTCCATCTAATTTCCATCGTATTATGTAATTATATTAGTTTAAAATGAATAGAAATGTGAGTAAAGTAAGGAAAGAACTTAGAATGAGTGTTGGATGGAAGTTGATGAAGGAAACCCTAAGAGAACCCTTCTTGGTCGCCACTATTAATGAAGTTAATAAACTGCAAATTGTGCTTTATTATTGTAATGACATGATTAGTTAGTGTAAAGCATGATTTAGGATGTAACCAATTAAGTTAAGTTAGGTAATGTTGAGTTAATGACCTAAACTAGCTTAGTTAGTAATTAAGGCCTTAAAAATAAGATTAGAAGCCCAATAAATATAGAAGTCAAGATCTGAACACTCTTAGAAATTGAACCTATCTTAAGGCTTTTAGTAGGTTTAGGCTCGAAATAACAGATAGGATTGCATTAAAGGCCTTAAGATGGTAAAAAACTAAAAATAAAGCCCAAAAACAATAGGACCAAATATGATCCCTAAGTTAATAGACTCATAAATTAATATATTAAAAGCCCATCTAGTCCAAAAGCCGATTAGAACTAACCTCTATAAGCCCCTTAAGTGACATAAGGCCTAAACTAGCAAACAATTTAGGCTCATAAGAGTAAAGTTAAAGCCCAATTAAATACTTTAGGAAATAAACTAAAAATTCATCTTGAAAATACTTAAATGAAAGCCTAAAGGCCCAAGTGTAAGGCCTAATACTCAAAATTAAGCTTAAAGCCTAAGATTAGACCTAAACCCTAAAGTAGTCAAACTAGCACATTTGAAAAAGATGGAAATCAACTATAATAATACGAAATTCTAGCTTAAAATAAGAAAGATATGACCAAAATACAAAGTAAGTAGAATCGAGGATCTATAACAAGGCTAGTAAATAGACTAAGTATAAGATGAGTGTTATTTACTTTAATTGTCTTACTCAATGATTTCAATACTGATTTCAGGACCATAGAGGATTATTGAGATTGTTAGATGCTATGGCTGACTGAGTATACCACCCTTAGAGTGCCATGTGATTATATTTGATAACTGAATTGGTTGCATGTTGGGGTTATCTACGAATTCGTATGTACTTGAATTGATTCACTCTTGCTTATAAAATTCCTTAAGACATTCTAAACGTAATTGTTTACTACATTGGCACTTAAGATATTGGAGTGTTTGAATTATGCTTGCGCAATCACCCCAAGAATCTAAATTAATAAATTATCTGACCTATAAATGAATCGATCATACATCACATCTTCCTTGCACAAAGAGTAAGGGCATCAACACTACACAAAAGAGTGGAAAATTATGCAAATGGATCCTAAAATTATATTATTTTGTTGAGTTGCTTTAGCACAATGTATTCATGCGACATGGTCTTACCTTAAATTTTGAGAACTACTTGGCTTTGCGAAGTGCCACCTTCAATTTATTACGGAGTCGTATCTACTACTATAGGTGGCTTGATATGATGAGAATTTATGTTAGGATAGTGATTGTGGATACTTGAGTCCCAATGTGCCTAAATACTTCCTAACTAGGGCAACAATGGACATAAAACCATACTTTACACAATCATTGATTCGATGTGTACAATGTTTGCATTCACATGCTTGTTGCTATATTCATATGCTTATTAATAAACTTGTTTGTACTTGCTTATCGATAAGGTATGAAGGTTATTTACTAAGCTAGTTGTTTTCTTATACCCCTACAATTGATTATTATATGTTGATTTTTGGTTAGTGTTAGGCTAAGGGATGCCCAAGGTGAGTCAAGCTAGCTTTTGGGAGTTAAGTGGGAAGGTGAGAGCATGAGTGAACTCAAACTTTATTTTTGGACCCTTTGGAGTTGTCTATGTCTTTTAAAGAGTTTAGTAGCATATAAGACTACCATAGTTTTTGTTGGTATTTCTATGATATGTTTTGTAAACTTATTAGAGGGATAAGGATCCTTAAACCTGATAATTGAGTTTAATTAATAGAACTATTTATCTTATGTTGCTTTGCTATTATTACTTAATATTAGTCCCTTATGGAGGTGAAGGTTGTAGTGGAAGCCTTGTATATATGAGAAAACTTCATAATTAATAGTAGTGATTAGTCTCGAGTCTTCTTGTGGTATATGGTGGTACTACCATGACTAAGGTGCCCCTCAAGTCATGATAGAAGTGGTGATGTCATGTGGCCAAGAAGGTATGGTGGAGTAGGGTTTCATTTAGGTTGGGGAACACTAAGGGAGTTTTGTGTGATGAAGTAAAGGAAAAATGAAAGGGAAATGTCTATGGTTTGTGGGGGAATATGGGCAGACATGAATGAGGAGTTTAGGGCATCTTTTTGGATGTTTTAAGATCACAAAATAAGGGGGAAATGGGGTATCTATGTAGGGGAGTGTATTGGCCTTGATAAGAAGGAAATTAGGAAAGTGTGTTGATGGGATTAGGGAGAAAATTCTACACACAAGACTTCCCTAAAGTGGTTACAAGTTAATTCTTCATCCTTAGCTTGCATAGGTAGTAATGTGTTTAACCAATTTAGGTAATTGATGTGTTAGAGTACAATCTTTTCACATAGGATGTAAGGCTTCTTTAGTTGGAAAGAAACAAGGTTGGTTAGTTTTTAATTGGGTGTAATATGCTTGGCTTTGTTGATTTCATACTTGAATTCTAAACACATGCATGTAATGGGGATGGGGATGGCATTATTAATTGGTAGGGTCGGGTGGGCGATGGATTTAGGTTAAGTTTTTTTGTTCAATTATTCTAATTAGGCACTAATTAATCTAATATGATTATTTAGTAATGTTTAGTACTTTATATTTGTTTTATCCTATCGAATTACATATGTTTCGGAAATTGTAAGGTTTTGAGTTAATTTAGGGTTTTAATTGAATTGCGGGTTCTAATTTTAGGGTTTAAAATTAGGCTTTTTGAATCAATATTTATTGTTTTATAGTTGGTTGCAGTTTCTAGTCATTATCTTAAGATCTTTGGTTTTGAATTTAGGCTTTTGAATTTAATTATCTATTTGAATTTAATTTTTGGCTTAAATTTACGTATGTCACTTTTATGGTTTTCGAATCCATTTTAAGGTTTCAAATTCAAATTTTTGTAATACAAAATAAGGTCACATATATATACCACACAAATCATGTGTAAGGTGAAATTATACTTTTATTGATAGTATTTTAATTGGTTTAATTAAATCAAGTTAACATTATACAATATTTTGTATATTTTTACGTATGTGATTAAAGTTATAATGTATGTATATGTATGTATAGCGCAATTATTCATGCAGGGGTAAGGATGTAATTTTATTAATTTAATACTTTAATCAATTCAATTTAAATCAATTGGTGTCATAAAGTATATGGTATGCAAAAGAAAATCATAAATGTGCATATACACATGTAACTAAATACATATTCATAGGGATGACTTCTTAGTTTTATGAACTTTATTCCCTAGCTAGCTTAATTTAGTTAGTTACTATTATTTAGGAACATTTTTAATCCTTTGATATTGAATTTGAGTGGTTCTGCAATATCCAAAGTCAATTTACTAACTTAGTGATTTAATTGGTTCAATTTTATGCCAATTGATATTATGTAGTATATCTTATAAATATTTATATGTGAAGGAAATTTACACATATATAGCACGATGCATACTCGTAGAGGCATTCGTAATTTTATTAATTTTACTTTTTACTAGCTTAATTTAGTTAATTGCTATTATTTAGGAATATCTCTAATTGTTTAATATCAAATTTTCATTATGGACGAAATTCAAGTTTAATTTGTTGTTTTAGCATTTTCTCTACATTTATAGTTTAATTTAGGGTTTAGAGTTTTCGTATGTAATTAGAGTTATTGAATTTTGTATTGAAGTTTTGAAGTTCATTTTAGGATTTTCTTTTTTATTGGTTTTAATTCCCTTTGTCTCGTTGGGTTTAGAGAATACCTATCGATGCTTGAGTTTGATTCTATATCTAAAACCTAAAATTTTCAAGGTTTTATAGTAACTGTTGATAGGCAATTTTAATATATGGCTCCAGTCAATCTTTAATAAAAGTACACTCTAGATTCAATAAGATACATATTTAATAATCTTAGATACAATTTCCTAATTCAAAGAGATATATTCTAGATACACCAAAAGATACACTTCTTAAAATCTCTTGGTCTCATCCTCTATAAATAGGAGACAAGACCCCCAGGTAAAAGAACTATTTCTATCCTTATCTCCATTTTATTAGAGGTTTCACTCTATACCCTTACTAACTTAAGTATTGAAGTGGTCACACTAGAGCTGCTTCTGATGCCCAACTAACCCTGTTTTGTCTTGTAAATCTCTCAATGGAAGCAAAACATTATCATCAATTTTCCGGTCCCCAGTTTAGATCCCCAAGCAACAAAAATAATTAAATTTTAATAATTAATATATAATAATAATAGTAATAAATAATCCATACAAGTGTGAAAATTGCTGGATGGAAACCTATATGGACTAAGATTCTCTTAAATTAATCTTACGATGTACGTATCATCTTGTAATTGGTTAATAGATCCATGTATACCAACAAAGATGAATGGCATTAGCATAGGTAGCATAAACGATCTTAAAAGGTTCAATTAAGTTGTAAATTGACTTTTTCTTTCTTTTCTTTTTTTTTTTTTTTTTCCTAAGCTTAGGCTGTTAATTCTACATTTAGGCAAAGTTTAGGTAGCTTAATGGGATAAAAATTGCATGATTACAAGATCAAGAAGTCCAAGTTGAAGATTCGATTTAATTTTCAAATTATGACAATTTAAATCATTTATATATCATTCAATTTGTTTTCTTTTATATTGATTCAATATTTTTATTGAAAAACATTTAAGTTTTCTTTTTATTTTGTGATATCTTTTCATAATTTCAATATATTAGTAAGAAACTCAATTTTCCTTTATTATAGAATATTATTTAGTTTTTACTTTTATGTTGTTTCCTGGTTTATTAGATTTTATCTTGTTTTCTTTGATGGGGGTATTTTTTAAATTTCGTAGGTAATAATTTATGTTGTAAGTAGGCAATGGTTGTAATGGGAAAATTAGTTATCAATGTTAACAAAATTATTTTTAAATAAATTTCAAAATCTTGTCTCTATTAAGAATATCAAGAATTTTAATTCTTGTGGAGTTCAATTAGCTACTCCATTAAATTATACTAAGATTCTTAGTTAGCATAATTAAATGGGTTGTGTTTAGTATATACATTATACTCTTGGATTTGCTTAGCTAACAGGTTAAGGTTTGTTTTAACATGATTTTAGCATTTTGGGGTTTCCATTTCATCATATCTTATAAAAGTGAAATGTTTTAGTGTGAAATTTTAACCAACATACATAATTTATGGAAATTTTTTACTCTTTTCCCCTAAAATGGGAACTTGTGGTTAAGTTCTCCAAAGTAGTCATTTTTTGTTAGTAAACTAGATAATGCCCTATGCATTGTACGGATTTCGATCCAAAATTTAATTTATTTTAATAAAAATAATTTTATTTAAAATATTTTTATTAATTCATATTCATATTCATATTATTAATTTGTAACAAAAAATCTCTCTCTCTCTCTCTCTCTATAAATATATATATATATGTCTCTTTACATATTTATGTATTTAAAATTTTTGCTCCCTTGTAATTTTAAAATTTTTCTTTAGGTGATAAAAGGGTCCTAACTTCAAAAAAGCATAATAATATACATTAAAAAATAAAAAATAAAATAAATAGGAAATTTAGCAATTGAAAAATTAAAAAAATTTGAAAAAAAAGAAGTTTTAGTAAAAATAAGACTTTTGTAAGGTTTTTCTAAACTACTTAGAGAAGGTCATTTAATTTTTAGTGTCGGGCCTATGTACAAAAAATTATTCAATTAGGCTTGAATAAAAATTAATTTTTCTAGGTTTAGTGTTTTATTTTTATTTATTTAAATAAATAAAAAAGAATAACAAAAAGAGAAAAAAAAAAAGGGGGGATAGAGGGTTAGACTAGATGTAAGACCTAGTCTACGCAAATAACAAATAGGGTTAAAGGTCGTGAAGTTGAATGTAGGAGCTAGCCTATGCATATATGCAGGCAAAAGCTTGCTCTTTTTCTTTTCTTTTTTTTTTCTTTTTTTCACTTGAGCATGTGTAATTCGTGCACTACTAGGCGCATCTCCACATGCTAAGCATGTGCCAAGCTAGCCTTACCCCTACTTTCTCTTTCCTCAATTTCTTAGCTTCTTCCTTTTTTGTTTGTTAGTATGGGGGCCTATGTTCTAGGCTAATTAGCATGTGTTTTCAGTATGATTCCACTCAATTTTTTTAGTGGAATCGTATACTTAGGACAACCTAATCTTGAATCCACCCTAAAACATATCCAAATTCAATCGATTACATGGACAAAACTGAACTAAAAATGGGAAAAAAAAAATGATCTTGCAGGTTAAAACTCCTTAATTCAAATCTTCGAATTAATTTGATTTCAAGACTTTTTGAGCTTAATCCTTGTCAGAGTAGTATAAATGAGAGGATTTGGAGCCATTTCAAGCATCAACAATCACTCAAATACACTCAAAAAACACTCACTCAAGGTTTCTCTCTCTCTTTAGAATTCAAGAGTGCTAAAAGCTATTCGAGCTAAGCTAGCACCACCAATAAGACCTAAGCGGCCAGATCTTTCAACCATACCCATCATACACTATGTCGTACCCTATAATTGGTGAACTACCACTTAGGGTTTGAATTAACATGGCCACCATGCTACTGTAATTCCATAACCACTCTCACTTGAAAACAACTATACCATTAGCTTTAGCACCTTCGAAAACCCCTAACCCAAGCATCTCCTCACTTTTAGTAGCCTTCACACATGTTAGATAACAACTACTATTGCTTGCTCCATATCTAACTATTGTTGAGTGATTTTAGGTATAACTATGTTCCTATAAATGCATAAGTAAAGGCTAAGTGGACCAGAAGCAAGTCTAGTATAGCCACTCCGATACCTAAATTAGTCATTGTTCTTTAGAGAGACAAGTGAATAAGTACAAAGTTTGTAGGTCATAAGAGAGTTCTTACAATGCTTTCTCTTCATATTAATAGGCGAATATTAAGTGCCTAAAGCAATAGTTAATCATTGGTAGTAAGCTATGTAGAGATGTTGTAATCAAGTATATACTTAAAATATAGGAATAGTGGGCATTTATATAATGAGATCTTACTAGATCATAACCATTCATGCTACTTTCCTTAGTTCAAATCAAACATATTAATAGGCCGGGCTCCAAGGCCCATCAAGTGGATTGAACCTTGGTCGGCATCGGCTGAGAATAGGATTAGTGACTTTCTCATTAGCAGAATGGCTGAGTTATATTTTAGGGTGAAATTCGACTATCAACATTTGCTCCTTAATTCCCGTAGTTAAGAACTCGACTATGGGAGTAAATAAAGATTAATGCTTAGTTTGGATGATTGATTTGTTAAGACCAAAATGAGTTTTCTAGATGTCAAGTGATGTGGCAAGGCTTGATTTTTATTTTGAAATGCGATGAATTGTATAATAAACGATAGGTTGCAGCCTTTCAATTTTCCTATCCATTCACTCTTCTATGGTAATAAGCATGATAGTTGTCATCCTAGCCATCATTACATTGTAGGGGCTAATAACTATCACTAACATGATAACCATCACAATTCTGACTCATAATACGTGTCATTAATCAATACTTGACCATCTAATCAAAACCACATTCCCATCAGAAGCGTGTTAGGGTTACACGGAGAAATCATTCACATATAAAGGATTTTTCATACTAATAAAAGATTTCTTCACCTCATCTATATCCACTTTCAAAGTTCTCATTTGCTTTTGACATCTCATCTTCCAAATTTTTGTCTAGTTTATTTGTGATTCTCTTGTATAGCTTCAATCAAGTAAGATTTAAAGCATCATTTGTCGACTTGTACTTTCAAATTCTAAGGAAATTAAGTTAGCTACTTTTCCCCCCAAAAAAAGGAACAATTCAGCATGTTCTTTAAGTAGTTCGGCAGATAGAACAATGGAGGGATGGGAAAAACTTGCTCATGTCAATGCTCTTTTAGTGGATAACTATCTAGATGATGGGGAAGGAAGATCTATAGCCAGGTATTTGTATAATAATGATTTTCATTATAGTGATTCCCTAGATAGAGTGGCAAGTGGTGCAATTAAGACACTCGTCTCGAAGTATAATAAATATTTACTAGATCTTCCTAAGACATAGAATCTGCGTAGGCCAGGGAGGATGAGAGAGTGTGTTTTCCAAGGGATAGTGAGTTTCATATATATCTAAAATACCTCGATTTTGGACTGTAGTTCCCATTTTTTGATTTTATCAAACAATTTTTTAGTTATTTCTGAGTTGCGCTGAGTATGTTTTCACTGAATACCTATAGACTTCTTATAGCATTTAAGATAATTTGTGAAGAGGTTAAGGTTAGGGCTATACCCTAATTGTTTGTATACTTTTTCACAATAAGGAGGCAACCTAGCGGTTGGTATTTTACAGCCGCTCGACATGGTCGAAAA
The DNA here is from genome assembly GCA_024138015.1 of Lumnitzera littorea. Classification (NCBI taxonomy): domain Eukaryota; kingdom Viridiplantae; phylum Streptophyta; class Magnoliopsida; order Myrtales; family Combretaceae; genus Lumnitzera; species Lumnitzera littorea. The sequence continues at coordinate 86,621,028 of JAMXBB010000006.1, read as the reverse complement.
TTCATGGATAGATTAGATTCCAAAATCCATAAGTGACATGATAAGTTTATGTTTATCGTATCGGAGAAGATTTAGATTTTTGGACCTAATGGATTGAGCCCATCCATACCAAAGATATTGACTTGATGCTAAATGATGTTGCTATGGGTAAGAAGATCTAACAAAGAAGAAAGGATAAAATGTTTTCTAGGATATTGAGAGGATAATGAAATGATATGAGATTGGGATCCAATCTTTTTTGAAAAAGAAGGTAAGTGTTAGAATAAACATTGTGCTGAGTAAAGCTACAAGAGGAAAGCCGTTCTAATGACTTGGGGGGAGAATAGTTGCTTTAGAGCTTCACTTAGCACGAATCTTGTAAGTTCTTGATTTTTCTCTCTTTCTCATTTTTGATACTCCTATCCTTTATTGCAGACATAAGTATAGGCAATGTAGATCTTGTTAAATTGCTAGCCTAAGCAATGGCCAATAAGCTAAAGCTTGATAAGCATGCAAGTGTCAAAGCACCTATCACTTGGCAACTCGCGTTGAAAAAGGTCATGCAAGAGAAAACCGTGAAGTAAGTTACAACTTTGAAAAAGGTGACTGGTCCTACTGATAAGAGTCACGGAATTCAATAAACTGGAACCGTTTAGGCAACACAACATGAAGTGATACCTTCTTCGAAAAAAATTCCCCAAGAGGAAGTGTCGAGTGAATCCTATCGAGAGATTAGTGATAATAGCGGTGTTGAGGTCATTCCTTAAGAGATGGCGAAAGGCCCATCAGGTTAAACAAACAATGACCCGTGTCCTAAAAAAAGAAGTGGGAAAGAGCTTATTGGCTAACCTCCATCTAAGAAATTCAAAGCCTTAGATGAAAGGATAAAGGAGGCTTTGACGAATAAGGCTCTCAGCATCAATAGTGTCGTATTCGTTCCTAACCGTGAGGTAGGTGAGCACTTCATGCCATGTTGGAGCCAGAACATCTTATACACTGACTTGGCCTTAGGTGACAAGATGAAATCCTTAACCTTGATGGAAAGAGTCATTCTCTCTAGGGATGGGGAGATTGCAAAGAAAGATATTGATAGAATAAGTTATTATAATAAAGGACATCTTGCCACCAAGTTGTACGATGTAAGTACCAATCACCTTTTCACTTACGACTCATGTACTGCTATTGACATAAACTTGTCTACATATAGATTAGTAGCCACGTTTTGATGACTTTGGATGAAGCTAACAGAGAAATGAAGATGGTAATATTTACATGTTGCTACTCTATTGAGAAGCAAATGACTTATTCATCTTTGTTAATTTATCGCAATAGGTTGAGGAGGCATAAAACTCCTCAAAGGCTTAAACTGTTGTGGCTATGAGCATAAGAATTAAGCCTAAGATAGAGGTTATGTAACTTCAAGAAGAACTTTTAGTTGAGAAGTTAGCACATTCATTAGTAGCTAATGAAGTCTCAAGGCTTAAGGCTAAGAGCGAAGAACAATATAAGGAGAATGAGGACTTAAAGGAGGAGCTTTGTAAGAAGTGAGAGGAGTGCTAGGAGTTAGGTTGAACAATCACCTTAATGAGTGATGAGGAGAATAGGTTAAGAATGCAAATAAAGGAGCTGGAGATAAACGACTCTAAGTTAGAGATAAATGGCTCCAAGCTGGAGTCTTGTGTTTTTGAATTAGAGGAGATGGCAAAAAAGAAGCCCTTAATGGAGGAGGTACTAGAAATTGTAACTCCTAATCAACAATATGAAAGATTGCTTAAGAAGAAGCTTCTATAGGGGGTTTAATAGGTGAGAAAGGAGATTTTAAAAATTCACCCTGACTATGACCTTTCATGTTTGGACTTTACTAACATTAATGACAATGACACCAACATATGCGATGAAGAAGTTGATGAAGAAGTGGAGATTGAGGTTTAAAGGCAAGGTGACAATGTTGAAGCTTCTATTGATGACAGGGAACAATCATTTAAGGAGACCCCATATGTTTGTAAAGAGACATCCACTTGCTTTAAAACCCCTAGTGCTAGAAAAGAAGTAAGCTCCAAGAGGGTCCCATCTTCTTTTAATCAAGACATTACTTCTGCTTAATCAAAGAATAAGAAAGTCTAGGATTCTTGAAATTGTCTATTAACTTGCGCTTTCTTTTGTATATGTTGTATGGGCTAGATATGGTTGGGATGCTAACCATTTATTGTAATGTGATATTTGTCCTTTAAGCACTTTGTTCCCAACACGTTTCATTTCACACGCATTTTCATTCTTTTGGGCACATTTTATTTCACTTGCATATTAGATGTCTTTTCAAAGATATAACGTTGTTAGTTTTATAGGACATGAACTAGTGTGTTTTTCCTTAGCCATGAGACTACTTTTTAAAAGGCATAGTAAAGTTTGTTCTCTAACTTCTTGGCATACTTTAAATAAGAATTGAAGTTACTTATCAATTATTATTAAGCTTAGTAACCATTATAAGTTTGAACCCATTAAATATTAGTTCATTCACTGTATAGCAAGAACTTTATTAATTCATTCATCATATATTTATTAGGAATGAAAATGATGGGAAGTAATGATACTCATAAACTTGAAATGAACATTTCATAGTTGAAACAAGACGTAGGCCATCGCCTTACAATGTTTAGAATAGAAACAATCTAACATCAAAGGAACTAAGCAAAGTAAAGCTTTATATTCTCAGTATTCTATGCTCAAGGGATGATTATCCCATCTGACCTTTCTAGTTGATAGGCCTCCCATCCTATGACTTCCCATATGTTAACAGGATCCTCCTAATTTGAGCCAAGCTTTCCTTCATTATCTTATGTGCTAGTTGCCTCTAATTTTTTATAAACTAGATCTTTAAACCAAAATACCTTGTGTTTCACCTTTTGATTGTAATATATGGCTGCTTTATGTTGATATGCAGCAACTCTCATCCTTGCAACATCTCTTATCTCCTCGATTGTGTCCAAATTGGTCATAAGACTAACTTGATTGGCCATTATGTCAAATTTCTGCATACGAAGATTGGGTAGATCCAATTCAATCAATAGTATAGCTTTTCGACCCAAAGGCCAGTCTGAAGGGTGTTTCTCTTGTTGAAGCCTTATGGGTAGTCTTATACTCCCATAAAACACTTGGTAGTTTGTTAGCCCATTTACCCTTGACTTAGTTAACTTTCCTCTTTAAATGATGCAAGATGATCTTATTAACAACTTCCGCTTGGCCATTGGTTTGAGGATAAGCCATTGACATATAATTCAAACGAATGTCATGATTCTCACAATATGCCTAGAATTTATCATTATTAAAATGTGGTCCATTATTAGTGATTATCATAAATGGAACTCCAAATCTCAATATAATGAAGTTGAAAACAAAAGCTTCAACCTTGTGTTAATTGATTCTAGCCACAACTTTTGCCTTCGCTTACTTTGTAAAATAATCTATGGCCACTATGACAAATGCCCAATCTCCATTAGGCAAAGGACTAAGTAGAAGGCGTATAGCTCAATACCTCATGTTTTTGGCATTGTGGACATTGTTGAATAGAGAATCTCTCATCTTCCTTCATAATCAGCCAATAACAACTGAGTCGCATTACGCGAACATACAGGGTTTGACCCTTTACATGGTTGCTACAAATATTGTCGTGTAACTCGGATAGTATTCATTGTGCACCCTTTGGTAAAAGGCAATAAAGGTAAGTTTAAGAAATACCGTGTTTGTACAATCAATTGTCTATCAATGTATAATTTGTGGCTTAATAAATCAACCTTCGAGCATCTTTTCTATCATTAAGAAGAACACCATCCATCAAATAATCTATGATTGGGTATATCTAAGACTTCTCCTTTAGGTAGGTTGTTAACTCGTAGCTCTACTCAGCAGTTTTTAAGCTCTTATTAGGGAGATACTCAATAAGGAGCTTGTCATTTAAATTGGGGAGCGCCATACTAGCCAACTTTGACAACTTACTAGTAGCAATGTTTCTGCTTCTTGGAATTTTTTCAATTGAAAAGGATTAAAACTCTTCCCTAAGCATTTGTATTATTAGTAAGTGCTTGCTCATGACTTCTTCTTTGGTCACATAACTCCCTTTGACTTGATTCATAACGAGTTGTGAGTAAAAAAAAACTTCAACTTTCTTAGCACCAACTTCCTTCGCCAATTTGAGTCCAGTTATTAAGGCTTCATACTCGGCTTCATTGTTGCTAATTGAAAAGCCAAACTTCAAAGCGTAATTAACTTTCACATTGTGGGTTCCTTGTAGAATGAGACCTATTCCGCATCCCTCTTTAGTGGAAGGGCCATCAACATATAGATTCGATATCAACTTCTTGGCCACCTTTATGTTGTCCTCTTCACTAGTGAATTCAGCCACAAAATTTGCCAATACTTGAGCTTTTAATGCCGTTTGGGGTTTGTATTGTACACCATAAGCACTTAGCTCTAGGCCATACTTCATCATCCTCCTTGAGGAGTTTGGTTGCTGTAAAGCTTGTTGCAAAGGTTGATTAGTAAGGACAACAATTTGATGTGTCTTGAAGTATGGCTTTAACTTTCTTGTTGAGAGAACCACTACTAATACAAATTTCTCAATTTTTATATATCGGTATTTTGGCCTTTGACTAACAAATATAGACAAATTTTCTTTTGAAAAGGGTGTTTAGAGTATTGATGGTGATGAGAGAAACTCCTTTAGCTCATTGAATGATCACACTTGTTCATCTACTAGAAATCTTTTGGATTCTTTAAGATTTCAAAAAACTCCACACATATGTCGACACCTTTCGACACAAATTTGTTTAGGGCGGCTATCCGTCTAGTTAGCTCTTAAACTTCCTTGATTGTGCAAGGAAACTTCATGTTTTGAATAGCATCAATCTTCCTTGGGTTTGCATCAATGCCACGCTAGGTGACCATATAACCTATAAATTTTCTTGAAGTAGCGCTAAAAATACATTTTTGTAGGTTCAGCTTCATATTGTACCTCCTTAGAGTATTGAATGTCTCCTCAAGATTTATAAGATGTTGATTTTCTATTGTACTTTTCACTATCATATCATTGATGTATACTTCGACGTTACGATGAATTTGAGGCTTAATCATCTTGATGATAAGCCATTGATAGGTTGCATCGACATTTTTGAGCCTGAAGAGCATTATCGTATAATAGTACATCCTAAATTTGGTGACAAAAGACATGTGAACCTCATCTTCCTCATCCATTTTGATTAGATTGTTGCCGGAAAACGTATCCATAAAAGATAGTAAAGCATGTCTAGCATCTGAGTTAACCATTTGATCTATTCTTAGTAAGGGGAAGAAATCTTTAGGATAAGCCTTATTTAAATCCGTGAAGTCTATGTACATATGCCATTTGTCGTTAAACTTCTTAACTAGTACACAATTGGCTAGTCAAGTTGGATAAGGCTCTTCCCTAATAAACCTACCTTTTGCAGCTTTTGGACTTCTTCTGTTATGGCTGCATGCTATTTAGGAATGAAATGCCTTTTCCTCTGCTAAATCACCTTCACATTGGGATCAATTTGATGTTTGTGTGTTATAACATCTCTAGAGATGCCTAGCATATTTAAAGGAGACCATACAAACACATCCACATTGTCTTGTAATAAGTTGATCAAACTTTGGCAAATATTTGCCAACAAAGGTATCCTATCTTTGTCATCCTCTATGGATAATTTCCTAACGGGATTTCTTTAGTCTCTTCCTCAGCATTTTCTATGTAGACTGATTTTTGTTTCGTATAAGTTTTAACTTGAAAATTTTCTTTACAGCGTAGTGCCCTTATATATAAGGATTTGCTAAGCTTTGGTCCTCTTTACATATACCAACTCTAGTGGGAGTAGGAAATTTGGCCTTGGGATATGTAGTAGAAGGGACCATGCTGAATAAATGCTAACATAACTAACCCATGATCATATTATATGTAGACCAATAGTTGACAATAAGGAAATCCACCTTTTCTTCAATAATGTGCTTGTTATCTCCAATCTCGATTGGGAGAGAAAGTACTCTACTCACTTGAATGGGTTGATTGTTGAAAGCGTATAAATCATAGTCATAAGATCTCAGCTATTCTTTGACTTTCAACCTCATCTAATCAAAAGCATGTTAAAAAATAATATTTACCAAACTTCTAGTATCAATAAGAATCTTCTTGACCTTGACGATGACAATTCTCACACTAATTACGGGTGCATCATCTTGGGGCCTTTGAATGCCTTCAAAATCCTCTTTTGTAAAAGAAATTGAATTATCAACCTTGACCTTCTTACCCTATACATTACAAACATAATGTATGATGCTAGTCGAGCTCTTCGAGCTAGACTAGCCTAAGGCAGAAGGTCCGTTGACAATAGTATTTGTTATACCATTTGTTACTCTATTACTGGTTCCATCTCATGCATCTTTCTTGGCCTAAGAAGGCTACGTGACATTCTCCCACTCTTTACGTCTCCTTTGGGTTGGTTGCTTAATATTCTTGGCATCGTATGCAAGAAACTTACTTAAATACACTTGTTGGATTACATCATCAATTGCATTCTTGAGTTGGACACATTCATTAGTATTATGGCCTCTATCACAATGGAAATCATGATATTTATTAAAATTTCGTCGTGAAGGGTTTCCTCTCATCCTTTCTAGCCATTACAGCATGTTGCTTTGATTGCACACTTCCATTAATATGTCCATGATTGGATGATTGAGTAGTGTATGAACAAAATATGTAGGGATGTGTAGCCTCTTTTTCTCAGCATTATATCCATTGGAACATTGATCATTATTTGTTACGATTCGATCTCTTGCACTCTTTTTCTTATCACGTTTTTAGTCTCCTCTAGTCTAATCTGCCTCTTGGTTAGCTTTAATGTTGTCTTCTTAACGGATGTAAGATGTGGCTTTAGCCTAAAACTTAGCAAAAGTTTTTGGCTTATTTTTGGCCAAAGACTTGAAAAAGTCTTAATGGGGTTTAACTCCATCAATAATTGTGTTGAGAGCAATGCTCATGTCTAGCTCCAGAATCTGGATCATCTTAGCCATGAATCTAACCAAATAGTCCTTGATAGATTTGTCTAATTTTTGCTTTATAGTGTTAAGGATAGAAGAACCCTTAACCAAAAGCTTACTTGCATGGAAGTATTATAGGAACAATTCTGTCAAATCATCGAAACACAAGATTGTATTTGGCTTTAGATGTTTTAACCATGTTGTAGTAGCGTTCCTCAATGTTGAGGGAAAGGCTTTGTAAGCCACAACATCACTTAAGCCATGTAGCTTATCTAAGGTGTGGTAATATTCAAGATGATCTTTAAGGTCTCTTGTTCCATCATGAGCCTTAAATTATGGCAACTCGATGTGCTGTGGTATTATTTTGTTTAAAATTTTAAGGACAAAAGGACTCTTCTTTATTTGGAATTATTTACTCATTGTAGTAGGAGTGCTAACATGTGAGGGTTTCGTATGGTGCACCTGCTATGGTTGTTTTCCTTTGTTACTTTTCTTAAGAGTAAGTGCTAAAGTTATGAGTGTAACTTCAACTTGCCTTCTTGGTAATTCAAGAGAATAGATTGAATCACCACTAGTCTCGGCATTGTTATCATAGTATTCTTGGTTTTGACTTATGTAGACATTTTTATAGAACAGGTTAAGGATTTCATCGTGTTCTTTTGTTGAGTTTTTGGTTTTCTTTGGCTAAGTGGAGACAAAGTTGCTCCAACTTAGCCAAGCACTATTCGTCAGTATGCCTACTTCCCTATGTTTAGTGATAAGGTGAAGAACCAACACCTGCACTCTTTATCATTCTTGTTTTTGCCATGTGGGTATGTAATGAAAAACAGACGACGCCAAACATTGTCTAGTGATTTTAGGTAGAACTGTATTCCTATAAATGCACAAATAAAGGCTAAGTGGAATTGAGGCAAGTCTGGTGCAGCCACTTGATGATTAAGTCAGTAGTTGTTTTTTTTTTTTTTTTTTAGAGAGATAAGTGAATAAGTACAAAGTTTGTAGTTCGTAAGAGAGTTCTTACAATGCTTTCTTTTTATATTTATAGGCGAGCATCTGGTGTCTAAAATAGTAGTTAATCATTAGTAGTAAGCCACATAAAGATCTTTTAATCAAGTACATGCCTAAAATATAGGAATAGTGGGCAATTATGTAATGAGATCTTACTAGATTAGAACCGTTCGTACCGCTTTTCTAAGTTCAAACCAAACATATTAATAGGCCAAGCTCTAAGGCCCATCAAGTGGATTAAGCCTTAGTCAACATCAGCTAAGAATAGGATTAGTCGCTTTCTCATTAGCTAAATGGCCGAGTAATATTTTAGGGTCAAATTCGACTATCAACTGTCGAGTTTGGTTTTTTACACTCCCGATTCTTTTATAAAATTACGTCTTCTTTAAATCAATTAGTATTAAACCCTACTCATTTAATATCGATCATCGATTAGGATTTAAAGAAAACTGTTTCTTTTAGTTTTGAAAACAACTTTGGAGTCGCTATTCGATTGGAGTCGGGAAAAACAGTTAAGTTATAACCAATTGGGTGGATTGATTATAACTTTAGTCACTTTCTAACGATTAAAACCAATTTTATGAAAATGGTTTTTGAAAACTAGAGATTTAGATTTGAGAGTTAGGAATTTTAAACCCTTGCGGGTATCATTGACTTTCCAAAATTAGAATTAAACTTAAAAATCACCTTTCAATGTTGAAAGATAAGACTAAATTTAATTACTCTAATTGGGTAAACAAAATAATCTAAACTAAAGGAAAAGGGAAATTACATTTTTTCATTTTTATCGTCACCCCGTAGGTGCCTACGTACCCACTATTCGAGATCAGATGTATGTAGTTCTTTTTTATGAAAACTTTAGCGGGTGAAGTCGATTTTAATTTTTGAAAACAATCGGGTTTATATTTTTAGTTCAATTGGGTTTACTTAAGAAAATTTCTAAGAATGTCTTAAATTAGATTTTTCCTTTATTTTTGAAAAATTCTAGAATGCCTTAAATTGCAAAGGGTTCGCTCATTTTTATTATTTTCGAAGAACTTTGATTTTTCTAAGTGCTAAAAGGAAAGGAAAAAAAAAATTTATCTCCTTATTTACTTACTTTTATTTTTATATTTTTTTCATTTCTATCTATTTATTTATTTTTTATTTTTATTAAACTAAAAATAAACAACTAATTAAACTACCTTTCCTTTCCTTTTTCTTTTCTTCTTCTTCCTTTTTTTTTCGTTTGATATAATTTACATGGATAAGTAAATAAAATAAACAAATAAATAAAAAGTTTGGATGTAGCAGGACGCGTGGGTTACACCTGGGGTGGGTCAATCAATTCGATCGGGTTGAGTTGGGTTCCACTATCTTCAATAGTAGTCGCGGCTTGGGTTAATTCAACATGAATAAGCTACTAAATCGAAGGGGAAAGAGTGGTTTTGTAGGTGTTTTATTGGGGATATGGGGGGTAGGGAGAGCGCCGCTAGGTTTGGGAGTGGTTTGGATGGTGTTTGAGTGTGGTGGTTAGCAATGGTTGATGAGTGCTATCGTTGGGATTTGTTAGGTGTGAGAGTAGGGTGTAGTGTAGGGTTTTGAGGTGTGGGGAGCTCAATTGTAGACTTAATTTAGGGTTAAGGTAGTCAAAGATGGCAGTTTGAGAAGGAGGAGTATGGTGGTGGTTAGGGTTTGGGTCTTAGCGGTTCGATAGTGCTACTAGGGGTCACAGTGGAGGATGAGATGAGTTGGGTTAGGGAGCTTGTGAGGTGGGGGTCATGGCCGTGGTGTTCGGTCGTAGTGGAGAGCTCGGGAGAGAGAGATTAGAAGAGAGAGAGAGTGTGAGTAAGAGAGAGAAAGTGGTTGTGAAAGAGAGAAGGAGCTTGGGAGTTGATTCAACAGCTCGTGAATGATTGTGTGTGCTCCTTGATCTCCCCCAACACCTAATTTATACTCGTAATCAACCTAAAAAGATGGAAAGTTTCGAATTAGAGTAAAGTGTAAATGGCCAAAATTACAGTTTTTTTTTTCCATTTTTGAGAGTTGATTTGAGCATCAAAATGGATTAATCTGGTCTTACTCTTGTGTTCGGTTCAAAGAAGGCCATGTCTAGTTTGTAATTTCGCCATTAATTTGGTGAAATTGTAGTTCAAAAGGGTAAAAAATGATGAAGAAGAAGGCTGATCGGTTGTGCTCAAGGCGAGAAAGCTTGGGGAAAAAGAAGGAAAATGCGAGAAAGAGGGGAGAAAAAGAGGGAAAGTGCTGACATGGCACTATGTTAGCCCACCTAACCAATCCTGATGTGCCACGTATCATCACGTAATACGTAGCAGTTGACGTGGCGCCACGTTAGCACACTGTCCAATTCCAACTTGCTATGTGTCATGACACGTAGCACAATTAGATCATAACATGTGGTAGTCCCTAATATTGAAGAATAAAATAACTTTGTATACTCTCTCTAAGATTTGAACTCAAGATCTTATACTCAAACCCATTGCTATGTCTATATGCTTAATCATTAGGTCGTTAGCTTGTATCTTATCCATATATGAAATTAAATTGTATATATAGACTAGGTCAGTATGAGCTAAATTCAAATCTAAGCCCAAATCCAACGGTCTAACTTCTAAACTTATTTTAAAATTAAAAATCTACCTTAATAAAATGTTTTTCTCTAAAATCTTTTACTTTTTTTTTTCAATTTTTCCAATTTTTTTGTAATTTTCTTATTTTCTCAATTTTCTAAATTTTTTCAAATTTTCTTATTTTCTAAACTTCTCAAATTTTTTGTATTTCTTATGCTTTTTCTTATTTTTGAATTTTTTTGTATTTTTCTAAATTTCTTAATTTTTTGGGTTTTCTTTAATTTCCTTTTTTGTGTGTATGTTTTTCTTAATTTAGTGCCTATTGAGAAAAGAAAGAAAAATAAAAATAAAGAGGGCAAAAATTAAATGTTTACATCAACACTAACCACCTCAAACCACCACCAAATGGTAAGGTACTCTTACTCTATAGCTCCATTTGTTAATAAGAAATACATGAATTTGAAGTTTCTTACCTGAAACTCACTCAAAAATAGCCAAAACCACCCCTTATGTGCTGTTGCTCTTCCTCCCCTATTGTGACTTGAATCCGTATCCAACTTAACTCAGTGCTCAACTCGAGAACTACTTGACCTATGCCCAATTCATACCCTAGTCTACTCCCCCTTTGTTTTGTAATTTGTTTTATTGTATTTTATTATTATTTTTTCTTTTTTTCTTTCTTTTCTCTTTTTTTCTCTTAATGTCTTATTCTATTGTAAAAAAAAAAATCCTAAGAAAGAAAAAAAAAAGGGGGAAAAAAAGAAGATAAGAAAGCTTTGTTTTATTTTTTCATTAGTCTGATAAAAAATAAAAAATAAAAATAATAATAAGTTGTTTTATCACTTAGAAAAGAATTTTTAAAATAAAAGTCTAGTTAACAAACCCTTTTCCAAAAAAAGGATTTCCTTAGGACTTTTTCAAATGAATAAACACTAAAAGAGAATTAGGACTCTTTTAGAATTTTTTATAAATGACAATAAATTGATCAAAATGTAAACCCAATTGTTTTCAAAATTAAAAAAGACCAACACGATAAAGTTTTTACAAAGAACGAACTATAGAAGTCTGATCCTAAATGGTAGATACATAAGTACCTGTACACACTTATGGGGTGACATAAAATACAGAAAATTTTATTTTTTCCCCTTCTTAAATAATTAGTCTTTTTATTTATTCTTTTTGTAAATAAACATAATTTGTAGCTTTCTTTACTAGTAAATTAGAGATTGTTATTTCAAATCATAGGAGTATATTGAAAAATAAATTTAAATTTGGAAAGTTAAAGTGGTATCCACATAGGGTTTAATAAGGTAAGCCCTAAATCTATGATATTTGGTTTTTCCAAAAATTTTTCAAAATATTTTTAAAATGTAGGCTACTAACTAAATTATAGTTGATCAGTTTAATTAGTTCTAATTTAATCACCTTTCTCAGTTTTACTAAATGGAGACTCCAAAATATTTTCAAAAAGTAAAGAAACCAACTTTTCTTAAGATTAGTTGAGGGTTTAAACTAAATAGACACATGATTTAGTTTTAATCAAGTTGAGAAAAATGAAAAGCCAAAAATTCAAGCTGGACAAGAGGTTAAGTATAAAAGCTTTCAATTTAAGAATTTATAGAGAATGGTAGTCCTGATAATATTTAAATTGATTTGGTGAAGACATATAATGTTCAGTTTGGTTTTAAATAATATATCACTTCAAAAATTATTAAACATAATTTTTTAAAAATTTTATTAATGGTAAATTAATCAATTATTAATATATTATATATTATAGTAATTTATTAATATATTAATACTATTGTTAATATATAATTATTCTATTTAAATTAACAATTTTTTATTTTTCGACATTGTATAAAAGTTTTCATTCCTTTTCACATGTATTTTTGTTAACAATATGACATAAAAATTTTATTTAGTAAGAAGCACAATAAAAACTCAAAAACAATAAATTTCCATAATACTTTGTAGTTGTAGAAATATTTCTTTAATTACACTCTTAAAATTTGTAATTATCGATGTTATATGATTTTTACTTAATGTACAATTTGATTTTTTTTTTTAAATTTATAGCTGATAAAACAAAATTGTTATTTTTCTTCATCAGTTTAATATTTTCTTCCTAGAACAATTTAATTAGTTATTTTATATTATACTTTAAATTGTATGAAATTTTAGTATTTGATGATTGCAAGTGTAGATTTGCTAGTATACATTAAATCATATCGTTTGTTAGAAAAAAAACTTTGATAGAATTTTAAATTGTTATCAGTGCATTGCACAAGAAATAATAGCTACCATCATCTCACATGAAGGTTTTTTTTTTTTTTTTAGAACTGACTATTATTTATTACAAATTGAATTGAATTGAAAAAATTATGGAATGACATTATATTATGTTATCATTCTCTTTAAAATGCAAGAACTTCTTATTCATATTTATAAACTCTTTACACTCAATTATTTATTGAAATGAATTTTGGGATATAATCATTGATCTTAGTCGAAACTTATCTTTTTTGTTCTGATTTCATTTGTTTTTATTTCTTTTAATCAAATCCATGTGCTAGATTGATTATTCATTAGATTACGAATGGATTTGTATTAAAAAAAGTCGATAAAATTGCTTGATTCAACTAAATCTTCCTATGGAGTTGTATAAAAAAAAAACTCGATAAAGATATATGATTTGACCAAATCTTCCTTTTCTAACCACTTTGTCTCTTTCCTACTCTATAAGAAAAGGGAAGAGCTTTTATCATACAATATGTAGATAAAAGTTTAAATAATGATTATAATTTTTTTAAATAAAAAATGTAAATATAAGTCAAGGTTTTTATGTATTACTAAAAGAAGATATTAAGAAATTATTTAAGCATTATCATGATATGTAACATATATATTAGATATATTATAATGTACATATTATACACATATGCATCACAAAGCTCAAGGTATTGCACTAGCTTGAAGTTGTGTTTTAAAGTATATTTATAGTGGAAAACTATAAATTTATTGAAAAAAATTATCATGGTTAACATTTTAATTAACAATACATATTTGTAAATTGTTAATAATTAATATTTTCATTAACAAGATATATATTTATAAATTGTAAAAAATATAGTGTGATCATTATTGTTAGTTGTATAAACAAATACTATTTGTTTGTTATATATAACAAATATAACAAATCATTGTTCTTTTTCTCATATTTATATAACATATGAAATGAAGAAGTTATATTTATAAATACACTTTATATATGCTTACCATGAAATAGGTATAATGTTACATCCCGAAATAGTATAGGATGTACCATTACACAATAATACCTATTTATATTAAACAAAAGTTTTATTTATAACGAAAGAGTACTATAACAGAGTTCAGTTTTACACCGTTTATACAAAAGAGTACAACCTTCAAACTTAATCAAACCGAAAACATAGTACTATTTTTTTTTTCATATATATAAATCGTTCATGGAACTAAGATAAAAATACAGTAAGGCTTCTTCAAAAGTAACTAACTTTATTCTACGTACTCCCAATAAACTTTCCTCCTAACTAATATTGATTCCTAGTCAATTCTTTTCATAACTTGAGGATATACAAATATCTCTTCAACTCTCAGTGGGTTAAGTAAGAGTGGATAAAACAAAATACAGAATAAGTATAATACACATTCACAAAGATCAGTACTAAAGAACATTTAATTTCATAATCTAAGTTATCAAGACAAATTGTTTATGTAGGAAATTCATGTTATGCTCATGCACATGATATGCATCAATACTGATATCATATGCTTTTCCAATTACTCATCCAATTAGTTGACATACCCGAGCATTTAGATATAATGTCCGAGAACCTAGAGACAACAAGAACTCGCTTGGGAGCAAGACCCCTAAACTTAGTAAAGCAGAGACTACCTATTGTAGTCTAGAAACTTAGCAATTTGCCGGCCTAGCTGAAACCACGTAACATGGCCATACCATGAATGCGGTAAACTCTAATCCTAAATTTCCACATTTATGACATAACTAACTCCAATTGGATCGTATGTTATTGTTATTTTGTAATTGATTTGAATAAACTCTAATCTTAAGTTTCTACATTTCTCAAGCTGGTCAACATCTATTATGTATCAAAAAATACTAATCTTCTACAAATTCAACAAATATCTCACTAGTACCAATTACTATATCATATAGTAAGCTAATATATAGGTTTACACTAGGTAAATATATAATAAATAGTATATGAGCCCGATTAATTCTATGAAAAATAATGTGAACTCACAAAAATATATAGTTTAGATATTGATCATCAATTGTATTAACTTAGCTTATTGCCTATATTTCTGAAAATAGTGTTTTAGATTAAAATTATGGAAAATTAGACAAATAAGTGAATTTAATTATAAAATAAAAATCAAGTGTTCCAAACATCATTATAAACTTCTATAAGTTAGAATATATAGGGCTTGTACATTAATTTTATCATGAACTAATTATTTTAACAAAATAACAAAATTACCAATTTTATACAGAATAATTATAATAAATAGTAAATGTGCTTATTTTAAAAAATTCTTGTTACTGAAATTAAATACATATATTAAACATATTATGTACAAATATTCAACTTGAAAGGACATTATTTAATATTTCAAAAATTTAATTTAATTTTTTTCCCAAACAAAGTAGTTCCTTAAACATGCTATACTTCCACTAACTATTTAATTAAAATAAAACCACTACATCAATCTACACATAAAATAACCCCAAAAAAACAAATTTCATAGTTAAATAAGACTATTTGGTATTTTAGAAAATTTAGAAAATTTTAACTAGAAAATTGGTTTACCTGAACTAGCTACCTCCAACTAACACTTAGCCATTGCACCACCCTCTTTTTAACTTCAAATGGCCACCATAGTAGAAAGTCAAAACCCTATTGAATTGGCCTAGAGTAGATGGTGCTCTATTTTTGTTCTGTTTTTCTTTTTATTTTCTGATTTTTTCTAAATTTTTCCTATCCGAATTTAGTTTGGTAAAATGTCTAATATTTCGTATTGTGGGTTTATTTATAGATTTTATGTTACATGGGTTGATGAATTATCATGTCATGTGTTATTTTCCTAGCTTATGTGTCATTTTTACATTAATCCAACATGCTAGGTGTCATTTTCTTATATTTTGGCTTTTGACTCATCATTTCTAGTTAGTCCTAGGTTGCTACATCATTTAATGACTCACCAAATTATTTTTTTAATTAATTTTCCATTTTTATATTAATTTACCTTATTTATTTATAATTTTTTATATATATTTAATACATATAATGCATATCACATATAAATACATGTATATCATGTATAATTCAAATTCATTTATTATTTTTGAAAGTTAAATAACTTATCTCTAATATTTCGCTATATTTCAAAACTCGAATTTCACATTTTCGATAGTTTATTGGCTTTATTGATAAATTCACGTTTTTCTTAAATTAATCCTTTTTATATAGCTTATTTTAAGAAGTTAACTTTAATAGAATACTTTGTCTAACTTTTCTAGCCTTACTGTGATATTTAAACTAAAACAGATATTGTTACTCGGTACCTTAAATTTAGGAGCTCAAATTCTAGGGTTATCGTATTAGCTCGAAATCTTAGGGTATTATATCTTATCCCTCTTACAAAAAGTTTTGTTCTTGATTCTTAACTATGAGTCAAAAGACATATATTCCTAACTTTATTCCAAGAAAAGAATAATCGATGATATCATTACTAACCTTATGTGAAAAGTTCAAGGTATTGAGCTTTCATTGACTTAGCAGATTCCGATGTCGCTTCCCTAATGGTATGTTGACTCCACAAGACTTTCACATATTCAGTGTCTCAATTCCTCAATCTCTGAACCTTTGTATCTAAAATATAAATTGTATGCTCTACATATGTAAGGTTTTCTTTTAATTCCAATAAAGGTACATCCAATATCTTTGTGGTATCACCTACAATTTCCTCCAAGTTGAGATGTGAAATACATTATGAATTCCTGCCATCTCATTGGGTAATTCAAGTTCATAGGCAACTGTCCCAATCCTTTTCTTGATTTGATATGGTCTAACATATCAAAGACTTAACTTTCCTTTAATATCGAGTCGGCTTACACCCTTCATTGGTGACATCTTCAAAAATACCAAATTTCCTACTTGGAATTCTATTGGCTTTCTTCTAACATCTATGTAACTTTTCTAATAACTCTGGGCAGTTTGTATTCATTCCCTTATTATTTATACCTTTTCATTAAGATCTTGTAACATTGATAGTCCAATGACTTGTTTGTCCCTTACTTGATCCTAATAGATAGGGGATCTACATTTATGTCCATAAAATGCTTCATATGGAGCCATTTGGATGGTATTGTGATAGCTATTACTATAAGTGAATTCTACTAATGGAAAATGGTCATCTCAACTACCTCTAAAATCCATCACATATGCCCTTATCATATCCTCTAGAGTTTGGATTATTCACTCCGATCGCACATCAAAGCAGTACCAAAGTTCAGCTTAGTTCCCATTTCTACCTATAAAGATTGCCAAAATCGAGAGATAAAATGAGAATCATGATCAAATATTATCGACAATGGAACACCATGCAAACAAACTATCTCTTTGACATAAACTTCTACTGGTTGAGAGAAAGTCATTGTTTGCCTCATGGTTAGGAAATGCGTTGATTTCGTGAGCCTATCTATTATAACCCATATTATATCATGTTGTCTCCTTGTTCTTGCTAAACCACTCATAAAATCCATTGTTATATGCTCCCACTTCTACTTGGATATAGGTAAAGGTTGTAACGATCATCCTAGTTTTTGATGCTTGACCTTCACCTTCTGGTAGGTCATATAATGTGATATATACTATGCTACATCTCCTTTCATCTTTAATAGAATTCAACCAATTTTAGCAATTTACCAAATTGCAACATTTCATAAATACAAGAGTTAGTTAAAAAAAAAATCAAAGTAAATAGTAAATACATAAACAAAAAAAAAAAGAAAGAAAATGAAATGGGTGAAATTGAAATTTCTAACTTGAATTGAATAATACACCAATTTATCACCCTAAAACAGAATTCATCAAGTTCAAAACTTTTTCTACTCATAAAATTTCATGAAATGATTAGTATATAATGTAAAAAACAAAAATAACATATAAACAAAAATTCCGTATTGGAAACTTAAAACATATTTATTGAACCAATTATGCATTGTATATATAGAAGAAAAAGCTAAGTGGGAAATTTGGAAAAGATAAAAAATACAACTAATCTTGTGAGTTGTGAAGTTTTTATACTGGTTATGTGATATTATTGGATAAGAGTAAACTACATAATAAGATACATATAGGTGATATTATTTAAAGATAAAAAATGATGAATAAATTTGTATTGAAAATTGATTCGATAAAATCTTTCTCAACTCTTTCTTTTAACTTTTGAAATTATATATTATAATTAGATTAGATTAGATTACTCATTTTTCTAGGTTATAATTAGACTAAAATAATAAAGGAAACAGTGCATGTAGCTCTCAAATGATGCAATTTTTTTATTTAAAAAGTCATTAGTACATATGTTCTCTAACAATATAAAGTATCCAAAAACATGATATCATATAGATGCCAAAGTTGTGCTTTACTAAAATATAGGGGAAAATACAAATTTATGACTTAATTTTCACAGCTTTATTTGAGTTCTAAACATTTTAGAATTTCTATTTGAGTTTTTAATATTTGCAAAAGTATTCAAATAAATCTTTTGTTAGCTTGTTGACAACTTTCTAGTTAACTATTTTACACGTAGTACTTTCTTATTGGTCCATATATTTTTATTTATTAATTAATATATAAAATATCTAAAAAATAATAAAATTTAGAAAAATTAAAAAAAAATCAAATGTATGTACATATATATTTATTAAATTTCAATAAAACAAAAAAAAATTCAAAAAATCATAAGATTAAGAAAAAGAAAAAAGAAAAAAAAAGTGGAATAAAAAAGACATTCTTACCACTTTAAGGCTAAGGGATAGCCTGCCACTAGAGGGGTTACGACTCACATACTAAAGTAGCCACCTACCACTTGTAGCCTTAAGGTGGCTAGAATGACAAAAAGGAAGTGATGGGTTACAACTCGTTTACTAAAGTGGGTCCAATCGACCTACTACTAGTTATAAGTGGTCACTCATCCGCCTAAGGGGATCGCATAACATCTTATAAGGTATGGATACCCACTTATACCTTGCATTGAAAAACAAGAAAAGGGGAAACAAATAAGAAGCCTAATCAATTTCTAACTGAAATGTGCAACCTAGTTGAAACATAATCAGGGTTTTACTCTCTCTCTCTTTTGTTTTTTGTTTTTTTTTTTTTTAATACTTGGCTATGGTTGGTACCCATCCCTTAAGGGATCGCACAATTCCCCTATAGGGGTAAGCGGCCACTTACGCTTAGTGGTGGGTCGATAGACTACTTTAGTAACCCATCAATCCCTTTTGGCTATTTAGGCCATTCGAATTTCTTTTTCTAATTTTCTAATATTTTTTATATTTTATGATTTTAATTTTTTAATTGAAATTAAATAAATAACACATGTATATACATTTATTATATATGTATATATATATATATCTTTATTATTTGATTTTGTGTTTTTTTAATATTTCTTTCTCTTTTATATTATTTTGTTTGTTTTTTAAATATTTTATTATATTAATTATTTAATAAAAGTATGTTGACCTATTAGAATGTACCATGTGTAATAGTTAATGGAAAAGTTAATGACAAACCAATGAAAAATTTATTTGATAACTTTTATAAACATTAATGATTTAGATAAAAATTTTAAAACGTTTAGAATTCGAAAAAAATAAGCATATGATTATAAATATTTTAATAATAAAATCATTATGTTTCAATATTTGCACACCAAATTACAAAAAATGGAAAGTTTCAAACTCTTATATATTGCTTATCCCTTCATATTGTAAAAGACGAAGGCACAAGAAAATTTGTCTTGCATACGCCTTCCCAGTTTCTCAATATAGAATTCGGCAAGACTAATGATGATATTTAAAGGAGACAGCGCCTCTCATGGTGGACACTAATGTAATCATCAATGATGTAATTGCATGTACAGTAGAGGTAAAGTGCCGCCGTCCAAATTGGCTATACAGGAAAGAGCCAAAGCCTCTCTCTCTCTCTCTCTCTCTCCCCACAACCCCCCTCCTTATGACTTTTGCAACGTGTAATTAAGACACGTGAACGAATGCATCGTGCTTGCTGACCTGGCAAGACAGCGCAACATAAAAGTGCTTCTCGCCTCCGAAAGTAAATACCCCCCGCGCCCCCAGGTCTTGCTCTCATTTCTCAAAGAAAAACACCATCAATACTCTTATTTTCGCAACACCACAATTCAGACCCATCCTGTCTAATACGGTCACCCATTACACACTAAAAGTTTCGTTCACGAAATAAAAGTGAACTATTACGTGCGGTATAGTACGTAATTTTATTCTAATTTTCTTTTTTTTTTTTCTTTTTTTGTTCTTATTCAAGTTCTTTATTTGGTGCAATGAAAATGAACATGGTCGGATATGTCTGTAATGCTATGCATAGTTTAAAGGCAACCGTTTTAATGGTGGTGGTTCAGGCTGCATTTGCTGGTCTAAACATACTCTATAAACTGGCATTGAATGATGGAATGAGTTCGAGCGTCATGGTTGCCTATCGATTAATATTTGCCACAGGTTTTATGGCTCCTCTCGCTCTAATATTCGAAAGGTTTGTTCGTTTTCTTATTCACAAATTCGTCATTACTAGGATATAAATCCTCTATGTGTATACATACTTATACACATATATGAAACTGTGTAGTGCAGTGTCTGAGGAAAGGAATGTCTAAAAGAGCAAAGTGATTCCAAGAAAGAAGAGGATTTAAAAAAAAAAAGAAAAAGATATATTAATATAACTCATAACATATTTTGATGAATTGTATATAAATATTAAAAGTAAAATATAGTTTTTCAAAAATTATCACTTTTATTTTTATGAGTTAAAATTTTATTAATATTTATACGTTATTAATTTATTCATATAATATGTGTTATAAATTAGAGTAAAAGTTTATAAAATTATACTACTGTCCAAAGGATTCCGATTCTCACTATAGTTCCATTGTTTATTTGGCAGGAAAAGTAGGCCAAGGATGACGTGGACAGTGCTTGTGCAAGCATTTTGGTGTGGACTATTAGGGTAAGTCAAATTGTATATCGATTCCATTTCGTCCCCATATACCAATATTTTAGGCTATATGATGCATTGCCATAAAATATGTGCGGACAGTGGAGACTACAGAATAAAAACCAAAATTGAACAGATAGTTAATGAAGTTGCTAAGAATTTTCAACGTCATAATTGCCAGCAAGCAAAAAAAAAAAAAAAAAAAAAAAAAAAGCTACCTAATAAAAAATAATCTTTTCAACCATCTTGAGTGGTTGTTAGTTCTCGGTGACACCTGGTGCCTACCACAATATAATCCTATAAGAGATCTAAAATGTTCATTACTCTTTTGTCACGCACATATGTCTATCTATATACAAATTTAACATTATTATGACAACAGTTAAGGATTGCGACATCTTGCTTGTGTCATGGGCTTGCTAGGGGGGTATGGGAAACCTCAGATTCTTATAACCGTGTCCAACATTTTCGGTGTATCTGAATTATGGCTAACCAGAAGCTGCAATTTCTAATATTAGAAACTTATAAAATTTTTAAACGAAATCTTTCACCGCATCTTTTCCTGACATAAATAAAATCATACTGAAATTTATATTAATAAAGCTATTAATATATAGATTCATTACTTTCTTTTCTTCATAATAACAATCAGGGTACATTATTTATTCATTCCTTTTATTTATATATATATTATATTATATATACATATATATATATATATATATTTGATAACAACATGTTATAGCATGAAGAGTGGGAATTTGAACCTCGCTCATTCCATCTGAATACCAATGCTAATATTATTAAGTTGCAACAGTTTGTTTTTTAATGTATTTTTAAAAAATTGCCTTTATAAAAATTTCATAAATAGAGAACCTTCCCTGATTTTGAGGATAGAATGTGGCAACTCATTCACCGAGTTAGCTCCGGTTTTTTAGTTTCTCAATGTCACCCGATCACTCCCTGACACCCCAACTCATTTAATCAGATCCGACTCTTATTATTAAAATACTAAAAAAAGAAACCATATGTTAAGAACAATTAGACTTTATGATTAATTTAGCAGAAGATGTTTCGATGAAAACAATAATAAAGTAAATAAAATTGCAAGGAAAGCATTTCATAAATGCAATACTTCCTTAATTGATCATGAAAATATATAAACTTTACGATTGTTTGGATAGGACATGGAGAGAAACAATGTAAAAAATGAGACTTAAAAATAACCCATTTTTTTTATTGCATTAGTTTTTTTGTTGATCATGGAAGTATTTTATTCTATGAATGTCCTTGGAATGCGATTTAGAAACAAGAAAGTAAATGAAAATTTGAAAGGAATACGTATTAATTGAGCCTGAAGAATTTTACCGCCTTCCATTGCTTAGGACTCCCGCGGGTTACATTTTATATATTCATTTTAGTTTTTGTGGTTACACGTTAGTCTGAATGTCCAAAAGTGAAGCTACACATTAAAAAAGCTAATAATAATAAGAACTGGGTAGGGTGTTCTACTTTTGTATCTGGGATGGTTGTGTGTTTTAGAAATTTTAGAAGGGCTCTAAAAATAATTTACCTTAATAATCATTACATAGGATTATATATTTGAGGAAAGTTTTACTTTATTTTATTCTATTTTTATTTTCTTTTGCTAGCGAGGAATGTTTTATGAAATAAGAAAAGCTGTAAACAGAACCGCTATTATACATTTGTTAGGGGAAAATGTATTTACGTAGAAGCAATAAAATTAATTCATGAAAGTCATATATAGCTTAAATAATATTATATGGATTATTTTTTTTTTCAAGCAAACTAAAAAATAATATACCAAAAAAGGGGATAAAAAAAGAAGTTTAAAAATGAAAGTCTGAGAAACTTTTTAGTGAGTACACGGATTATAGTTACAAAAATGAAAGAATTAAATTTGATTCATCTGATAATTGATGGGATTAGCTATTATAGCAAGATCCTAATGCTTTTAAATGTGATTAATTGCTTGCATGGGATTATTGCAGGGGACCACTGAGTCAAAATTTATACTTGGAAAGCTTGGCACTGACATCAGCAACATATGCTTCAGCAATGGCAAACCTTGTACCTGCTATTACGTTTGTCTTAGCCATTTCCTTCAGGTATGTATCAATTGCATGAAATTACATTGTCTTCGTTAATTAACTTTAAATAAATTTATAAAATCATAATTAAGCAATCAATTAAAGAAATAATACATTCAAACAAAAGTTAATTTTGATATATTGGCGGTTTTTATGATGTTCCAGGCTTGAGAGGCTCAACTTGGGGAGTGTAGCAGGAAAGGCGAAAGTGATGGGGACAATAATAGGGATCGGTGGGGCAATGCTGCTCACCTTCTATAAAGGCGTAGAAATTAATATATGGTCAACACACGTGAACTTATTGCACAACCCGACCAACATACATACTCAACACAAAAATAAACTCTTGGGAACTTTTTTAGCACTTGCTACATTCACTGGCTACGCTCTTTGGTTAATTATTCAGGTAACTTACTTTATTCTCTGCCCGTGGTTCTATATATCTTATTTGTCTTTCTTTTTCACTCTTTACTTTCCTTTTTTTTTGGGCTTTACTTTCATTTACTTAACTAACAAAATTTCAGCAACATAAACACAAGCTAGTGAACAAGTGTACAATATTTGAACATATAATACGCTAATAATCAAAGTCATTCACGTAGAGAAAATTGGACAGTATTATTTTCATACTGAGGACGATATTATTATGTAATAGGCTAAAATGAGCGAAAGATATCCATGTCACTTCTCAAGTACAGCTTTAATGTCCTTGATGGGATCACTTCAAGCAGTCGCTTATGCAATGTGCAAAGAATCTCATTGGGATCAATGGAAACTGGGCTGGAATATTAGGCTTCTAACTGTATCTTATTCCGTGAGTTTCTTTGTCTTAAAATAATATAACGTACAAACTCTATACTATACAAGAACTTGTAAAATGGTTTGTCTCATATAAATTTTTATATTTTCAATGGTATCTAGGGGATTATTGCTTCCGGTGTCTGTGTCACATTAATGACTTGGTGTGTGCGGATGAAAGGACCATTGTTCGTATCAATGTTTAATCCTCTCATGCTGGTGGTTGTAGCCCTTGTCGCATCATTCCTTTTGGATGAGAATCTACATCTTGGAAGGTACAATATCGTTTGTCATACATTGTCGCTCGTACTAATTTGTAATAATTTAGTTTTTCTAATTTATTTGTTTACTGCTCACGTATATGGGCAGTGTACTCGGTGGAGGATTGATAGTAATTGGGTTATTTGTGGTGCTGTGGGGCAAAGGAAAGGAAATGAAAAGAATGAACCAGTTAGTGTCATCAAATGACGCTTCAGAGAGTAATGAACCAATTGAAATTGTAATCACTGCCAAACTGGATGTAGAGAACAACAACAACAATAATGACAGCAGCAGCAGCAGCAGCAGCAACAAAGACCTTATTGAGACTTATAGCGCAGTGCCTATTTGATGTTTGGAAGTGCTAAATCCTAGAGAAAATTACAGATGATGTAGAGCTAAATAACAGAGAAAATGGAACAAGCACAAACTAGAAATTGTTGTGCTCTATTACCAAAGCTGGCAGACAAGTTCTTTTTTATTTCACTAACCTTATACGTAACCCTTTTCTTTTATGTTGCCAATTTATATTAATGTATCATGTTTAGCTCATGAGCGTAGATAGTTACAAAGTTGTAATACATTATATGAGCTAAGCCCAACGATATTGCTTTTGTACGTACAACACGAAATATATGGATCATTTAGAAATATGAATAACTGTGCCCAAATAAGGATGATCTACTCGGTTTTGAATTGGTATGCTTAGCACAAGGCTTGTTAGGACTAACTTATCTAGTCTGTGCGTTTCTTAAGAAAGCTCAAGTGTTAGTTCGATTTCCTTTTCGACTATATGACTCTACATTTACCACGCTAACTTTTGGAGTCTTGAGCCCATTATGCTTGTTTTATGCGTAAATGATTATTTCAATAAAGGAAGTACATGTTATTTCCTTAAATTCTTTCTTGCTTGAATTTTATGTATGTGGTTGATGATTTCTCGACTACTCTAAAATCTAGCCTAGAAGATGATCCATATAGGCTTTAAAAGAGACACACTCAAATGTTCAGGTCAATAATATGGTCGTGAAAACTAGTAACCACATAAATGTAAAAAATAAAAATGAGTCCTAGACTGGGCAGATATAAACCATATAGAATATGAGCTGGGGATACTATCTAATATATTATATATGTATATACTATATATATAGTCTACCATACATGATGATAATCTATACAGCTTATCATGATATAATTTATTATAGTTTATCGTATCAATAGATTAAAAATATAGTAGAACTATGATAGACTATGATTGTCTATAATATATATAGTCTATATACAATAGACTATCATATCACGAATCATACTATGGACTATATCAGACAATAGTATAGTTTATATTAGGAAGTATTGAAGAGGTAAGTAACTTATGCCCTACGATGAATATCATCTTATCTTTTCACCCAGCTAGGTTCATCCTCGTATTTCTAAGAATAAGGCCTCAATCCCTACTATTTAACTTGCCTCCTTCCTTTACTAGCATCCTAAGCTACTTCCCCATCTTAGCGTTTGGCTTTATCTTAAGCCTCTCACAAAGCCTTCTCTTTAATTCTAAACTTGTATTCATGGAGAAAATAACACAAGATTTATCATAATTTACTTTTTACTCTATTATCAATCTAAAGTAGTTCATAACTTTCTTCATTTGTTTTATGTTTCCTACCAAAACCTTACCCATCAATAATGTGTCATTTGTAAAACAAAGGTGCCAAAGACTCATGTCAATTCCACTCATCTTTAAAAGAGCCCAAACCATGAATAAGGCTATTTAAGAATTCTAAGGCAATTATGAACAAATATAGTAACAAAGGGTCCCTTTACTGTAGCCCTCTACTACCCTCAAACTGGTTTGACATTGCCTTGTTTATGAAAACTCTATACGATATCGAAGAGAGATAAGATCTTACCAGTTTTATCCAATTCCTAAGGAAATTGAGTTTTCCTTAGGCAAATCTCACAAAGTCTCATTCCATTTTATTGTATGCTTTTTTCAAGGTCTAGTTTAACGATCATCAAATTCCTTTTTTCCTTTTTGTTGTTTAGAAAATGAAGAACT
Source organism: Lumnitzera littorea (assembly GCA_024138015.1). Lineage (NCBI taxonomy): Eukaryota > Viridiplantae > Streptophyta > Magnoliopsida > Myrtales > Combretaceae > Lumnitzera > Lumnitzera littorea. Next base: position 86,594,870 of record JAMXBB010000006.1, on the reverse strand, counting down.
TCAATGACCATCCAATTCCTTTTTCTCCTTTTCTTATTTAAGAAATGAAGAACTTCCTAGAACGCTATTAAATTTTCCTTAGCTACTCTTCTTGAAATAAAACCGGCTTGCTTCGAGTTAATAAGGTCATTCAATAGAGGTTAGAGTTGATTTACTAATAGCTTACTAACCACTTTATATATGGTGGAACAAAGGCTGATGGCCCTGTGATCTTTCATCTTATTAGCTCTTAAAAAGTTTGGAACCAAATCTATAAGGGTTTGATATATGTCTTCTAGCATAGTACCTTTCCTAAATATGTCCTTTACCTTATCACATATGGTCATCCTAATGATTTCCCAATAGTTTGTGAAGAACTCGACATGAAGCCCATAAACCTACTGGCACTTAATTGTTTCTTATGATCAAGAGCACTCATTTTATCTCTTCCTTCATATAGTCTTGCTAGAATTACGCCTTCTTCTCCTCAAAAAGGGCATTCAGGCTATAGACCCAATCTTCATCCTTTTGCCTCACATATATCTTCTCCAATGCAAAAAGGCTATTAAAGTGTTGTAAAATAATTCTTTAAATTTCATATGGATATGTCTCTTACTATCCAACAGAGTTAAATAAGCCTCTAATTCTTGATTTCAATCTTCTAGCTATAATGGAAGCATGGAAGAACTTCATATCTCTCTTCCCCTCTAAAATCTATTGTGATCTCGCCTTAGCCACCAATAGCTTATCCTCTTACCTAGCACTAACTCTAATTCCTTTTCGAGTTAAGCCCCCTGGTTTATAAAGCTTTGTAAGGGATTGTTCACTAGTTTCATGTTTACTCTTTCTAGACATCTCAAAACACTATGCTTTCCTTGATGAATTATGCCAAACACTTCTCAATTCCATTTCCTTAAATCTTGAATAAACTTATCTAATTTAGTAGGGTACTTAAATGTAGGCCATTTCTAAGCTTGCACTATAAATTCCTTAAAGTTTAGGTGCTCTAACCACATTGGTTAAAATCTTAAGGGTCTTCTCTCCTTAGGCCTACGACTGATGGCTAGGCGAGTATTGAGGAAAATTAGCAAATGGTCAAACTAATCAAAAGCTAAGTGAAAAACTTTTGCTTCTAGAAATAAGGCCCTCCAACTATTATTTGCCCAAGCCCTATCCAGCCTTGTATGGAAAAGGTCCTTTATATTCTTAAAACGTTTGGACTAAGTAAATCTCGGTCTTACAAATCCTAAGTCTATCATCCCACAATCATCCATACATGAAACTAGTGAACAATCCCTATATTAATTTACTCCATTCCTTCCCTACTTCTTTTCTACACATAGGACTTCATTAAAGTCTCCCATCATTAACCATAACCCATTCACCCAATTGGTCGAAGCTATTAACTCCTCCTAAAGAAGACATCTCTCCTTAAATTCAGGAGATGTATAAATAGTTGACAAAAAAAAAAAAAAAACCTAGAAAAGGGAGGAATTACGTACTTGAATTTCAAAAACCATTTGCTGTTTAGAAACATGCCTCTTCCTTATTATCACTTCTTCTCCATTCCAAAGGTTTACATTCCCCTTGCTATACCTACCTACTTCCGAGCAAGCCATCCGATTCATACCCACTGTTCCTTACTATCAAGCCTAAAATTTTTGTTACCCTTAATTTGATTTAAACTAAATCTTATACTTATTTAGTTTAAATCTTCGACTAAAATTAAGGAAACTCGGTTTCTTATTATTTTCTCTTAAAAAAAAAAACTTAGAGTTGACATTTAGTAAAATCAAGAAAAGGTGATTAAATTTCGAATCGATTAAGTGGATCAATTCTAATTTAGTTACTAGTTTATGTTTTGAAAAATTTCAAAAAACCAAATTTTCTTAGGTTTAAGGGCTATCTTATTAAACTTTAATAGATACCACTTTAACCTTTCGAATTTAAATTTATTTTTTAAATTATTCATCTAAGAACGAAATTAATTCATAAGTGGTAGATGAAATTAAATTTAGTTACGAAAGAAAAAAAATGAAAGTTACTTACAAAAGGGGGAAATATATAATTTTTTTTTTCATATTTTAAATTGCCTTATAGATACCTATGTACACACTAGTTAGGATCAAACTATTGTAGTTCATTTTCAAAAAATTTTAGTGAATTGATTTATTTTATTTTGAAAAGCATTCCACTTTAAGTATTTTCATGTTGATTAGTTCATAAAAATATATTTCCTTTTCTGCCCAAATTTGGAAAAAAAAAGAAGAAGAAGAAATGCTAAGTTCTTTTAAGAATAGATTCAATTTAGATTTTTATTTAAGAAAAACGTTTATTTTAAGGTAGAAAAATAATTTTTTTTTAAAAAAAAAAACACTTTTTATAAATAAAGAAACCTAGTAAAGATACATATTTTAAATAAGTCACATGAAAGCACTTGAATAAAAATTCATAGAATATGCATATAATCACAAATACAATATGTTTATTATTTACATACAAAAATTTGTTTGTGATGGCAATGAAATTTTGAATTAAGACATCCATTCTATATTACATCAACATGATTTATCAAAATAACTAATTTCATAATTACATGTTAGACATCTATTTAATAATTTACATGTTTAGATATTTATTTTATAATTTACATGTTCAAACATCTATTCTATATTGTGTAAACTTGATTTATGGCAAATAATCTACAGTTTATTAATCAAAACATTTGGTTTAATTAAAACAATCAAGAATAATCACATAATCACAAATTCAAACATGATTCAAGATAAATAGTCAAAATACTAAATTTAAAAAATCACGAACAATGACATTACATGGTCATTATATTATAGAAACAATAAGTCCTATTAACTATACTACAAAAATTGCATCAAACAAGTATTTTACATTCCTAAAAATAAGATTTCTTAATTATTTAGTATACAATAAACACACAAAGAGAATAAGAACAAATAGGGATTCCAGGAGTTTACATCACATAGAAACAAACCGATGGCTAGTTTAATGAGTTTTTGGATGCCTCTCAATAAGGTGGTTTTATCTTTAGAGAGAGAAAATTCATGCCTTAGAAAAAGCTTGGTTTGAGTATATTTGAGTGAGTTTCAAATCGTAGTCTATGCGCAACTTGAAGTGTAGCACCCTATTATACTGGTGGAGCTTAGATTTAATTCAAGAAAGTGCAAAAATGAAAGATTACGAGTAAGGGGATCCAAGATGTTATTGCCAATCTATCTTCGAAATTTGAAGAAAGTATCGATTTGAATGATAAAAATAAGCAAGAACACATTAATGAATAATATTCATATCTTGAATTTAGAGGAAATTGCCAAAGGAATAGGATTTTGCAAATTTTATTTAAGTATGTTAATATATTTTTCCTTTTTCAAGTCTGAATGGACCCCCTATTTAGGAAAATTAAGATGTGTTTTTTTGTCCCAATTTATAGTATATTATGTATAGTTTCCAAAAACATAAAATTCTAGTGAATATCCCAAAATATAGAGTTGGAAGATAGGTTTAAAATAAGGAGTTTGAATAAGGAAACTTCCCTTTTATTTTTTGGGAATTGCAAAGTTACATGTGTGAAATTAAAAAAGGAAGGAAAAGGAGAAAAAGGAAGCGTGCCATGATGTGGGCATATGACTCATGCGCTCCACTCAAGTGTGTGTTACATGCATGGGATTGAAAATAAAACGCAGGTGCAAAACGTATTAACCTACTGGGGGTTCAAACCTTATTAGGGCTTCGGTCTTGATTTATTTTGATGTACGTAGATCAAGTCTTATACTTGGTCCAATTTATTTTTTTAAATAAAAAATAAAATGAAATAATACTAAGCCTAAGTTCAACCAGAAATTATGTACATCCTGAGAAAACAAATAATTTTGAAAACACACTTAAATCATAAGAGAGAGAAAAATAAATACACTTTCTTTAAAATTGCAAGGGGCAATGTTTGCACTTGTAATTTTTCCGCTCTTAGCCTATCCATTATGGTTTTAGTCATGACCACTACCTATAGCTCATACTATGCCATCAAGTTTTTAATCACCATGTTATTACTCTGAGGTCACTCGTCTTGCATTCCATGTCGAAACTCATTTTAGATGATAGAGTATCCATAAGTTCTTGGTTAAGAAGATTAAGGAAAACCTTAAGCCACCTTCCTTATGTAAAGTCTTGAACATAGCGCTTAATCTCCACCCTCCATCGACATGGTTGAAATGTTATCCTCACCAATTGCATCTACATTTCTCATGATGTGATCATAAATTGATTCCTCTTATCCTCTATGAATAGTTCTATAAATGGAATCCCTTGTATGTTTAACATAACTACCACATTTATCGTCATGTTATCAACCACTATTTTACATGTAGAATCCCTTTTATGTTTGACATAACTACTACATTTATCATCATGTTATCAACCACTATTTTACACGTCTACTCTAACAAGTCTAATATGATCTTTCCCATTATGTTAGGCTCAATCATGGGCATCTTCACCAGTAGTATGCTTTCCATTGATGTTATGATCAGTATTCTCTCTTAGTGATACACCCTTCCCTCTTGGAACGTTAGCTGGTAAAGGATCTCTAGTGCTCAATGTCTTTTCTACTTTGTTGTTATTATGGTTACTCCAAGAAGTTCATCTACTATTAGTTGCAAGAAGTGTTCTATTTGCACTTCCTAAATGTTAAGGTCCGGTTGTTGCTTTAGGGGTTGAGACTCCCCTTATAACATTTGGATCAACACTTCTACTTCTAGCATGCACACTATGTTGTCTTGCTAGTTTCTTGAGCAACATGCCCTTACTCGCGTTGTTGCTAATTCTAGTTCCTTTCTTTTGTTCAACCTTTGTTTTTCCTTTCCTTTTTTGGGTTTATGTAACTTCCTTCTTCTCTCTATACATTCTATATTTCATTTAAGACGTCTTCGAATGGATTAACCAATGTAACCTCTTGCATTCCCATCTTCTCATTTTCTTATGGTAGTTCATTATTACTCTCCATAATTCTCTTGTCATAATTGGTATTTTTTTTTTTTTTTGCATTCCACGAGGTTTTACATCCTCATTCTTAATATCTCTAATTTGGGAAACCTTTTCTTACCTATTTCATGGCTTTTTTATTTTTTATTTTTCTAGTTTGTGCTGGTATCAATTCTTTGTTCTCCATACACTCCTTTTCCTATCCAGTTAAATCCTCTATCTAAGGTTGTGAGCTATTGACCTCCTTAGCCTTGTTCACTTGCCTTGTCTTCTACTCTTTTCTTGATGTCTTGTCAATCATTTCATTCTTTCTTGTCTGTTCTTCTACCCATTCTTTAGTTGTTTGTTCATCTACCCCCTTCTCTTTAGCTTGTCTCCCTTTACCCTTTGCTTTTACACTTTCTTCTTAGATTCCCTCCTTTTCCTCTTTCTGAAAAGGACAAAAATGTGGTTAGCTTATTCTACCATTATATTCATAAAGTTTAGGTAGGCCCTCGTAAATGACCTTATATGCTATTCCATTCAAGAATATTGTATGCTTCAAGGAAGTGTTCATATTTACTTGAACACATATCCTTATAAACCTACCTCTTTCCAATTTGATTATGAAAGAGTCATATCTTAAGAATAATCCCATTGAAGAGCGTAAATTGACACTCATTTCCTATTATATTTTTGTAGTCTTTTGATCTATATTATTATGATTTTTTTATGATTTTACTACTGAATTAATCATTTGTTGATTTCAAGTCTTTAATGGAGTAATGAAGTGAACAAAATGGAAATTATACCCTTTTTGAGAAGAATTTCATTGAATTTGAAGAATGACTTAAAGACAAAAAGGGTTAGAAGAGAATTTTGTTAAAAATGGAAGGCTAAAGAGGACCACGGGTGAAGTCTATAGTTGTGTTTCTTAACCATGATCCCCTCTTATATAATAATTCAATTCAATATTAAAAGAAATATTACAATGAGAGGTCTACAGCCAGATTCCTTAGTTGCAGTCATTCTATAATTTTTAGAACTTGTCATTTGAGGATCGTTTTATCAGATTCATATTAATAGAGCCTAGACATGCACAAAGAGAAAGAGGAGATGGAAGGAAGAAGAGAAAAAGAGCTTCATAGCATTTCGTAGGAATTTGTATCATTTCTTTATAAAAGTTTTTGTTTTTATTATGTTTCTACAGTAAATTTGTGGATATCTAGACTTGTAAATTTTAAGATAATGTGTAGTTCACTTATTTCTTTTATTCTAATGAAATTCTGTATTTCTTATTAACTCCATTGCATTTATTTCATTGATTAAGTTGTTATTTTTAGGGCTTCAACTTAGTTATTAAATTTTGTGCATTAAGATTGTGAGACCCGATACATAAATAAATCTACTGTAATTCAAAGACATTACTATAAGTTTAGTGATAAGTTATAAATTTTTTTCAAATTTAATTTATTATGTAAGTGTTGAAGGAATTCCTGCTATTAATGTTATTCTAATTTATTCTATTGCAAAAATGATTTGAATAGAATATAGTTAGTAATAGAAATTAATAGATAAGTGATTCTTATTAATTTAATTAAATTCCTCCAATTAATAAGAATATGGAATAAATGAGGAATCTTTGGAGATATTACATGTTAATCTCTTGGTAATCAGAGTCTAAATATCACTAAGTTTATTTAGGGTTTTTATTATTATTGTTATTTATTTTTAGTTGTTAATTGACTTTTGCTTTTTTAAATTAAAACTTAATCCCTTATTTTATCATTGCAATTGATATTTTCTTTTTATTATAATAATTGAGTGTGAGTGAATAAGTTTGCAATCCTTGAGGGATCGATAACTTTAGACTTCTTCATCCACAATGCTCGATGTACATGTGTCAAGTTTTTGATAACATTGTTGGGAATTGGGAATCAATAAAGCTCATGCATTTATTATTCTACTATTTCTTTTTCCGTTATTTTTCTTTATCTTTTCTATGTTAATTCAATTCTAGTTTAATTTTCTTTTTGTGTGTTTGAGAAAACTGAAGTGATGGCTAACAACTATGAAGCACCAAAGACCTTGTTCAACCACATCAAATCCTTAATTAGTGGAGCCAACTTAAGCATAGCAAAGCTAGCTATCACTACAAACGAATTTGTGATTTTGCTTACAATCATTCAAATGGTACGATCGGGATTATGTTTTGAAGGTTCTCTAGAAGAAGATCTACATGCTCATATCTCTAGTTTTTAAAAGATATATGCTACCTTCAAAATGGATGGAGTTGTAGACGATACAATAAGGTTGAGATTGTTTTCCTTCTCATTACAAGGAAAAGCAAAGCAATGGTTAGCTTCTCTCTAAAAGGATTCTATTACATCATGGAAAGAATTGATGGACAAATTCCTAGAAAAATATTTCCCTTTAGTTAGGATTGCCAAACTTTGTAGTAACATTTTGTCATTTGCTTAGTCTAATGAGACAATATATGAGGCTTGAGAGCATTTCAAAGAGTTGCATAGAGAATGCTCAAACCATGCTTTTCCTTCTAGTTAGGACTGCCAAACTTTGTAGTAACATTTCGTCATTTGCTTAGTCTAATTTGTGACAATATATGAGGCTTGAGAGCATTTCAAAGAGTTGCATAGAGAATGCTCAAACCATGCTTTTACATTGTGAATGTAGGTACAAACTTTCTATAATGGTTTAAATTTTTCCATTATACAATTTGTTGACTCAACTATGAGTGAAACATTAAATATGAAAACACTCGAAGAAGCTCGAACTTTAATTAAAAGATTGGCTATGAATATCTAATATTGGGAAAGTAATAGATCTAGCAAAAAGAGCCTAAGCATGGTGGATATAGACATTACCACAACTTTAGTAGCCAAGGTAGATGCAATAAGCTAGAAGTTGGAAAAATTTTCTATGCCACCACCATATCTTATAATGATGTCAAATTCAATTAACCTAAAGGGATATATGAAACAATATTACCTAAGGCTGATTGGCAATTTTATGGGTCAATAAGGATTTCAGCATATACCCTATAATGATTGTAAAGAACAATATAGGGAGTGATTCACATATCTAGGTGACTATCCATATGCAACTCAATTGAGGAATAGATATACTTCTCAAGGATTTCAACATCCACCTCAACAAGAGGAGAAGTCTAAACTGGAAGATATGTTCACAAGTTACATATAGAGCAATGATACTAGATTGACAAAGTATTGAAAACCAAATTGAGCAACTTAGAAAAATTGCAATTGAAAAGCAACAAGAACCTTTTCCACAAGCTCAAGCAAAACCTTTTGAAGTGGTAAAGAATTGCAAGCTACTAAGCAACTTGAAAAGATCTAGGTTAATCTAAAACTAGTGATGAAAGAACCAAAGGACAAAGTTATGAAAATCCTAGAAACACTAAGGGAAGAATCAGAGCCCCTAAGAGTTAAGGAGTATAGACTACCAATTCCATATGCCCAAAGGTTAAGGAAGGAATGCTTAGATGAACAGTATGGTAAGTTTTTAGATATTTTTAAACAATTGCATATATTTGTGGAAGCTTTGTTATAGATGCCCAAATACGTAAAATTTTTAAAGGAGCTACCCTCTAATAAGAGGACATTGGAGGAACTGTAAATAGTTACACTAAGCAAGAAGTGTTTAGTAATCCTTCAGAATCAGCTTCCGACAAAAGTAAAGGATTCAAGGAGTTTTATTATTCCTTGTTTATTTGGAGATTTATCTATCACAAAAGCATTAGTTGATATAAGAGCTAGTATAAATTTAATGCTATACAAATTTTTTAAATAGCTAAGCCTAAAAGAACCAAAATTGACATGAGTTTACAATTGGTTGATAGATCAGTAACATATCCTAGGGGTATAATTGAGGATGTACTAGTTAAGGTAGATAAATTCATTTGATTTGTAGATTATGTGATTTTAGACATTGATGAAGATATAGAAGTGTCACTCATCTTAGGGAGACCCTTTTTAGCTATAATTGATGTTAGTGATAATAAGCTCACATTATATGTAAGAGAAGAAGAGATGGTATTTAAACTTTTGGATGTAAGTATGACTTATCCTATTTTTGATAATTCTTAGGTGAGTTCTATACATGTTTTACCTAAAAAGGAAGGAATATGGTCCCTAACAAGCGGAATGAGCTAATCTCTATGCATGTAGTCACAAGTAGAGAGTTTACATTGAATACCAAAACCTTAATGACACCATAAGGAAGGATAACTTCCCTTTACAATTTATTGATCGGATATTGGAGTGCTTATTAGGTCACATGTATTACTATTTCTTAGATGGTCTTTTCAGTTATTTTCAAATTCCAATTACCTTAGAAAACTAAGAGAAAACTACATTTACATAACCTTATGGCACTTTTGCCTATATGATAATGCCATTTGGCCTCTTTAATGCACTTGCAACATTTCAGCAGTGCATGTGGCAATATTCAATTAATTTATTGAGGATATAATTGAATTATTTATGGATGATTTCTCAACTTTCGAGAATTCATTTTATTATCGCCTTAGGAATCTACAAAAACTATTGGCAAGATGTGAAGAAACTAACTTTGTATTAAATTGGGAAAAATGCCATTTATGGTGGAAAATGTAAAGATTGACACCATTGCAAAATTGCCTCCTCCTACATCAGTTAGAGCCATACGTAGTTCCTTAGGTTATGCTAGGTTTTATAGAAGATTTATTAAATATTTTTCAAAAATAGCTAGACCACTAACTTGATTGTTGGAAAAGGATGCTCTCTTTATATTTTCATAAGATTTTCTAAAAGCATTTAATACTTTAAAGGATCAACTAACACATGCCCCTATAATGGTAGCACTAGATTAGACTTACCATTTTAAATAACATGCGATGTGAGTACCTATGCTATAGGGGTAATTTTGGGACAAAGGTGAGAAAAACACTTCTAACCAATTTATTATATGAGCAAGACCCTCATAAAAGCTTAGAGAATTACCATAGAAAAGAAGCCATTAGCAATGGTCTTTAGATTTGATAAATTCAAGGCGTATCTAATCCTTTCTAAAATGATTATTTATACTAACTGTATTGCCTTACGTCATTTGTTGAATAAAGCATATGCCAAACCAACGTTGACTAGATGGATACTATTGCTTCAAGAATTTGACTTAAAGATTAAACATAAGAAAGGAGTAGAGAGCTTAGCAACATATCATCTCTCATGTTTAGAGAATCCATCACTAGAAAAATTGAATGAGCAAGACATCATTTACGAGTTCACAAAAGAAAGACTTTACAAGGTAAGTCTATGGGAAACCCCTTGGTTTGTTGATATAGCAAATTATTTCATAGATAAAATTCTTCCTAAGGGACTAGATTATAGATAAAGGAAAAAGTATTTCCATGTTGCTAGAAGTTACTTTTAAGAAGATCCTTATTCATTTAAGATTTGTAATTTACAGATGTGTATCTTACTTGAAAGGTCAGTAGATTTTAGATTATTGTCATGTAAGCCCAACTAAAGGATATCTTAGTGCAAATAAAACAACACATAAGGTCTTCAAGTCCGGTTTTTATTGGTCAACACTGTTTAAGGATTCCTAAAAGTTTAGAGAGTTATGTGATAAATACCAAGAGTAGGGAATATATCTAAGAGAGACAAACTGCCACAAAGCCCAATTTTAATTTGTGAAGCTTTTGATATATGGGGAATTGACTTCATGGCAACATTGCTTAATTTGAACAAAAACAAATACATCATAGTAGTGGTAGGTTGCATATCCAAATAGGTGGAAGCTTAAACTATACTAACTATTGACACTAAGGTGGTGAAATGATTCCTGAAAAAGCTTATTTTCCCTAATGATAGAGGAATCCATTTTTGTAATGTCTAATGGGAAAAAGTATTGAAGTGATATGGAGTTACAAATCGAATTGCAACTCTATACCATACTCAAACTAGTGGACAAGTGGAGGTTGCAAATGGGACCTAAAACGAATTTTAGAAAAGACAATTGAGCACAATCAAAGGGATTGGTCTAAGGAGCTTGATGAAGCTCTTTGCATACATTGGATACCTTATAAGATGTTAATTGGAATAACTCCATATTGGCTGGTGTATGGAAAAGCCATTCCATGTCACTTACTTATAGAAATTAAACATAAAGCTTGCTAAGCAATAAAGCATCCTAAGCTTGATCTTAAGTGTATAAATGACTATAAGAAACTTCAGTTGAGTGAGATAGAATAATGGCGTGAAATGGCCTAGGAGAACCTAAGGATATTTAAGGATCGAGCCAAGCGTTATCATGACAACCAAATTAAGTAAGGGAAACAATTCTAAGTTGGAGATAAGGTTCACTTACACCAATCTTAGTTCAAGTTTTTCCCAGGTAAGCTTAAATTGCAAGGTTCGAGTGACATAGATATTCTTGTATAAAGTGATAGAGCGAAGAACATTTATGGTAAACAACCACCAACTAAAGTCGTATTTAAGAGGAAAGTTTAATCAAGAAAACCCTATTAGGTTGACTTCCACTCGATTCAAGAAAATTTACCTTAATTCATTAAGTGAATGACATTTAACAAAAGTGTGTCGTGGGAGGCAACCCAAGCTATTTTTCATTCTATTTGTCTTAGTCATATGATAGTTCAACACATTTCACTCTTAACAATCCTCCTAAGTATTATAGGTTGAAAATACTAAAGAAGTTGAATTCACCAAGGACATGAAAGTAAGGATCATGATCATGAACTAGGGCACAAAGTCTAAGGAATCAAAGAGGTAAAAAGGGAATTAGAGAAAACCACAATCAAAGATCATGCCTGTGATCTTACTTGTGGACCTCTCAACGAAAATTTTGCTTGAAAATTGGAAAAGTGGCAAGAGAGAACCACGGGTAAGGATCACACTCATTGTCCTACCCATGGACCTTTCTTCATGAATTACACTTAAATATTAATTGAAGGAACAAATTTAGGGAAAGACCATGGCCAAAGATCAAACTCGTGATCTTAACCATGGTCATGCATTAGTGATCTAAACTAGTTACATTCGACTCTTCCTTGAATATTTTATTTCAAGCTTTCCTAATTTAGCCTTCCTCTACTAAAGAATCACTTTCCTTTTCTCTGATACCTTACTTCTTTAACCCTTAATGAAAACTCATAGAAATTTTATTAACTTGGCTAATACCTATTATCGTGATTGTGCACTTGCTATATTTGTCAAAGGCAGGTTTCCATTTTGAGGGACAATAACACAATAGGTATGTTTTATTTTTACTAATCTTTATTATTGTGTGAATTATTCTCCTCCCAAATAAACAATCTCACTACAATAGTCAAAAGAACTAAGTGAGGGGAAAACCTCTTGTTTACACCCATAGCTCCTACATAACTATAAACCACTACCTACCATACCACTCGAAGGAACTCTTCCTAACCCATCTTAGAAGATAAGCCACTAGTGACCCTATAACCACATCCTAAATACATTTTGGAATTGATAATCCTAACCACTAAGCTAGTTTCAAATTTTGAGCTTCTCTAGATCCAACTTTACTGATTGAGAAATTCTTAAACAAGCTAACATGGAGCCTAAAATAAGAGCTATGGTGGAGAAGGGAAGATGGGATAGATTGCTAAGCTTCCAAGAAACAATCTACAAGGAACTTACCCTACAGTCCCTCACCATGCTTTCTATAGAGCATGACCAAATCCCATGTGGAGCCCAAAACACATTATCCTTTAGACTAAGAAACATCGAATTCAAGCTTTCTATAGCTAAGGGTAGGCATGGTACAGTTTAGTGTAGTTTTCCCCTCAAACCGAACCAAACCTAAAACTAATAGTTTGTTTTTTTTTTTTTTCTAAGTTGAACCTAATCATATAGTTTGGTTCATAAATTTTTCGAACCTAAAAAATGACGGTTCGATTCAAGTTTGAACCGTTTATTTTTTATGTTAAATACTAAAAATTAATATTGGTAACGTTATACAATGTTTCAATATTTGGTATTTAATTTTATACCAAGTTCCAACTAAATCACAAGATATATGGAACCTATATGGTTAGAAATTGGAACCAACATGGTCAAATTGCAAATGAATTACTTACATGTATTTGATCACCAATGTGAAGCATTTTTGGTTTCAAAAACAAGATATGGTGGCAACTCATAATGCTCTATCGCGTTCGTGTGTAGTTATAAACATGTAATTATTTGAAGATGCCTTCATTTCAATGGGAATAACATATTTTTAGAAGCTGGTTTATTATTTCCAACATGGTAGAATCATTTAAGTTATTCTTTGGTTAATCCATTTAATATGAATAGTAATTGCTTATTATTTATCCGCTCTTATAGAATATATTTTGAGAGTTTGAGTTTTTAAATAAAACATGCTACATGGCAAGGGAATTAACTTTTTTACAAGCCAATGTTAGTTTCAACCAAGCAGCCGTGATACATGTTTAAGGATTAAAAAAAAGCAACCCAATCTTTTTAAAGTTTAGCTTCTCATCACAGCTCAGAACTTTAAGTCTCCAATAGTTTAATAAACACTCCAATAGACATATAAGCATGGTAATTGAAATTCTTCAAGTCTCAACCTCTAACTTGATCTTGAAATAACAAATTGAAAAATAAATAAACATTAGCTTACTATTAGTTCAAATAACCTAAAACTTACAAAACTCATAAATAACATAATAGTATATACACGAATAATATAATGAATATAATGTAATGCAATTAGAACTCATAAAAAGAACCTTACTTCAATCAAGGGTAATACATGTAGTAGTTGATTTCTCCATTTTACTAACTTCAACACCTGAAAAGATAATTTAGAAAAGAGAAAACTAAGATATGATCATATAGTTAACATATTTGGGAAAGAAGGGAAAAAAAATCAAATAATATTAATAATTTCACATAACAAATTAAATTGTTTGTACTTGAGGCAAAAACTTCTAAAGCTTGAAGATCTTCCTCTGCACATAATATTGTACCAAGATTTTTTAGCCAATCTTATGCATGAATGAGAGCTTCCACTATATAAGGAGTTAAAGAAGAACTCCTAAAAGAATCAAGTATACGACCACTAGTGCTAAAAGCACTCTCAAAAGCTACAGTCGACCAAGGGATAGCCAACACATCTCTTGCCATCAAAGAAAGGATAGCGAATCTAAAAGAGGATCTTTACCACCAATCTAATACATCAAGCTCCTCATTATCAATATCATCATAATCTTCTCCTAAATACCTTTCTAATTCATTCTTTTGCAATAGTTTTTCCCCTCCTCTCCTCTCACAACTAAAAAATTTTCTCCAAGGTTTATGATCATCATTTTTTACCTGTAGCTATTTTTCCTTAGCAAAGCTTTGAAAACTTGAGCCAATATTATCATCCTTATATCCAACATTGAACTCATAATGATAATACAAAGATGAAAGTGCATAATTGATTTCACCCATGAGTTGAATTGCCTTTTCATATCATAGGCATGTTTCACCATCCAATCGACATAAGGCAACTTTTGACGAGGATTAAGAACTGCTAAAACAAAAGATAGTACATTGATATTATTTATATTTGGCTAATACTTATCATGTTTTCTTTTCATTCTTTCAATCATCATCCTCACAAATGGATCATTGATAGAGCATTGCATATTAATTTGATAGCCAACTAGTAATATCTCCTCAACAAATTGGTTACAAGTTGCACAAAAAGAGCTTGAAATGCTTAAAGTAACATCATAAAACGATCTCAAGAATGGTAAAATGTTATGTACATACACCCTATCCTCAGCTGTAGTAACCCCCCTCATTTTCTCCATCTCAAGTTTTGGTCTAAACTTATCATCATTTATTTCCATCAATGCAAAGGCCTTCTAAAACTTTATAGCCTATTCCAACATCAAGTAAGTGGAATTCCATCGAGTTTCCACATCCAAAGACAACAATGCCTTACTTTCAATTTTTTTTCTCTACCATACAGTTCTTAAATTTTGCTAATCTTGCTGGAGAAGACCTAACATACCTAATTTGTTGAACGAATTCTAAATATTGAGTCATCTAGATCTTTCAAACCATCCTTTACAATTAAACTTAAGATATGAGCATAGCATCTCATATGGTGGAGCTTAACCTTCACGAAATGTGTGTCCCAAGATTCAAATTGTTTTTTTAGATGCTAAACGCAAAGATCATTGCTACATACATTATCAATAGTTAAAGTAAGAACCTTAGTGATACCTTAACATTGCAAACATGTGATAATATTGGCTATGGCCTCACCAAAGTGGCCACTATTTGATAGAAATTGAAAATCTTCTTTTGTAATTTCCAATCATCATCAATGTAATGATAAGTCAAACCTAAATAACATGAATTCTGATTAGACATCTATGTGTCTATGGTTAAACATACCCTACCTTATTATGTAAAAAATTATTTTTTAAGCTTTCCACTTTCCTCTTTGAACAATTCTACATAAGCATAAGTCAACGTCCTATGAGATGGAGCTGAAAATTTTGATTGTAGTATGTTGCAAAGACTTATACAACCCTTATGCTCAACAGGTTTGAATGGAAGTTCAATAACTATAAGTAACCTCGCAAACACTTTCCTACATTGACTTTCATCAAATCTATTTAAAGTCATCAAAAGCTACTTACATTTTATGATTATAGGAAGAGTTTTTTACTTGCCCTTACTCATAGAGAACTCACTCTTACTAGTAAACTATTTGTACCTA
Source organism: Lumnitzera littorea (assembly GCA_024138015.1). Lineage (NCBI taxonomy): Eukaryota > Viridiplantae > Streptophyta > Magnoliopsida > Myrtales > Combretaceae > Lumnitzera > Lumnitzera littorea. The sequence goes on along the minus strand of JAMXBB010000006.1, from coordinate 86,579,108 downwards.
GTCAAATGAGTGCACAATACACTTGTCCCATTTCTACTACAATGTTTAAATGGTTTATTATAGTAATTACACCTAGTAGTACGATTCCCTTTCACATCAAGTGCACTAAGTGACATGTGTTCTCATACATTAGATCATTGTCTCTTTTTACCAAATGATATGGATTGAAGAGGGGTAGATGAATTACCAAAATAAAGCAAAGATCTGTCACTATCAGCTTGATTGTGCTTATCCAACTCATTTATGTCGAGTTCTTGGACATCATTATTCATTGGTTTGCTCATATTCTCTTCTTCAAATGTAGACATTTGAAAAGTGTAACATGAAACAAGATAAGAAGGTAGTTGAACTCAGATTTCCCTATATCATGATAAAATTAACATGTTTACAACATCACATTAATAGCCTAATAACTGGACATGTTTCTAAGAAGCAGCAATCTAAGCAAATTTCTATTGAATTTTAACAGCTTGTGGTGGAATGAAACAACCTAACATGTACATCCCATGTTAATGTACCAACGGAGCAAAGCCCGTTACAACAACGAGAATGGCTTAAAGTGGCTTTTTTCTAGCATGGAAATTCCAGTTGTATGGCCAAAAAAAAAAAAAAAAAAAATTTTAATCTTTAAAAATAAGATAGCAAATTAAGAAAATACCTGATTTCAAATGCTTCCCATTTATAATTACAAATTTAACTAGAAGTTTCGGAGGTTCCACCGTCTAATATCATACTTGCACATCATCCTCAGAAAATGAATTTATAAACCTTATGTCCATAATCTTACTCCAATTTGACGTAAAACGATAAGTCTAGTTTGTTTATTTGTAAATTCTATTATCCAATGTTATACTTGCACAATATCCTCAAACTAAGATGCCGAATCAATAAATTTATCAAGAAAAAATCTGCAAAAGGAAAAAAGATTAATATTGTTTGAAGACTATACTGCAAAATCATACAATGTGGTAATCATTTTTAGTACATATAACCCCTCATAGAAAATAAAAGAAAACTATAAATTCAATATCTTTCAAAAATGTATATCACGTCACATTTATAACTAAAGACCCATAAAATAATTAAAGCCGGCAATACATTATATCAAATATTGCATTATAGATTATATATGATTTATTATATATTTATACACTATTAAAAGAAATTATGGGAAGGACCAACAACAGGGACAGGAGGAGCAAAATCAATTGAGCCTGTAAAACCAGTTATTACAAATCCACTAATTGAAGTTGTCTTCTTTCCTGATGGGTTTCAAAGCCAAGAGACTCTTTAGCTTTGGAGAACGCATCTGTGATAAGTTAGAAAAGTTCCGAGAACATTGTACTCTCTACGACAGCGACATGATGCTTTACTTGTGGACAAAACCCTGGATAGTTGTTTTAAGATAAATGTAAATCCAATTAAATTTGTAATCAACCTATATGATTAAGACTAAGCTATAGATCGAACAACAGTGGAGTAGTTTTTATTCTATACTTGAGACTAGCTGAACACAGGAGCTGAAGATTGTCTAGGAATCGCGGAACTGTCAACCGTGCTTATGATGGGGTGAGGGAAGAAAAAGATAAGTAGAGATTCCCAAACCAATCCAAACCTATAATTGGAAAGTGGAAACTACAGATCATCATCAGACTTTTAATCTTTAGAAATAAGATAACAATTTTAGTTATATGAAGAAAATAAAGAAAACGAACAAGATAGCAAAAGGGATAGAATAATCCATTGTGACTAGATCTGATAGTGAAATCTAATGATGATTGGTGAGGTGTGAGCTATGGTCGCCAGTCGATGCCGATTGCTGACAAGATGGAGGAAGAGCGGACGCATACGGCATGATGGAGGAAGAGAGGATGACATTCGGGTTTGCTCTTTCCTTAGTTTAGGGCTTTACTAGTTTACATGGTGAGAGTTACATACAGGTGCAAGGCAAATTGGCAAAGGCTTACTACTGTAGCCTTCGGGCTTCGGCCCTTCATGTGATTGCTATGTTTATTTTTTTTTTAAATTATTAATAACAAGTTTGGTTTGACCTTATGAACTAAACCGTGAATTGATTGTAATGTATAGAACCGAACTACAAAGTAAACCAATTCAAAAAAAGCATTTTTTTCTCGATGCAATTCGGTTTGGTTTGCGATTCATTGATAATTTTCCCACCCCTATCTATAGCCAAATTTGGGGTATTCATGTGGCTCTACAACAAAGATTATGTGCAATCTCTTGAGTTTTACACCTTACCTTTGTGAACTCCCATGTCGAGTTACCTCCGTGAGTTACTGGTAGAAACTAATTGGAGAAGAAGCCTACAATCGCAAATTTGCAAGAGGATCCCATCTAAAATATCCCACACACCAAATTCTCTACTAGGTTCTCACCCACATTATTGGTGGGAGAGGAAAGAGCATAGGGGTTATAGCGACACATGAGGTCTTCTATCTCTATAGCCTTACAAAGGGTTATCCAATCAACCTAGTGATTGCCTTGGCCTTTTATATGAGACACCACACTACTGACCCTTATGTCAATCAAATTAAGTGTGGGTTGTATGTTATGATCCTGGCGAAGAAATTGAAACTCCTTGTTGACAACCCTCAGTTGACTATGACCAAATATGTAACCTTGATATCTCTCTCAACTTTTTAGTAGATGGGACTTCCTTTGGATGATATCGCTAAAACTCCATTAAAGAGAAAAGAGATTGAAAATTTCGTCCACCAAGAGAACTTGGTTTGGGAAATAAAGAAACTAAAAAGTGAGGTGTATAAGTTGGAGAAATTATACGCTATCTTTAAGCAATCCATGAAGAGGTTGTTCTGTAGACAGACTAGGACAATGGATATCTATAGTTTCCTCGCTAATCAAGTCAAGGTAAAAATTCTTCTACTGATTGAAGAAAAATCCATTGATGTTGTAAAAAAGATGGATTTAGGGAATAAAGAGAAAGAGGATACTAAGGAGGACAACAAGAAGGATACCATTAATCTTGACTTTAGCAATGATAATTGAAGTTGATGATTTAGATTTCTTTTACGTGTCCTTGTGTTGAATTATCTTGTTTAGCTATTTAATTTCTAGTGTTAATGTTTTTATTTTCTACTATTAGTTTCGAATAATCTTAAGTTTAGGTTGTAACTTTCAATTTACAAGTTTATGTTCAATTTCCTTCCATTAATGAAATCATAATTAAATTTTGCTTGTTTCACATATGTTTATTTCTCTTCTCAATTTTGCTTTAGATCTCCTTTACACCAATTAATTGACAACTTCTACAATACTCACTCTTATAGACCTTCAAGTACAAGTTACACTCATTTAAGGGAGTATTGTCTCTTTAATACCTTCTTCTTCATTACGTTTTACTGTATTTTCTTTGTTCACGTTGTTAATATGGTTCACGATAAGTACATTAAGGAGAATGTACCTTACATTACTATTTAGGAAATCAATTATATATTAATTTAACCCTTTTTTTTTTCTAAGTCTACAACCCTCTTTTTTGTTTTAGTAATGTAATATGTAAATAGTGCTTGTACAAAAATTTTCCTAAGTCACTATTGCATATTTTACATGTTGTTAGAATTGAATAGTAGAATTTTTGTGGGACAAAGTTACATATTATTTAACTTGAGATTCTAAGGCAATGATTAAATAATAAAATTGTAATCAAGAACTAATCATATGCTATTCCTAAAATTTAATTGGATGTATGCTTATCCCTCTTTGATTGCTAAAGCCCCATAATCTGGAGTAAATAAGTAAATGAAATTTATCTCTTGTAATTTCTCTTGAAAATTTTAGATTGTTGAAGGCATGAATAAGTAGTTCCTTAGAAGAGCAAGGTGCTTTCTCATTGCCAATTTGTTAAAACCAAAGAGAGAGAGAGAGAGAGAGAGAGAAGAGAAAGAAAATTGATATGGATTAACCTTAGTCTCTTAGAAGAGTAAGGCTCTTTCCTACTATCAATATAAAAAATTAAAAGGGGCAAATTAGTAAGCATCAGCCTTAGTTTATTAGAAGAGTAAAGAACTTTTCTACTACTAACAAACTTGAGTAAATGATTAACACATAAATTAAGCAAGCCTTTTAGAAAAAATGTGTATTATGGGAATGATTAGGAGATGAGTAGATATAAAATGTGTTTGCCCTTGATTATAGTGCTTGGTGAGGAAGAAGAAAGATTTATATACATTCTTGCTAAGTATAAGGGGATCGTGTATGGTTCTAGCCTGATTTTTTGCAACTAATTGAGGAGAGAATCCTTGGTTAAACATCATGAATCAACTATTAAATTCTAGTGTTTGTGTCTTTGTTGCATTAAAAAGGTTGAAAATGAAAATACAATACAAGTCACTAAGGATGCTTGATAAAAACTTTACAAAGATACATGAATTGATGTCACATGTCAAGGTTAATATAATTTTCTTGATATCTTGAATAGTAATAGGTAGACTCAATAGTTTTGTCCTTATTTCTTAATTCCTATTAAGGATTGATTACTTTGGTTAGGGACAAGCAAATATTTAAGTGTAGGGAGATTTGATAAGTATAATTTTACACTCATTCACTATTATATTTTTATAGTCATTTTGATTTATTTTATTATGATTTTTGATGATTTTACTATTGAATTAAGTCATTTGTTGATTTTAGGGCTTTAATGGAGCAATGAAGTGAAAATGATGGAAATTATGCACTTTTTGAGAAAAAATTCATTGATTTAAAGAATAACTTAAAGACGGCAGGCATCAAAAGAGAACTTTATCAAGAATCAAAGGCCATAGATGACTACAAGTGAAGTCTATAATTCAATTCAATCTTCGAAGAAATATTACAAGGAAAGATACATGCCTTTAATCCACGATCATGTTGTAAACCTTATGGGTTTACAATGACTGAACGCAAAGGTAGATAAGAAGATCCTTGGATAGTTCTAAGAACTACTGAAACATAACAATGAAATCTTAAGTAAAAGAATTGAACCTTAAATGTTAAACCAAAACCCTAGAAGCATAAGGCCTTAAAACCCTAGCTATACAAGTGAAATCCTAGAAAACCCTAATACTCGAGGAACCCTAAAACAATAACAAAACCTTAAAACCATAACAAAACCCTAAAAAGATTGTTGAGCCCCAATTAAATGACCAAACACCCTAACATGACAAATAAACCCTAATCATGGGGTTAAATTAATCACTAAAAGCAACCAAACTCATCGATCACCAAAAACCCTAAGTTTTAAGCATGATTACAAATCAAATAACTATAAAAGAATGCCCAACCTTAAGGAAACCCTAGGTATACGTATAAGACACTTAGACTATTTCAAGTGTAGCAACAAAATAAGACAAAACTGATAGAGATCACTGACCAATCACTTGCTCCCAAGCTCGAGGACTTGTCCATATGGTTCGCTGAGCTATCCAAAGAGAGTTGAAGCTAAAAGAACAATCCTTTCTCTAGTCCAACTAGCCAAATTACTTTACTTTCCATCTCATTAAAGAGGTTCTTGAGGTGACCAACTAGTTGTTGAGCTAACCTCTTCATAATACATCAATCCAAGGTCAAGCATCGAACCTACCTACTATTGACCTGATACATTGTTGAGGCCAAGCTACCCCTATTCTCGAACTGACCAAACTATGGGCTACCCCTAAACCAATCCTCCCATAATCTGGAATATCCAAGTTATTGAGCTACTTAGCACCCAACCTCGACTTGATCTACTTAGAATCTATTCTATTTGGCAAACATCATCATTGAGACTATAGAATGTATAGTTGACATGTATCCCATTTTCTAACATCCGTACTGTACTATTTATGCCTGAATATCCCTTTCATTTGATTACAACTTTACCCTTATAATTTATTCATTTTTCCTTCTTCTAACAAGAATCCTTTTTTGTAATTTGCATATACCTAGAATTTTCCCTAATTAGGCCATACAAATACTTATAATAGATAATAGCCGCAACTGTTAGTGACGATTTGAATTTTAGACACTTCTTTCTTTCTTGAGCTAAGTACCCTTTGCTTACTCTTATTTGCTCTTATCTCATCCATTATAGGCGTAGATTAGTGATAAGTACCCTCTGGCCAGACTTGTATGTAATATTAAGTGCAATATGAACTTGTATAAGGCATTTTTGTGTCATAACCACCATCGGTGCACGAGGACCTCAACTCAACCTTCAACTCCCATTTACCTTTCAGACTATCTTGCAGTTCGGAAACTACACCCAACACTATCCCCCCAATCCCCCTCTCGGCCCCCCTTACAATTTGCATGACACTGAATGTTGTGTGTTACTTGGTCCTCTAAGTGGCTTACTACTACTATAAGTGTGTTTTACAAGTTGTTCATTGTTGTTATGAGTGTTTGAAGAGTGTTTAGTGCTAAAGAAATTTAGTACTCTATTTTCCCTTATTTTTTTGTTTACACAATAAAGTGTTAAGTGTTCGAGTGATTTTTTCGTGTGTTGGTTGTAATAGTTGTTGCTATGTTAGGCATTGTTTTATTGTTGTTTGTAGAAGGAAATTTTGAGTTATGTTTCAACTATTAATCTCTTGTAATAGATAACAATGTTTGATTTTAGTGTTTAAGGAACTCTAGGTAACCAAGAGAGTGATGCTCAAAATGGCCAAGGTCAATAAGGAAGTTTCACACCCCAGTTTGCAAATGACCGACTGGATAAACTTACTAACTTAGCAATTAGTTTAGTTGATAAGCCGCACTGAGAGCTGATAGGGGTGATGGTATTAGGGTGGGTTCAAGCTTAAAGAATGAAATGGGGAAATGTGCAAAGAACAGGAAAAGTAAAACAAGTAAACCCTTGAATAACTCTAAGGATATAATGTATTAAGGAACTTTTGAAGACTTACAGCTCAACTCAATATGATGGACGAGCTAATCTAACGAGGGTACTCGCCACCTAGCCTTACTTAAGAGTTAGGATAGGAGTGGAGTAAGCAAACAAGTTGTAATCAATGTTCATAGAAATAAGTATATTCAATATCTAGAGATGTAAGATGATATGAGATAATGTGGCTACATTACAATGGGATATTTATACCCAAAATATTAGGGCATCCTATCCAAAATGTAGAAGACTAAAAAAGATAATATCTAAAAGAAGTAATGTATAAGGAATAATAAAGGATATAATTGAAAATACAACAAAAGTGGGTATCTCGTATGAAGGATGCTGTCATATGATTGCTCAGACATGTGGCTCCCTATGGATGGATGACTTTCTAGTAGAAAAGATAACTCTATATGATCAAGGTGGTGACTACCGAGCCAAGGTGCCAAGCAAAGGTAATCAGTCAGCTGTGCTGAGCTAAGAAAATAGTTCTTTCGAGGTGAATTTACCTCAAATGCATTCTACATGGTTTAGATTCAGGTTGGTTGGGTGGGTAGTTGGATCTACTAAGCTATTACTCAAGCGTAGCTTTAGTTGGCGACTAGAGACAATCAATGTTTATGAAAGGGTTCAGCTCAACTAAGGCATCAGGTTGACAGATTGCTGTAGCTTTGACTCCTTAATGGTGGGTCATAAGGAAAGAATTCACCTAGCCATGCTTTTCAACCTTCAAGCTTGGGCTAGGGTCAAGGGTCTGATGGTTTGATTCTTATCATCCCTGCCAGGCTGATTAGGATTTGGGATCAAATCTGACTAGTCCTCATCTAAGTTCTCCTAGAGTCGGTAGGGGCTAAAGTCAGCAACATTAAACATGTTTGATACTCTAAAGTCTTTTGGAAGCTTTAGTTGGTATGCATTGTCATTTATCTTCTAGAGTATCCTAAATGGTCCTTTAACTCTTACAAATAGAAGTGTAGCCACACTTGGTCTCTTAGCTGAAACTACTTGGTCTTCCTTCCTTTACCTTTCTCCTTTAGTTTTTTGGTAGCTCGGTTAGTTTGCTGGGCAACTCATTGGTCGATTTGCTAGATGGACTGGGCTCTAGTTCTACCTTCTAGTTCTTCATAGTCAATGGATGGCATGAGGGTGCGATCGAAGGTTAGTTTTAGGTTGAAGCCATAGGTGACCTTAAATGGGGTGTGCCCAATGGTGGTATGTACTATCCTATTGTAAGCAAATTTGACCACAAGCAAATAGACATCCCATTCAGTTAAGTTCTTCCTCACTGCAACTCAGAGTAGTAATCTTAAGGTACGATTGACCACTTCTATCTCACTGTCGGTTTGGTGATGGTAAGAGGTGTTGAATAGTAGTTTGGTTCTCATTGGATGCTAGAGGGTTCTCTAGAAATGGTTTAGAAATTTTGGGTCTCTATTTGATACCACATTCCTTAGTACTCCATGCAAGTGAACTACTTCTTACAAAAACAAAGAAGTAATTGTTGAAACATTGTTAGTTTTGGTATAGGGCATAAAATGTGCCATTTTACTAAACCTATCTACGACAACCATCACAAAATCTGTGCCTTAAGTAATTCGAGGAAAAAATCCATACTTAAGTTAGGCCATGATTTGGTTGGAATAGATAGAGGCATTGCTTTTCCTTATTCTTCTCAACTTTTTGCTTTCTTATAGGTGGTACATCTCTCGATCACACGATGCATGTCATGTTTTGTCCTAGGCTAAAAGAATCTTTCATTTAATAGCTCATATGTTCTCTATTCCCTAAAGTGTCTAGAGAGTCTTCTACTATAGGCTTCTCTCACCAACAACTCTCTAATTAAATAGGTGGGTACACACAACTTACTATCTCTAAACAGATAACTATCTTCCACGTGATACCCATCCACTGTTCTTCCTTCTTTATAATTCCTGTATATAGGGCTAAAATGAGGATTATTCTGATATTGTCCTTTAACGCTTGCATACCCCAATAGTTTGCTCTGCAACTCAATAAGAAGAATATGTCTTCTTAACAACATGTTGGTAATTACATTATTTTTGCCTTGCTTATATGTGATGACAAAGTTAAATCCTTCTAAAAATTCAACCCATTGTGCTTACTTTTCAATAGTTTGGTTTAACTTTTAAGGTGCCTCAAGGATTCATGATCTATATAAATGATAAACTCTCTCAGCAATAGATAGTGCTGCCATACTTGAAGTGCTCGGATAAGAGCTAAGAGTTCTTTGTCATACACTAAGTAGTTCAATTGATGTTGACACTTGAGGTTAGGGTTGGCCACTAAAAAATGGCTCATACCTTCTCTTTATCAACTCTTGATCCTTTTCCACCAACTACATAGCCTAGAAAGATCACTTCTTCTTGATAGAAATAACACTTCTTCAAGTTTTTAAATAATCTCTCTACTTAAAGCACATCGAAAACAGTTCAAAGATAGTCAACGTATATTGCCAGGTTAGCACTATTGCCAAGGATATCATTAAAGTAGATGACGATGGACTTTCTAATTAGATCTCTCAAAACATGATTCATCAGTCTCATGATAGTGCTTGAGGCGTTTGATAACTTAAAAGGCATGGTCATCTACTCCTATAAGCCATGTAGTCTTAAAAGCAGTCTTCCATTCATCTCCTTGTCTCATTTGAATCTAGTGGTAGCCTGACTTCAAATAAATCTTACTGAACACTCTTGCACCACTCAATTCATCCAACATATTGTCTAGCCTTGGGATTGAGTATCGGTACTTCGTCGTAATTTTGTTGACATCTCTACTATCTACATACATATACGAAGTTCCATCCTTCTTTGACACAAGCAATGCAGGCATAACACAGGGGCTTAGACTCTCCCTTACATATCCTTTTACTAATAGGTCATTGACTTGTCTTTGAAGTTCAATAGCTTGTTCGAGGTTCATCTGATAGGCTAATTTGTTCAGCAAGGTAGTGCTAGATATTAAGTCAATGCAATGTTCAATGTCTTTTAAAGGGGGTAATCCCTCCAGTAGCTGTTCTAGAAACAAGTTGGCATACTCATCCAGTAGTTCTTTAACCTTTGAAGGTAGCTCACCTTATTCCTTCAACTCAAGTAGTCACTTGATTAACAAAAAGGTTGGCACATCAGCCTTAATAGCTTATCAGAGTTTGGCTCTACTCAACACTAAAGTCGCCTTTGATCTTTAAGCCAATTTGGCTTGTAACTTACTCAATTGATTTGTGGTCATAAGTTTCACGGTCATCTTCCTACCATCCTTTTCAAACACATAGGTGTTCTTGAATCCATCATGCATAACCCTACAGTTAAAAAGCTAAGGTCTACCTAGTAGCACATGAGATGCACACATGGGCAACACATTGTAGAGGATTTCATCAGAGTAATTCCCAATGGAAATTGGTAGTAACAATTGTTGAGTGACATGTATTGCTTCATTCTCGGTCAGCCATTGAAACTTATATGGCTTCAGATGTAAGTTGGTCGGTAACTTGAGTTTCCTAACCAAGTCGGTAGATGTTACGTTTGTGCATCTTCCATTATCCACTATGAGCTTGTAAACCTATTCATTCACTTTGCAAATGATGTGGAATAAGTTCTCTTTCTACTCTTCCTCAATAGGGGGTTCCAAACTCATCATATGTCAGATAACCAAAGTTAACTTATTTAGGTTTTCTACAAACACATCTTCTTCAATTGGGTCAGCATTAACCTCAGCCTCATCTTCCACTTGTTTTTCCTCCTCTGGTTCCTTATTTATGCTATCTACTTCAATCCTTGGGACATCTCCCTTGATAATCATGGTCCTTGGATTCGAACACTAAGTAGTCATATGCCTAAACCCCTGACATTTAAAGCAGTTGATCTAGCTCGTCTTCCTCTTAGATCCTTATCCCCTCTCATAAGTTCTTAGTTGCACTTCACCATCGACTGGTCAGCCTTTCTATTCAGCTTTGGCATCTATCCTTCTAGTTGGCTTGGTGCTCTGCTAAACTCGGTAACTTCCTTGAGCAGGATGGCTTGACTAACCAGGTTGGCTCATCGAGGGCTAGGTCGACTTATTCCTTCTCTGCCCCTCTATTCGCTAAGCTATTCTTATAGCATCATCCATTGTAGTGAACTATTAAAGCTCCACGATATCTCTGATGTCACCTCTCAACTTAATAAGAAATCTGGATATAAGCTGATGGTTCATCTACATCGCAGTCGATCATAAGCATTTAGAACTCTCAAGTATAATCATTAACAGTTTGGTTCCCTTGTCATAGCTCCGGAAGTCTAGCAAAAATATCTTACAGGTAGGTATCTAGTGTGAACCTATTTCTGAGAATCCATTTCATCTTTGGCCAATTATTGACCTCTCTGTTTCCTTCTCACCTCCTTATAGCCAAAAAGTTCTTCTACCATAATGTAGCATACCTAAAGAATTCTATAGTAGCAAGCTTTACCTTCTCACATTCCTCAAATTGATAATAGTCAAAGATACACTTAACTTTTTCCTCCTAATCCCAATAGTTGTTTGCATCCCCAAAACCATTGAAACTCGGGATCTGAAGCTTCACATGGTTAGTAGCTTAAGGTGCTTGAGCTTACTCTTCTTCTTCTTCATGATCCACAACACCTAAATCAATCCTTTTTCGCACTCGTCCTTCTATTGCTCCACCTTAAACTTGTCAATCTAAGATCTATCCTCTGGTAAGTCAAATAGCTTGTGGAGTGTTCTGCATGGCCTTAGCAAGTTGATAAGCCATTGCATGAATAGCTCAGGTCAAATCAACTAGGAGATTAGCCAGCTCATCAAGTCGTTCATCTGAACTCTAGGGAGTCTCTTGGGGTTATTGGCTATGGCGGACAACACCATTATTGTTGTCTCCAATATTGGCATTAACACTAGGATCCATCATTCTTTTAACAAAACTTAGTAAACAAACTCAAAATCTTAAAAAACAATAGAAACTGCCTTCGTAACTTAAAAAAACCACATACACTTTCCATCATACAAAAGTTCAAGCTAGCTATCAGTACAGTGAATGCCTTCGAAGAAGAACAAATCTAGTTAAAACTTGCTCTATTTTCAAATACACAAAATAGGGCAAAACAGAGTATGTAACTACAGTTTACTACTCCTTCTCCTTACTCAAACACTTAAAGTTAACTTCCACATACTACAATACATTACCACAACAATCACTACTCATAAGAAAGTTCAAATATAACTTACCTAAACAAACCTTTGCTCTAATACTAAGATAAAACACTGTACCGAGAGTTGATAGGGGTGACAGTATCAGGGTGGCTCCAAGCTTGTAGAAAGCTTAAAGAATGAAATGGGGAAATGCAAGAAGAATAGGAAAAGTAAAATAAGTAGACCCTCAAACAACTCTAAGGATATGATGCATTAAGGAACTTTTGAGAACTCATAGCTCAACTTGATATGACGAGTTGATCTAATGAGAGTACTCACCACCTAGCCTTGCTTAAGGGTTAATATAAAGGTGGACTAAGAAAGAAAGTTATAAGCAATGCTTATAGAAAGAAGTATATTCAATATCCAGAGATGTAAGATGATATATGATGATGCAGCTACATTACAATAGGGTATTTATACTTGAAAACTTAGGGCATCTTACCCAAAATAGAAAAGACTAAAAAGGATAATATCTAAAAGAAGTAATGTACAAGGAATAATAAAGGGTATAATTGAAAATACAACAAAGTGGCTATCTTATATGAAGGATTCTATCATATGATCACTTAAACACGTGGGTCCCTATGGATAGATGACTTTTTAGAAGAAAAGACAATTTTGTACGATTGAGGCAGTGTTTGCCAAGCAGAAGGGGTAGGTCAATTGTGCCGAGCTAAGCAAATAATTCTTTTGTAATGAATATACCTCAGATGCATTCAGTATGGCTGGGATTTAGGTCAACTAAGTGGGTGGTTAGATTTGTGGAGTTATTGCTTAAGTGTAGCTCTAGTCGTCAGCTGAAGATAATCAATGAGTATGAGAGGGTTCGGCTCGATTAAGGCATCAGGTCGATAGATCACAGCAGCTCGGACTCCTTAATGGTGGGTTAAAAGGAAAGAATTCACCGAGTCATGCTTTTCAGCCCTTAAGCTTTAGCCTAGGTTAAGGGTCTGGTGGTCTAATTCCTATCATTGGTGATTGTCATAAATGAAGATATACAACAAGCTAAAAATGGTCCCTATAGGTGATGAGCTAATGAATAGCCCAAGAGATGTAATGATTGCTATGTCTAAGCTAATGCCTCAATTCTACATCATTGAGCTAAAGGAGTATGCAAAGTTGTTGAACGTATACTAGTGTTAGATGGGATCGAAGAAGAGGATGAGGAAGTAGGTGATGAAGCAAAAGGGTATTATGAGCTGGAAGAGAGAAATGTTTAAGCTCCTAGAATGGAAGGGTTGAGGATGCATATCCCTAATTTTTTTTAGAGTCGTGATGTTGAGGACTACTTGGACTGAGTAGATAAGATTAAGAAGTAGTTTGAATATCATGAAGTACTTGATAACATTAAGGTTAGACTTGCTTTGTTGGAGTTTCTTGGCTATGATGCCCTGTAATGGAAGAATCTATAAGCTACCGTAGATAAGAAGGAGGATGTGAAGTTAAGATTTGGAAAGAAATGAAGAGTGTCGTGAAGAGAAGAATTGTTTTAAGCTATTATTTGTAGGATGCATTCAAGAGGTTACAAGAGCTAAGACAAGGAGGATTGAGTGTTGATGCATATGTGAAGGAGTTCTAAATGTTAATGATTCAATGCGAAGTAATTGAGCTTGAAGATCAAACTGTATCTCTGTTCATTAGTAGGTTGAAGTACAATATTAGAGATATTCTAGAGACTATGGATATTGGTTCACTTGATGAAGCTATCTGAGTTTCCTAAAGAATTGAGAGGCGTTGAGCAAGAAGATTCCGAGCTCTTGTTAGTAAACCTATCGCTAACAAACTTGTTTCAAGCAAACTTATGCAATCAAACCAAGCAAGGTTACTGAGGTCTAACCTGCTTAAACTACCCAAGCAAAGAAGAAAGAGATCCCAAGGAAGTTTGAAAAGGGCCAAAGCTTAGGAAGAAAGACAAGTAAGATCAAGTGCTTTAAGTGCTTAGGATTTGGATACATAGCCGCTTAATGTCCAAATAGAAGAACTATGGTGATCCAAGGGGAAACACTGGCTACTGAGGTAGATAGTAATGATGAGGAGCTAGAAGAACTGAAAGAGACCAGACAAAGCAAGGTGTCTAAAGAGGAAGAGATCATTTGTAAAGAGGAAGGAAATTTTATGCTTGCAACCTTAGTGATGAGGAGAACAATGAGTGTAAGTCCTGTATCTAAGGACGAATAATAGGAGAATTTGTTTCACACTGGTTGGAAGTTGAATGGATTACTGTATGCATTATCATTGATTGTGACAGCCGCACTAATGCAACATCTGCTTTCATGGTGTAGCAATTGAAGTTGTTGACTAGGCCCTATCCTAAGCCTTATAAATTACATTAGCTCAATGACAAAAGAACCCTACAAGTGAATAAACAAGTAACTATGCCGATTAATATTGGAAACTATCGAGATGAAGTGCTTTGTGATGTGTTACCCATAAGTATGTCCCATATTCTTCTTGGATAACCATGGATGTTTAATCAAAGTGTGATATACAATGGAAGGAAGAACACATGTCCCCTAGAACACGCGAGTAGGACGGTAAAGTTAAGCCCTATGAATACCGAGCAAGTTAAAAGCATGCAAACCTAACTAAGCTAAGTTCTGAAGAAGGAGGCTTTAGTGATGACCTGAGCCCAAGCTAAAGAAAGAGATTAAGCTTGAAGAGCTAACCTATCTATTAGTTAGAAGGCTACTTGAGCTTAGAGGATTAGATGAAAAACTGCTATCTACAGAGGAAAAAACCTTATTGGATGTGTTTGTTGACCTGTTCCTAAGTGAATTGCCAGAAGGTCTATCTCCTATTCGAGGCATTGAACATGCAATTGACTTGCAACTAAGAGCCACATTATCGAACAAGCCTACCTATAGGTTGAATCTGAACAAGTTGTTGAGCTATAGAGACCAGTAGATGAACTATTGAAGAGAGGGTCTGTATAAGTCCCTAAGCCCATATGTCATACTAACTATGTTGGTACCCAAGAAGGATAGAACGTAGAGGATGTATGTAGATAGCCAAACAATTAATCGCGTTACCATCAAGAATAGGTGCCCTATACTAAGGCTTGATGAGTTTAATAGAGCAAGAATATTCTCTAAGATTGATCTTAAATCTAAATACCATCAAATCCAAATGCAAGAGGGAGATGAATGGAAAACCGTGTTCAAGACCCGTAATGGATTATATGAGTGACTTGTGATGCCTTTCGAACTATCAAATGCATTGAGTACATTCATGAGATTGATGAACCATGTTCTCGAAGAACTGATAAAGAAATTTGTGATTGTATATGTTGACAACATTCTTATCTACAACCCTAACTTAGCGACTCACTGTAAGCATCACTACGTAGTCTTCTCAAAACTCTTATTAGAGAAGCTTTATGCTAATCTAAAGAAATGTGACTTTTGTTGACCTGAAGTGATCTTTCTAGGATTTGTTATAAGTGGTGGTGGTATACGAGTCGATAATAAGAAGATAAGAGTGATTATTGAGTGGCTCATGCTAACTTGTTCAACCAATAAGCAAAGCTTCCATGGCCTGGCATCATTCTATTGCCGATTTATAACAAACTTCAGCATTATCATGGCTCTACTCACCAAACTATCAAAGCAAAATGTTGATTTTAAGTAGGGAGAGAAGGAATAGAGGAGCTTTGATGAAGCGAAGGTAAGGTCAACCACTGCCCTTATCTTATCTATGCTAAGCTTTCATAAAGTGTTTGAAGTAGAGTAAGACACATCTGAACTGGGCATAAGTACTATGGTGATGCTAAAGGGGTAACCTATTGCCTACTTTAATGAAAAACATAGAGGAGCTATACTCAACTACTATGTATATGATAAGGAGTTTAACTTCTTAATTCGAGCCTTGATTGTCTAGCAACATTATCTACTACCTAAAGAATTTGTCATCTATACTGATCATGAGTCTTTGAGATATCTAAAGAGCTATCCTAAGTTGTCTTGAAGACAAGCTAAGTGGATAGAATTTATGGAGGCATTTTCTTATGATGTAAAGTATAAGAGCATCACGAACAATGTAGTAGCCAATGCCTTATTGAGGCAACATTCCCTCTTGATCGAGCTACAAACTAGGTTACTTAGTTTCTAAATGATTAAAGATTTTTATGTTGAGGATCTATATTTTGGTTTGATGTATGTTAGCTATAAGGAAGGTTGAATGCTTAATAACTATCACAGGGAGGATGGATACCTAATTAGGAAGAGGAGATTGTATATCCTAACCTATTCTATGTAAGAGTTGCTAGTATGCGAGGCGTATGGTAGAAGATTATCTAGACATTTTGGTAAGCATCGAACTCATAAGGTCCTATCCTCTAGGTTCTATTGGACAAAGATAATGAGAGATGTCCAAGTCGTACTAGAAAGATGTGTTACCTATAGAAGGGCAAAGAATCAAGCAGAGCAAGGGCCATATTTATCTTTACTAAAACTGACCAAACTATGGTTCAAGCTGAGTATAGATTTTATGTTAGGCTTACTGAGGATGTTTTGAGGGAAGGACTCCATCATTATGATTGTGGACCGATTTAGCAAGATAGTACACTTTGTGCCCTATTCCAAACTAATGATTCTTTAGTTATCTCTTTTCTTTTATTGCAGGAGATCATCAAACTCCATGGAGTGCCTAGGACCATTGATTCAGACTAAGATCCAAAATTCATTAACCACTTTTGGAGAACATTATGGAAGTGAATACGAACTAAATTGTTATTTAGTACATCTTATCATCCATAGATGGATAGACAAATTGAGGTTGTTAATAGGATAGTAAGGACTCTACTCTGAGTTGCTATTGATTAGAACATGACTAGTTAGGATCAATGCCTACCCATAATTGAGTTTGCCTACAACAAGAATGCCCATAGCACTACAAGCATGTACCCATTTGAGATTGCCTATGGATTCAATCCTAAGCTTCCACTAACCTAGATGCCCTTTCCAAGCCAAAATGAAGATCAAACAGCTATGGAGAGATCTGAAGCCATTAAAGCCATGCACCAAAGTGTCGTAAAACAACTAAGCCAAGCTACCACCAAGCTCAAGAGGCGAGACAAAGGACAAAAGAACAATTTCAGCTTAGTGATTTAGTTTGGATCCACCTCAATAAAGATCAATTTCCAAGTTTGTGAAAGAGCAAGTTATCTCCTAGAGTCGATGGACCATTTAAAGTGCTTGAAAGGATCAATCTTAATGCCTACATGATTGAATTACCCTAAAACCATGGGGTCTTAGACTCCTTTAACATTGCCGACTTCTATCCATATATCCCTGAAGGTAAACAATAAGAAGTTAAGCTAGATTTGATCCCAAATCTCAAACAACATGAAGGGGATGATAAGGATTATGAACCAATCACTCGCTCCCGAGCTCAAGGATTGGCCTATGTGGTTCGCCAAGCTATTTAAGGAGAGTTGAACCTTGAAGAATGATCCTTTCTCTAGTCTAACTAGCCAAATTACTTTACTTTCCATCTCATTAAAGAGGTTTTGAAGGTGATTGACCTATTATTGAGTTAACCCCTTCACAATACATCAGTCCAAGATATAGCACCGAACCCACCTATTACCGACTTGATACATTGTCAATGCTAAGCTAAACCTAACCTTAAGTCGACCAAACTATGGGCTACCCCTAAGTCAATCCTCCCTCAATCTAAGTTCAACGAGGACTCTAAGTTCATCACAATTAAGGATTATTAAGACTGTTAGATTCCGTAGCTGAGTGAGTATATTGACCCCTATCTTATCTTGCTTGTGGTTGTAGTATAGAGCAATATTTAATTATATATATACTAAAAATGAATATGCTTAGGGTCAAGATTTTATGCATGTGTTTGATTTGAATGTACTTGCTTGTTAAAAGATGATAATATATCTGAATTACAAATTGGATCCTGCATTAGTAAATAGGGCTTTGGATTATCTGTCATATATATTTTGTTGGTTACCTACAAACCAAAATAATAACTATTTGACCTTGATAAAAACTAGCCATGCATTGTACATTTATGCATTATCTATATAGGGCATCAGCCCTATGCAATGGAGTAAGAGATCATATATGTTGGATCCAGTATTATTATTATGTATATTGTTGACTCATGTGATGTACCCATACAACATGTTCTTGCCTCAACCTTTGAGATTTATTTGGCTTTAAGGAGTGCTACCCCCTACTTAATGCCTAACCGTATCCACTGCTTTGGGTCTATTGAGAAAAAGATGAACATGCTTGGATGATAGATATAGGGCTCAAATGTTGAAGTGCCTAAATACTTCCTAACCTAGGCAACAGTAGGCACAATACCATGCTTCACATAATCGCCAGCAAGCTACGTATGATGTTGCATTTCATATACTTATTTGCATTACATATGCGTGTTAATTCACTTACTTGTTACTTGTTGTTAGTAAGATAGGAAGATTACTCACTAAGTAATTGTAGCTTACCCCCTTATAGTTTGTTGCTGTAGTAGGATCTTTAGTTGGTGCTAAGCTATAGGATGCTCGAGGTTAAAACTACCAACTTGGGGATTGTCAATGAGAAGAAAGAAGAGAGTATAAGTAGTCACTTATATGTTATTTGGACTCTCTAATTTTATTTACATCCTCTAATATGTTGAGTAGCATAGACTACAAGTACTATTTTATTTCAGGTCTATATAACTTATGTTAGAGGAAACCTTGAACCCCCATCTTTACTTTATGTTATTTTAGATTTAGATATTATAGTATAACTTATATTGAATGCTCTGTTATTACTTGATATTGGTCTCCAAGTGGAAGTTGTGATTGTTAGATGCCTTGTATAGTGCGTTAAAGGTTCCTAATCAAGAACAGCCCTTGATCTTAGATCTTTGTGCATTATACGGTGGTACTGCTATAACTTGACCACCCCTTTAAATTGTAACACATGTTCCTTAGCCACTTGTTAGGTGTCTTAAGCTAGTATGGGAAGAAATGGCTAATTTTCTTAGGGGAAATATTGCAAGGAAAGGTCTACACCCCAACTTTACAACCACATTCTTAAGCTAGTATGGAAAGAAATGGCTAATTTTCTCTCTCTTCAAGCCTTCTATATCTCCTAATCTAGCTTGTTGGGTGTCTTAATGTTAGCATTTCTTACCAAAATCTATCCTAAAACTTAAGCATAACTTTTGTCACTTGATTCTACTACCTTTATTTTCTTTTTTTTTTTTTTTACAATTTTTATCGTTTTTCTCATTAATTTTTAGTTAATTTTGCATGATTTCAATACTGAGGTAATTACGGGTATATATTTATATATAATAATTATACTTGAAGTACATATGCTACCTTTACATATTATTTTGTGGCATTCTAAAAGTTTATAATTTAAATAATTTATCTTTAAGTTTTAATTAATTTCCAATGCCTAAACGGCGTGTTTTTAATACGTATAATGCAATTTTATAAAATTAGCTATTTTGGCTATAATATTATTACTTTATCATATTTTTATATTTTGAACTCACAAGGTATCCTTAACTAATTTCTTTGACTTACTCGTGAAGTATCCACTTAATCTGACCACTTGCAACTATGTAAAATTTCCACCTCCTTCAAAAATGTTTTGTTCTCGATATATTGATTATTAAGCTTATTTGACACAGTACTTATCATATTCTAATCTTATCAACTTCCATCAATCAAAACAAAAGTACTAATTATCTAATCTCTAAAATAGCCAAAGATACCGTTTCCATATCACCTCTTTTAGTTCTTAAGTCAACTCCCCTTGACAGCCACTTCTCCATTAACTTTCACATTCCCCATATCACGATTTTTTAATATCTAAACTTGCACACCTGCCTACCCCCTACCCCTCCTAAAATAGGATAAATGGTTCTAAATTAGGAAAAAATACAAAAAAAATAGAAAACTAAACAAAAACCCAAAAAATAAGAAATTTAGAAAAAAAAATAGATAATTTAAGAAAAGCCAAAAAGTAATAAATTTAGAAAAAATATATATATTAAAAAAATAAATACAAAAAAATATATAGAAAAATACAAGATTTAGAAAGTTTAGAAAATAATAAAATTTTTAAATAGTTTAGTAGAATATAATTTTTAATTTAGATATAATAAGGAGAGAGCCATCTGAGCTTGGGCTTAGGCTTAGGCTTGAATTTGAATCTACCCCAAGCTAACATTGTCAGTATGTGTAATTTAATTGCACATATTAACAAGACATAAGCTAATAAGCTAACAAATAAGCATATAAACATTGCATTTAAGTTTGGTTCAAGATCAAGGGTTTGAAACTAACTAGAGGCATAAAAATGCCTTTTATCTTTTTCTTTTCCACGCTTCACGTGCTGTCACGTGTTAAGGCATCATTAGGCTATGTATCTGATTATGACATGTGACACTCTATGATTGGCCTTGACAACACATTTTTTTCCTCCTTTTTCTTCTTCGCTTTTCTTTTCTTTTTCGTTTAAAAAAAAAAAAAGAAAAGAAAACACATAAATAGCAAAGAGCATGGGGGGAGGGGGGATAGGGAGGGATGAACCTACAACAGACCTTCATCAACTCTCCCCCGCTCATACAAACCCATGCAGCACAGACCACTATCGACCCTCTCTCTCTCTCTCTCTCTCTCTCTTTGCATACAACAACAATGACCACCTTCATTATCTCTCTCTCGAACATCACCTCAACTATATACCAAACCCATACATCCTTTCTCAGCCTTCACATACGCCACTTCAACTCTACCTACAAACCCCTTAACAACTCCTCGATCTCTCTCTCGAACCTATAAACACATGTACATCCCTAGCATGTTATACACTCATACACCAAACATCACACATACATCGTACATGGCTGTTGCACACCCTCACTCGTACAACTCAATCCACTCCACTACAACACTCGTGACATAGCAATTACAGCAACCCTAGTCATACACACTAAAGAACCTCTCTCAAACCAAACACATTTGCAGCCATACCATAAGCCCTTAGCCATAGCTCCTAGCCACTGCCACAACCCCCTAACCTTCAAAACCTTAACCGCTGCAGTTACCACCACCCATAACACCAACCTCCGGTCTAAGATAGGACCATCGCCCATCTTCTCATCCCTAGAAACATTGACCCTGACCACTGATTCACACCTAACTATTAACTACGGCCACAACCTACTTCCAACATCACCACCAAATTTCAAAAACATCGAAAACGATTACAATAACCCATGGCATCGTTCCTACACCCCCTAAAACTAATAAGAGACCTACAAAAACACCACTCCTCGCTTAAAGAAACATCTAAGACGTGCTCTAGAACAACCTTTGCCATCGACAGCTTCTTCTCCTAATCTGACCTGGTCCAACTCGACCCGACTCGACCGACTTAAACAAAAGCTTGCATCTAAAGACCGACTCACGTGCCCTAGTTTGACCCATTGGTCCAAAGTCCTTCCTTTCTTTTATGATTCAACATATATTATTTTATTTATTTGTTTATTTACTTTTCAAGTAGCTAAATGTAATTGTTATTTTATTTATTTATGTAACTGCAAATGTAATTAAAAAAAAGGAAAAAGAAAAAAGAAAAAGAAGAAAAGAAAAGAAAGAAAAAGAGGGGAAAAAGGAAGAATTATCTAGTTTTATTTTTATTTATTTATTTTCACGTTTTAAGTAAAAAACAAAAAAAAAATATAAAGTAAATAAATAAATAATAATAATAATAAATTATAAAGTTATTTTATCACTTAGAAAATCAAATTTCCAAAAATGAGTAAAAATAATCGATCCTTTTCTCAAATTAAGGCTTTTTTCTTAGGACTTTCAAAAAAATAAAATTCTCGATTTAAGGCCCTCTTATGAAATTTCTTTAAATAAATCAAAGTGAATAAAGAACGTAAACTCGATCTCTTTTCAAAAATTAAAATCAACTCAACATGCTAAAGTTTTTCATGAATAAACTACGGAAGTTTGATTCCGAATGATAGATACGTAAGTACTTGTACGTAAGTACAGAGTAAATTAAAATATGAAAATTTTTCTTTTTTCCATCTTTGTAAATATTTATTCATTTTAATTAATTTAGTTGAATGTGATATGATTTCATTGTTTAGAAATGGAAAAGGGTATTATTGAAAAGCAAAATTAAATTTGGAAAGTTAAAAAGTGGTACTCATTTAGGGTTTAATAGAATAACTCCCAGATCCAGATCTCTCGTTTTAGAAAACCATTTTGAAAATTGGTTTCATCGAAAGACTAATAGCTAAAATATAACCAATTCATCCAATTGGTTATAATTTAACTCCTTTTCTTGATTCTGGTCTTTTCTCGACTCCAATCAAGTCGCAACTCCAAAACTTAAAAAAAAAAATTAAAAGAAACGGTTTTCTTTAAACTCTAATCGAGGGTCATTATTAAATGGGTATGATTTAATATTAATCGGTTTAAAAAAGACTAATTTATAAAAGAACTGGGAGATAAAAGACCAAACTCTACAACTCTTAATAAGGATCCACTGATTTTAACTTTACTACCTTATTTAAGTTCTTCCGAAATCTCCATTACATTCACTAAAAGCTAGCACATATATTGGCAAAGTTGAGTTTGACAAATCTTGATCTTTTCACAAACTTGTACTTGAATGAGATGACAAATGACTTGCCTAGATAGATTTGATGTGATCCGACAAGAACTAACACAACTCTATGACTAACAAGACACATAAGGATACTAACCATTTGTTGGTCTTACAATTGACATGACATGATTGGATTAATGCAAAGACATAAGATTTAACATAAAAGATGTAAGAATTGTCACTAATAAGGAATCCGATAAGAGAGACATGAGCATGACATATTTTCCATCCTCTTCCTACTTACTTATATATATTAAAAACATATATGAAGAATATCTTTTCTCAATAATCACATTCTACCCTAGTTACATTTGTTCATTTTCTCTTCTTATGATCGTGGTTAACATAACATATATAACTTCACTTATTATTTCATGGCCCATTCATGCTATAGGGGGTATTGTTGTTTTCTTCAAGTTACTCTCCTCCCCCAAACCATACTTATGCGCATTTTCACTATAACATTCTTCACCATTATCTAGTTTTTATAACTTTAAAAATGGTTTAATTCATCTTTTTTTTTTTTTTATCTTATCCTATATGTGTACAAAAATCTCCACATATTGCCTTCAGTATACAATTCCTATAATTTCCTTTGTATTTCCCTTTTGGTATCTATCTAAGCTCCTCAAGTTCCTAAGCATTGATTACATGTAATGCATCAGGCATGTGCACCTACTTAAGTTATAGTATAGATAAAATGAACTTGAGTCCAAGTGTTGATCCTATAGGGAGCCATATGTGTAAGAACCCTGAATTACTAGCAATTTATCCTAAAATTTCCCATTATCTAACTTTATAATGTGATGATCAAATAGTAAAGATGAACAATGAACAATAACGAAAACAAGAACAAATAAAATAACAAAACTAAATAAACAATATAAATAAATAAGTATAATTAAATGAAATTGAAGAGTGCGTGATCTTTAGCAAATTGTTGTTATCTATCACTTCGTTCTATGTAACTATTCAATCTCAATTATTCTTTGGATTATGGAGATGCTTAATCTGAATTGGTTGGATTTACATCTTTAGCTTCTTCCTAACCTTAAAACTTTCTCTTCCCTAATTGCTTATGAATAGAGCATCATAGGATCGCATTAGGAACTTAGATCCTGTTATTAGATTAGCTACTTAGGTTACTCTAATCTAGAGAAATCAGTACATAATCTCTTAGCATACTTGATTCCTTCTAATTACACTTGTCCATTTAACTACAAGACTCGCATCTTTACAGCAAACTCACACATCAAGTTAGCAACCTAGGTAAATACTAACTGACAATAATAAAATCGGTGTAATTAGATCTTCAAAGAACAAAATCATAGATTGAATAAGAGATTGTTGCAAGATGAACTAAAGTTCAATAATAATTTACTAAGAATAATTAGAAGAACAACATTATGGTGAAATTAAAAGAAGAAGTAATTGAGAGACCCCTAATATACTTTTAGTCTACAACTCTATCCAAGGGTTATAAACCTAAGCTTAAGTGTTCGTGTATATGGAGTAGACCTAAGTTTACAAAGAAAACATAATAAAAATAGAAGATTCATACATTATAGCATGTCTAAGGGCAAGGTACACAGTTGCAGAGTATGGGCGTGTACTTGCACTTTGTCTTAAATCTTTGAAACTTGATGAAATTGTATGATAAAAGGAACACGGACAATGACCACAACCATAGTCCACAATCATGATCTTTAATTGACTTCTTTTCTTGCTTACAGATTGTCCACTTCAATCCTTGATCAATGCTTTTATCTAATTATGCTCCAAAATGTGATGAAAACCATCAAAACTCCATAAAATGCTCCTAAAGTCCTTAAAAACAGCAGTTAAACAAATTAAGCTTTAAAATAATATAAAATTGACTTAAATAATCTCTAAAATAACATAAGTTAATCATAGAAAATGTATGCTAAATTCATGTTATCAAATTCCCAAGCTTTTTTTGTTCCTAAAGTAAAACAATAAAAATCAAAGTAAAGATATCTTAAGGACAAGATCATTATAAATAGTTCTCAGAAAATGTACCCTTAAAATTAAATAGCTTAGTAAAATTTTTTAGAATCACCCTTTTCCTTAACTTCATAATGCCCTTAGAACACTTAGACAATATCAACTTAAGAACTATTGAATTTTAATGATCAATCCAAATAATTCAAAGTTAGCCACATCACTTAAACAAAAGCCAAACTAAAGATTAAAACAAATATAAATTAATTAAGAAAAAGCTATAGAGATTTCTTTACTCAAATTCAAGAGGAGAGAAATCTTCCCTAATTATTTTTAATTTGAAAAACTAGACTAGACATATATTACATCAATTTATACTTCTTTCAATTTTCATTAAGAGGCTTTTTGAACTCAAATTGATTTTCTTTATTAAAGCATGAGTAGCATTGGAAAAAGAAACTTGCTCTTTTGATGAACCAAGGTCAACCTTACTAGTTTAGACTATTTAATTACTTTATCGATTGTCAACAGGAAGGCACCTCGCTCTTCTAAAGGACCGAGGCTGATCCTTAACAACTTTAATTTATTTCACATTTTTCCATTGGCAGTAGGAAAAAGTCTTGCTCTTCTAAGGGATCAAGATCGATCCTTACTAATTTTTAGCAATTATTTAATTAATTTAATTGATCAATTATTCAAAGGATAAATCTCCTTTGTTCGTCTAATCTAAAATTTTTGAAAAAGAAGGATAGAAAACTATCTTCTAGAATCAAATTTAGAAATCAAAATAATTAGTTCTTAACTCCTTCATATCTATCATAATCTTAAGTTTAAGTCTAAACCTAAGTAATGGAGAACTCTGAATCATCAAGATTTAATTACTTAAATTTAACAAAGTGTTCTAAATATATAAAGGATTGGGAAAATTTGAAAAAAATTATGCTTGCTTTGTATATATAGGAGGTGTAAATTTCTAAGATTCTTAAGAAAAATTCTCAAATGCTTAAGTATGTATCTATTTGATAACACACACAATCTAACATTTCTCCATATGCTTAAGTTGTAAATTATCTTCAATGTACATAATAATAATGCAAAACATAAATACAAGAGGAAGAGAAAAGAAATAAAGTATTAGGAACTAGGACTTCATTGATCTTTAGAATTGATTCTTAAAATAAAAAAAAATGAAAAAAAAACGATTGAGAGCAATAAAAAAAAATTAGCTATAAAATAAAAGAAGAAGTTAAACTAGATAAAATAAACTAAATAAAACTGCTACTAATTCAAGTAATAAAATGTTAGTATCTAAGAGATCTTACAAAACATAGAAAGTGAAAACAATTAAGAGAAATAGTAAATAGGTTATTAGTATAGTTATCAAAAATAAAAATCAATTCAAGTCTTTAAAAGAATAAAATGTGAAAGAAAAGTCACTCTTCATTCTCATCTTCCTCAATCTTATCTCCTTTTCACTCCTCATTTGAGTTGACCTTTGGCATTGGTGGTGGCTTGACTCCTAGGCAAGAAAAAATCAGCTCCTATCTTACCATAGTGTAATCAACCTAGTATGTTAGAACTCTTTGCTTCTTTAGTATTTTTCTCATAAACTTCTTAGTGACACCAATTATTGAAGAAGGAGATTATGAGCCAAATGTTACTAGGATGATGATGAAGTAGCCTCACTAACTAGCTTAAGAGGTAAAGCTTCAAGTGCTAAAGCTTCAGGTGTTGGAGAGAGTCTCATTGATCTGATGGCATCGTAGGTTAGAGGAGCATAAGGATCCAACTCTTACATTCGAGGTATACTTTGGTAGTAATAGAGGCTTCTCACTAACTTGGTTATAAAAGATACTACAAAAATATTCTTGGATTAGCCTTCAGTAGCTTAGTTCCTAAGGAACCAAGCCATTTTGACATCTAAATTAATCGACTCTGGTTAGTGATACTTTGTAAATACAAAATATCTCATTCATTTACAACCCTATTGCTATTTTTCCTACCTATAAATCCCCGAGTACACCTACCTAAGAGCAAATCAATTAAGTTAGAAGCTTTTGATCTCCTTTTGTCATAAGCTCCTCCTTTCCCTCCAGTCAAATTTGACCAAACAAAAGACTCATATGCACCTTACAGTAGCTTATATGGCAAATCCATATACTATTGAGTCATTATATAATCATCTGAATATAACCCCACATGCACTACTAGATCATCAAATGGTAAGGTTACTCCAATGTTATTAAACCTAAAATTAATAGTGTTTTGCCTCCCATTAGCAAGGATGTCAAAAGCTAACCTTCATGTACTTAATACCTCTAGTGTTAGATCCTTATACACTGGCTAATTAATGATTGGGAGCCAATCCTAACCTCTAAACTCTATCAACTTCTTGACCTTGGTATCATAGCCAACCTAGGCATGTGCCTCCTAGTTTAAGGACATGGTTTTCTTTCTTGGAAAAGCAAAGATATCTCTTCAATTGCCATGTATGGTGGAACATCAAGAGTAGATGTATAGGAGGGCACTTAAGTTTTTGCATTTGGTGTACTTTTCACTAGGCATAACCTATGATTAAAAATAAAAAGAGAAGCTCAAATTTTATAAAAGGAAGCAATTCATGTTATATAGATACTAACTAATTCAAGAATATAATAAGAGTTAAGTGTTATTCTTAATGTATTGTTAATTTATCAAACTAAGTATTATAAGAAAAGATTATATAATGGAATGCTAATTTTGCTAAAATCTTGTATTAATGCAATTATAGGATTAATTCCAGATAAAATCCTACTTTTATGTATAATCCCTAATGACATAAGCATTAGACTTCAATATATAATTGACTAAACTTGTTGTTCATAATTGAACATAAAAAATTCTTGAAATAGCAAGATATTGAAATGCTAATTTCTAAATATATGGATGAATGAAATTAGAGGTTAATACTAATAATAATCCTATAATTTCATAATTTTATTTGTCATGAACATTGGCAATTCAATATGAAATTAATTAAAAATTTGTTTTCTTTCACAATCCAACTCATATGAAATTATTCATAACAAATATCCTAATTCTAATATGAAAATAGGGAATATTAACATAATTCCATATAAACAATGCTAATAAATTTTAAAGAGTTCAATGAAAATTTTTAATTGCACAAGAACTTCAATCTTAACAAGTTTCTAATTTTCAACATGAATTAGAAACATCAAATTGCAAGAACAACATCAAACCCATGTTTTCCATCATTTTCTCCCACTTTTCTTCACTTTCTCTCACTTTCTTTTACTTTCTCATTCTTTCATTTATTTTCCTTCCTAATGGAAAATCACCATCACATTAAATCCTTAACAAGTACGCACTTTTCACACAATTTTTGTTAGATAATGGATAGACAATATATTTCATTACATTATCTATACTAAATCGCTCCTTGAAACTCAAATTTGTACACATGCATAACAAATTACTCTCTTGAAACCTTCTAGTAAAAATTCAATTTTTTCATAAATTAACAACAAATCTAAGAAAGTAATAGAGAGGGATGATGTATATACCTTAGATTTGTAGTATACGTGGTCGGTTCATGAAGTTTTGGGAAGATTTGGTGATAGTGTAGTGAGAGTGATGAGAGAAAATGTTGGTTTAGAGAGAGAGTGCGTGTTTAGAGTTGGGTAGGAAGACAAATACCCAAGGTCTTTAAATTCGTAAAAGACCACAGGCAAGGTCTACGACCGTGTATTTTTGTCATGGTCCTTGCTTTTATTTAAATGTTGATACTTAGTAGGACCATGTTAAGGACTGTAAGCGTAGTCCTCACCATAGACCTCTCGTCCATTTATTTTTTTGAAATTCCTTTGGAAATACTTTTATGAGAAGAGCATGGTCAAATCCACAAGCACGGACTTTGGCTATGTTCTTTTCCAATCCTTGAATTCATGTGAATTTGATTACTTTGACTTGATTCTTGTAATTTCCTAAGAAAAAATCAAAATTAGAATGAATTGATGTCAGGACCCTAAAGGGAAACTAGTAGGATTGTCTAAAATTTCTATAGCACGTATACACCCATAATATGGAAATCGCCCTGCAGGTCAAAGATTAAAGAGTCTAAATGATTTATCACTAAAGTTACTGATTTTTAAATAATGAATTTATTGTAAAATATAATTTACTATGGATGTTTGATGTCCGATATTCCATAATTCCTCAAAACCGTAGAGAATCGATATCCCCTATCAAATAATAAGACAGGATATACTAACTTTATAAAATTACAATAAAATTTAATTATATGGAATTTTAACGTGCAAATATTTCCTACAAAGGATTTTATGTATCACCTAAAAAGATCTCAGCTAATTCTAAGACAAAAATACTTATCCTTACCTTGCATTTGGCACTCGAGACTTATCCTAATCACAAGGTAAGTAAACTTACAAAAGGAATTAAGGGAGAATGAGCATAAAATAGCTTAGTGAGTTTGTTCCTCACCACTACTGTTCAAGCAAGTTATCACATATTATTAACATACATGCATGCTATCTACATACGAAATGAATGTAAGCTTGATGAATGCAAGTAACACATCCATAAGAGTTTGAAATTATGGAAGATATAAAATTACATCATCTACACTTCGATTATCCCCTATACTTAACTACTTAAGGTACCTCAACTTATCCATATGAGGTTACCTAAGGGCATCACCCCCTTTAAGTAACACTTGACTATTACCTTAGTCGAGAAAAGAGTTCCAATCCAAACAAGTAGATCCTAAACTAAGGCTATCCACCATCTAAGGCCCCTCGGGCATAAACATACGAGTCCTCTCACAATCAAAATTATTCAAGGCCTCATAGGCACAATAAAACGAGTCCTCTTACTGTTAATTAGAGATCTCATGCTAGTTTTGCCTTAACGATAAAATATTATTTCCAACACTACGAACCCTTATCAAAATTGTACAAAATACATTAAGATTAGAAAAGCTTTTTCCAGAAATATCCTTTTCAAAATTTTGCAAAGCTAACACTCTCCATCCATACATTTACTAAGTCATAGATATGCGACGAATAGAATCGATTATTTTAGTTAGATATTTATATTTATCAATTTTAAAAAGGTGATCACATAGATGATAATATACAAGCAAAACAATCATTCAGACATACAGGTAACAACAAGCAATAAAGCATCATATAAGTAACACGCACGAACAAGTAACAAGTCATTAGAACTTACTCACTTGGATTATTACTCATTCTCCAAGCCTTTGGGGTTTCCATAACTTGATATCAAAACGCCTAAAAGAAAATAAAACTTATAAGTAGCTTGAGAAACAAACTCCTTAATCAACTAAAAGTTTATTGTAGTTTGTCTAGTTTCCCAATATGACCCAAGTATGGTGTATATAGGGTTTATCATACTTTAGTGGGATCAATTGTAACTATATTCGTATATTTGTTAGTTATGGTACTTTATGTATTTAATTGCTTATCTCTTCTCATTATCAATTTACAAAGTCTATTCTATTACTTAGTTATCTTATTTATTCTTTTCAATTTTATCTTACATCTTTAGTCAAGTGTAACTTTTTCATCTTAACTCTGATTTTTACAATCTTATAGTCATTTGTTATAGTTTTCGAACGTATGTTTACACGGTAAGGTCCATTTTGGATGTTAAGACCAGTGTTTTACAATATGGACTAAATTTATTGAAATTTTAATTGTTGAAACTTAAATATTCTTATTATCTATTTTTATATCTTATTTTAGTACTTAATGATTTAATTAACCCTTTGATTCTTATATTTAGATGATTTTACTTTAATATTACTATTATATGTACCTAAATATGGCTAACTCAAATTGAGATGTGTATTATGGGCTTAAAGTAGGTTCAGCCCATATATGTATACATTTGTACATATTATATATTTTATTATTTTACTATACTATCTCTTAGTAATTTAAGTAATTATGTTGTAATTTACTTATGTATAACTTTTATACTTATGTACTTATATATTCTATACACATATTATGTGTATATATACATCTAATACACTTGTATGTATACTAGTATATTTGTACATATACCTGTACTTATACCTATACATATACCAATTTATACATATGGTAGTATATGTATTTTTATACATATTTTCATATACCTTCTATACTCCCTTAAGAAATCTTCATAAAATCCATATTTTTGCATCTTATGAGCTTAATTAGTAAGTTATATGTATGTATACTTAGTTTACTCCTTATTTTTGTTTATGTAAATAAAAAATACTCTTGTATAAGTGTCACGACCTGAGGGAGCTAGTTGTGGCAGTCGTCGTATACCGTACAAAAGATTGCAAATTGAATTCCCTTACAATCGACAACCCTTTTATACGATACACAAGGCTACAGCTACTATTAATTACCAAGAGTGCGTAAGCTTAAGCAATATCATTTCATGATAAATAATAAAATTATAAAAACATAAGACATGGTCTATTTGTATAAAAGTTTACAGATACAGGGTCTAAAACGAATTTAAAGTTAGACTAATATAAAAATTACATATTCAAATCTATAATTTATCAAAAGTACTCTCCGTTCTCATCTAGCTCCCACACTGACTCCGTATAGAAAACTAACCTTGGGCATACGACGGCCCGACTCCACAAAAAGGTCAGCCTGCGAAAGAAGACTACAAGGATATAAGCTTACTAGCTTAGTGAGATAATTTCCCTCAACCATATAGCAATCAAGTTTATACAACAGTTAAGTTCAGCCAAATGAATGCATGACAAACAGTATACTAAACAAATACATACAAGTAACCAGGTACCGTATACAACTCAGATTTAACGCCCTCCGAAGTCAGGGTTAGAGATTCATCGGTACAGTCAGATCCGGGTATCATATTAGAACTTATTTCATAACGAAACTCTGTGTTTTGTATTCAAAATGTAATGGTACATCTATTACTTGCTTTATCAAAATGAGTTCTACATTTGATTGTGAGTAGGTTCACCTATTCCTCACTCACCCCTAAACGAAGGCCTCTAGACTCGACCCTTAGCCAGATAGTTGATACCTCCAATGCCTAGTCATCCCACGAGCCAGGGTAAGGTCATATCGTACGTGTGTACCATATGAAATCAATAACAATCAATAATCAACCCACGTATGACCTCTCGCTACCTCCGTATAATGTGACTACCGGAATTAGTTATGTAGTGCATGATTTATGCATAATCCAAGTTAACTTTCTTTAATCGAATAAATTTAGTCTTATTTATTCAGTGATCATTCCAAGCCACAAACAATCAATCTAGTGAATCTACTATGCAACAATTATTATATTATTGAAATTTAAAGTAAATTTACTATCAACAATAATTATCATGCACAAGCATAACCTAATCCCATATACATTCATTTATAATTCATAATTTTATATTCACTAACTACAAGCATAAACAAGTATGGAATTATTAGGAAAAACTCACTTAACCATAACCAACTTAGGGGTCGTAGTAGTCTGGGGGCAGCTCAGGGTCGATATTGAAGTTACTTGAGAATAATAAAAATTTTGTAAGTTTGGGAATTTAAAGCTAACTAGTGTTATAATTTGTAAGGTTTATTTCACTTAGTTACGTGAAATTGTCGATTCGAGCTTTTTATCGAATCATGTATAACTTTTTCATTTTAGCTCAGATCGTTATGAACTTATATCCATTTTGATCGTTTTCAAGCGTATTTTCTTGTAATAAGGTCCGTTTTAGATATTGTGACTCATAGTTTAAATTATGATATAAAAATATCATAAAAATTAATATTTAAGTTTAAAAATTATAAAATATTAATTTTCACTTTTTCTTAACATATTTATGATTTAATAATTATTTAAATCATATATTTGATATTTTTATTATTTTGAGTATATTTTCCTATTTTTGAGATTTTTACTTTATTATGATTATTATTATTATTATTATTATGACCTTTATTATTTTTATGTTCTTCACGATTTATACATATATATATATCTATATATATTTTCGGTATACTACATATATATAATATATGTTATACGTTATATGTATGTATATACTTATTTTATGAAAATAAACATACACTTATGTACATATATATATATATTCATGTATTTGTATTTATACATAATAATATACTTATATAATTTCTGAATACTTAGATATATATAAATAATCTACAAATACCTATTCTTATATTATATATTCGGTATATATATATTTATATTGTATTTGTTATAAAATATGTATACTAGATATTATACATGTAGCATACGGTATATGCCATGTACCACCATACATACACTCTATATTATTCCTATATATATATGTCCTATATACATATATTAATACTATATGATTATATATATATACAAAAATAATTATACATGGGTACATATATATATACATAGTTTACGATACACACACACACATACATATACATATATATATATATACTATAGTTATTTAATGAAAATACTTAATACTAATTATATGTGTTCTTAAAAAAAAATACATAATACATAGTCTTTCCATATAATATACTTCTGTTCATACATGTATACATACATAGCCCAATACATGCATATATTAATCAATTTATGTATTTATGCAAAATGTTATATTTAAAGAAAATACTATACAAATACTTCATTTATACATGTATATACTATATTACATCTAGAAAAAATATAATTTACTTAGTTATTAATTTTTTATTTTTCTTCTTCTTTTCCTTCTTCTTTTTTCTCCTTTCTTTCTCCTTCTTTCTCTCATGGTTTTGCTTTCCAGATTTTCAATTTGTGCATAATTTTTTTTTCTTTTTCTAGATTTTTATTTGCTCCTCTTGCTCACGTGAGTAGTTAGCTTAAAATTTAAGCTAAGATTTTATCTAATCTTTTATATTAATGAGGATAAAACAAAAATAATCATTTCAATTTTTCTTTTAGTTTACACTCAACACATGGCAATTTTTTTTTTTTCCTCATGTGGGCTGCCATTTGATCTTCATTTCCAGAATATGAGAAATAAAGAGAAGGAGAAAAGAAAGAAAAGAGATAAAATGAAAATGAAAGAGAAGGAAAATACAATTTAATAATAAATATATGTAATTTTTCGAAACATATAAATTATAACAATTCTTATCATAAATTAATTTTTAAAGTTTTGTGAAATTTTATCAATTTAATTGGTACCCATTACAATTATAATTTTTACAAGTTATTGTGGCGATTTCATTATAATTTCACTCGAATAGGTTATTTAGTCGAAAATTGTATTTGACTATGATTATATCACTATTGAGTAATATTTAACTATTTTATTGGTTTATGTTTATAATTTTAGGGTTTCGAATAAATTCGAATTCTATTTTGATTAATTGTGCATAAACCAGTTTTAGAGTTTTAGTATGCGATTTAGGATTTCGATCAATTCCTAAAGTTTTGTTATCGATATTTGATTTCTTAAACTTCGTAATCTTTTATTGTTACTAGCCTTATCGACTTATTGTATAGTTTAGGGCACTCGGACTTGAGTCAAGGTTCAACTACTGTTTTCTTAGGGTTTACAATAAGAATCTTCTAACATATATACATGTGTTCTTCTACCCTTATCTATATATATATACCTATACTTATACTATGTATTTTACTACAATCCATACATAAATATTGCATATGTATCCATATGGTATATGTACTCATGTATTATACTCTTATACCCAAGTATTCCTACACTTAGGTACATGTATATAAGAATCTTATTTATCTCAACATACATGTACATATGACATATGAATTCTAAAACTAACTTAACATATACAACTAATTGCAAATTAAGATGGAAAACCATATAAAAACATACCTTTTGTCCTTTATATTATGTAAGGGAAGTACTAGTATATAGTGTAGAAAAAGTTGTTGAAATATGCAGGTAAATTTTGAAAAGTGGAAGGGGATGAAAGGGAAGAGGGTGATGGTTTAGGGATAGGAAAGAAAAGGGGTTTGTTTTTGTATAATTTCGTATTTTATAATGAAGACAAGTGGGGTCTAGATGGGGGAAAAAGTGGATGGCAAAAAGAAGCAAAATGGAAGAAGAAATCATGTGAAAAATATGTAGAAATCAAAGGAAAGTGAAAGAAAACTCTAGATGATAATGACATTTGTTGACTTGGTCAACCTTTTGGCTTAGGTCAACATTTGACTTGGTCAAATGTTAACTTAGTCAACTCTCTTAAAATTATAAGTAATTTGTGTGTACATAATGGGGTAACTAAAGATAATTGGGAGAAAAATTAAGGAAATGAAAAGAAATATAGAGTTTATCAAAATAATTAGTAAAAATAGTTAATGAGATCTTACCCTAGGTATTTATATCCTATATATATGATTTGGTATACTATTCAGTGTAACTATCATGAAAAATGCCATTTAGTATGTTAATATTAACTACATATGGTATAAACATCAACTAAACAATTAATTCTATATAATACTAACCTAGTTAGGTGATTGGAAGATGAATATAATTTATAATGTAATATCTAAGTTCTAATGGATTATTTTAGTATTATATGTATTTACAAATGATTGAAAGTTATATTTAATTTTTTACTAATAATTTGGTAAGATAATAAGAATATATTGTTAATTAAGGTTTTAGAGTAAGTTATAGTGAATTAGTATTTTTACATCCTTAAAGTTATAATTTTAAGGTTTTATCACTTTTGAGTACAATCTCTAGTATTTATATACATTTAGGGTATAAACTTTTAAAGTTACATATATTTAGAGTTTAAGGTTTTTGTATGCGACTAGAGTTTCTATTAATAATTTAAGGTTTTTCATATTCCCTTTAGATTTCAAATTGGAATTTTAGTTAGTTTTAAATCTCATTAACTCTATTGACTTCAAGAAATCATCTATAGTATGGAGGCTTGATTCTATATTTAGATTACTAGATTTACGGGGTTTACAATTGAAGCACAAAAGTAGATCAAATAACATTTCAATTGGATGACAACTTTAATTTTACTACTGCGTAAACAAATTTAATAATTGTTTTTGATGTAATCAATTGTTCATAGTAAGGAGAACACTAACTAATATTCAAAATTTGATACTTGAATTATCTCATGGAAAAATAACAAAATAAAATGACAAACTAACAAAAATGACAATTTGAATTAAAATAAACCAAACTTGGGCTACCTCCTAATAAGTACTGTTGTTTTACATTATTAGCTCGTCAATTGAATCCTTTCCTTAATACGTTCCTCTAGTTAATAGCTGCACATTTAACTAGTTAAAAACATGATAATAAAGAAAATACCAAAAGAATTGTAGGAATGATTGTCACGAAAATATTAAAATAATTAGAAATTAGAGTTTTTGCTAATATCCTATCTAGGTTACTCTTTTGGCGTCTCAAAAATGGCGCCAAAAACTTGATTATGTGTTAATGCATTAAGCAAGTGTACTTAGTTAAGTTATATTATAAATAAAATGAACATTAGTTTAAGTGTCGATCCCATAGAGAACCATACGTATGAGAACCCTAAATTACTAGCAATTTACCCTAAAATTTCCATTTATCTAACTTTACAATGTAGTGATCAAACATGAAAGATGAACAATGAACAATAATTTAAATAAGAGCAATAAAACAAAAACAAATAAAATAACAAAACTAAATAAACTGGATGAAAAAATAAGCATAGTTCAATTAAATTAAAGAGTGCATGATCCTTAGTAAATTGCCGTTTTCTACCACCTAATTCTATGTAACTATTCAATCTCAATTATTCTTTAGACAGTGGAGATGCCTAATCTGAATTAGCCGGACTCGCATCTCTAGTCTCTTCCCAACCCTAAAATAACTTCTACATAAATCATTTCTAAATAGAATGTCACGAGATCACACTAAGAACATAGATCTTGCTATTAAGTTGGCTACCTAGGTTACCCTAATCTAGAGAAATTAATACCTAATCTCTTAGCATACTTAATTCCTGCTAATTACATTTGCCCATTCAACAGCATGACTCATATCTCTATAGCAAAATCACACATCATATTAGCAACTTGAGTAAATATTAATTGACGATAATAAAATCGATGTAAATAGAGCTACAAAGAAGAAAATCAAATATTGAATAAAAGATTTTTGCAAGATGAACTAGAGTTTGATAATAATTTACTAAGAATAATTAGAAGAACAACATAATGATGAAATTAAAAGTACTTGATAAACCCCCAATATAACTACAACTCTACCTAAAGGGGCTTTTTTTGTAAACTTAAGCCTAAGTGTCTATACATAGGGAGTAAACCTAGACTTACAAAGAAAAGCTAACAAAAACAGAAGATTTACATATCAGGGCATGTCCATGGGTAGGGTATATGGCTATGAAGTGTAGGCGTATACTTGCACTTTATCCAAAATCTTTGAAACCTGATGAAATTGTATGACAAAAGGAGCACGAGTAAGGACTATGACTATGGTGTCCAAACGTGATCTTTATTTGACTTCTTTTCTAGCTCAAAATTTTTCTACTTCAATCCTTGATCAATGCTTTTATCCAATTAAGCTCTAAAACATGTTAGAAGCCTTCAATACTCCATGAAATGCTCTAAAAGTTTTTGAAAACAATAATTAAATAAATTAAGCTTCAAAATGATATAAAATTAACTAAAACAATATCTAAAATAGTACAAGTTAACCATAGAAAATATATATTAAATTTATGTTATCAAGCGCTTCTTCAACTTAACTTTCCTTAATTAAATTGACTTCCACCCAGGTTGTTCTTTTCCATAACTTATCCACCCTTCCTAAAACAGACTTGATCCAAGCTCTTAGCCATGTCTTACATCTCCTCTCTATTCTTACTTTTATCCATTAAAGCCATACCAATACCTTAACTTTATAATTTACCACACTTCCAAACCTTATCTTTTAACAAGTTATAATATACAATATGGAACTATCAACTTTCTTAATTTATAACACCTATTATTTACTTACCTAGGTAAGTTCACACCTTAGCTTCAAATAAGAAGGGTTAGTGACTTACATATTTGTTAGTAATCATTGTTCATGATTATAAGCTTAGCCATCACTTTTTTGAATTATCATGGAAATATTTTTCCGTCTGTTCATCAAATTCCTCGATATCTCATTCCCTACCTCCTATTGCAATCGCCTTGCCTTATCTACTACTTTCCTATAAGTAGTTAAGTAAGCTCCAATCCTTCAGCTTTTACGACATAGCCAGATCACCCTACTAAGAAAAAGGTCTTTCTTCAACTCTTAATTGTCCATATACCACTAAAATGCATATTTCTTTAGTCAGTTAGACTTTGTTTCACATTAATTTATAGTCATCTTTCTTGTCTTTAAGTAAATAAAATTTTGGTTATTCAAGTTTGCATGCTAGTAGGGAAATACTCTTTAAACTCATCTCAAAACATTTGCTAGGTGATTGGCTCAGTGAAGTTCCATACCTTCGATTTCCATAAGAATCTAACTCTTATTGTTTGCTTAAATGTTTCATATGCTCCTTTCTAAGACTTTTAGGACTTGAAATGCCTCTAACCCAGCTCAATTCAAGCTAAACGGTCTTTCATTAAAGTAAGCTTTTCCTATCTCACCCTTAAAGTCTTAATTCATCTTAACAAATTGAAGGAGTTTATTAACTTCTCAAAATCAAGTTTTTCTTAGTGAAACTTCTTGTTTTCCTTCACCCACAACATTCTCATCAGCCAAAAGATGTTGTAATAATGCTCTTTGTTGCTAAATGATGAGTGTAAAATTACACTCATCTATTGTGTTATTTTCTTGAATTTTTGAGCTATTTTGATATAATTTTGTTGAATTTGCTATTACTTTGAGTCATTTTTTATTTCAAGACTCAAATGAAGCAATGAGAAGAAAAGATAAGAATTTAGGCAAATTTTCAAAATAATTTCATCTATTTTCAAGGATAATCCAAAAATATAGCAAGTGTCAAAGAGAATTTATTCAAGAATGAAGTAAGGAAGATGACCATGGTTACTCTTCATGGCCATGTTCCTTAGTTGTGAAGCCCAAGTCTTAAATTTCAAATTGAAGTTCGAAGGATTTTTTTATAACAATTTGACCATGGTCACTCACCATGGTCATGTTTCACAACTGTAATCTTCTTGTCATTAATTTTAAGAAAATTTCTTGAGAATTATTCTAAGGAGTAGTTCATGCCTAAATACCATACTTAGCACTTGCCAATAGGCCTCTAATTTAAGTTGATTCACTTGTCATTTAGAAATTATTCAGTCTAGACAATATAAATAAATAATAGACATTTGAAGAGAGATATAGTAGGGAAATAGAAACACTCTTTTCTTAGAGTTTAGTTTACTTTTACCATACAAGTTTTCATCTTTACCATGATTGTAGCTTAGAAGCTTTAATATCTGGACTTGTGAATCATTAAGGTAACAATATAGCATACGGCAATTTTTCTATTTTAATGCAATTCTCTTGCTCTTATTAATTCAATTATGTGTTTGGTTTAGATTAAATTATTACTTTTAAAGTCTCAACTAAATTAGTTGATTTTATGTATTGAAGTTGTGAAGCCAATACAAAAATAGATCTAGCATAATTAAAGAGATTTACTATAAGCTTAAAGATAAGTTATATATTTCTTTTGGAATTGAAAATTACTTATTATTTGTATGCAAAATTCTTGTTCTTAATGTTGTTTTAAGGAGTTCTATCCTAGAAGCGATTTAGGTAAAATGTAATTAGGATTAGAATTTAATAGAGAAGTAATTTCTATTAGATTTGCACTAGAATTCCTCCAGTTAATAAGAATAAGAAATTCATTAAAACCCTTAAGTCATTACATGTTACACTAATGGAGATCCAAGTTTAAATATCCTCATTTATAGTTATTTAGTTTATTTCATTTTTAGTTAATCTTCTATTAGTTTCCATTTCTCTATTTTCATTTAATTTATTATTGATATTGCAATTCATCATTAATTAGAGCAATTAGAACAAGAGAGTAAGTGTTCAGTCCTTGTAGGATTGACAACCCTAGACTCCCGTAGTCCCCTAGACTCTCGTAGTCCTTTATACTATTACTTAATAGGTACACTTGTCTAATAGCACAGTATACGCCCCATCACTAGATTATAGTACTAAGATTAATTATCATCTCCAAATTATGTCAAATTTATCATGTTTGGGAAGGGTAGGAGTAGTAGTAAGTTATCTCTTGGTATATCCTACTACATAAGAGAAATTAGAGGTACTCTAAGTGTTTAGTCACATCCTTAGCCATACATCTAAATTTCATAAATATTTGCAAGCTTCGCACTTACAATATTGTATAACTTATGAGTTAGTATGCAATTTAGTTTCAATTAATTCCTCTAAGTGAGCATCTTTTACTCTGTAAACATAATAAAAGTTCCACAATAAATCTTCAAATCAACATTTTGATATCCATATAAAATTTGGAATAAGTATATTTATATATATAAGTAATACTAGTAAGATATCACCTGTGCAAATCATATTCTTGTATTCAACATTAGAGCTTAGTATGGAATTTAAGTATGTGAACTACCCTTTGAATGATTTCTTCCTATTGATCTAACATCATAAAATTTCTAGCAATAAATCCTCTATTGACATTTCAGCATCCATGAATCATTTATATCAAATGCATCTTGTATACACATAATGATAAAGAAGTATTTCCTATGATATCCAAGTCTTTTCTCATTAGGAAATGATAATAGATCAAAACTTATGAATATTATATCACCTGTATTCATTCTTATAATATAAAATCATCTATAATCTCTGTGTCAAAATACCTCCTAAACAAAATATAGTAACAAAAGTCCACTTGTTAACTACCATGTTTTAAATATTGTTTTTCCTATGGTTAACCTACTTAAGTTGATCTCAGTATGTATTCAAATTCAAAGTACATTTGATATCATTCAAAACCATACACTTCCTACTTCTATGGCTTTCATTTCAACTTTACAACCCTAAAAGTATAAATCAAAGCTTAGAGTTTACATTAGAAAATATTTACAAACTTAGCTTTGCATCGAAGAAAATTTAATTAGAATTAAACTTTTTCATAACAAGGAATTGCACATAAACTTTCACACATATCGAAAGATTACAAGTTTGCTTTCCAAATGCACTGTTTCTAATTACTATTTCAGTTAGCTATATGCAAGATCATATTTATATCACCAAAAGAACTGAAACACATCAAAGAGTAACAAGTACATCAAAATAGTAAGAGTCTAGTACAAAAATCATAACCTAAACATGTCAAAAGTAAATGAGTTCCTAGTCTATGTTATTGCCAAAAAAGCTAAACCATGAAAAGTTTCTCCATCCTATTAACTTTTTATTTTACATGCTACTAAACCTTTTAGAAACCATTATATCTTCTAATGGAAATCGATTCCCATGTTAGTTCACATCTATACTATCATTCCCAATTTAGGAGAAATACTAAATACTCCAAAGTCTTACGATATTGATAACTTCATACTCTTCATCATCGTCATCAATATCCCCTAACATTAAGTTTAACCTCCTGATTTGCTTCATTTATTGTCAAATGACCTTTTACTTAAGCCTTAGAAGCAACTTCTATCTAAAATTCTATCTAAGGTTTTACTTCCTTTTCTATTTTATACTACTAAATCTGTAAGTGTATTTTTTCACCCTTATCTTGAACTTGAACTATTATATCATCTAAATCATAATCAAAGTCTTCTTTAGGATCCTCATCTAGGTTCTCATCTATAAAACCCATTTTCTTATGCTACAAGGGTGTTTTCTTATGATTTAACTAAGGGTTCAAGTTCATTAGATTAGAGTAGGACTTCTATATCTATTCTCTCTATATATGGAAACCTAGAAAACTAATCAATGACAATGGGAGGGCAATCTCTAAGATATGAGCTACTCTTATTGGTACTTGTTGAAAACTTCTAGAATAGCTCCTACCCAACTCTGTAATTGCTAAAAAATGCAATAATGGAACCATTATAGACATAGCTTTCTTAATCCGTAGCTATCTTTCCTCAAAAGCTATAATCATAATGCAAGACCCCAACTCATTCTCCATTACCTTCTAGTCACCTCCTAACTACAAGTTAATTCTTAGATATGTATCTATGATCTCATCAAGGGTATAAGACATCCTTTAATTAGCCTATTTAAAAATAACTTCTATGATCCAAACACTATAGTCTACAGGACAGAGGGGATTAACATTTGGGGATAAGTTCAAATAAGGGATTAATGTTTTATAAAGTGATTCAAATAAGGGATAAACATTTCACCAAGTGGTTCAAATAATTTTATGGATTAGCTATTATAAATCTCTCATTTGAACCACTTTATAAAACATTGATCTCTTATTTAAACTTTATGAAATGTTTATCCCCTATTTAAACTTACCCCCAAACATTAATCCCTTTTGTTATAATTTTCCCTCCATTATTATGTAATTAAGAGATATACTACTTGTTCTTATGAATCAATAAGCAACCAAAGTTACATTCATATGTATAATATCATATCAATTTACCTTAGAAAGTCTTATATTATATTATATATATATATACATACATACACACACACCTATAAGACTAAAACCTTTTACGACCTTCTTAATTTCTTACTCTCAATGTTGCTATGGTATTTACTTCATTTTATTTATGACATCTCTAAGCAAGTCTTTAAGAGCCACGCTTTAAGCGGGTTCTTAAGAATAATACTTTAACACCAACTCATAATTGTCACATCATAAAGAGTTAGAGTCGTAACAGTTCTACCATGAGAACTATGCTAGGATAGAAGTTAGTCTTGCAATAGTTATCATAAACCTAATCTACAACAAGTATACTTGACTTAGCTTCTTTAAAGTATCCAATTTGATACATATTTAATATAAACATGTGGTGTACTCATTGTAAAATAATTGTTAAAACGAATGTGTAGTTAAATATTCCAAAAGAATTGA
This sequence comes from Lumnitzera littorea, assembly GCA_024138015.1. Taxonomy (NCBI): domain Eukaryota; kingdom Viridiplantae; phylum Streptophyta; class Magnoliopsida; order Myrtales; family Combretaceae; genus Lumnitzera; species Lumnitzera littorea. Next base: position 86,536,287 of record JAMXBB010000006.1, on the reverse strand, counting down.
ATTTCATATGTTATGTGAGGTGCAATACTGTAAATCCAACAAATATTTTCAAGATTATTATCGCATGAAAATGTTAACATTTCCAAACGTAAAATCTATAAGCTCATGATACATATTATATGGACCAAAAATTGAAAACTATTAGGCTAACTAAGAAGATCCTAGTAATTTTCCCAAAAAGTTAGTAAGGTCATCATAAAAAATAAGAGTCCAACCAATTCTTCTTAATCTTCACTTGCTAACCTCGTTTGATCATAATCTAGAATTAGATGATGTACTTATAGATCCACTTTGAACTTGCTTAGTAAATGGGATAGAGATAAAAGTATGCATTGAGCACATGACAATTAGGGTTTTCAATCAAGTTAGTTAGTTGATATGCATATATAAGTAAGTGCCATTACACGATGTTATCTAATCCATCATGAGATTAGAAAACTAATCAAGGTTGAGGAATTTGATGATATACTTATGAATCGAAACCAAATCATGGCTTGTGCAATGTAAAATGCCCTCTTCTTGATATTGCTTTTGAACTATGATCCCTAACCTTACTGCAACCTCCTCTTTTATCACTTAGTTTGACTAAGCGTAGGGAAAGGACCAATTCAATATCCTCATCAAAGGGTTCGTATTTGGCCCAAGAACCCTAATCATTTCCCTTAGTGGGTTACGATGCACATCCAACTAGAAATTAGGCCAATTTTAAGTTAGATCATTTTCAGGGTAGTAACTAATTTCAAACAATCCAATCAAAGGACTAATCATAGAACAAACCATACGTAGAGCTCATCTTACTCGGTAGCAGAACAATATTCAAGCATAGGTGCCATACATATAATGTCAACTAAATTACAACCATAATCATATATACACTAAGACTTTAAAGTATTTTGAAAAAATACTTTGAAATACGGTAAAGCATTGATCCCACTTACCTTGATGCTCAACACTTAACGCTCAATAATCTTGTGTCTCAATCTCGTCTACTTCAATTTATCCCTAAATATTCAATACAATTACTTTAGTTTTAACTACATATAAAGTAAACAAGTTCATTTTAATGATTTAAGTGTAGTTGTGAATCAATTTACGTAAGTTGATTAAGCTTTTTATTAAATATCATCTTACTTTTGAAGTCTCTAAAAAAGACTTTGGAAGTTTATATATTATCAGGTTTTTGCCCAGGAACCTTCTGGCAAAACCTCTGACACAAGTCTTTCTTAACTAGTAACTCTCTAACCAAGTCTCTACTGATATTCTGGCTAAGGTTCTTTCACCAACCAACCTTCTAAACAAGTCTCTAAACTTATCTCAACTAAGCTTCTTTCACTAGCTAACCCTCTGGACAAGTCTATGACCCGTGGATTAAGTCTCTTGTTTTGTTTTAGTTGAACTCTCTAACAAGACCTAAACTTATACATTTACACTTGATCATTTACTCATGCACTTCACTTCTAGTCTAAAAACCCTTATAACTTCCTAATTCAACCCTTCATCAATCTTAATAACTCATCACTCCTTAGCTCCTCAACTCCCATATACTTAACTTTAAGTACTTCAGGTCTAAAACTAGTTATCTAACGTTTATTATTGCTAATAACTCAATATACTCAAAATGATGCTAGAAATTCACTTCTTACATACAATCATAGTCTCCAACCTAACTTTTAAATCCCCTATTTTGCCTTTGTAACCAACAAAGTCATTTCATCACAATACTAAATCTACCATTCACTTATTCAACCAAAACATATCATCACTTAAAACCCTTTATCAACACTCACATAAGTTGTTTAAGTAGCAAAACATACAATTTGAATAAAAAGACAAACAATTGTAGTGAAAAACATGTAGTTTAGCCCTTATTACTTCCATATCTGACTTGTTAGTAGGTTTTTCTTCAAAATCTAAACTCATTTCACTTTGAGGATCATCATTAATCATTATTTCTTTAGTTCATATAAAAATTACTCTAAGTTCTTTAAAGAAGTCCTTAAGAAAAACACTCTTTAGCCACTAGGTGTCCTTGACCATAGTTGTCAAAATCGCAATTTTACTTATACAACTCTATAAGTTTACGATTTTAGGTGACTCTTCCAAATTAACTTAGGTGTAAAATCTTTTTTTTTTTTTTGCATAGAAATTTATATTTTTAATCGAGTTTACATATAAATTAGGTAGAAACTTACGTTTTTAACCAAGTTTATTGATTTTATATATTTGAGTTGAATGGATTAAAAAATTAAAGAAAAAAATAATACAATTAACCTTTTACAAGTCATCAACTATTAAAGTATTACAACACCTATCCTATCCTATTTCAATTTTTTACCTCTTTCTTTTTCTCTCAATCTCTTATTTTACATTCTTAGCTTTTATTTAAGTTTCATCTCCAATAACAAAATTTATAAAAAAAGCTATATACTTTATTTTATAATTTCAATAACTTAAAATGAGTTGAAATGTTTGATTCTCTTTAATTTATAGCTTTTTTAAAAAAAAAATTGGGGAAAATTTTAGTTTTAGCTCCATTTGTCCTTCTTTCAAACATATTAAATTATATATTAAGAATTTTTATGGAAAAAAAAAACTTCACTTCTTCATTTTTTTTTTTAATTTTCATCAAGTATTTCAAGTTTTGAATAACTATTATAAGTATATTCATAATTTTTTAAAGCTATTTTATATAAGTTATAGAAACTTACGTTTCCACATTTCGATTTTACAAACCCTCTAACAATTCTAGGTAGAATCACAAGTTTGACAACCTTGTGACCTTGATTGATTATTTATGTGACCTACTCATAAAGTATCAACTTAATTGGACTACCTTTATGAGCACCTTAAATCGACTACTCGAAATAAATACATAAAAGTACAAGTCTTATAATTACTCCCTACATCTCAGCATTTTAGCATCAAAGCTCAAGGTTCTAAGCAAGGCAATGCGTTCTTGAGTTGTATGAGTGAGTGTGAATATTGAACTGTGGTTGTTGGTCTAAGATATCAACAATTGTGTAGTGTTATGTTGGTGCTCGGTTTTCACCTCTTGAAATAAAGCAAGGAGTTGCAGTATTGTAGATTTAGGGAAAACTACCGTTAGAATGTTGAGTGTGTGCATTTGTTTTACTATTGTAATGGTAGCAGTGATAACTGGAGTTATTGGTTTAGCACTATGTATTGCATTGCTAAGTAAAATATGATAGACCCTAGTGTGAATGCACTAGTTAGTGATAATGAAAGTGATAACTAGAGTTATTAGTTTAAAACATTTTTAAAAGAGTAAAAAAAATTGAAACAAAAAAAAGCACAAAAAATTTTTAGGCAAATAAAAAAATTGAAAATTTGAAAAAAATACAAAATTTAGAAGAAAAAACACAAAAAGTTGAAAAACGAAAAAAAAAAAAAACAAAATATTTAGTAGAGTAAGAATATTATATTTAGAATAAATTAGCATTTTAGAAATAATTAGGATTTAGGTTTTTTTTAGGGGTGTTGGGGGTTTAATTCATTAGGTTCGATTTTTAAGAGATAAGTGCACATGAATTAATTTGTGCTAGGGCCTAATTTGAATAACTAAACCAATCATTTTTAAGATTCATATACAATTTGTTTGCATGTTTAAATAGGGCATGGACCAATAGCCTATATGGTATAAAACTTAGTATTGGCATTATTTGAAATGAAAGGTCATGTGCTCAATCTCAACAACAGGCAATTTGTGCACACATACACACACATACACACACACACACACACATATATATATATATATCCTTGCTATGTTGGATAGGTGTCTCAATGCCATTAGGCTATGTGTTAAGACTTGACATGTGGCACATATTTGCAGGTCCACGTAACTAGCGTAGTGCCTACATGGTGCCATGTTCGCAAATTTTCCTTCCCTCTCCCTTTCTTTGTGCTATTTTCCCACATGTTTCCTACTTGGTGAGCTTAATTCAAGATCATTTTTTATTGATTTTTCCATACAATTTCACCAAATTGATGGTGAAATTATGCAAATTACCTAGGATATTATGAATCAAAACCAAAAACTTGAATGGATTCATTCAATTGCCATGTGAAATTAGACCTTGAAAATTGAACGCAACCTTAACCCAAGATTTCAATTGTAGTAAGTTATGTCAAATCTAAGTTAAAATAAAAAGAGCTGGAGCTAGGTTTCAATGATTCTAAAAACAATATCGGCTTTTAATGTGAAATATCAAGTCAAATCGCATTTCTTTCCTTAAGATTGAAGATCGCACAAACTAGAGCTTTTATGGATGATCAGACCATTAAAGCTTTTTCTGAGCTTAACCGATGCTAGGAAACCTATATATAGACTTCCCTAAGCTCATTTTGATCATTACTTTACACTCAATTCACTTCCTATATACTGCCATCTACTTTCTCTCTCTAAGCTCCTCTCCCTCTCACTCGCTCACTAGATTGCCACTCTTATATGGTATGTTTTGAGTTAAATCGCCAATAAGTTGAGTACACCTTAGCGCTTAACTCTCAAACTTAACCAACCCTATTAGCTACCATACTTCCTAGATGCACCGTTGATCATCTAACCATGAAACCCTAAGTCACCATAACCTCCCTCATCAAAACACCACTAGCCTTCTTATTTGGAAGAGATTTAACACCACAACTAAACTTGTGGTGTTTGAAAACCCCCTAGCCATACTCTTGTTCCACCTTAAAACCTATAAGCCACTACCTCGAAAACCACTGTCGACTACACTACCCCTCAAACCACCATGAAACACTAAGACAACTTCACTAACACCTCTTTCTCCAATGAAATACACATAAAACCTCCCTCTTCCACTCGTTTCAACCATTGTAGTTGCTCGTAGCATGCCGTTAGTAGCCCCCTACATCTTCCCGAACTCTATACATATGTTGTGCGTAAATGAGCTAAGCAACCCAAACTTAACTCGAAAATCCAAGCCCCAACTTACATTTGACCCAACCTTATCTAAGTTTATTTTATTTTATTCTCATTTTGTCAATTTGTTACTGGTCATTAAAAAAAATAAAATTAAAACTTCATTTTTCTAAATGATTTTCTTTTTCAAAGAACCTTTCATTTTCAACCTAAAAAACTATTTTTGATGCTTCAAAATTTTTTCAAAGCAATGAATAAAAAAAATGTGTTTTATTACTTAGAAAAATTGTTTTTCTTTAAAAATAAAATTTAATTAATAAGCCCCTTTTCAAATTTAGGATTTCTTGTAAAATTTTCCAAAAACAAATGTTTGAAAAAATTAAGAGCCTTTTTTCCTAGAATATTCCTCAAATGAAAAATAAAATGTCTAATAGACGTAAACTTAATCAATCTTCAAAATTAAAATAAATCAACAAATTAACACTTTATTAAAAAAAAAATGAAACTATGAGATGTTTATTCCTATTAGAAGGTACATAAGTACCTAAGGGATGACTTAATATAGGAATTTCTTTTTTATTTTCCCTTTGATAAATAAAAATTACTCATTTCTTTACTCATGAATTAAAGTTAGTCTTTCAAGATTAAAGGATATCTTGAAAAATTAAATTAAATTTAGAAGGTAAAAATGATACCCGTTTACAGATTAACAAGTTAGCCCTTAAACTTAAGTTTTCTAATTTCAAATATCTTTTTCGTTTTTCATAATTGATTCTATCAAAGGCTAATAGTTAGGTTATAATCAATCTACCCAATTGGTTAGAACTATTTTGCTGGTTTTAGTCAAGTGGTGACTCTAAACATTTCTAAAGATCCATAAGAAACCAAATTTCCTTAATTCTTAGTCAATGATTAGTATTAAATAGGTTAGGGTTTAATATTAATTAGATTAAGAAAAATAAAAAACCCGCAAATTCAGGCTTGATAAGTGCAAAGAAGAGAGTGATGACAAGATGTTAAGAACTGGGAAGAATAAAGAGGATAATGTATGGAAGGTTCATTCCTGACTCTTATTTTCAAGATACATTTTGCTAAACTCAAGAGCTTAGAAAAGGTAACTGAGTTGGTGATGAACATGTTTGAGAGTTCTATATGCTTAAGATTTGATGTGATGTAGATGAACTTGAAGCCTAAACTATATTTATATTTGTCACTAGCCTAAGGTATGAACTTAGAGATGTAGTTGAAGTATAACCCTTTAATACTTTCTAAGGCGCTATTAAGGTCACTCAACTAGTTGAGAGGTAGAGAAAAAGCTAACCTTATTACGCCCAACCAGTTTGAACTATTTAATCAGCCCAACTTATTCAAGGAAGTCCAATGGCTTTGTGTTGAGTAGAAGGAAAGCCAAACATTACAAGCAGAAGATGTTAGAATGAAGCAAGGAGAGGAAGAGAGAAAGTTCAATATGGAACAAACCTTAGGAAGGAAGATTAGTGAGATCAAGTGCTTCAAATGCAAGAGATTCGGGCACATGTCTACTTAGTATCTGAACCGATCAACTATGGTGTTTAAGGGAGTGGTTCTAACCATTAAAGTGTATAATACTGATAAAGAAGTTTATAAAGTTCTAGAAGGAACTAGCAATTAGAGTAAAGGTTGAAGTTATGGGAGATAACATTTATTTGGAGAAAGGGGACATGTTGGACTAGTTTTTCGCCAATTAAGAGCTTAGAACTTGATAAAGAGACTAAACAACGAAAGAATTTGTTCCACATTACATGTAAGGTAAGGGATCAATTATGTGCCTTAATAGTTATGGTGGGAGTTAGACAAATGCTACCTCTACTAGCTTGGTTGAGTAATTATAGTTGCTAACCTCCCTTTACCCAAAGCTGTATAAGTTACATTGGTTGAATGAGAAAGGTTCATTACATGTCTCGTGGCAAGTATTACTCCTTAACTTAGTTAGGAGTTATAATGATGAGATCTTATCTAACTTGTTGCCTATGTATGCTTCATACATTCTATTAAGCCAATCTTAGCTCTTTGATCTTAAATTAAAGAACATCTATACATTTAAGAAAGATGGTCAGAAGATTACCATCAATCCGATAACCCCTAGCTAGGTCAACAACTTGCAATCTAAGTTGAGTAGACAAACAAAGAAGACCTTCGTGATGAGCAGATTTGAATTAAGGGGAATCATAAAGTCTAAAGGGCCAACCTTTCTTCTAATCTAAGAGTTACTGGAACTAAAGGAACATAGCAATTTTCCAAAAAAGATCAAAAAGCTAATAAAAGTACTCACTGAGTTTTTTCCTAAAGTGTTACCAAGAGGCTTACCCCCATTATGTAAGATAAAGCATTATATGATTTTGCAGTCTGGAGCTACCCTGCTAAATTTACCAACCTATAAGATGAATCTTGAATAAGTTCTCATTGAACAAGGTTGTACCCAAGAAAGTTTAAGCCTATGTGTTGTGCTTGCATTATTAGTACCAAAGAAAAATGGGACTTAGAGAATATGTGTGGATAGCCAAGCTATCAATAGGATCACCGTTAAGTATAGATATCTGATCCCTAGACTAGATGACATGTTAGATGAGCTACATAGAGCTAAGTTGTTCTCAAAGATTGATCTCAAATTGAGATATCATTAAATCCATATGAGACTAGGCAACAAATGGAAGACTACCTTCAAGATAAGGCATGGATTGTATGAATAGCTAGTCATGTCCTTTGGATTATCCAACGTTCCTACTATATTCATGAGATTGATGAGTCATGTGCTAAGGAATCAGGTTAGGATGTTTGTTGTGGTCTATTTTGATGATATCTTATTATACAATCTTGATTTAGTAACCTATATAGATCATCTCCAAGCTATTTTCAAGCCGTTCTAAACTAAAAAGTTATTTAACAACCTAAAGAAGTGTGTTTCTATAAAAAAAAAAAAAAAAAAAAAAAGGTAGCATTCCTAAGATAAGTTATCGGTAAGGGAGGCCTAACGGTGGATGAAGAGAAGATCCAAGCAATTATAAAATAGCATACCCCAACCTCTTGTGCCGAAGCAAGAAGTTTCCATGGTTTAACATCCTTTTATTGAAGATTTATTTAAAACTTCAATGGGGAGATAAAGAGGAGGAGAGTTTTTCCAAACTAAAGAGAAGGTTGACTTTAACCCCATTTCTAGCTTTACCTGAGTTTAACAAAGTCTTTAAGTTAGAGTATAATGCTTCTAGTATTGGCATAAGAGTAGTTCTAATGCAAAATTACCAACATATTGCTTATTTTAGTGAGAAGCTCATGGGAGCTACCTTGAATTACTTTGTATATGAGAAGGAATTATATACACCGATCTAAGCTCTACAAACACGGTAGCATTAGCTGCTACATAAAGAGTTTATTATACATACTGATCACCAAACATTGAGATATTTGAGGAATCAACCAAGGCTATCCAAATGATAAGTTAAATGGATTAAATTCCTAAAAGGATTTTCCTTTGTTATCATGTATAAGTGAAGGAAGGTGAATGTATTAGCTGATGCCTTATCTAAGTGACATCTAATGCTTTTTGACCAACAGATGAAACTAATGGGATTTGCTAGAATCAAAGAACAACACCCTTATGACCGTCATTCCAGGTCGATTTATACCCATTGTATTGAAGGAAGAACAGTAGATGAATACTTCACTAAAGAAAGCTATTTGTTTTAAGTTCGAAAATTGTGTGTGCCAACTTATTCTATCTAAGAATTCACTACAAGAGTTTCTATATTTAGTGACGTTTGTAGAATCTTTAGAAGTAACCAAATCCTATATATTTAGTTAACGTTTATTAAACATTGTGTAAAGTATCTGATCGGTAGTGTTTATGATATAAAATTAAAATATGGATATAACAATTTAATAATCATTTGTTAATTTCAACCTAGTCCACTAAAAAAAAAAAAAATGTGAATACTTTAAGGTTCTATTTGGATTATCATTTTTTTGTTTGTATCTTATCTATATTTGATCTATGTCTAATCTATATTTGTTTGAAATTTAATGTTTAGAAAACTATCCTTATATATCTTATCTATTTTTATTTCATAATTATGATGAAAATGGTGATTAAAGTATCGAAATTAGAAAATAAAAATTCGTGTACTTTTAAAAGAAAAGATTTAAAAATATATATATATATATTTTATGCATGAGAAATGATTATTTTAATTGGTATTTTTGAAAAAATATATTTCCATCTTTTTTGGCATCTTATTCTTACCAAACTCAAAGAGTTAAGTAAACAACAATAAGACACCAATAAAATAAAGAAAAGATGGACCAAATGGTACTTAAAAGAAAATCAAAACGTTTACTTTACCAATTGTAACAAAAAATTTATGGGCTTCGACCCTCACATAAAAAAAGATCCTTATTTTTCGTCTCATAAGTGAGACCTTCAACTCTCTATAAACTAGCAATGACCTCCCTCTCGCCTTCAAGCACACATTAGATCTCCATGCTCCAAACTTTGGAGCTATCAAGCCCATCCACCCACTACAACATGTTATCTCTCTCTCTCTCTCTCTCTCTCTCTCTCTCTCTCTATATATATATATATATATATGTATGTATGTATGTATGTATGTATGTACGCATGTATGTGTACATCGGCTTAAGTAAAGTTCTTATATTTCTTATTGTTATTTATTTATCTATGTCTTCTCGTAAAAGAACTAGTTTTCTTATAAAAAGAAGTGGTTTTGTCACTAGGTTAGTGTTTTATAACCTTAAAGATTGTACCTTTTAGGTTTCTTTCACAATTTATAGTTGTAATGCCTTTTTACATACTTTAATAAGATGAAGTTAAAATTTTGTTTCTTAGGTTTGTGGTGAAAGTGAAGTTTGAATAAGAAATTCGAAGCTCTTTCATTGGAAAGTAATGGCATCATTTGGTAAGATTTTGGTCCAATTTATTTATTTTATTTTTTTTCTTAGAGTTTTGCAATGACCTTCAAATTACTTTGCAACTTGTAAAGTGTGTGATTTTATATCAAAAATAATTTTTCATTGGATCTTGATAATTAATGTTGAACATATAAAATATTGAAACTTGTAGTTGATAAAATAAGTATCAATGCTTTTTAGATGGAAGCAAATACCACTTTTATTCATTGTACACATTAAGCTAGTTTTTGTACAACTATTTTCTCTAAGCATTTCAATTTCCATTATTGAATAAACATTAACATTTTGCATATACGATTATTTATTTTCTCATAATTGTCCCGATCTCATAAGAGTAAAGGTCAAGTGCTGTTGTGATAACTCTTGATAGCATACCTTATGCCCAAACTCTCTATGTGTGTATGCTTTGTGTTTATTGATTAGGGATGTTCATCGTTGATGATGTAGAGAAGCTTGTTAAAAATATGTGTTTGTCTTTGTTTTTACACTATCTAGTGTCTAATCTTTTATTTAAGTAGTTTTGATATTAAAGCTAGGGTCTTCTTATGTTGACATTCTTAGGCTTTATATTAGTGTAGCAATATCATTAGAGACAATTAAAGTTGCAACAATCAAGACCAGTCAAAGAGCATATCCATCAAATGAGGGGGGGTTTGCAACCTAGAAACTTGATTATGGAATACTAGGCTAAGTATGGCTATATTTGAATCCCACTATCTAGTTAGAGGCATATCTGAAAGGACCCTCTTCATAGCAAACCTTAGAGATACTTGTATTGTTCTAATTAAATTTGTTACATGATAGGGTAGTATGGACTTAGTTAAGTGTCTAGTGTAAGAGACAAGTAATATAGTCCTTTAGAATGGTCCAATAATAGCCTACACTCTCCAACAATGAATTATGAAATGATTGCATGGCTAGAATCTAGTACACTTACATTGACATAGTTATCAAATTGTTTGGTTTACAACATATCAAAATGTTTAGATGTCAATTGTGCTCCATGAATATCTAGTTAAAGGATCTTGTTATATCCTTTTGGACATGAAAAGGAGAACCCTTTTGTGCATTTTCTTTCTTTCTTTTTTTTTTTTGTCTAGCAAGTATTGCATATTTAATAAAAGAAAAATCATTTTGGAATTTTTTAATTCAATTTCTTTTTTTCATGAATATCTCATTTAATGTTGTGTTTAGAGTATCAAAGAACCACATAACTTAATATTTTTTTCTATTACTTTCGTTTTGACAAAACCATTAATGAGAATAAAATGAAAATAGGGTAAAAAAAAGAAATCTCATTGGAAAAAAAAAAATTGAAAACTATATGTCTCATTTGGCATGTTGAAATAATATAAATACTAGTCCATGCAATTTTTCCTCATGATAGAATATAGGTTCTTGAGTGCTATCATGAAGAAGTAGTAGTTGCTGACAACTATGATGAAATATTAGGTATATGTCATAAGAAAATAATCATATGCTAACTAGGTGATGTTATCATATAACTTAAAAAATTTACTCTTTCAAGTTGTGTTACTACTTTGACTTTTTCTTCCTCACTTGGTGGTGTTATGGAAATACCATCGAAGCCTTAATATGTCTAGGGGGGCCATAAGCATCTTTTAACTAGATCGCATATATTGCCTGTATTTTGAAAGTCATTAATAAACTTTTTTTCAGATAAATTAGTATATGTGTTAATGCATAGGAATAAGTATCGGGGAGCTTCCTTTCACATAAGGACTAAGGAAGTAGGAAAAAGCAACAATATTTATAAATTTCGAAACTAACACCAAAATGATGGTAAGTAGTTTGAAACTCTTATGACCATACACCATAGTGACACTATGAAAGCCTACATCACAAACTTAGCTTTTAAAACCAAAAGAGACATAAGCCATAACTTTGTATCGTCATGGATATGTGTAATATTTAAGCTACGTGATTAGCTTCAATATTATTAATATAATGCATGAACGAAAGAAAAAAAAAAAGTATTTATAGTCTAGAATTATACGTTTGATATCCCATATGTGAATGAGTCGAAAAGAAAAAAAAAATGAGTGAATTAATTTTATGTATGATAAAAATAGTTGAAAGATATATATTCACAAACTCAAGGGAGGCTGTTAGAATATCTCATCTTTCTTCCGTTATGTCATACATTTTATGTGTGAATGTGTATAATCGGTGTAGATATTTTATTGAAATTAGAATTTATCTTATGTGTAGATTTTTTTTTTTTCTTTTGGTACTTTATGAATCTTTTTTAGCATCCTTGTAATCCTTATCTTAGAGGCACAATAACAGGAAGCATCAAATACAATTATCTCTTTTGCTTATGATCATCGACGACAAATCATAAATGGAGACAATGCCCAACTGGAGTAGAATCCTCATTTTGATTTATGGTTGCATGATGGTATAAAGGATAAGCCCAATGCCACATGATTAGTAAAAGCATCTTATTAGACGAAACAGTATTTAGGGAAAATCACAATACATTGAATAGATTATATTGTTTATTTAGGCAGTTAACTGTAAATGCCATCTTTATCTTAAAAAATATAGATTTTTTTCTTCTTGATCAAATTATCATTTGCCAACTTGCAAAAATCTTTTTGTGAGATTTTTGTTTCTTTTTATTATGCAAATTCAAGAAGGTGGAAACTAAAGTTACTTCTAATCTTCTTAATCTGTCTTAATGATCCTTTAGGATTTTTCCGTCAGGCGTAAAGACATCTTGATGCTTAATTATAGCACTTGATGTACTCTTATCGAGTAGGTAATTTTCAAGACGAATTGTTTGACGTTCCTTGTATCAATGGAAAAGATGAGACTTGCCTCTCTTGTACATTTCTTTCATGTGTTTGAAGTAGAGCTTTAGGAGCTAGTTGGCAGCATTTTTCTCCTAATATTGTAGCAAAATCAATGTCCAGGAGGTCATGATTCAAAGCCCATAGCACAACAGTAGATAAGCCCAGTTTCAATATTCCGCGCACCGTGCATGATGGGGATTTCTTGCACCTTTGTTTTTGCCATAGAGGTGATACATTTTTGGTAGACTTGAAATTTTATACAGCATTTAGTAGTGATGTTGGGCATGGGATTGACCAATAGTTAATAAGCCTCCTCCGAACAGAAGGAAACATCGTTGTTGTCTTTGGTGTAATCCTTATCATTCATGCTGCTAGCGGATCTTCGAAATTATTAACCACGTACTAAAAATCCCCAATTTTGAGTTCTGCAATCTCAAAATAATGCGTGTGTACAATATTCATGAGTTGAATACCTGTCTTTGTGCAATTATTATTTATAAGTTGTTGACTTGGAAGAATTTCAGGCAAGCTTTATTTTATGAAAACTTGAGTTTCTTCGTGTTTTTTTACGCGATTAGTTCTTTATTGGGTTCACTAATATCCATTTCTGTTGCCTGTTTGAAGATTTTTGCATTTTTCTACGAATTAACTAATTCGGACAAAAGACAGTCTAGAGTTTATGCGCAATCTGCTTATGTGATCGATTGAGGATATAATGTTTTTGCAAATACAGGTTATTGTTTTATTAAATATGAAACACATAAGGCTGCCGATAGGGGCAATCGGAGCTTTCCATAATCAGTTTACCATTATTCTGGCATTTGATGCTTGGTAACCAAAATTTTAATGTATCTCTTTTCATGCTCTCTTGGGGGTTGGTCCCATCCAGATATACTGAAGGAGAACGAGAATGCCTTGGTAATAGCTCGGCATCCTACATATTGAATGTGTATGTGCATCCTACTCCATTTGATTAGCTTATGATTTTGAAATGCCTGCTTAAACTATGCATATAGCCGCCAACTATTCTTCGTTATCTCTCTCGGATTTCAAGATAGCATGGACGCATATAATAACTAGGGCATGTGAATCCAAGCATGGGGATTTACATACTGTAAGTGAAACAACGGCAACAATAAAAATAAGTACTTTAACCACCACCTAAAGAGTAGCAAAATGAAAATTTGGTGCAAGATCCCATAAATAGGTCTTGATGGGTGTTTTGTGCCTATACTCTTATGTCACATTTGGTATATAGCAATGGACTAGAATGGAATCATGATTTTATGTCTCATTCCTATTTTCTTAGTTTGAAAGTACATTTTAAAGCTGAAATCGTAATTCCATAGAATTAATGATTCTAGCTAAAAGAGAAATTACGATTATGCTTTTAAAAAGATGGAATCACAATTCCATTTGCACTTCATTAATTATGATTGATTGAATTACTTTTCTAACCTTAAAAAAAATTATAACATACAATAATTAAGAGTATTTTCAACAAATATAGAGAATGATCCTCATTCCATTCCATTCCATTCTGAATCATTCTTTCATACCAAATATAACATTAGTTGTAGATAGAAATAAACACTAACAACTAAGGAAAAATATCTTAGTTGTTGGTAATTGCATAAATCATGAATTATTGGTTGTACTATGGCTATAGTGATTGAATTAGTAGCAAAACTAAAATAAGATAGATACGTACCCATCTTTTCTTAATGGACTAAATATCACCTCATGTGCAACTAGTACATAATCTTTTCAACCAAATGACACATTATGATTGCTAATTCTTGTAAAATTACACATACACATAATAGAAGCCAAAACAATTTAGTCTACTTTTGCCTATTCAAGAGCAGTACATAGTAGCCAAGAGCATCAAGGAGATGTTGAACTTTAAGCAAACAAGGCCATCAATGTATAGTTCTTTGAGCAACTCATCAAGCATTTTTTGAAGTTATAATCACACATAGGTTCTATCAAAAGCTAAGAAAACAACTTACAATGGTAATTTCTTAACTTTGCTTGCTCTAGAAGTAGGAGACATTTAGCATGGAGAAATGTATGTAAAATTGGTAGGTTCAGTTTTTATTTTATGCTTGTTCTTTAAGCTAGTTTTTAACAATGCAAAGAAGTGGTTGTGTTTGACTTTGATAGAAATTATTACAAAGTTCCTAGGGGTACCAATATTCTTCTCATTACTTGAAAATAACTCTCAAAGCAATTCAGTTTAGAGTTGCTTATTTTGGCTTGCATAACACCTACCTAGAGTATGTAATTACAATCTCAAAGCTATCGTAGCTTTCTAATTTAGGGTTTCATAATGTTGTATCTCTTTTTTTTTTTTAATAGTTTTTTGGATAAGTCATAATGTAGTATCTTCAGAGATGAATTATTAATGGTATTACATAATGTATCTTTAAATCATTAATAAGGAAAGACTATACTTTAGTTGGCAACATCGTTCATACCACAACCATATATGTTAACCTTTAAATCCTGGCATTTTCCTTTCACTTTTCAACTGAGAATTTCTCAAATAATGGGATGTATGTCTTTTTTGTTTTTAAGTTATAGTAAAAGGGACATTTGCTAATGACCTTGATAATTACTTCATAGTTCTTCTTGCTTTCTTTGCTATCTAATCAAAATCTTTCTTTTCAGTATAGTCATTTTGGATCAACCATCAAACTAAGGGTATATAGAACAATAGGGTCATCTTATTGGACATTAACATTGTACCTCTCTATGAACAAAGTTTTTCATTAGGTTTGAACTTTGAAGATGGAAATAAAGTAGAGTAAGTATTATTATGATTTGACTTACGAGTCTAAAGTTTGGAATACATTTTACATGTGAGAATAAGCCTTGCTCAACTTTGTATTAGATAAAGCACAAGTTATGCAGTTGCATTTTGATAGTTGGAATAAATTTTGCTGATCCATATATTTTGTGATGAAAATTTTGTCTTAGATTATCTACATTCTATAACACCCTTACCTCTCTTCTTTGTACTTTACTTTTAGTTTCTTCATTTCATTGTTTTTCTTAACATTAAACTTACAAGGGCTAGAGATAGTAGATGATGTTGCTCGTTGTTTTGGCAATAGTGCTTACAATCATTCTCTTAAGGATAGTCCAAAACCAAGAGATAATGAGTAAGGAAGACTAAAGCTTAAGTTTGGTGGTTTTCATGCTCCAAATTAGCATGTTGTACTTATAGTTAATGGTCTCCAGAAATCCAAATGCTAGCTTTACTATAACAAGCTTTTTAATTTTTTTATGTCTAATAAGTTTTTTTTTATGTATTGCTTATCAAGAGTTTAGTAGTTAGTTTTGGTCTTTATTATTTTGGTGCTTCCTCATATATATAAATATATATATATATATTTAATCATTGCTATTGAGTACATGAACTACCATAAAAAATCCATGCATCAATTAAGTATAGTTTTAGTTTAGTTTGCTATGATTTTGATTGCAAACTCATGACCATCTTTTAGGTCTTCACAAGAAGGAAATATATAATGTTTGTGTAGTTTTTTTTTTTTTTTTGGGAAAATGCAAATAACCCCTCTAAATTTTGACTTTGGTGCGCATTATCTCCTTAAACTTCAAAAGTGTAGTTTTTTGTTTCCAAACTTTCATACATTAGCCAATAATCTCTTTTAACTTTGATTTTGGTATGTAAACATATTCCGAAACACGAAGGTGTTTACACACAAAATCCACACAACCCACCCCTACCACACCCCACGCGCCC
>JAMXBB010000006.1:86363614-86516553 GCA_024138015.1 Lumnitzera littorea | reverse complement strand
AAAAAAAAAAAAAACTATAGGAGAATGAATAAACTACAGCTTAGTGAGTTCATTCCTCACCACTATAGTTAAGCAAATTATCAAACATTATTAGTACATATACAAGCTATCTACATACGAAATGAATACAAACGTGATGAATGCAAGCAACATATCTATAAGAGTTCGAAACTATGAAAGGTGTACAGTTACATCATTTATACGTCAATTTTTCCTCCATACTTACTTACATAAACCACCTCACCTTAACTGCATAAGGCTACTTGAGGGCACGGTCCCATCAAACGTTACTCGACTATTACCTTAGTTCAAGAATCAACAATCAATATAGGTGGACCCTAACTAGGGCTACACACCCAACATATCAAAGGTCCCTCAAGCACAAATAATGAGTCCATCTAACCATCAACAAATATTCAAGACCCTACGGGCATAAATATGCAAGTCCTCTAGTAATCAATTGGAGATACTATGCTAGCTTTGCCTTAAAGTTGAAATATTATTCACAAGCACTACAAGCCCTTACAAAAATCATACAAAATATATTTAAGATTGGAAAAACGTTTTCAAAAAAATACTTTTCTAAAAAATTTGTAAAGCTAATACTCTCCATTAGTATACCAATTGAAATCACAAACATACGATAGATATAACTAGTTATCGTAGTCGAATAGTTATATTTATCAGTTTAATAGAGCAATCACATGAATAATAGTACATAAAGTAATTAGTCGTTCAATCAAATAATCATTATCAACCAATAAGCAGCACATAAGAAACAAAAAACAAGTAAATAACAGATCATAAGAATTCCTTCACTTAGGTTATGCTTACTTTCCCAGCCTTTGAGAATTCTTGGACTCGATAATTGAATATCTAAAAGATAAGAAAATCTATAAGTATTATGAAAAACTAAGTTTTCCTATTAACTAAATATCTGTTATTATTTACCTATTTTTCCACTATACCACAAGTATGATATAAATATAGTTTTACTTAAATATTTTACTTACTTTTCTCGATTATCTTAAATTTTTAATCGCGTATAATTTTTTCATTCTAGTTCAGATTCTTATAAACTTATAGTCCATTTTTATTGTTTTTAGATGTACTTTCTCATGTGGGGTCTATTTTAGACATGGTAACCCATAGTTTTGACTATGATATATAAAGATATCACAAATTTCATTATTTTGATTTAAATAGCTATAAAATATCAATTTAAACTTTTCTTAGTATAATTATGACTTAATAATTATTTAAATCATATATTTTTGTAACTTTCTTATTTTGGGTTTATTTTACTATAATTACTCATTTTAACTTATTTTTGAGGTTTAATACTTATTAATTCAAATTTTTCTACTTAATTAATTATTTATTATTATTAATAACTATGAAAATTACTTAATTTATATATATGATGACATGGTAGCACGTAAGAGTGCCACGTGTCATACTTACACATTTTTCATAATTTTCCATTATTTTTATATTTATGGTATAATTAGATATATATATATATATAAATACTTATGATTATATTTTATCAAATTTTCTAATTTACTTAATTATTAATCTTTTTCCAAATTTACAGTATTTATGTATCTATATATATATATATATATATATCTATTAACTTACATTATTTATTAGTTTAATAATATAGTATATTATATATACACTATTTAATTATACTCATATTTTTATGTATACGTCACTATTCATATTCATACATTTATACATATGCTATACTTTATATCATAACTTATTCTAACTTTATTTATACATTATGTACAAGTATAATATACACTTAGTTATACTTTATATACTTATGTACATATATGGTTTTACTATATATGTATATATATGTACAAAAATACAGAATATAATTAATAATATAAATATATGCATGTATGTAAAGGAAATACTTAGTACATATACATAAGCCATACATGTATACATACATATACTATATAATAAAATACTAAATATACACATATATATAATACACACACCTACATATGTACATAAATACATGTGTAGAGAAATACATACTATATGTATTATTATTTATACCTATATACATATACCGTATATTAGACATAATAATATATATACCCATGCCCATATATACATGTATATACATAAATAAAGAAAATACATAATACATATATATATTTATCTATTTATGTATACATATATGTATATGTAAATAAATAANAAATATATATACATGTATATAAAGGAAATACCTAGTACATACACATATACATATGTTATACGTGTCTACATGCATATACTATATAATAAAATTCTAAATATACACGTATATATAATACACGCATACATATGTACATAAATACATGTATAGGGAAATACATACTATATGTATTATTATTTATACCTATATACATCTACCGTATATTAGACATAGTAATATATATACCCACGCCCATATACATATGTATATACATAAATAAAGAAAATACATAATACATATATATATTTATCTATTTATGTATACATATATGTATATGTAAATAAATAAATAAATAAAATACTTGGTATACATATACATAGCATGGAACATGTATATGTACAAAATAAATAATAAACCTACCTAAATCTTTAGCAATTTATATACAATAAGTGGTTGAATCCCTTGTTTTTCCTCTTCTTCTTCTTAGTTTTCTTTTTCTTCTTTTTGGTTTTGGTTTGTGTATGTGTTTTTGCTTCGCTTCATTTTCTTTTTTTTTTTGTTTAACTTGCAAATTTTCCAGCTTCCAAGTGTCCAAATGCAAGTGAAAATAAATCAAATAACAAGGATAAAGCAAAGAAACAAATCTACTTAGATTAGGCATTAATTAGGAAAGGATATTTGCTTTATTATTTTATTCTTTCTCGATCAATTTGTTGACACTTGGATAAAATAATTAAGTATATGGGCAGCTATGTTTCCAGTAAGGAATTTACGTGGAGAATGAAAGGAAAATAAGAAGAAGGAAAAAAGGAAAGAAAAAGAAAGAAAAAGGGAAGAAAAAGAGAAATAAAAATAAATATATGTAATTTTTCCAAATATAAAAATAATAAAAATAAAATTTATAAATTAATTTTGGAATTTTATGAAAATTTATCAATTTAATTTATACTTATTACGATTATAATTTTTACGAGCTATTTCAATATTTTTATTAAAAGTTATACGCGATTTAGTCGATAATTTTAATCGACTACTATTATATCACTATTACGTAATATTTATTCATTTTATAAACTTAAAGTTATAGTTTTAAGGTTTTGGTTAAGTTTAGGTTCGATTTCAAGTATTTATGCGTACTCCGGATTTAAGGTTTTTGTAACTATTTAAGTTTTAAGTAAATTTTTTGGGGTTTTTATCTTTTGTTTTATGTTCAAGTTTAAAATTTTAATTAGTTTTAAATTAATTAATTCCATCAAGTTAGGATAATTACCTCTATTATTTAAATCGATTTATTACCTAAAATGTTAAATTTGCGGGGTTTACAAAATGTGACATATTAATTGGCATAAGGCCAACAGTTGGAGGACTTTGCATAAGTTTTTGACAATGATCTAAGGTATAATGTGAGAATTTACAAAATCTTATCTATGTAGTCTAGTTTAGTTTAAATCTATCTAACATAGCTTTATGTTTTTAATAGCATCATCAATCTACAATCAATATGCGAAATGAGAGTATGCATAAGTTTACTTACATGGCTAGCATGTAGTTGTTTATGTATTACAAGCTGACCAAGGTATGCTTTCACTCTCATTTATTGTTATACTGAAAAAATGTTAAATAAAAGTCCTAATTATTGTTGTTGTTTTTTTTTTTTTTTTCTAGAAATGACGGTAATCACCATCTAACATTCACTCATCGAAGGAGAAGGGGAGAGAGTTCCATAAAGTAAATGGCTAAGGAGCTCAAGGAAGCAAATGTAAGTATATGAAATTATTAGTTTCCTCAAGACTTTGTGAATTTTTGCTTTGGTATAATTAACAGGTATATTGTGTTATGCAAGACAAAGTGATGGAGAAGCAAGTCGTAGATAGTATCCACGTGCAACAGAGTATGGGAGAGCCCATTTGCAACATAGAGTTCGTGGAAGAGGCTCTTGGACACAAATCAAGATACCTCAGTTGGTTAGGTATGTAGGATAGATCTCACTCACCCTTATAGTAGGCATACTATGAGAGTAGGGTCTCAACAAGGTCCAGCATAGTAGCAACCAATATAAGTGAGAGGTTAGTTGAGCTTAGTAGCCTACTTATACAGTAGAATATGCCATTTTTTCCAAGGTCACACATCAGTTTCCACCAACTAGTTCTTCCTCAGTGAGCCAAATATAGCTACAACCTCCTTTAGGGATGTATGCAAGATCGTTATATCCATGTCTGCCTTCCATGGCTTCCTTAGGCGATGAAACCCAATAGTCGTCTCCCCTGCTTCATATGCTTGGCTTCCTATTCCCCCTGTACATAGCTTTATTATTAGGTGGTCAATCCCAATAGCAACTGCCATGGCGTTCCCTTACATCATCCATAAATTCTTCCTTCAATTAGCCTTCCAAGCAACAACAACTTTGCTATTACTGCCCCATGCGAGTTTCATATTGTTATACTTCACTGCACACAAAACAATGAGATTATACCTATTAAGGTAAATAGATTTTTTCCATGTTTGGATTATTTGTCATAACTATTTTACTATGTTCTTTATCGAACTTCAATATGTGAATATTACATTTTTTTATATAAATTTCCATATATTTGTTTGTTTCATATCTTTATAATATGTACTTGCTCCAACGGTTCAATATTTTATTTATAGCCATTTTCCAATCTATTTAGCAATTATTTAATTATTTTAAATATTAATATTATATTAGTTTCCCTTAATGATAAATTAATTTGCAATACTATTAATACATTTTCAACACATTAGGGAGCCAAGAAAACAAGAAACATGATTAAATGAAAAAGAATTATTAAGCGGCAACTGAATGCCGCTTGGTAGGAGTGACTAGGTTTATTTAGCAGTGAGTGATCACTACATAGCACACATGGATGCTCATATGTCATGTGGCATCCATTTGTCGCATAGTCATTTAACTTGATGTGGGAAAAACAAAATTGCGCAGCAATTATTTTTATTGGTTATATCTTAAATCCGCTAAAGATTAACAAATTCGATAACTTACCTTTTGCCACTTTACTAAATATTTAAATAAGGCTACTTTCATTCCTAAGAACTTTCATGTGGTCCTTAAAGATGCAAATCAGTAAATTAAGAAACTCTCTCATTTAAAAATCTTTCCACTTTATATGTAAGGTTCTTAAAGATAATTCTCAGTAAAGGCTATTTTCGTATATAAATGGCCAAACTTGAACATCTGCATGAAATAATAAATGGCATAATAAATGTCACAGCTAAGTAGAAGTTCCTAACTAACTAAGTATAGGTGTTTATTTAAAGAATTTAATCCTTTGAAAGTTATTCTTTAAAATACAGTTATAAGTAACGATAGTTGAGATTACACGAAAGAAAATGATAGAAAGAAAATGATAGAATGATGATATCATAAGATAATTAATAAATTTAGATAATTTCAACTATTAATTTTTTAACTTCATCTAAAATAATTTGAAGGATCTATTTCCTCTTTTAAAACTCAGTTTTATCCAATAAAACTTCTATAAGGAGGTGTTTAACCCAAAAGCCTATGGTAAAAATAGTCTGATAGCATAACGGATATAAATCAAATGCCGATCAGCTAGAAACAACTAAGGGCGAGCAATTTTAGATAGCGATGGATTTGTTTTAATGAATCCTGTGCACCATCTTGTCCTCCAGTTACCCGTTCCTTTCTTTATGCATTTCGACACTATGATGCACTAATAATATATTACTAAACATGCACGATGTATTACATCGTGTGGAAAGACAAGGATACGAATCTATCAAAACTTCCTATCATTTTCTCGTTATTTATAAACTCGAAGTGGTTGAAGTTTGAATTCATATTCCCACCATACACACCACTGAGCCAATGTTTGTCAACAGAGAAAATATTCTCTATAAAGTCAGCATAATATGAATAAAATAATTTCGAAAATAGCACGCCTTCCTTAATAAAATTTAACAAGGTTTCAATCACTTGGAAATGCTTTCCCTTGTTATTATTAAATTATTTTAGGACAATTGAAAAGCCAGATGCTGACCATTTTCTCACGCCTAAATCTATGTCAGTCGGATTCGTCTTTCACCACTGGCCACATAAGGATGATCTTTCACGCTGGAGTTGTTGCACCATCAATAAATATCTACACATCTATTTACATATTTTTAGTGTCTAGACCAAGGAGTGAAACACGAAAATGAAAGCATCTAAATAATTACAAAATCAGTATTTACGGCAATAAGCTACGAAAATTTTGACTTTTTTTTTTTTTTAAAGATGTGCAATTAATTTTAGAAGTGTCAAGTGTCTTAAACAATTATCAATATGACTCCCTATCTATATATAATTAAATTACGTTCATATTTAAAGTCTTTATAGTTTTCATCTTATTCTACATACAATGTGGACAGAAGAAATGTCGAATGCTCATACTAGATAACATAAGGTCCCACTCGAATATAAAAATAAAAGTGAGTAAAAATCTATAACTATACAATGATATATCTGGTTTTATTTTAATATTTTGTTAACAGTTGCTCTACAGTAGGTGTTAAAAGCATATGGGTAAAAGTTTACATACTTCTTGTTTCAATTATATATTTTACAAAATGTAAATATTGTTGTGGTTTGTTTGTGTAACACTGCAGAATGGATTAAGTCGGATTTTTTCTTCCTCGTAGAGAAAATGCATATGTAGATGAGATGTATAATTATTAATTATATTCATATATAGATGTAGATGATAGTGCTTTTACTGGACAACCAAACTCAAAAACCAAACTTAAGGATCCTGACAAGAGAGAGCTCTGCAGCTACTTTTAACCCAATATCAGAGAGGCCTCTTCTTCTGAAATTCTTTTCTTGGATTTTAGAAATTGCATATGATATTCTTTGAAATCAACCTCAAACTTGACAACAATCATGACAGAGTATCTTGAAAGCGCCACCCACTTGATTAAAAAAATACAACGTCGTGAACAACCTTGGATCAGTACGTCAAAGGATGTACACCCTCTGCCAAAAACTTGCGACACCACTCTCATTAATGTCTGTCTCTCCTTTCTTTTCACCTGTACAGGAAACTGATTGTTCCACGCAATGCATTGAGTTAGACCATGCTATAATTTTTCTGATAGAATTTATGGGCATCTCGAAATATTTATTATAATAAAATATTTGTAAACGAAGGTTTTTCTGAAGTTAGCAAACAAATTTTAAGTTTCATTTGCTCATCAATTCAACAAACAAACCAGCTAGCATTACACAGCAAGAAACATTGCAGAAAAATACGCATGATTCATTGATCATCAGGCTAGCTAATCTAATCTCTGATGATTTCTCGCTACAAAAACCTCAGCATGTTTGCAAAACAAAACCCAAAAAAAAAAAAAAAAGAAAAAGAAAAAAGAGGATAAAAAAAAAGAAAACTAAACTTAATCCAGATTAGAAATTAAATATTTCTTTGGTAAACCTAGGTTTATTAATAAATTCTACATTAGAGGACTATTGACAAGTCCATGCAAAGATGAATAATTCAGTCCGCTCCAACTACTTCCTCTTGTTGAACTATCAAAATCCCCCATGTAATTAATCTCCGAATTATTATTATTCATCTGCCATGGAAAACCCCACAAGAACTTGTTTTCACTTTCCACACCTGTAGAACGTGGCTCTTGCTTCATTGTTGTAATAGTAACGGCTGATGTTGTACCACCACCACCCATTTCATCATAAGAAACCCCGATTTCTCCGCTGCAGTTTTCACCAGCACTGATACTCCCATTGTTGCCACCGAGGCCATAGTAAAAGCTATGCAAGTTGCTATTTCCTTGAGTGTCAAAGAACCCATTATTTCGTAAAGACTCAAAAAATCCTGAATTACTCCCTAGAATGTCTCCTTGACTAGGGTTCATGCCTCCTAGGATTGGAAAATCGTGGTTTTCAAACCCGAATTGAGCGCTTGATTGTTTTTGTAGCCTGGTAAATGCAAGGCTCAGATCATTGGAGTGTTGATGATCATATTCTAAACTTGGAAGGCTTAGAGTTGTGGCTAAAGGGTTGCTGTTGTTATGTATAATCATTTGTTGATTATGATGATCTTGAGCATGTTTCGATGAGGACGAGGATCTTCTGTTCTTCCTACACCCACCTCCTACTGGAACATTTCTTAGGGTTCCACCTTTTGTCCAATACCTCCTGCATGATTTGCAGAAGTACCTTGGCTGAGAGAGGCTGTAGTTGTTATAATAGCAGAATTTGGTGTTTGTGGAGTCGCATCTAGGGCACTTTAGGGCTTGTTCGGGTTGTGGCCGGGGTTTCCGGTCCTGCTGCGGCATTGTTTTGGGGCATACCAGCATGTTTTCCAGTGTTTGATCAGAACTCATTACCTAATTAATGCGAGAAGAAGAAATAATTAGACAGAAATAATAATGAAAAAGGAAAAGTGTAAAGCAAGTTAATTACACTATTTGCCCAACCTTTATAGCCCAGTTAGAATGAACATTGTTTTCTGAATAGAAATAAAACAAATCAGATTCCCATCTCCGATCCATTGTGAAACATATAATTGGGCGAAGGAATCTTCACTATTTATGAGTTCACATTAGAAACTTATAGAAGTAATATCAAAAATGAAAGCACATTAGCAAAACAGGTGTCTGCCGATATTCATGTGGAATTCATTTTGACAGATGTAATACTTGCAATTTGACCTTGGAATTACTTCAACTTCTTCACTACAATGTGAAGGACTAAATTTCCTATCAGTAAGGTGTTGGCAGATCAAAATTACGATAGATTGAAAGTATAGAACATGGTACTCATGCTTTTCACGTCTTTTCTTTTTCTTTTTTTTTTTTTTTATAGCTAATTGCGTATGTTGAAATAAAAAATATAGATATATATATAGAAGTTTGCATTCGTCAAGAAATTAATAAGTTTCTATGTAAAATCGTTGTACCTGATGATGTTGTGCACCTGAATTGTCCATAGGAGCAATCTATAACTGCCAACTTCAAGTAATAAACAACTTTACTATACGCGTATGCAAGGAAGGCAAGACGAAAGATAAAGGAGGAGTAGCTAAATGTGAAGAAGAAGATAGAGGTTGGACGAAAATTGTGATGGTGGGAATAAAGCCCTGGGGGTCTAAATATATAAAGCAATTGGCAGGGAGAGAGAGAGAGAAAAGAGCAGAATTAAAAATTGTTTATTCTAATAAAGAACAAAACATGATGGGACATGTTTTTTCGTTTTTCTATTGCCAAAGTATACATTTACAACAGTTGTCTTCGGCTTTAGTGGTTGATATATTAATTTGGTTTATTTAAATTATTTAACTTTAATTTGTATAAGTAGTAAGATAAGGAAAATTTTTTCTCCCCATAAATTTTCTATATCATATGAATTCATTATATTTAATTCGTTCCACACGTATCGGAATATTATAATATATATATATATAAACGTGAATATGGAAATTCCAATAGCTAACGGCTTCAAGTTCATATGTGAGCCCGACATGACTTGTCCGTTCCTGAAAATACTTAAATCGAGACAAGCGCGTTTTTTAGCAGCATCCATAGTGCCATGATAAGGCGTTTGTATATGAATAAAATAGAGACAATATTTTATTTTGCTTGTTACGCTAATATTGCCCAAGAATAGATGCATTGCACTAGAATTTTGTATCGGTCCCACACTCGCATGGATTACTGGATTCCAACAATGCTTTTCTATGTGCCCCACAATAATATCCTTCGGTCCCAATCTTTCCATCTTCTGTTCACATATTCTCTATGTTCTATCCTCATCAAAATTTTGCGTCCAATTAGGGAATAAGGACAAGTTGGTGCGGGTCATATATAGAAACACGTACATTTATTGATTATATATATATATAGAAACACTAGAGACTACAAATTCCTTTGCCTGTTTACTTCATGAAATATAAAAACCCATTATTACATTCATTCTAATAGCAATTGTACAGACAATCAATAGTCTATTATATTATTTAATTGATAGTGTAAAGTTGATCTTTAGATTCGAGTTTAATAGTTTAAGGCAGGCGACTTGAGTTGGCTTTGAAAGTGAAGATTAGATCCTTAAAGTTATTTCCGAAAGAACGAGTGTATAGCAATTATGAGCTTTTTACAAATTTTATTTATATGTTTATTAAGCATACATAACAAATAACTAAAATTACTACCAATTGTTGTTAGTTAAGTTGTGTCCTAAACCTAGTACGCATAACCATCACACAACAACAATTACATACTTGTAATCCACTTATAATTTTGATAGAAATTCAAATTAAGTAATGATTCATAACAAAAGGTTAATCAATATCAATCTATTACAGTGCATACAAGAAAAATCCCTACTTGGCTCAAAGATTATTCTAGAGAATAGTGGCAAAATTGTACTTGTAATACAAAGCTATAATAGATAGTGTAGCATCAAAAATAACAAATCAATAACAGCTTAGAGTTATAGGCTCATTCAAAGAAACCCTTAGCCTTCCTTACTTTCCATCTTTCTCCAATCTCCGTAGAAGGACCTTGGACAGAAAGATCAAGTGAGAGTTAGTATCATTCTACAGTTTAATATCTTATAAACATAAGGGTAAAAAGAGAAAACGTAAGAGAAGAGAGGACTTAGGTTTAACTGACCCTTCATGAGGAAGAAAGAGAAAAGATACATAAGATAAAAGAAATGGAGGGTTTGAATGTTCTGTAAAACACAATCACACTATATATTACATATATAAGGTTTAATTATAGTTCCTCAATCTTAAATATTTGAAAAATTCACCGTTTTATTTATTTAGGGCACTTTAAGGGGTCATTAGTGATCTTTAGGATGTTTAAGGTCGACCAAGGTTGTTAAGTCGACATGTTAATCAACTCACTTGGTAGCCTAATCTTCCCTTAGGTCTCTTAGTGGCTACATCGACTAAGCTTAAACTTAAGTTTGACCTTAATGATCTTATTTACAATTTCCATTCTCTTTTCCCCAAATCCATCTCTATTGTCATAGTTTGACCCTAAATCTATTTTTTAACTTTTTATTGTTCCAATTTATGGTTCAAATCACTTTATTTCATAAAATCATTATCTTTAACATCTAAAAACTAATTAGCAACTTAAATTTACTTTATTAATTAGTTCCTAATTGGTTTCCTAATCTTCAATTATGATTTGAGGTTATTATGATTAGGCTTTTGGCTTTTTCCTAAAGGAAAAGTGAATGAAATTTACCTTAGTATTAGATAGGAAAAAATGTTCGAACATATTGTGTAACTCCTTTTAATGTGCCTCTTTTTAGGTTTTCCCTTTAATCAAGACTAAAGTGTCCTTGCTAAGATTCTGCATCCTTGTGATGAAGAGAGAAAACTTTAATTAATCTTATCAATTCCTTAATTGATGAGTAAAATAAGATGTATTTGACTAAAAGAAGATTGTTAGCTTATCTTTATGGATGATTTCTATAATACCATTGTATAAAATGAAATCATGCAAAAAGGGATGGTTAGGGTTGTATCAGCATTAGCTAGAGTTAGGAGAGAGAATCTGAGTTATCCCACTTAAATATCTTGTAAAAGTGAAGGGATAGACTAATATCTATTTTTGTAGAAGTGATGAGTTCTCTAATAAAGTTTTGATGATAACAAACTTTAATCTTGATTACAAATGTGTTTACTAAGTATCCATGAAAAAAAGTCATGTAAAAAGTGTTAAATAAGTTGGAATAATTGAAACAAAGGTAGAAGGTAATCTAAGGATATTACGATATTTTAAAAGCTAATACAAAATGTTCTTGAAATGGATATTTTCAAATAGTAGAATATAGAAGCAAATACAAAAGTTAACCTAAATAAAGGAATGTAAGACATTTTGACATAAAGCCAAACGTAGAATGTATTTTAGCATGACAATGTTAGACAACAAAATATAGAGTTAAGCATATAATGTGTTATGTTCAATAAAAAATAGAGAAGTTGATATAGAAAGTAGTCTAACAGTTGATCCATTTACTCAAAAGTGTACAGAAGCAATGTAAATGGTTTACTCAAGTGAAACAAAAATAATAAACTTGATGTTTTAATGGTTAAGTTGGTTTAATGATCTTTTGAAGACTTGACTTCTAATTCATTTTTCTTTTTTTTTTTATGACACAATAATTGGATGATTTGATCAAGTATTAAGTTTAATAAGCATAAATTTGAAATAAAGTTATATTAGAATATAGGGAAAAGGTATGTGTGGATATTCCTATGTTATAGTTAGTTGAAGATCTTTGTTCGAAGGATTTGGTTTATAGATAAAGATATGTTCTAACAGTTTGGTAAGCTAATCTAAGGATTTCAAAAAGAAAAAAAAAATTATGTTGGTTATGATTTCTCAAATTCAAATATCAAATTTAGATGGGGATCAAGTTTATAATTCTAATAAGTTATTCAAGATCTAAGGAAGTACTTATATTCAAATTTGAAGATACTTAGGACACAACTAAGAAGGATAATCAAAATTTCAAGAACTAAAATATCAGCTTATTGATTCAATATCTATGGATAAGAATAGAAGAAGATGAGATAATTGAAACTTCCAAATTAATTCAAAGCCATCAAATATTTTATATTAGGTTTATTTGCATCTAAGAGAGATACTTTCTAGATATTTTGGCATCATATTTCAAAATTACAATTTATTAACCAACTTATTCAAGCTTATCAATTATTAACAAACTATTTTAAATGATTCCATCACTAGTCATTGATTGAATAAGTATTAAGTGGCTGAAGTTTAAACAACTAAAAATATGAAGAATACAACAAGCATTAGAAAATTACATAAGAAAAGGTCACAAGGCTATTTGCACTCTTTCTTAAGCATCTGAGCTAACCTTGTTCATATTTGCTCTTGAAGATTTCTTTTAAGCAAACCTTGAGATAAGTTTATTTTCTATTTTCCTTAATTTTTCTTTGAGCTCATGGTAATTGAGTTGAGATTTTATTGTCACTTTAGTTTTCTATATAGTTTTTACTAGGGGTAGAAGTAGCAAAGCAAAGTAATAAAGTGACTAAGGCTCGAAAGATTGTATCTTTGTACTTTTATTCATTTTTATTATTGATATAATGGAACAATTAATGTAGACAATCAATCCCCTACAGTGGAGCTAGAATAGTAGATTAACTTATAAAGAGGAACCATTATAAATAACTATCTAATTCTCTTGTCCCTACACTTCTTATTTTATTGTATGCATTCTATTTGTGTACTTAACTTATTCAAATTCTACCATAAGTTTAATAAGTAATCACTAAAGGGTATTTTTGAAGGTGTTTAAATTTTGAAAAGCGATCAATTCAATCCCTTCCTTAATTGTTTAATGCAATCAACAAAAAGAGAAACCTTACGGAAAATTTCCAAATTTCCCTAATGGTTCTAATTTTATTTTCAAGGGTATTTCAAATAGTTATGAATAGGCAAGGAATATGTATTCATTATCTGGCTAGAGTTCTCATTGTGTAAAGCAATAGTTACATCCAAGTCTTGTGAATACGCTTTGATAAGGATTAGAGGGGCATTGGAATAATCATTTTCCTTTGATTTGTGTGTTTGAACGTATAGTATGTGTCAATAACCTAATTAAAGATGCATTCAAAGGTAAATTTGCCTATATTTATCTTCTTCTCTCTAACTTAATAAAGGGAATGATTCTTGAAAAAAAAAGTTAAAAATTGTAATAGTAGTCATTTATGCTAGTAATTATATTTTCCCTTCTCTAGCTAATGTTAGAGGCTGAGTTTAATAAGTTTCCCCATTTTAAATGAGTTGAATAAAATTATTGACATTAAGAAAATGGTTTAAAGTCTTTAGAAATGTGAAATTACCTAAACAAATATTTGACTAAACCAAATAAATCCAAGACATTTATGAAAATTCTATAAAAGCTTATCATTCATGATCTTGTATATATATGCTAGACCCAAAAATATAAAAAATTGCCGACGAAACTATTAATAAAATCTCAAGGATTTTTAGCATGCTCTTTCTATGCACTTGAAAATACTATAATTGTACGATTTTTCTTAAAACCAATTTGAGAATTTACTAGCAAGTCCATTAGTTAGATTGTGTAAGTAATATAGTTAGTAAATTAAAGTCATATTCTATAAGGAATGACTTAGCTAGCTCTCAATTATGCTAGTCCCATCTTTAGTTAGGCAAAAGATAAAAAATTCAATTTCTTATAAAACTAAAACTAAACTAAATTGACAAAATGGGAATATTAGCATCTTAAATTAATACAATCAATAACAAGGTAGTTAGAAATTGTGATTCATGTTAGTAATTATGCCATTAATCTACATTCCATCTAATTAACTCCATTTATTAATTAGAAGTATTTTAACAATTTAAATTGAGTAAATTCTCCTTCTTTGGAAGTGACAATTGCTCAAATTATTTAGTAAATCCTTTATATTTCTTAATAAGGTGAAGAATCCATTAATCATTTTAAGTTTCCAGTCCATAACTCTATCATAGTGCATATTTCTTTATCTATCCACAATCAAGAGTTACATTATCACAGAACTGATTGGATAAGATTCTTTCAAACATAAATCTACTCTAACGTACATTCCTTAAGTACTTTAAAATGATACTTTAATTAAATATAAAATGATAATTTAAAATTCTTTGAACTGTACAATTACTTTATTTTCTGAAAAATGTAACAAAGTTTGAAATGAAAGGCTATCAACATAATTCTATTGCTTTTTTTCTCCTAATCACTCCAATTTGGACATAAAAAAAAGTGGGCTCTAGAAAAGTTTCCCTCCTAAATCTATCCCCTTTTAATATCCTTTATATTCCAAATAAAGAGAAGTGTTTTCAAAATCTCACTTCCTTCCCAATTTTCTTTCCCTTTGTAATTTTTTCCTTCATTTCAAACATAGGCTGAGAATCCACATGGCAGGTACATATACTTGTAATATTATTCTTATTATAGATGAACACCCGTAGTATTAATTTATTGTATGTCTACTTGCACAATGTTTTGCTTGCTTGGTAGTTACACTTTTCCTATTCCAGATACCTAAAGAAAACAATGGCAAGAAACGTCATCGTAGAAGCAAAACAACGATAATAAAGTGAGTTGTCTATTCGATCAATGTCAAAATACAACTACAGAGATTTGGGCTAATCTAGAGGGAGGCGTGGAGGAGGAATGTCTTTTGTATATACATGTTATTGTCCTAAATTATTGCCGCTTTTTGTGGGGTCCAAGGAACTACATGTCGTTTGATGTAAATTAGTAATGGTAGTGTCGAGTGATGGGGACTAGTGAGGTGCAAGGGAACACCAAGGACAGTGACACATGTCATATTCAGGTGACCACTATGTTCATAGCCAAGCCCACCAGGAGCGCAGGCAGGCACCATAGCTAGGAGGACACTTATTTTGCTTGCATTTGGTCCTAAGAATCGTCCATGTGGAGTGATTTTGAATTCAATCGATTAAGTATTCGATTTTCTTTTTCCTTTTTTCTTTTCGCTATTTAAATCTAAAAGGCCGTTT
The DNA here is from genome assembly GCA_024138015.1 of Lumnitzera littorea. Lineage (NCBI taxonomy): Eukaryota > Viridiplantae > Streptophyta > Magnoliopsida > Myrtales > Combretaceae > Lumnitzera > Lumnitzera littorea. The sequence goes on along the minus strand of JAMXBB010000006.1, from coordinate 86,500,760 downwards.
TGTTTCTTCTTTAAATTTTGTTTTCGTTTTTTCTTTTTTTTTTTCCAGCAATAGTTCCTACTTTTAAGTTAGATATATATTATATATACAATAAAATGATCTCGCCTTTTTAAGCTTTGATTACTCAAAAGATACTTTCAAAATTTTTTGAAACAATTTTAAAATATGCATCTCTTAACAAAAATCTTATGGTCATAAGAGTTTATGTCCTACGTGAAATTGTTAAATTGTTGCTTGAATATATTTAGAAATGGTAAGATCCTTTACAAATTCAAAATAGACATTTTAGGTCTTGTTTAGGCTACCAAGCACATGGAAAAGAATGATTGATCAAGGGGAGTGTTAATTGGCTATCAATCAACGAGTCGAGTAAAAGTTGCTTGATAGTCATATAGCAGATCAATTGGGGGTATCCATGTATAGCTTCTCTCACTTTCTTCTTTTTTTTTTTTTTTTAAATATGTTTTAACACTTACATTATTTTTATTATAGATGGGTACAAATGCACTTTCTTAAGTTTTTATAAGAGAATTGGCTCCTTTGAAAGGTTATTTATACTCAATTGAAAAAGATTACACTGTAATTTAATTTGTAATTCTAATTTTGTAATGATGATTTGCTCTTGGGGATTTTCTTGTTTTCTAATGTAAACTTTTAATGCACTTCTCGTTCCACATTTTTCCAATTATTATTATTTTTGTTTGCTTGCTGCCATTTGTCTTTCTATTTTACCCGTTCACCATGCTTACGTATAAAAGAAATCCTAAATAAGCTATTATTTCTCTGCTACATGATCGGAGAATGGAGTTCTGTCATTGCGTAACTTGTGCTTGCAAGAATTGCAGTCAGTTTTGAAGGAACATTAATTACAAAATCAAAGCAATGAAAGTACACTGTTAACACATTCATTTGTATTCATACATTCTGAAGCCATGCATCGGTTTCATGCAATGGAACTGCAAAAATGTTGGCTGAAACACTTAAATCTAAGCTAAGACGTGATGTTTTCCATTAAAGACGAAGAATCTTGGTAATATTTTAAGGGATTGTGATCAAGAGTACAAAGATTTGCTTTCAATCTCGCAAATCGAAACATGTTTTCATCATTCTTCTGACACTAAGACTATGGGGACCAACATCCTCGGAAGGGCGAGAAATCCGACGTACCAACCGGAATTCGTACCTGTCATATCATCATCATATGTCAGAATTGGAAAACAATAAACAAGTAATCATTGATTCCACTCCCGATAAAAATCAAATCATATCCTTTGGATCCCACCAAATTCCTTATTATAATCCGTGTTACCCCTCTCGTGTTTCGAAAAAGGAGCGATCATATTATATATTTAATAATGTCGATCCCATATTCATAAAAGGAATGTTCCGGTTTAAAGAAAAAGAAAATTTAATATATTATCATATATTTAATAATACTGATCACAAATTTAGAAAAGAGGTCCTTCAAATTCAAGGAGATTTATAGACCGGATAATGTTAATAGGCAACCCAATTAACTTAAGAAGCCGAGAAAGGAAATTTTTATATATTTTCGTGTATTTGTTTTCTCTAATTGTACAATTATTTTTGGAAATGTGATTTTTTTATTTTGGGTTCTTAGCTAGTGTTTTAGGAATTCATATGAGCAAGATGAATAAGCATTATTTCATTGAGTATGAACTTGCCACAAAATTAATCAAAATCCAAAATGGATAACTTTTTTCTTTTTCTAATTATCAAACAACTAACAAGAGTGAATTGATTGGGTGGGTCATACAGTCAAGACTAATTAGAAGGATGTGGGGGCATATGGGCACATGCATGGGGAACAGTCAAGTTTGTTGACCGGTCAAACTGATTAGTCAAAGAAAAACAAGCAAACAATCAGGAGAACTAAAGTTAAAGTGAGAAATGGGAAACCGTGCCCTATGCTAAATGGAATCTTCTTCTGTTAAGTAAAGAATCTGAAATTCCGAATTCCCACTACGGGAGGAGGAGGAATGAAGAGATTGAAAATAAATGTTAAAGCATAATTTGCCATTAATGACCCAACATCAGGTGATGCGAATTATACCATGTTGTCTTGACACATGGGCTTGTCAAGAAAACAACAAAAGAAGGAAAGCATTATATAGGATCACAAAGTACACACAGGATAAGACAATAGTATGTGTATCAACCGTATGAAAGTTTGGTCGACAGTACTCGTATTTATAGTGTGGGAGATTCGTTTATTCAAAACATCCCCCCATGGAGTTATGTATTTGTGATGTTTGTACTTCCAATTAATGAGATTTAAACTATTTAATTGCTGAATCTGAAATGAGTAGATAATTTACATTAACTATTTTAATAAGTTCAATTTTTAGAAGAAAGAGGGGAAAAAAAATAAAAAAGTCCACCATCCTCTACCTACTAGTCTTGTAACTATCCATATCCTATCTTTTCGTTCTTGCTATACAATATAGATAGAGGTATTCAGTGGTAATTTTGTGTCTACTATTCTTGATTCTTGAAAAAATATACTTGTAAGCATCTGTAAACTCATTTTATGCTATCATATGCTTGTGAAATATATTTTTTGGAATGCTATTCCTTAGACATGTGGAAACTCACTATAAAATCATATAGGGATTTTTCCTTCACTAAAAATGGGTTTAGCTTCTCTTTGAAACTCTATCCATATATAATAAACCCTTTTCACCTATTACACCATTTACTTGGCATGAAAAGCTATTTAGTGAAAATTGCCAAATATTGAATGGTTTTTACTAGAGGATCCTATGAATGGCTATTCATTGCATATCTTCCCTAATTGTCGTTTATCTCTTTTAACCTATCTTCTTCTTATTCCCCACCATTCTAGTTACACACATACTACACCAACACTAAACTTACACTAGACTTATAACCATGCACCCAAACTAATGCATTAAACAACAAACAAAACTAAATTATGACAAATGATGGTTGGAACTAACCATGGCTTACCATACAATAGATGTCTTTCTATTGTAAACTCATACAAAAAATACAAATCTAGCAATAATAAAATACAAACATTGTGTAAGAGAGAGAGAGAGAAGGGGAAGGGAAGAGAGGGAAAAGGAGAGAGAACTGACCTCTACCTTCTTCTTTTTCTCTTACTTGGTGAGAAAACAAACTGAGATTAAGAAAGAGTTAAGGTTTATGAGTATCTTTACAATTTGTTAGAGAGCTTTTGCTGAATTCTTTTTTCCAATTCTTTTTAGTTAGGCACCTATTTTTAAGTTTGTAAGGCAACAGTTTGTAACTATTAACTTTTATTTAATTCTTTTTCTAATTTTTGGTCTCTTTATTCCTAAACATAAATAAAAATAAAAGGCAACAATTTACAACCATTGCCTTTTATCTAAATGAAGTAATAATTATTAATACTAGTTACCTAATATATCTATGGCAATGGTTTTCTCATTAACTATTGCCTAAAATAAATATTTACTATGATGTTTGCAAACCGTTGTTTTAACTATTGCTTATTAAATTTAGGTCAACAATTCTCAAACCATTGCTTTGTATACTGTTGCTAAAAACATAACATGACATAGTGCACAACTTAACAAGGCTCAAATCTATCATGACTCACCATGGCCTTGTAAGAATTCATTAAACTTATGCATTTTATTTCATCTTAATTCAATCTTTGTTTATTATTCTCAATAGTATAACTTTTGTTCCAAGTAATTTTGAATCAAGCCTCATGATGTATTTGTTGACATGGAAAATTTCATCTGAACTTATAGAGCTTATAAACTTGTGATTTCTAGCCTAGTTTATAATTAATTGTAAGTAAAGGGGTAAAGTTTTGTTTTAAATAAAGCATGGGCAATATTTCTAGTCTGTTCCTTTGGGTGCTTTTAGATTAAGTAGATAAGGAAGTTGGCTATTACAGCTTTATCCCATTCAAAATAAACAACAATTTTATTTTAGGTCTATTACATTTAATAAAATGAACGAGTAGTTAGTTTTGTTTTAATGAGAAAAGGCACATGTCAAATGCTTATTAGGTCATTTGGCTAAAATTTCCAATAAAAGCTAATGGAATTAGCTGAGGAACTTACTTTGGTAATGCAAAGTTCATACCTAACTTAAACTTGAAAGTTTAGGTCATTAATTGAAAATGATCTTATAGAGACTTAACCAATTTCACAAGAATTTGAACTTGATTATTAGGCTAGTTATAGGGCCCCAAGAGTCAAGTTTATGTTTTGAGATGATTTAAGGAGATTAGACTTATAGGCTTAGAATAAAGATCATTGAGACCGTCCTATTTGCTTTCAACCATTCTCAGTAAGGTCAAGCACTAAAAAAACATGATTGTGGGAGTTAAACTTATGACAAGCCCACAAAAGAACCCATGATTAAATAATCTCATCTAGTCCATCAACTACCAAGACAACTCACTGGATGTTGCCAAGCTTAAGACTCTTTAATAATTCATAATACTTGCTATGCTAGAGGGAATTTAGGGATAAGAGAAATAGTACCTAATTGTCTAATTTTCCTTTTCAAAGATCAAATAAGGTTTAAGCAAAGACCAAGCTACATCTGCTTAAGAATACTAAGGTTAATGCTATAAGATCCTTCATCTACCACTTGTGCATTCAAATCCTTAAGAGTACATGATGGACTACCAACCTACAGACCCTTTCCCCAAGCTCGAGTCTAAGGTCTTTAAAGCTTAGCTAAGCGTCTATTGACCTTATAGCCGATCGAGAATGAGTCCTAGTATCAGGATGGCCCGTAGCTCAACTCATTGCATAGTAAGTCTAGCTATACTTTGATGAGAGCTGTTGAAGACCATGCTATTGGACTTTGAACCTTAACCACTCTAGCTGACCTGTTTAATACCAAGGTCACTACATACCAACCAAGTTTCTATTTACAAAAAGCTTCCCCATCAAGGTCCAAGTTTCTTCATGCCAACCTATTCATACTCTAAAACAACTTGGCCCTAGGGAGTCTCCTTTTTAGAGCACAACGCCAATGATGTCTTGACACGTATTTACATTTTCTAACATTGTACTATATTATTTTGTCTCGTTTACCTTATTTACCCTTTTGATTATGTATTAAGATTTAACACTTTTGTATTTCCCTTCTTATAATTTCAAGCCTTATGTTGCTATAAGGACTTACTATAAATAGTCATTTCTCTTGTATAGCTATAATCAATCATTACATCATATATGAATACTCTTTTTCTTCTGAGAAATTTCTCCAAGTGTTTTCTATAATCTCATCTAGTCCCATTAGTAGCTAGAAATTGGATAGCCTTCTACTTGTAAGTCATTTTAGGTAAGGAGACTAAGTTGTGTTGAGCTCATCGATGATTCACATCTAAAAGGCTACTTCACGAAGCTACTACTTATTGTTTCAACTTCATCCTCCATTTCTTTAATATCTGAAAGGACCCATTGCCCCACTACAATAACTCCTAATGACAACTTAGCTCCAAGGCATACCATATACTATCCTAATATCAAAGCTCGAGGTTACAATCAAGAGTGTGTTTGTGTGTGTATTACGTTCTTAAGTTTGAAGTGTTTGTAGTAGTGTAAAGTGTTGGAACAATGTTCGTGGGTGCAATGTCATGCATCTTTATTAGTATGCACTATAATACCTGTCTATTTCTTATCTCTTTGAAGGGCTAATGATAGGTCCTGAGATTTATTTTGCTCTATTTTTCATACTTGAAAATAGAGCATCTTGTGTTAGTAGGTTTTGAATAGTGCTAGCTATACGTCTACATTACTATTTGAGTTTGTACTAATAGTGATGTTCAAAGCAATGCATCGAGTTGTGGTCATCATGAACAATAGACCTTATGATCTATAGATGAGCAAATATAAAATGTGACCGTTATTGTGGCCAACCTTGCATTAGTTGTTCAATGGTATCGGGTTATGGAGGCTCGAACTGTTGAAGGAGTTATTGAACATGGCTAAGTCAAGAGAGATAAGCATAGGGTGCAAAGGGTAAACGCCCAAGCTAATGTTGTCATTGATGCTCTATTGGCTCACTATGCTTGAGCCAATAGAAGGGCCCCTTATAAGCTTGAGTTACATGTAGTTGTTGAGGAAGAAGTAGAAGAGGAGGAAAATGAGGATTATAATTTTTATAAGTTTGAGGAGAGAGGCAAGCGAGCTCAAGAAGGAATGGATAATTTTAAGGTCCAAATACTAAACTTCTCTTATGCTGGTAGTATTGATGATTATTTAGATTGGGAAGAGAAGATTGAAAAAATAATCGACTACTATAACTACAAAGATGTTGTGAGAATTTGGTTAGTCACCCTAAAATTTTTAAGATATGAAGCAATATGGTTGAAGAAGGTACAAGCTACATGTCGATAAGCCCGATGAGAGATTAGGACTTAGAATAAAACGAAGTACGTCCTAAGGAATAGGTCATTATCAAGTATTATGAATAAGACATTTTAAAGGCCTCCAAGAGCTAAAGCAAGGTGGTCGAACTATAGACAACAATGTTTAGGAATTTTAGTTATTCATGATCCATTATGATGTAGAAGAGCTTAAGGCCAGGACTAATGCTAGATTCATATCTAGCCTATGATATGAGATAGGGAATGTGGTAGAAGTGTAAAGGATTAGGACTTTAGATTAGGCTATCCGCATTGTCTAGAGGGTTGAAAGGTAAAGGCGTAAATAGTAGAGTCGAGCTCTTATTGGTTTCCCTATCTCTCAAAGCCAACTTCCTTACAATTTTGATATAGACGAACGAGGTTAAACCTCTAGCTAACCTAATGATGGTCAAGGGAAGGCAAGTGCAGAAGAGACTAAGACTAAGAGAGAAATTGGTCAGAGATTCAGATAGAAGACTCAAGAGATTAAGTATTTCAAATGCTTAGGTTTCAAATACATGGCTATCCAATTCCCAAATCCACAAGTGATCACCATTAAAGGGGAACAACTTCAATTTGAAGTTAAGAGTGCTACTAAAGTGAAGAGGAAGTTGAGGTGGAGTACTTAATGGATGAGTTGCAGGACGATTCTATTATCTTAGTTCGACTTGAATACATGCAGTATTTAAACATGGTTGTCAAGAAGGCTCTTAGTCCCATAGTTGATAAAGATAATGAGCAAAGGGAGAACCTCTTCCATATGAATTGTAGGGTAAATGGAAGCTTATGCACTCCAATGATAGTTAAGGGTAGTTACATTAATGTTGCTGCCAAGGAGTAGTAAGTGTTTTGAAATTATTAATCTCTCCTCATCTTTAACCTTACTAGATCCATTGGTTGAATGAGAATGGTAAACTTTAAGTGATCGAGCAAGTCAAATTGTTTATCTCCATTGGAGATAGGTAAAAGGATGAGGTGTTGTGTGACGTCCTACCAATGTATACATCACATATACTTCTTGGTCGACAGTGGCTCTTTGATTTGAGAGTACTCTATGATGAATATTGAAATACCTATATGTTTTAGAAAGACTGCAAGAAGGTCATACTATACCCAATGAGTCCAAAGGAAGTTTAGGAGGTGTTAGCTTAGATATCACAGTCCCAAAGAAAGAAGTTGTTGGTGATTTCCTATGCAGGTTTCTCTAAGACAATTAAGTTGAAAGACCATATGTTCTTGTTGGTCAAAAGGTTACTAGAACTAAAAGAGGTTTGAGCATTACCGATTAAGGTCTAGGTACTCCCTTAAGAGTTTGTTAAACTAATCTTGAAAGAATTGCCTTAAGGACCATCACCTATTAGAGGCACTAAGCATTGCATAAACCTCCAACGGAAGCAACTTTGCTTAATTGACCTACTTATAGCGAGTAGGCAACTAAGCTCAAGAAACAAGTTGATGAATTGATTGACCGCGAATATATTCATGAAAGCATGACTCTATGTGTTGTACTTGTTGTTCTAACACTTAAGAAGGTTGGGTCTTAATGTGTATCAATAATTGAGCTATTAACAAAATTATTGTCAAGTATTGAAATCCAATACCTGGGCTAGACGACAAGTTAGGTGAGCTCCATGGTGCACAAGTCTTTTCCAAGATAGATTTAAAAGTGGCTATCAATAGATCCCTATGAGACTAGGTAACAAGTAGAAGATAGCCTTTAAGACAAAGGATGGTCTCTACAAATGGTTAGTTATGCTATTTAGACTTACAACGCAGCAAGCACTTTCATGTAACTAATGAAACATGTGATAAGAGCATTGATCAACAAGTATTTTGTAGTTTACTTTGATGACATCCTGGTATATAATACCCACCATTCCTCCCATGTTAAGTATTTGAGAGTCATCTTGGATATCTTCCTACTTGAATGCTTGTTTAGCAATTTGAAGAAGTGTGTACTCTATTAGAAGGAAGTAGTGGTTCTCAAATATGTTGTGTCTAATGGTTATATATGAGTAGATGACAAAAAGGTTAATGTTATTCTTGATTGGCTGACCTAACCTGTGTAACATATGTTCGAAGTTTACATGGTCCAGCATCTTTCTACCGATGGTTTATCCGAATATTGAGTTCAATAGCCATGCCTTTAATTAAATTGACCAAGAAAAACTCTACGTCCAGGTGGTTGGAGAAGGCTCAGAAGTGTTTTGAGGAGATTAAGTCTAAGTTAACTATAGCCACTATGCTTGCATTACCAAATTTTAACAAGGTTTTTGAGCTAAAGTGTTACACCTTGGGAATAAATACTAGAGCATTTCTTATATAAGGCCACCAACTTGTCACCTACATTAGTGAGAAGCTCAGTGGTGCTACATTGAATTACTTAGCATATGATAAAGAATTTTATACCTTTGTTTGAGCTCTCCAAACTTGGCAACACTATTTGGTTACCTTAGGAGGTCATCATTTATACGAACCATGAGTCCTTAAAGTATTTGCAAGATCAATAGAAGCTCTCATGCCATCATACTAAGTGGGTAGAGTTTCTTAAGACTTTCTCTTATGTGATTCAGTATAAGAAGGGTAGTTTTAATAGCATATCCAATGCCTTATCATGTCAACATGTACTTATCATGACCTTACAAGCTTAGATACTTGGCTTTGGTACTCTTCCAAACCAATATGAGCAAGATGCTTACTTTAGGCTCGTTGTGGCCAAGTGTAGATCCGAAAGTGTTGTGGATAGGTTATATTTAGACTAAGGGATTCTAATGAAAAGAGGATTGGTATGTGTGGTAAATAGCATGATATGGGAATTGTTAGTTTGGAAAGCTCATGTAGGAGGCATGGTTGGCTATTTTGGGGAAAAGAAGATGTGTGAACTATTGATAGAGCACTCTATTGGCTAGGGATGATAAAAGACATCCATAAAGCATTAGAGAGTTGCAACGTATGTGAACATGTAAAAGGTCAAAAGGAACCCTATGAGGAGTACACACCTTTACTCATGCTTGAACGGCTTAAGACCGACCTAAGCATGAACTTCATGCTTCGACTGCCTAAGACAACTTAGAAACACGATTCCATCATGGTAGTAATTGATTAGTTCATCAAAATAAGCCACTTCATCCCTTATTTAAAGATTGATAATGCTTTTTTTGTTTCTAACATCTTTTTATAGAAAATAATGTGCCTTCATGGGGTTTCTTGGAGTATTGTGGAAAAAGCTTGATCCTAAGCTAATGTTCTACACTTACTGCCATCCCCAAACACATAGCCAGACTAAGGTAGTCAATAAGATAATCAAAAGCCTGCTTTGAGCTACTATGAGGAAGAATATGAGTGATTGGGATTTGTTCTCCACATCATTGAGTTTGCTTACAACTACTTTACCCACAGCTCGAAAGGGAGGTATCCTTTCAAGGTTTTTTATGGTCTTAAACTAAGCTTACCCTTGGACATCATCACTAACCTGACCTCAACAAAGGAAAGTCCCTAAGGATTATAGTGTATCAAAGAGTTCCAAAGCTGCACAATAAGTTTATTGAATAGTTAGCCAAGACTATAGCCTTCAGTAGGTGTAAGGTAATGAAGGTTAAAAGAACATTTTCTATAGCCCTGAAGACTTAGTCTGGGTTCACCTTACAAGGAATGGTTCCCCAATAAGAGAGTGAACAAACTTTCTTTGAGGTTCAACGATCCCATCAAGATTCTTTGATAGGCCAATGACAATGCGTATGAGGTTAAATTGCTTAAGGGTATGGAGTGTCATTGACATGATGCCTTAAGTTCTTGAAGAGGAGACAAAATAAGATTTAAGGGCAAATCGTCAACATCCTTAAGGAGCTAATGGACTACCAACCTCAAGACCCTTTACTCGAGCTTAACTCCAAGGTCTCTAGAGCTTAACCAAGTGCTTGTTGACCTATAGCTCAACTCATTCCATAGTTAGTCCAACTATACTCTGATCTAAGCTGTTGAAGACCATGTTATCGAGCTTTGAACTTTAACCACTTCAACTCACTTGTCTAATATTAAGATCCTGACCTTAGGTCTCCACAAGTCAACCATGTTCCTATCTATAGAAAACCTCTTCACTAAGATCTAAGTTTCTTGTATTGACCTATTCATACTTCAGAATAGCTCAACCCTATGGAATCTCCTTACTAAAGCCCAAGACCAATAATGTCTTGATACGTGTTTACTTTTTATGACATTTTACTACATTCTTTATGTCTCATTTGATTTATTTAGTTTTTAAAGTATGTTCTAGGACCTAACACTTATGTATTACCCTTTTTGTAATTTACCGCATCCTTATGTTGCCCTATGGACTTACTATAAATACTCCTCTTTCAATGTCGGTAGTTCAGTAACTTTAATTGTAGGAACTGGACAAGGGTTTGCTTAAGGATGACTTACATTAGGGTCGGCTTTGGATGGTCGACTCCTGACAATTGTTAGCTCAACCTTGGAACTGTAAGGTTAGCTATGTCCTGATTTGGTGCTTAGATTGGTATGTTATGAAGGGGTCAGCTTGGTATGTTGGCTAATCACCTCAGTAATTCCCTGAATGCTGTGGAGAGCAAAGTAGCTCGACAAGTCAGATTGCGGTAAGTACTGCTCCTCGGTGCTTAATTTACCTTGGACAACTTAGCGAACCATCTAAGTTAGCCCTTGGGTTCAGGAGTGCGTGATTGATCCATGATCCTTATCATCTCCTTCGGGCTGTTTGAGATTTGGGATCAAATTTGGTTTAGCTTTAGGTTACTCATCCTTAGGAGTGTAAGGTTGGAGATTAGCAATGTTGAAGGAGTCTGAGACTCCATATCCTTCAAGTAGTTCAATCCTATAGGCATTAGTATTGATCTTTCTAAGCACTTTGAAAGGTCCATCGACTTTGGGAGATAACTTGCTCTTCCTCAAGTTTAGGAATCGTTCTTTACTGAGATGTATCCAAACTAGATCACCTGGTTGAAATTCTCTCTTCTTTTATCCTCGACCTCGCTTCGCGAGCTTAGTAGTAGCTTAGCTCAATTGCTCTATAACCTTCTGGTGTATGGCTTTGATGGCCTCAACTTTTTATATGGCTAGCTAGTCATCATCAAATCTCGGTTGGGGTTCTTGGTCCATCAGGAGCTTGAAGTTAAACCCATAAGTGACCTCGAATGGAGACATGTTTGTTATGTTGTAGGTGATCCTATTGTATGCAAACTTAATGTTGACAGACACAGATCCTAATTGACCATGTTTCGTCCGACAATAACCTACAGCAAAGTTCCTACGGTTCTATTAACAACCTCGGTCTATAGATGGTAGGATGTGCTATATAATAGCTTAGTTCCCATTTGCCTCCATAGTATCCTCCAAAAGTAGCTCATGAACTTTACGTCTTGGTCCGAAAAAATGGTTCTAGGTATTCTATGAAGCATGATAATTTCCTGCAAGAAAAGAAAAGTGATAGCTAAAGCATCATTAGTTTTAGAATAAGGCACAAAATGTGCCATCTTGCTAATTGATCTACAACCACCGTGATGGAGTCCTTCCTTCAGAATGTTCTCGATAATCCTAACATGAAATCTCTATGTAGCTCGGACTACGGTTTGGTCAGGATAGGTAAGGGTAGATAGTGCCTTTACTCAACTCGGCTCGGTTTTTAGCTTTTCAGTAGGTCGTACACCTTTCCAATATAAATTGGGCATCTCTCTTTATCCTTAGCCAAAAGAATCTGGAGGATATTACCTCATGGGTTCAACGCTGGCCAAAGCATCTCGTTAATCCTCCTCCATGTACTTCGTGCACTAGTGATTCTCTCATGGAATAGGTTGGGATACATAGTCTCCTCTTTTTGTATAAGTATCCATCTTCCTTGTGATAGTCGTCTAGTATTCGTCCTTCCTCACATCGGGCATAGATAAGACCAAAGTGGAGATCCTCAGCATACAAATTCTTTATAGTTGAAAAACCAAGTAGCTTTGTTTGCAATTCAGTTAGGAGGTTATGTCGTCTTGATAGGGCATCGATAATTATATTCTTCTTTCCATTCTTGTATTTTATGACATAAGAAAAACCTTCCATGAACTTGACCTATTTAGCTTATCTCCGGGACAACTTGGGTTAGTTCTTTAAATATCTAAAGGATTCACGATTAGTGTAGATTACAAATTCCTTAAGCAACAGATAGTATTGCTATACCGTTAAGGCTCGAATTAAGGCGTAAAACTCCTTGTCATAGACAGAATAGTTGATTGTAGCTTCTTGAAGCTTCTTGCTAAAGTAAGCAATAGGTCAACTTTCTTACATCAGCATAGCACCTATGCTTAGTCCAAATGCATCACACTTTACTTCAAACACATTGTTGAAGCTCGGTAGAGCTAAGATAGGGGTTGTAGTCAACCCATCCTTCACTTCCTCAAAACTCCTCTACTCCTTCTCTCCCTATCTAAATTCAACATTCTTCTTTGAGAGTTCGGTGAGTGGGGCCACAATCGTATTGAAATTTTTTATAAATCTACGATAAAATGATGCTAAGCTATGGAAACTTTTTACGTTGGTCAGATTGGTTGGCGCGAGTGGTCTAATCTTCTCTTCATTGACTCATATGCTACCACTACTTACAACGAATCCTAAGAATATCACCTTAGATCAGCAAAAGTCGCACTTCTTCAAATTGTTGTATAGTTATTCAGCTTAGAGTTTCGCAAAGACACTTTAAAGATGTTATTGGTGAGTCTCCGAGTCAGGATTATACACTAATATGTCATTAAAATAAACTACGACAAACTTCCCTAATAAGTCTCAAAGCACGTGATTCATCTGGTGCATAAATGTGCTCGGCGCGTTGGACAGTCCAAATAGCATAACAAGCCATTCATATAATCCATGACATGTTTTGAATGTAATCTTTCACTTGTCACCTTCGTGCATTCAGATATGATGGTATCCGGATTTGAGGTCGATCCTGGAGGACACTCTTGCTCTACTTAATTTGTCTAGCATGTCATTAAGCTTAGGTATGAGATATCTGTACTTAATGGTGATTCAATTGATCGCTTGGCTATCTACACACATCCTCCAAGAACCATCTTTCTTCGGTACTAACAAGACCAGTACTACATAGGGACAAAGGGATTTGTGCACATAACCCTTCCTCATTAGCTTATCTACTTGCTTCTATAACTCAGTAGCTTATTTAGGATTTAGCCTATAGGCAGGCTTGTTTGGCAATGCGACTCCTGGCTGTAGGTTAATTGCATGCTCAACGCCTCGGATTGAGGGCAAACGTTTCAGTAGCTCCTTTAGAAACAAATAATTAAATTCCTCTAGTAAGGTTTTTACTTCGATAGGCAGCTCCTCCTCCTCGAGTCTCAAATCTAGAATTCTTCGAACCAGTAGATAGGTTAATCCTTTAAGCTCCATATCTCTTTTCAATTCGACTTAGGTCAATACTAAAGCCTCCTTTTTCAAGATTCAATTTAATTAAGACTGCATGACCTTTACTTACTCGGCAGTCATATGACTCAATTTCACCCTCTTGCCCTTATACTCTAGGGACCAAGTATTCTTCCTTCCATCATATATCACTGCTTAATCAAACATCCATGGTCATCCAAGTAGAATATGGGATAAAATAATGGGCAGCACATCACAAAGTACTTCATCTAGATATTTGCAAACACAGATCGACATAGATACTTGTTTGTTCACCTGTAAGGCTCCCTTATCACTAAGCCAATGAAGTTTATAAGGTTTAGGGTGGGGCTTGGTTAGCAATTTCAATTACTGGACCATAAATGCAGAGGTTGGATTAATATAGCTCCCATTATCAATTATCAGGGCATACAGTGACTCATTCACCTTATATCCAATGTGGAAGAGATTTTCTCTCTATTCATCTATGGGCACAAGACTAACACTCATTGTCCTCCTCAACACTAGAGTAGTCAACATAAAGTTACCTTCTTCACTGTAGATAACTTCCTCTTCAGACAGCTTAGTCTATCCATCTTCCTTCAGCTCCTCTACTTCCTCATTAGTGCTCTCCACTTCGAGAGTCGACATCTAGCCTTAGATCACCGTAGTCCTTCTATTTAAACATTAGGTAGCCATATGTCAAAATCCTTAACATTTGAAACACTTGATCTCATTCGTCCTCCTACCTAAACTCTAGCCTTTCTCAATTTTCCTCGGGACTTCCTTCTCCTTTGCTCAGGTAGTCTAAGTGGGTCAGGTCTTAGCAACCTTACTTGGTTCCGTTCGCACAAGTCTGCTCAAAACAGTTTGACTATTGCCTAGTCAACTAACTAGTGGTTAGAACCTTCCTATTCGGCACCTGTCTATCTTCTGGGCAATTCAAATCGTATTATCAAGTGACCTAATTTCCATGGTTTTTAAGATAGCTTCAATCTCATATTTTAGTCTATTGATGAATCGAGATACCATTTGATCTTCCGACTCGTTGACTTCACATCAGATCATCAACATTTGGAATTCCTTAACATTAGCTGCAATAGTTGATCCTCCTTACCTCAGTTCCTTTAACCTGTTGAAAGCATCTTGAAGATAGTAGCTTAGCACAAACCTTCTCCTCATAACCCTCTTCATTTCATCCTATCTCTTGGTTTCTCATTCTCCTTCTCTTTGTCGGGTGGCTTGCAAGTTTTTTTACTACAAGGCGACATAACCAATAAACTCTAACACAGTAAGTCTAAACTGTGCATTATTAAGCACTTCGTGCCATTCAAACTGCTTTTCAATCGTATATACCTAATCCAGGTAGTCTTCGGCCTCACTACTTCTAGAAAAAGCCAAGAATACGTACCCTTAATCCTTCAACTCTAGGGACTCATAAATTTCTTTCTTTAGCCTCATAGTACTCCTCTACATTGTCATCTCCTTCCGCTTCTTCCTCAATCACTTCAAGCGTTAGCCTTCATCTAGCATCCCTACCAACTCCTTCAACTCGAGGTGGTCGAGCTAGGGCATTAACTTAGCCAAACTAACCATTTCCTCACTCTTGCTACTCATGTTCTCTAGTGGGACTATTTCTTCCTCATTACCTGTCTTCTTGGATAACAGTTACCAAATTAGCTACCAAGTCGGTAAGCTTATCCAAGCGATCACCCACTGTTGAGGTGTGAAGCTTCCTTCTTATCCTTAGCCATGTCGAGTACCACTTTTTTAATTTTCCAAAGTTCTTTGAACATTTAAATCTGACATTGATGGTTACTCCACAAAATTAACGTCTAATAATACCACTTGAAGTTCTTTTTGCAAATAACAATAGTAGATCAATAACCAATACTTCCAACATTACAACAATTACACAACAAACAAATAGTCAACCATACTCTGTTTTGTGTATCGGAAATAGGGGAAAACAGAGTACAGAACACTTCTCAACTCCCAAAGTCCAATGTTAACAAATTGAACCTTTATCAGACGAAAGCAGTGACAAACTACTCAAAGAACACAGTAGAAGAATCTAGCTTCAAACGTAGCCAAGCTTTGATATTAGGATGATACGAACTCATGAATGAATACACAACCCCAATATCGCGTGTAACTAAAGGGAATAGGTTCAGGTCACGAGATAGCTCGAAAAGTAAATGACAATTGAAGCATGAGCAAGGGTCCTCATGCACCAATGCCTCACGTAAGCTCAAGTCATACTTGATATAACGCACAAGTATAGCCGAAAGTCACTCACCACTAGTCCACGCTCAATGGGCTAGATAAGAGTAGCTCAAGAGTAAGTAGAAATGACACTTAGCTCAAGAGAGTGAGAAAGTTTAGTATATTCTTGGTATATTGATGTTTATGGTTATTACAATTTGCAAGTATTTATAATACCTAATTAGGGTAAGTCCTAGGTTATAAGAAATCATAGAAAAGGATTTTTACTAACTAAGAAAAGGGGAATAATTTACAAGGGTATCAATGTAATGGTGCTAAAAGAATATCCTTTATCAGAAAAGATATACGGATGTGAGAAAGGATAGCGAACGTATAATTTTGCTCATTCTGTAGTCCTAATAACAATGTGAGCTGAGTAAGGGTAGGCCTTAATTAGGTCTAGTCGACATCAACAGTTTGATAAATCTGATTGCTAGGACTAGACAAGGGTTGGCTTAGGGACAACTCACATTCAGGTTGACTTCAGATGGTCAACTCCTAAACAATTTTTAGCTCAGCCTCGAAATTGCGGGGTTAGTTGTATCTGATTTGGTGCTTAGACTGGTGTATTGCGGAGGGTCGACTTGACATGTCGACTGATCACCTCAGCAGTTCCCTAGATGGTGTAGAGAGCAAAGTAGCTCGATTGGTCAAACTAGGGTAAGCACTGCTCCTCAGTACGTAACTCACCTTAGACAACTCAGTGAACCATCTAAGCTAGCCTTCGGTTTCGAGAGTACATGATTGGTCCTTGATCCCTACCAGAAGTGCTTTCCAAAATTTGAGGTATACGACTTAGATCCTTTGCTTTAAATTTATAGCCATTTTAATGATTATTTTGAGTGTTGAAAAATTTTAGAAAACTAGATATATTCATGCTTTGAAAAAAGATAAATGAAGGTGAAAATGTCTCTCTAATTATTTAAGCATTTATTCATATTATTTAAGCCAAATATGCAAAACTTAACTCAATATTTGTTATAATTGCTTAGATCTTTGAACAAAACCACAATGACCTAGACCTTTTGATAATATCCTTAAGAAAGCAATATCCAAAGGGTCTATATTAGCTCAAATGTATTCCTTTATACTATCTCCAGTTGATGCTTCTTGGATAACATCTCAAGTTGCATTATCTTCAACATAAGACCTTTCTATATCCCTTTTTTTTTCTCTCTCAATTTCATTAGGGTTTCTAATAGAACAAAAATTTTGGTAACTTAATTATGATTACTTGTCTCCATTTCACTAGTGTTTAATGGGATTGCAAGGTTTAGTTTCTAGTTCTCAAGACCTAAAGTATCTGTAAAGAATGAAAGGGACAAGAGGTTTCTTAAATGATATACTTAAAGTTATATCCCTTTTCTTGTTTTTCTCTACTATTTATATGAAAAGTAATATAGTGTAGATTTTATTCTTGATTATAGTTCTTGAATCTATAGTTTAAGCTTGTTATTTCAATAGAATTTTAAATTGCTATCTATTTTGTTTAAGTACTTTTGCAAATTTTTTCTACTATAACCTAAGCATGGATTTTAAACCATGTCTGACATTTGTGACTACGATATGTGTAGCAATTACCCCTGACTTAGAAATAATGACCTTATGTTTAAGGTTAAAATCTATAGAAGCTTATCGTATACAAGTCACTACTATATGTTGGATTGAGCCCCTTAAATTTAAAAAAAAAAAAAAAGATTCTCTAATGTATACTAAGTGAACCCCCTGCCGATACGTGGATGATTTAGGTTTGGCTCCAATTTAAAGAAGAGGTCTAAGGAGGGTGAGAAATGTCACCAAGGTGTAACTTCTTACATGCTTCTAAGATGATCTATTGGTAGAGAGTAGCTTGAATAGTATACAGAAAAAAAAGGGGAAGATCTAGGCTCAATTGTAAGGTATCGTAACAAGAATGTCACATGTTTAAGGGGGGTAGATTGTGAGACCCCACGATTAAGTGTAGTACATGAATTATGAGAGATTGTGATACTAGTTTATAAGGTTATGATATTAAATATCTTGCCCACACATGATTGTAACTTTTGGATTAAGTGGTTAATGGACTCGTTTATGTTGTTAGCTTGGTTTATTTACTGTTTTTAGTCTGGGGAGTTATTGTATACTAATACTAAATACCTCTTGTTTGGAATATAGCCATTAGCTTAGTAAAATAGAGAATGATTTAAAGTTTTTATTAAAAAAGCCTACACAATTTGATCAATACTTAGTTGTGGTTAGAATACATATGGGAAATGTTAAAGTTATTTCTACTGTTAGTAATAGTTTAACTCTTTACCTTTATTCCCATGTTGTTGAAGTTTCCAACAAGGCCTAAAATATTGTCAATCCATATCTTATAGATTTATGTTGAATTTTGTTACTTATCAATCGTAGTCATATTCTAGATATTGCATGCTTAGTCATGTTGACAAAAAGTTATCTTTTTAGTTGTAGAGAAGCTCTAGCTCTTGGATTTGGTGCAAAAGATATAAGAACTATAAGAGTTCACTTATCAAATGTAATTGAAAATTGAATTCTAAAATGCTATAGAATAAGTGAATTGTCCAATTCTAATGTTTGCATTCAAATATGTGTGTTTATGTTCAATCTCAAACCATTTGACTGCTTTAACATCACTTGCTATCCCTTTATATTAAATTATAAAAGAAGAGTTTTGAAATCAAACTTTATAAGGCCTAATCATAGTAATCATTGTGCCCTTAAGACTACCTTTGCTTTTATGCTGGTTACAATAAAGAACTAGTCCACAAATGTTACTTCTTGAAATCAAAACAATAATTTATGACCATTTCCTTTTACAAGTCAACTTATCTCCATTACCATATATGTGTTGAATATAAGCAATACATAAAATGAAAGCTAAGTTTTAAGGTAACACTTTTCATAATATTCTATCTTTATTTCCATTATCAACTAACATTAAAACTTCTAAATTATTTATTTGACCGAAAAATTATAATATGGAATTGTTAAAATCCCCACTCATAGTGTACATGCTTAATTATATCACTCATGGTTAGCAACATCATTAGCATATATATTTATGTCAAATCCCTTATGTATATCATCTTCATCTTTAAGTAATATCATCTTTTTTGCCTTATAATTTTTATTGAAGTGAAACTTTTCATTACAACTGTAGCATAAGTCTTGTTGCTTCTTTTTTAAATTTCAGAGGAAACATATCTCTTTTATGCGAATGTTGTTGGCTTAAGTATTGATAGTAGTTAATATGGTTAGAAAGTACATTGACTAGGCTGTGTTTTGAAAAGTTTGGTTAGAAAGTCTATTTGACATAAAGTTTCTCTTCATGTAATAGTTAATCCATTAGTTGTTTGAGAGCCAATGCAATGAAATAATCTAAACATTAAATTGACTCCACAGAAACTCAATAGGATTCTAAAAGTAGGAGATGTTGGTTTTATGTACAATGCTGTAAATACATTATCACTCATACTATTAACGTGCTTTAAGTTGATAAAATTGATAGTTTGAGTTTTAACCAAACACATTAGAACTGGCTTCCCTCCTAGGTTAGAAAAATTCTATCTTGTTGAGATAATTTATCTATAATTATTAGTTAAATTGCAAACATGAGTTGAATATGTAGTTCAAGCACATCACCATGATCTAAACCATAATTTAAATTGCATTACAAGAATGAGTCAATTCATAAAAATTGCATATCCTTATGATAGTCTTTTTGAAAATCCATTTCACATTCATTTAAATTGTTGAATCTTTTATAAGTATTTAATGTTTTAATTCACATAATAATTTGTGTCCAATTAAAAATTGCATGAATAACGAATAATGATAGCTAAAATGCCAAATACTCAAATTGCATTGTCAAAGCAAAACAAACTTCAATAATCCATCAAATAATATCATCACAACCCTACTTTTTCATTCAAAGCATCATCACTAGATAGAATCACAAAATCATTAAAAGTGCATAGTCAATTACAAGTATAATAAATTAGGAAACACTTAAAGAGAGAAAGTCTCTAATATTTCCTTTAGCCTATCTTTACAATATAAAATTAGCATGTTTTCATGATTTAGAGGCTTAAGGAAGTTTTATAGCATGTTAGGGTAATGGAGGTCAGGGTTCTTCCTTAAAAAGAAGCATAAGCAAATTTTAGAAAAGGTAATTAAAAATTGACATTTGAAATAAGACCCTTTGATATTTACATCACAAGGTAAATTGTTCAAATACCTTAACATAGTCATCTAAAAGACTTGAATCAATTTTTATATGGTTGGCTCTCATTGTTAGCTCAGATAACTTCGTGAAGGTATCTAGATGGGTCATCCTTAATAAATATTGGAGCCTTCACCAAATAGTGACTTGAGTGGTTCAAAAGAGGTGTCCGAATGTTTGTTTTGTATCGATCCCTAGAGCTTTTAGCAAATAGGGTCTAGATGGCTTGCAAGAGATTTACAAATGTCTCTTAATTCTTGCATCATATCAATAATAATCAATCTAATTTGATCCTTCACTTTTCATTTGTGTGTATTTTTTTATAAATCTTCATTTCAATTAATCTTTATAAATGTTTACACAAAAGCATGAGTATGTATTGTTTAAATGGGGATAAATTTGTTATTTAATACATTCATTAGTTGTCTAATCATGCTATTTGAGAACACTTTAAACTACTTTTTATATACCAAACAAACAATTTTTATGTAAGTTTAAAAGAAGTCACTTAATGATCTTCACATTTCGATGACCTAAATCTTACTTTCGAAGTATTTAAAAATGCTTATCAAGATTGTAATTATTTATTCTTGTGTAGATGTTGAAACCTTAGAGTTGACCCCTTAGAGTTGACCCCTTTATTTAAAGATCCTTTCTTTTCCTTCGATAATTGATGAAAATCCATTAATTGCTCCATTTTGAATATTCAATACATAGATCAAATCCTAAAAATTTAGGAAGCTTCAGTTCAACATTATTAGCTTAATTATCCATAGGTTTATAATTGGATGGTGATGCTTCCTAAGTCTTAATGTTTGAACTAAGATTCTAATTCACTACTACATTCAAATTTTGTGCATCCAACTTCTAACTAAGTTTTTGGATCATAGTCATGAATCTTGCATTCTTGTTCTTGAACTCATTCTTAAGCTTATCTACTCATTGCTCCATGTGACCAATTATTTAATTATACGCCATTGTTAAATTAATGGAGACACTACATGATGAGTCTCTAGGAATTTATCTATATAGCCCATGTTTAATATGCAAACTCAACGCATCATTCCATACAATCAATTGAATGATTGAATAAAATCACACCAACGTAACTCCTTAATAACATCTCCAACAAACTAGTGATTTAAGGGTCTTAAATTACCTTACTGTTATTTTTGCTATGTAAGAATGGCTTGGAATGGAATCTCAATTCCAGGTCCAATTCCATTTCCCACATTTTGATATATTTTAAGAAGTTGGAATCTCAATTTCTTAGAATCGATAATTCCACTTTAAAGTGGAATGCAATTCCAAGAATAAGAGGGTCGAATTGTGATTCTATCCTATCTTATTGAATGGGTAATTACCTAGTAAACCTTGATGCTAACCCCCATTAATGTGTAATTATGTAACCATATTAATTCTCTTTCTCTAGCAAAAAAAAAAAAAATGAAAAAAAAGAAAAGAAAGCACAACATGGTATAATACAACTCCATACTAAACCCTTAAGTATGAATCTGATTTTATTTTTATTAATATTTGATCTTATCTAATAAATTGCAATGAGATCATTAATATGTCTCCATTTTATCTCTAGATTTTTAATTTGTTTTACAAATATTAAAATATTCTATATTTGAACAAATATATATATGTATACATTCATATATATATATATGTAAAACAAATTTATTTACAATTATTATATATGTTATCTAAATGTGTGATAATTTATAAGAGATATTATATATATATATATATATATATATGTTTTATGAATCAAACACACAATATTATATGTATTATTTACATGTTATATTTAAATATATGATACAAAGCACAAAGATTTAATTAATTTTTCTAAAATAAGTTTCATATTGGTAAGCCCAAATAATATATTCTAATAATTTAGTAGTATTTTCTAAATAGCATGAAAATTCTATAAGATCACTTCCATCATTATTTTTTGTTTATAGAAACATGATTGCTTAACAATAGAGCCAACTAATGTTGTTTATGTAGTTTAGTTTTCTTAAGAGTAGATGTTCTAATAGATTTCTTCGTTCTCTTACCAACTCATTTAGTAAAGCTTTAAATCTTTCTTCATCTATTTCTTTGTTTAGAAAATAATCTAAATACTTAATAGTGCATTTTATATCAGAGATTTATCTATTTATGTTAGCTAGGAGTTGCTTTAAAAGCTGATATACATTTTTAATTTAAGCATACTAATAACAAATTCTACTAATCTTATGTTTATAGATTCTATCTCTTTATCTTAACAAATATGTTCTTCCTCTTTTTCTCTTTTCCTATAGATTGTACAATATGTATTTATGATAAAGTCTTTTGGCAAGTTCTCTTAATGTAAGGAAATAAATTCTTTTAAATATTTAATTTAGAATTGTAAAGAAGAAATTCCGTTTTGTAATTCCTTTAAAATATGTTGCTATAGCTCTACGTATTCCAGTATTTGCATCATAGAAAACTAACACAAATAAAATGAGAAAAGCTCAAGATAATATACATAAATACAAAATATAGATAATTTTAAGAGTTTGTAGAGATCTTGAAAAAGTCTACAAAGCCAAATACATTCTTAAGCTACAAGGGCAGAAGCTTTGTATTGTAGTTTATTAGTTGACAAAGATATGGAGTCTTATTTTTTGCTCCAACATAAAATGCTTGTGTCACCATACCAAAACATATGCTTAGAAATAGATTTTTGATTGTCTTCATCTCCAGCAAAATCTACATCTATGTAACCATACGGATAGAAATTTGCTCTACTCTTGAAAAGTAAGCCCATGTCAATAATAGAATTGACATATTTCAAACTTTTCTTTGCTACTTGCAAATGAGGCTATAACGACCTGACTGGAGCCCCTCCCACTAAGATACTGTCTACTTTGGTGTGGAACACTATACAATTTTGTCCCTTAGTGTGGTAGTTTTCTGGGAAGTCATCTATCTTGGGATTGACCTAGCTTAAGCGCGCCTAATTTTGGAGTTCCAATATACTCCAAGCTGCTACATCAAACAAAGTTCTATCATCTAGTATTTAAGGATTGATGTTCTTGTCAGTTTCATTACATAAGTTAAAAACTACTACCAAATACAGACTTTGCCCTTTCAGCTAATGGATTACTTTGATACCACCTATAACGGCTCGACTAGAGTTTCTGCCACTGAGGCATTTTCTACTTTTGCATGGAATGTTGCACAATTTTATTCCGTAAATTTCCAAGAGGTTACCCCCCCTAAGATTGACCTAGTTTGAGCATACTTAACTTTAGAGTTCCGACATACTCCAAGCCATTATATGAAAAGGCACATCATTGATTAGAGTATTTTTACTTTGTATTTAAGGGGTATACAGAGGCTTCCTTGGTGCTTGCATGAATTGACTTATGAGACCAATAAAGGAGAAATATCAAGTCTTGTAATAGTCAA
Organism: Lumnitzera littorea; assembly: GCA_024138015.1. Taxonomy (NCBI): domain Eukaryota; kingdom Viridiplantae; phylum Streptophyta; class Magnoliopsida; order Myrtales; family Combretaceae; genus Lumnitzera; species Lumnitzera littorea. Next base: position 86,477,007 of record JAMXBB010000006.1, on the reverse strand, counting down.
ATAAAGAAGGCTTTTAGCAAGAGCACAATAGGATGAAGGATTAGGTAATAGAGCACCTTAATCATGCCTAAGATTCTCATTTACATCAAAAGGAATAGATCACTTTTTTACTTTCCTTTACTTCTAATTTTTTAATGATTTTCTTAGCATAGTTTTGTTGGATAAAGAGTATCTCACTTCTTAAATTTCTAACCTCTAAACTAAGAAAACAATTCAACTTTACTAACTTATCATCTCTAACCTTGCTAATAGGTCTTCTTGAAGATGAACAATCTCCACATTGTTGCTTCCAGTAATGCTCATGTCATCCATATATAGGAGAACAATTACATGAACATCTTCATGTTTCTTGACAAACAAGCTCAAGTTTGAATTTGAAGCCAAGTATCCACAAAATTGTAAAAAGTGAGTAATTTTCCCATACAAGGCTCGTAAAGCCTGTTTTAGTTCATAAAGAGCCTTCTTAAGTTTGGAAACAAAATATGGATGCTCTTTTATATATAAAATTAAGCTTTCTATGCAAAAAAGCATTCTTGACATCATGTTGCCATGACTTCCAACCAAAACAAGTTGCTAAAGACAAAATAAAACGTACTGTAATCATCTTAGCTATTAGATTGAAGGTTTCATCATAATCTTATTCATATTTTTTAGAGAATCCTTAAGCAATTAGCCTTACCTTGAACTTGTCAACACCTCCATCAATTTTCCTTTTAATCTAATAAACCTATTTACAAGAAATAGGTTTAATGTTCTTAAGTTCTAAAACCAAATGCCAAGTTTCATTTTTCATAAAAGCATTCATCTCTTCATTCATGGTAACTTTCCACTCTTTAATGCCCTTAGCTTCATCATAAGATGAAGGCTCTTCCTCATCAATCGGGTTGGTGAAGAAGCAAGAGTAAGTGATAAAAATTTCATCTCTATATTGAGTTGGCTTAGGAATTGATCTCCTTAGTCATTGGTGAGCCATTGATTCCCTCTCTTGCTCTTAACATCTTCATTAATTTGATTAAAACTCCCCCTTTCAATTTGTTCCACTTTTGAAAAATTTTCTTCATAATTAGATGATAAGGGTAAATTTTCCATCTCTTGCATAGAAAGATTTGAACCCTTAATTAGAATTTTATTACTCAAATAATAGGAAAAAGTTTCATCAAAGACAATATCATGTAAAGTAACACAATTTTTTGTGATATGATCCATACATCTCTACCCTTTTCTTTGCTCATCGTAGCCAATAAAGATATATATCTTAGCTTTTAGTTCTAACTTACTCCTATGAGATTCTAGTAAATGAACATAACAAATAGATCCTAAAAGGGAGATATCATATTGTTTGGGCTAAGTGGCATCGAATTTATGATATAGTTTACACATTGCATACCCTTTACTCATAAGCCCTTTTATAAAATCTTATCATGTCACCAACTATTACATGTCTTGTAAGATGTCTGATTTTCCTCTCTACCACTCTATTCTATTAAGGTGTCTCGAGACATGGTAGTTCTCTCTTTATGCTATGTTGCTTGCAAAAAGAGCAAAACTCATCTAATGTAAATTTGCTTGCATTATCTGTTTTTAGAACCTTGATCTTTGAGCTCAATTTACCTTCTACTGTTGTCTTGAATTCCCCAAACTTTGACAATACCTCATACTTATCTTAACAAAATATAAATAAGTAAACCGAGTGAAATCATCAACAAAGAGCAACATGTACTTAAATCTTGAATAATAGCTCATTCTAGTTAGGCCCATTAAATCACTATGAACCCGTTCCAAGGGAGCTTTGCACCATGAGAGAGATGTTTCAAATGGAAGCTTATGAGATTTTTCGTATTAACAACCTTTACAAATTTTACTTCCATTGAAGTTTGCTAACTTAAGAAGGCCATTAACTAAATCTTTTTTTACCACAAGCTTCAACTTAGTCATATTTATATGTCTAAAGAAGTAGAATCATTGCTGCTTATTCTCTCCACAAAATAACTTGAAGTAAATAAAACATATAATCCATTTACACTTGTATTGGTGTGAACCACGTCCATTGTTAATGCCTTTATATTTCGAAGAAACCTCACATCTTTTGGACTAAATAAAATATAATTACCCAAGTCAATGACATTTACCAAGGAAAGAAGGTTCTTCTTCACCTTAAGAACATGATATACGTTCTTGAGCATGATTTGATCGCTACTATTGCTATTGATGACAATAGTGTCCCCTTCTCAGTATGATGAATGGAGTAATTTGTGGTGACAATGGATTCTTTTCCATCGTGTTGAGGAAAACTAGAAAATTGCTTTTCATCTTTGGTACAATGATGACAACAACCAAAATCTATAATCCATTCCTTGTTGAGGCTACTAAATGTTCATGCACTAGTTGAATTTACCTTAGTGATAATGCATTTTCCCATTCTCTCTCTTCATTAGAACCTTTCAATTCAATTATATTTCTCTTCTTCTACCTAACACAACAATCTCTCTTGAAGTGTCTAAGTTTTCTACACTATTAACACTTAAGATTTCTCTTATTCACCTCGAAGTCTACTTAAACCTAATCTTTCTCTACTTCTTAGGTTTTCCGTTGAAATGCTACTACTTTTGAGCTACAAAGGGACTTCCAAAACCATCTTGCACTTTAACTCTAGCCATTTGCAAAGCCAAAGACTCTTGTGAAGAAAGGAGATATTCAAACTCCTCCAACGATGGTTGTTGAACCCATCCTTAGATTGATGTCATAAATGGTATATATTTGGATCATAATCCCCAAATAACATATAGCTTCACCCATGCATTCAAAATTGGGTCGTTCAAATTAAGGAGATTGATCTCTGAGCATAAATTCTTTATCTTCATAATAAAATTAGGAAATAAAGGCTCCCTTGCTCTGCATTTGCATTTTCAAGTAATTGCAAACAAGCCTCATTTCTTTGGTTAAATAGCTGATGTAAGGCCTACCAAATTGAACTAGCAGAATTATACCGGGAGATGTGCTTAGATACCTCTAAAGATATTGACCTCTTTAGAGCGAACTTCACCTAAGCATTTTTTTTTCATCTTTATGTTTTAAGCAGTTCTTCATTTTTTACTCTATCCTTTGGATGGGTGGTATTATTCCTACTAACTACATCCCATAAATCCTTGCTTATTAGATAAGACTCCATAAATGACTTCCATTTTCGATAATTAGGCTAGTTAAGTAACTCCATACCGAAGCCAACTACACGAGTTGTGTTATCCATATCCAAAGTATTTTAAGTTCCTTACTCTATGATAAAGACAACCAAAAAGCACTGATGTAACCTTTGATACCATGTAAAATAAGCATAGTGTAAAAACACTAGCCTAAGATTATATACATATAATAGAACTCAATATATATATATATATATGTCGAGTATGATTTTTCGATTTTCTATTTAAAATTAATTTCTCATTTCCTGATTAATACTAAACCCTAACCCATTTAATATTAATCCTCGATTAAAGAAATTGAGAAATTCCGGTTTTATGGAAAATAATTTTTGAAGTCGCTACCCAACCGAAGTCGGGAAAAGAAAAAGAAATTGTAATCAATTAGATAGATTGATTACGATTTGGCTACCGATCATTGATTTCAATTTTGAATGAAGAACCAGAGGGTTTCAAGTTCAGGGGTTAACCTATTAAACCCTAATAGGTACCACTATCTCTTTATCGAAATTAGGATTATTTTTTTAATTATAATATTTAAAATAAATAAATCAAAAGAAAAAAAAAACCTAAGTTTCTACATATTTTATCGTCACCCCGAAGGTGCTTACGTACCTGCTAGCTAGGATCAAACGATCGTAATTCTTTTAAAAAAATCTTTAATGTATTGATTTATTTTAATTTTGAAAATTGCCAAGTTTACAATTTTAATTTATTCGGTTTATTTAAAAAAAAAAATCTAAAGGGTCCTAACACTTGAGTATTTTTGTTTTATAAATAAATCCTCTAAAAAATCCTATTTATTTTTATTTTCTTATTACGTTTTCTTTATTTTTATTTTTTTTAGAGTCTTATTTTTGTTAAAAAAAAAAACTTTCTATGCAATGAATCCTTTAAAATAAACTAATAATAATAATAATAATAAAAAAAAAAAACCATTTCCAACAATTCCTAAGCTAAACTAATACATATATATATTTATACTATTGCTACTTAAACCATTATCTATCTAAGTAAATTATCAATACCAAGAGATATCCTTAACATAAAAACTAATACTAAAGTTTCCTAAACTAATATAGTCATATATTCATATACTATATTAAATAAATAAAGAACTAATAACATAATAATAATATCAAATAAAACAAACAAAAGACTAACTAATTAACAAAACTCACCTAATCACGTAATAATGGAAGCGCTCGTATGTGGTCGAGTGAAGTGCGGTGTCGAGCAACGATTGGTGCTATTAACACGTCGTAGATATCATGCCGAAGTGTGGTGAATTGTTCGGCTACTATTAGACTTCAAGGGACATTGGTCAAGGGACATTGCTTAGCTAATGTGGAGCTCGTATCCGACTTCAGATCAGTGGGGTGTTGGTTATTCGTCAATTGCCGTTGTGGATTGTGAGTTCGTGCCGTGTTTGATGGAGTATGGCAAGAGAGGAATTGAGTTGCGTGGTTGCTACTATGATCGGACTGGGTTGTGCGTGAAGCGCGTTGTAGTGTGTTCCGTTGTGGACTGTGATTGCAGTTGACGAAAAAGATTCAATCGATGGTGGGCGTTTAGGTGAGGCTAAACATGTGTGTTGATGAGGGTGTACGGTTGCTGTTGTTGCTGTCAGTCAATAAAGGATGCATGATCAATAGGTTTATCACACGAAGAAGGGGGGTCTAGTGTTGTTTAGGTTGTGCAGTTGATTGTGAATGAAGAAAACTGACGTGTAGCTTGCTGTGCGGTCTATGTAGTTGGTCGATGTTGGAGCCATTGTGTAGTTACAAGCGAGTCAGGCGTACTACTATTTCGACGAAGGAGATAGTCTGCTGTGGCGTCGAGTTGATGTAGGAATTCAATTTGGTTTTCTGCTGTGCGACAAGGATTGATTTCGTTAGACGAACGAGAGAGGATCCTTATTCTTTTAGGAAGTTTTTGTATTTATAAAAGCTAAATAAGATCATATCAAATCATATCTATTGTATTATTAAACTAGATCCAAATTAATTCAAATTCGATTCAATAAAATCAAACTAGATTCAAATGATTTTAATTAGATATGAATCCCATTTATTCATCTCGCTTTTGTAGAAAATAGAAAAATAAAAAACATAGGTGCCTAATGAGACTCGAACCTAAGACCTCAAATTAAATTCAATCCAATACTTTAATACTTATCCGTTAGGCCATTGGCCTATACCTTGTTTTGTAATATAACTAAATTATATTTAAAACACCCAATTGCCTAAAATAATTTTTTTTGTATTAAGCTAAAACTATTTGTCCCTAATATAAGTTACTTCCGAAAAATCTACGAAATTTTTATAATTTTTCCTTTTCTTAATTTTTTTGGTATTTTCATCATTTGTTAATTTTTATTATTTTTATCTTTTATTAAAAAAAATTTTATTATTATTTTTATTTTTGAATTAAGACCCTAAAAAAAATAAAAAATTAGGATTACAAAAAGGCAAAAATTAGATGTCTACAATATATATATATATATATATATATATTACTTTGAATATATTATGAGGATTTATGCATACAAGGACTCCCAACTCACATAAACTCATGACTTATCTTTAGCCATATTTCTAGGATTACAAAGGATGATCTAGACAATAACATCATTAATTTGGAACAGCTAAGAGACATCAACAACCATTATTAATTTAGGGCAACTAAAAGACACTTGAATTTTATTTCAAGAAACGAAAGGACACCTTCTAGAACTATGCATAATTAAATTATGTGAAAGAAAAAGTTACTTCATTAACTCAAAGATATGCTATTTTTGTATGTCTATTCTACTTATTAGGTTGATATATCCTTCATTTTCTTCGTCTTCGTCTTCATTTTTTTTAGAGGGTATAACTTCTTTTCTCTTTTCTAGCTTAGCTTTTATCATTATATTCTCTCCTTTTAACTTGCCATATTTTTTTTTTAGTTCTTTAATTTCCTTTTTGACATTATTTACTTTATTTTGTAATGTTTGTAGAGTAACAGGATCTTCTTTCTTAGAGAATCTTTGAAAAAAAATTTGTAAAGAGTACACTTCTTCATAGTGAGAATTAGCTCCTTCTATTTGGATAAACTTATCTTTTAGCTTTAATAAATAGTATGCTTTTTTATTATGGTTTGGTGTATCTTCTATCATATCTAATGTAAATTTATCATCACTAGTTATAATATTAATTTGTTTACATTAACAAACATCCTTCGAACAACACTCAAAAGTTTCGCTTTCAGATGTAACAAATGATTTTTTTTTTCATTAATTATCTTTAATATTTCTTCCTTTTTATCTTCCAAATCTAAGGTATTTATTCCCTTATTTTTGAAGCAATTAGGGGTTATCTGCCCATCTTTTCAACATTTGTAGTATTTTAACTCTTTATTTTTTTCTTAAAAGGCTTTCTTCATGGTTTATATTTTTTATCTTGATCTTTTTTTTTTTACCATAATTTTTATACTAATATTGTTTTTTTGCTTTTCACCATGCCTTTGTCGAAGGGGTTATAATTTTCTCATATCTATGTTGACAATGAAAGTTTCTAAGTTCATTTCTAATTCCTCTTTTCTCACTTTACAGTTTTGCTTTTAATTTTATATCATTACATAAACTTAGTCATAGTTGTCAATATCACAGTTTTACTCATGCGATTTTACTAGTTTACAACTTGGGTGTAAAATCTTTTTATATATAGAAACTTACGTTTTTTACCGAGTTTATATATAAACTTGATAGAAACTTATATTTTTAACGAAGTTTACCGATTCTACATATTTGAGTAGAATGAACTAAAAAATTAAAAAAAAAATACAGCTAGCTTTTTACAAGCTATCAACTATTAGGATATTACAACATTTGTCCTATCCTATTCTAATTTTTTACCTCTTTCTTTTTCTCCTAATCTCTTATTTGATGTTCATAGCTTTTATCTAAGTTTCAACTTCAATAACAAAGTTTATAATGAAAACTATATACTTTATTTTATACCATCAATAACTTAAAATGAGTTCAAACGTTTAGCTTTCTTTAATTTACAGCCTTTTAAAAAAAATGGGAAAAAGTTTACTTTTAGCTCTATTTATCTTCCTTCTATACATGTTAGATTATATATTAAGAATTTTTTTGAAAAAAAAAAAACTTAATTTCTTCATTTTTTTTTATTTTCATCATATATTTCAAGTTTTGAATAACTACTATAAGTATATCTATAATTTTTTAAGGCTATTTTACGTAAGTTTTACATAAGTTGTAGAAACTTATGTTTATACATTTCTACTTTATAGACCCTCTAACGATTCTACATAGAACCGTGAGTTTAATAACCTTGAACCTAGTCTTTCTAGATTTATAGCTATGATACCTTATGGTTAAGTGTCCTATATGAATTATAGGAGATTATGATAATAGTTTATAAGAATATGGTGATGAATACCTTGTTAACACATGGTTGCAACTTTTGAGCTAAGTGGTTGAAATAGACCTATTAGTATTTGTTAGTTTAGTCATTTACTACTTTTGGCTTTGAGTGCTACAAATGGTATTAAAGGAAACCCCCTATTAATAGGTAGATAATTTAAGTTTAACTTTGGTATAGAGAAGAAGTTCAAAGAAGGCAAGGAGTGTCATTATAGTGGTGATTCCTGACATGCTTTCAAGATGACTTATAAGTAATGAGTAACCCGAATCATATACCCAAAAAGGGGAAAAGCTAAGCCCAATTATAAGTCTCATGACGAGGATATCACATGTTTAAAGAGGGGAGATTATGATATCCCAAGATTAAGTTTCCCACATGAATTATAGGAAATTGTAGTATTAGTCCATAAGACTATAGTAGTAAATACCTTATTAATATATGGTTGCAACTTTGAGGCCAAAAGGTTGAAATGGACTTATTAGTATTTGTTGGCTTAGTAATTCACTATTTTTTTATCTAAGATGTTATGATAGTTCTAATTATGTCTCCATATGTAAGAGTTTTATAATCTCCTTTTTCTCTTTTTTTCTTATCCCTTAGTTTTTTAGCAAAAAGTTTTGAAAGTCGCTCTATAAATTTTTCATTCCAATAACTAGCATTATAATCTTCCATTGTGAATATTTTAGCTTATAACACATATTTATACCATTTGAAATTATTAAGTGTTGGATAAGTAAGGTTTTGTAAAATTTCTCCTCTTCTTTCTCTAAATTTAGTAGGTTCTCCTACAAAGTGCTTTGTAATTGCATAAGTTAACATGGATATAGCATCTTCTACCATAATAAGACCTCGATTAGTAACTACTTCTCTTGTAGTAGTAACTACATATTGCCTCTCTTCATTAGTAAGATAATTTTCCCACCATTCTTTAAGTTGGCTAGTAAATCCTAATGCTTATATTATAGCTATCTCATGATCTAAATTATTTTGTTGTTTATAAGCATTTGATGCTATTACCATCCGATTTAATAAGTCCAAAATTTGATATCCTACTAACCCATCAACATTCCACTCATAAACCCCATAAGGTTTTTCTTCAAACATAGTATTAGGTGGGGATAGTCTTTAGTACCAAGCTCTAGGGTTAAAAACAGTTTCATATTCTATTTTAACTTTTCCTATAACCAATCCTATTTTGTTAATGCTTATCTCTATCTAAATCATTCTCTTCATTTATCACTTTAATTACTTGTTTTTCTTTATATTATGCTTACCTAGTGATGCAAACCGTGACCAAGAATAAACAAGGCCAATCGCTGAATGGGTTCAAGCATATTAAGAGCTTAAAAAGGAAATGATAGGGAATGCGCAAAGAACAAAAGCGAATAAAAAGTAAGCAAAACCCACAAACAACTCCAATAGATATGACACACCAATAGAACTTCCGAGGACTCATAGTACAACTTGATATGACATACGAGAAGGTCTTGTGAGGTTACTCATCACTTAGCCTTACTTAAGCGTTAGGATAAGAGTGAGAGTAAATAAAACAGTATTTATGAAAAGGAAGAATATTCAATTTTGTTGATGATAATTTGATTATGGCTATAAGTACAAGGGGGTATTTATACCCAATAAGTTAGGGAAATTTGCCTAAAAGGGAAATGACTAAAAGGGTATTACCCAAAAAGTAATGTATAAGAATACAAAAGGGTAAAAATAAATATTGAAAAAAAACAATGATTAGAGTAGCAGATTCTATACGTGGCCCTGTACATGTAACGGTAATACATTGGCGAGGACATTGGAGGATGCAAGCAAAAGAGTTTGATTAGGTTGCTAGTCCAAGCAGGAGTGACTAAGGATCAATCTGGGGTAGCTCTCTCAGCATCTTGATAAAGGTGAAGCCAAGTAGTTGGTTGGCTCGGATGTGAGTGAGTACACGAGAACGGCCTGACTGTTATTTCAGCAATCCACAATTTGTTATACTTTAGAGAGATGGGCATCATTCAGCTCAGCACATAAAGTGACTCAACAAAAAGATACTTGGCTTTGACGGGAGTTGGCTAGATCAAGAGGATCCACCTTACTAGCCCTTCCAATCCTTAAGCTCGACTACGGGTCAAAAGACCAGTAGCTTGATTCCTATCATTCCCTATGGGTTTATTTGTATTTAGGATCAAATCCAATGTTCTCCTGTCATCTCTCTATTAAGCTGATATAGCCTGAGGTCAGCAATGTTAAAGGTGTTAAAAACCTCATAATCTTCAAGCAACTCCAATCTGTAGGCATTGTTATTGATCTTCTAAAGGATTCTAAAAGCTTCTTCAACCCTTGGGGATAGTTTGTTCCTCTTCTTACTTAGAAACCTTTCCTTACTTTGCTGCAACCACACTAAGTCACTTGGTTAAAAATGTTTGGCATCTTGCCCTTAGTCTTCTCTTGCATACGTCTAGCAGCTTGGTCGATGTGTCGAGTGACTTTGTCATAAATGTACTGAAAGGATTGTACTCTAGCTCTAGCATTAGGGTCCTCTTGCACGGATACTGGTGCAAGGGTGTGATCAAGGGGTACCTCGAGATTAAAATTGTCAACCACTTTGAAGGGGGTCTACTTAGTGGTGTTATGTGCTATTTAGTTGTAAGAGAATTCAACCACTAGTAAATAGATGTCCTAGTTAGCCAAGTTCTTACCCACTGCATCTCGAGCAGTGATCCCAAAGTACAATTAACCACTTCTATTTGGCCATCAATTTGGGGGTGACAGGAAGTATTGAATAGCAGTTTGGTCCCCATCCGATGCTATAAGATCTTCTAGAAATGGCTTAAGAACTTCAGGTCTCTATTAGAGACTACACTCCTTGGCACGCCGTGTAACTGTACAATCCCCTACAAGAAAAGAGAAGCAATAGCCGAAGCATGATTAGTCTTGGAATAGGGCATGAAGTGTACTATCTTGCTAAACTTATCCACAACAACCATTACAAAATTATTACCTTGGGTAGTTCATGGTAGTTTGAGAACAAAGTCCATGCTCAATTTAGTCTATGGCTTCGTTGGAACAAGCAAAGGCAATACTTTTCCTTATTCAACTTGGCACTTAGCCCTCTTACACGCAGTATAGCTTTCAATAACTCGGTGTACATCTCACCTCATTCTTAGCCAAAAGAATTGACCACTCAACAATTCATATGTTCTTTTCTCCCCAAAATGTCCGGATAATCCTCTACTGGGCCTAAAGTGTAGATCCTCATAATACTGTTCTTTGATACTCACAAATCAAATAATCTAGCCTGCAGTTTACTCAAAAGTGCATGCCTTCTTAAAAGAGCATTTACAACTATGTTACTCTTTCCCTACTTGTATTTTATCACGAAATTGAATTCCTCAAGGAATTCAATCCATCCTGCTTGCCACTTTGACAATTTAGTCTAACTTCGGAGGTACCTTAGGGACTCATGGTCAGTATAGATGACAAATTCTCTCAGCAATAAATAATGCTATTATACTTGCAGTGCTCAGATCAGCGCTAAGAGTTCTTTGTCATACATAGAGTAATTTAGTTGAGGTTCTCTAAGTTTCTCATTATGATAGGCAATTGGTTGGCTTTCTTACATTAGGACAATGCCTATTCCAATGCTTGACACGTCACATTCCAACTCAAATACTTTTTCGAAGTCAGGTAAAACAAGTACAGGGACAAAGGTCTACCTTTCCTTTATCTCGACAAAACTCCTCTCCCACCTTTCTCTCTATTAGAAATCGATGTTCTTCTTTGTTAGCTTAGTAAGTGGTACAGCGAGCGTGCTAAAATTTCTTATGAATCTTCTATTAAATGAAGCCAATCCATGAAAACTTCTCACATCGACACAAGTAGTAGGAGTTGGCCACTCAACGATTGCTTGAATCTTCTCATCGTCTATTCATAAGCCTCCTCCACTTATTACGTAGCCTAAGAATACCACTTCCTCTTGGCAAAAGCAACACTTCATGAGATTACCAAATAATCTCTCGGCACAAAGGACATTCAATATAGCATAGAGATGTTCATAATGACTCAGCATGTCGGCATTGTAGATTAGGATGTCGTTAAAGTACACTACGATACACTTCCCTATCAAATGTCTTAGCACATAGTTCATCAGTCTCACGAAAGTACTCCAAGCATTCGATAAGCCAAAGGACATGACTATCTACTCATAAAGTCTATATCGAGTTTTGAACACAATTTTTCACTCTTCTCCTAGCCTCATGTAGATTTGATGGTAGCCAAACTTCATATCAATCTTGTTGAAGACCTAATGATGAGAATTAGCCTCTAACTACACCCAGGCTTAAGCCGAAGCCGACCTATCTAAAGCTAACGTCAACCTTCTAGAAGAAGATGTCAACCTCTTTCAACCCGAGGCTGAATAGTTTAAGGTTGAGGTTGAGCAACTTTTGCTAAAGCCAAACAAATGACAGAAGGCAAAGGGGAAGAAAAGGAGCCACTAGGTAATAAGCCTATCGTCTGCTAAGAAGATTATATACCATTAAGGCTAAGTACTCAAGACCAAAGAACCACTCAACACAACATCGAGAGATTTGTACTGACTGATTCTAAGACTTGGTAATTATAGGTTGACCTTTCTAGTGTCTCAGCTAAGCCACATGAGAGTTCGGGGACTCCTTCCCGAACCCGTACATCCAACTATCGACTCCACCTAGTTCGAATCCTACTCCTTCTTAGGCATGCCGAGTGACTGCATATAGACTTTTGTAAAACGCATAGTTTTGTGTTCTTGTACATGTTTTTCCTTTTATTTTATTTATGGGCCTAATTCTTTAAGGTTTAAGGCCTTATAAATTATTTACAGCTTTGCCATTAGGGTTTAGGACTTACTATAAATAACAACCGTTGTATAGATATAGAGGCATACAAACAGAGATAGAGATACACATATATATATACCAAGAGTGAATCTTTCCTCTTTCGAGCAAAGCTATACTTAAGTTAGCATTTGCCGAATTATCGAGTGTTAATTAGACTCTTTAATCGTCACCATGTTCTTATCAATCTTTTCCTCAAATTGTGGTAAACCCCTTCATTTGAAACCCTGAGCAACATTTAGTATTCATGAGTCATATCAAACTCTATTTCGAGCTCAAACCACTAATTGTGTTTGTGTCTTGGTGTGTGATATCCATCCACATTCACCATAAAAAACCTTCCTATTCTTCGTACCCATTTTCTTTTGAATATCCATTCCTATTCATTCGAGATCCGCTGCCATTTCTTTCTAGATCGATCCCTTGATTCCTTATCATATTAGTATCAGAGATTTGATCCTTATCACCTTATCTTCATTCAGCTCATCCAACATGTCTTCCAATCTTAGAATAAGATACTTGTACTTGATTGTAATCTTGTTCACGGCTTAATTGTCCATATACATTCGCTAGGTTGCATCCTTTTTCAATATTAGAAGCACTGGCATAGCACAAGGGTTGAGACTTTCCCTAACATACCCTCTCTTTAGTAACTCATTGACTTGGCATTAAAGTTCAAAAGCCTATTCAAGACTCATTCAATAGGTAGGCTTATTCGTTAGGGCGGTGCCGGGTATTAAATCAATGTAATGTTCTATCTCTTGTAGTAAGGGTAACCCCTTGGGTAACTCTTCTGGGAACAAATTAGCATATTCATCCAGCAGTGCTCTCACTTCTTGAGGTAGTTCACCCTACTCCCTTATTTCTAATAAGCGTCTGACTAACATAAGGGTCAGCTTGTTAGCATTGATGGTCGCTCGAAGTTTGGCTCTACTAATCACCAAAACCCTCTTCAATTTGTGAGCAAGTTTAATCCGTAGTTTGTTAACTTCTTTCGGCAGCATTGGGTTCAGTGTAATCTTTCGGTCATCCTTCTCGAACATATACGTATTTTCGTACCCATCGTGAATAACTCTCTTATCAAATAGCTATGGTCAGCTAAGCAGTATGTATGAAGCACACATAGGCAGCATGTCACAAAGAATTTCATCGGAGTAGTGTCCAATAGTGATCGATAGTAGTATTTGTCGAATGACATGTAGTACCCCTTTCTCACTTAGCCAATGCAGCTTGTACGACCTCAGGTGTGCAACAGTCAGCCATTCTAATCTTGTGACCAGATTAATCTATGCTACATCAGTATAACTTCTACTATCAACAATTAGTGCACTCACCTGACTATTCACTCTACAGGTGGTTTGAAACAAGTTCTCCCTCTACTCTTCCTCTTATGAGGGTTCGATGTTCATTACGCGTTAGACAACTAAGGCCAGTTGGTTTAACTCCTCGATGAATGCATTCTCTTCAATTAGTTCTTTCTCGGCATCTTCTTTCTTGGTATTGCTCTCTTCTTCATCAAGTTCCTCATCAATACTTTCTACCTTTAGCTTCAAGAAATCTCCCTTGATGACTATTGTCCTTCAATTCAAGCACTAAGCAGTCCTATGTCCGAACCCTTACCACTTGAAGCACTTAATCTGGCTCGGCTTCCTGCTTGATCCTTACCCTTTCTCATAAGTTCGAGTTGACACGTCATCGTTAGGTCGGCTTTTCTACTTGACTCAAACTTCCATCTTTTGGATCAACTTGGTACTTGACTAAGCTCGGTAACTTCCCTATTTAGGTTGAATAGTCAATATTCTGTTTAGTACTCTGCTTTTTCTCTGCCTCCCTACTTGTTGGGCTATTTTAATGGCTTCATTCATTGTGGCAAACCGTTAAAGCTCTACAATGTCTCAAATGTCATCTCTCAATCTAGTAAAGAACCTAGATATTATTTGTGCTGGTGGTTCCTCTACTTCACATCGGATCATGAGCATTTGGAATTTCTAGACATACTCGTCAACTGTTCGGCCTCCTTGCCTTAGTTCTTGAAGCTAAGTGAAAGTATCTTATAGATAAGTATATGACACAAATCTATTTCTCGATATTCTTTTCATTTCAGGCCAAGTATTAATCTCTCAATAGCCTTCTCACCTCCTCATAGTCTAAAAATTCTTCCACTACATGGTAACATACCCAAAGAACTCAACAACAGCAATTCTCACTTTCCATAATCTTCATACCGATAATAATAAAAAACATGCTCAACTTTCTCTTTCTACTCTAAATATTCATCAGCACTCCCAAATCCATTGAAGCTCGGAATCTAAAGTTTCACATGGTCAGATGCTTTAGAGGCTTAAGCTTACTCTTCTTCAAAATACTCTTCCTGGTCCTCTTCATCTAGTTCTCTCAAGTCTATTCTTCATTTTACTCGTCAGCTTACTCCTCCACCTCAAACTTGTCAAGCTAGGTTCTGACCTTTAATGAGTTGAGTAGCTTGTAGAGTATTTTGCTTAGCCTCAGTTAGTTAGCAAGCCAACGTATGAACAACTTAAGTCAAATCTACTAAGAGGTTAGCCACTTCATCAAGTTTATCGTCAGTGCTCTTAGGGGTTCCTTAAGACTATTGACCATGGTGGACAACTCCATTGTTATTATCCCCAACACCAACATTTACACTTGGATCCATCATTTCTCCAAACCAAAAACTAGATAACCAACAATTACAACAGCTAAGATGAATACAGTAACTTGTTCTGTCTCGTATATGCAAAACAGAGTATAAACAGAACTTTGAACACAATCTACAACTTAAATAAAATCTCTGCATACTAAGATAATGCAAACCATAACCAAGAACAGACAAAGCTGGGCATTGAATGGGTCCAAGCTTACTAAAAGCTTGAAAAGGAAATGATGGGGAATGCGTAAAAGAACACAAGCAAATGAAAAGTAAGAAAAACCTACAAATAACTTCAATGGATATGATATACTAATGGAACTTCCGAGGACTCACGGTACAACTCGATGTGATGTACGAGAAGGTCTAATTAGGTTATACGCTACCCAGCCTTACTTAAAGGTTAAGATAAGAGTAAGAGTAAACAAAACAGTGTTTATGAAAAGGAAGAATATTCAATTATGTTGATGATAATCTAATTACAGCTACAAGTACAAGGGGGTATTTGTACCTAATATGTTAGGGCAATTTGCCTAAAAGGGAAAAGACTAAAAGGGTATTACCCTAAAACTAATGTATAAGAATACAAAAAGGTAAAAATGAATATTTAAGAAAGCAATGATTAGTATGGTAAATTCTATACGTGGTCTTATATATGTAGCGGTGATACATTAGTAAAACCATTGGAGGATGCAAGCAAAAGAGTTTGATCAGGTTGCTAGTCCAAGCAAGGGTGACTAAGGATTAGTTTGAAGTCACTTTTGTCGACATCTTGGTAAGGGTGAGGCCAAGTAGTTGGTCGACTTAGATATAAGTGAGTACTTAAGAACAACCTGGCTATTATCTCAACAATCCACAATTTAGTATACTTCAAAGAGATGGATAGTCATTCAGCTTGACACATAGAGTGACTCAACAAAGAGATACTCACCTTCAACAGGAGTCAATTGGAGTAGGAGGATCCACCTTACTAGTCCTTCCAATCCTCGAGCTCGACTACAGGTGAAAGGTCCAGTAACCTAATTCCTATCACCTATCTTCATGATAATTTCTAACATATCTTGCTCTTTATTAGATTTTATTTTATTTATTTATTGATTAATTTTTTTCTTTTGGGATAAAAGAACGATGGATAGATTGGTCTAAGGTATGAGAGTAACGAGGAGGATGCTTCTAATTTTGTCTTAACCATTGCCTTTTATTTATTTATTTATTTTTATATTAAGTTATCAATCCTTTCAGTTTGCATTTCTATTGTATATAACATTTGATTGTAACATTATTTTGTGCCCTTAGACTGTTAAATTCTTTACCTTCTCCATTTATTAATTAAAGGGCGAAGCTTTAATATCTTTATCTCGAATGTTGATTGTAAATTCTTGTTAAAGGGGGGTGATTACTCATGATGGTTCCTCCTTGAATTCCCCATTATTGTGTATGATTATTCAAAACCTTTACATAACATTTTCTTTGACCATGTTAGCCATTTAATAAGGGGTTTATTTTATTTCAACCTATTTTGCATGCAATTATACCATAAGCCTCCATTGGTATAAGTTTCTTCCTTAGTATATGCTGCATATGCTTTTCTCTTATACCTATTTTCTTCATAATGGAAATCTTCTCTGAAAAGTTCCTTATTGATGACAAAAGGTTCTTCTTAAGACATCATATAAAGTTCATTCATTTGAGATTTTGTTGGTGAATTTGGTTGATAAATTGGCTCAAGTATTGGTGGCTCAAAATTAACTCTTGTAAGAATTTTTTTTTTTTTTTTTGTTTAGTTTTCCTTTCTTCCATCTCTTCTTTCTCAATAAAAGGGGATTGATGCCTAGGTTTAATTTTCTAAGGTCAAGCCTTTCATCTATGCTAAGGGTCGAAGGCCTCATTTTACAGTTCTTTGGAATGATTATCTTAAGTCTCCCACCATCATATCTTATAGCTAAGAAAGGTCAGAAATCACTAATACTTGCCTTAGGTGGCAAAACCTTTTCTAGTATCCAATTTTCAAATATAACTACTTCATTCCATTTTAACATTTTTGTTATAAAAACTTAGACAATATCTTGTATTTACTTCTAAAAGAAGGATTTCTCCTTTTGGAGATATTTTCTTAACTCTAGGATTTATATTAGTACTCATGTGTTTGTAGTAAATTCTATATATGACTATCATTACTTTAGATCCTTTAACAAAATATTTATTTTGAGATTTTATATGTAAGATTAAATTGTCTATGACTTTTGGATCATCTAAACAAATGGTAAAATCAAGATAATAGTTTATAAAAAAATGATCTTTTGTGTAGAGTCTTTTGGAATATAAATAAGGTTCAGTCAATGTTTCTAGCATCTTTTAAATTAATACAGGGTAATTTATTCCTAGTCTATGTAATGGTTTAACTACTAGTTGTATTAATCCTACATGTAGATACTTATATTTCTTCTTATGTTTCATTATAGATCCTTTAGTGAAGAGGTTTATTACTAAATGAGTGTTACCTAAGAGTGTTGTTTATTCAATAGTTTTAATTACATTATTGTGTTTTAAACTAAAACTTCCTATCTCATAGATTTTTTTTAGACTCTCATCTAGAATTGATCAATTATGTAATCTTCTTCTATTTGAGATATTTTATTTCTTATTAATTAAAAGTAACTTGATATGAACTCTTTGCCTTAATATCTAACCAAAATGATGACCTAGATCTAGTACTACTAAAGGAATTGGATCTTCTAAACAAATTCATTTTAGAAAGTTGTGCTAATATTGTTGTTGTTCATACAATAAGGAATATGTTTAATGTATTGAATAGTTAGAACCTATCAAGGACCATCAACAGTTACTAATGGATTCATTGCCTCTCAAGATTGAAGCCAACGATAATATACACACTTTCTCTAAAAATTCAAATTGTTTATAGTCTTCTTACTAACCCTAAAATTTAGACGATTAGTCTTACAAATAACATAATTGACAAAAATGATATATTATGTCTGAACTGTTCGCAAATGTTGATATCATATACATCCATTACTTTATTATGTACATATTGACACTAGTAAAATATTGTGGCCATTATTTCATAGTTAATTAAACATACTATTTAATTAAGAAGGCAAGTCTAAGTCGCTGTACCTTTCTAACTTATTTTACAAATGCTAAAACATTCTATATTTGAACAAATATATCTATACAAATATATACACATGCATTCATATATATATATATATATATGTATATGTAAAACAAATATATTTATAATTATTATATATATTATCTACATATGTGATAACGTATATGAGATATATATATGTATGTACATATACGTATATATTTTATGAATCAAATATATATAGTGATATATATATAAATGTTATATATGTATAAAATGTATAGATTATACAATTATTATATATTTTACATATATATTATATTTAGATTGTACATATAAGATACGTGTATAGAAAATCTATATTTGATACATATATACATTTTTACATATAAAACATATTGTATATATATATTATATATACACAAACTTATTACTTATGTATATCTACAAGTTAATATATATGTGTGTCACATGTGTATGTAGATTAGATGCTACATATAATATATATTTATATTTATATAACCATATTGTTATATATGAATATATTGTTACGTACAACTATATAGGTGCTATTTATATTTTTGTGATATAAATATAGGTTATATATACATGTTATATATGTACATAGATTATATATGTGTTATATATATAACATTTGTACATATATGCAAATTATAAATATAACAAATATATAGATTATGCAATTATCACATATGTTATCTACCAATGAAGTAATGTGTATGTGATGTTATATATAAGTATACAAGCATGCATGCAGGCTTATGTGTGTGTGTGTGTGTGTGTGTATCATGTGTTTATGAATTAAATACACAACACTATACATATATTATTTACATGTTATATTTAAATATATTAATAAATAGGGGTAAGTGGGTATAAGGTACATAAGATATAAAACCCTATCCATATATGTGAAGGTTTCTAAATATTTGGATTTAGAACCTATCTTATAGCATCATAAAATTACCTTGTATTCTATATCTTATAAATTTAAAAGGGTATAGGGTACCTTATGGAACTTGTAATTTTTTTTTTTAACTCTTCTTATAAATTTCAACATTACACTTTTTCTATTTAATAAATTCTAGTTATAAAATTTTTCCATGCCAAAGGTTGTCTTTCAATCATTGTACAAACTAGACGTTAAATGGCACCTTTTATTAGGAAATTAATTGATTGATCAAAGCATGAGAGTACATGCATAAAAAAGAAAACACAAGTTCTTTAAAACTTACGACAAATATTACCACCTAAAGGTGAAAGTTACTATTTTTAGGTTTCAATTACTAGTTGGTAAAAAAAAAAAAGATTTCAATTACTAGTTTTAAGTTTAGTGTCTTTATTGAGCTTGATATGTTTTTTTTCCAATGTTAGCCTTCAATGGCTTAATATATTGCACTTCACAATGCAATCCTTTTACTAATTTACCATTGATGAAATTCAAAGAGCTTCCCATATCCACTAGAAACCCAATCTTTCTCCTCTTAAAGAACCCTACAAAGTAGAATAGGTAGCATCTTATAAGCAAGTTAAGGTATAAGCTTATGATAAAGACTTAGGCTGGAACATATGGATTGAGTATTAGATTTTAGGGTTTAGGCCACAAAGGTAGAAACTGATTTGATAGTTTTTAAGTAACTACACTTACATAATAGCTTGCTCAAAAGCTACCATGTATTCTTGTAATGTTCCTTCTTGTTTGAACTCAATTAACTCAACTAAAGGATAAAAAACCCTTTATTTCCAAACATATCACTCAACCTAGTAATAAGTTCTTCCTAAGAAATAAGAGTAGTAACATTTTGTGCATGAATATAAGATTGGTACCATTGTAAAGCTTTATCCTCAAAATGTAGAGATGTAAGTTAAACTTTAAGATGTGATGGAGTACCATCCACGTAAAAATACAAAGGTACCTTATATATCCATGTTTGTAAATCATCACCAGTAGACATAAGAAATTCTAACCTAATTGTTCTTATAGGTACTTGATACCCCAATGTGGTGCTCCGTACTGTAGTAGACATATTCTCAACATAGGTCTCCTTAGCATAGGTCAATACTTCAACAACCTTATCAGTATGCACAAAAGGTAGCATGGATGAAGATGTTGGAAGAGGAGCGGCCGACAAAGAACTTAGTTGCTATTGTATCCTACGAAGAGTTATAGCGTGTTTATCAATTATTTTTTGTTGTTTTTGTAAAGTTTCTTTGAAGGTCTTCACCTAGTTGTCAATTTGTTCCACTGTTGCATTTTTTAGTGCATCCTCTATTATTTTCATTCTCTAGTTCCATTAGTCATTGTGACTCTTGAATCAAGAGCTCTAATACCACATGATGCAAGGCATATTCATATTACACAATCACATAGATTCACAGTTAAAGGAAAGCATATACATGGTACATATGGAGCCAATGTTTTTGGGTATTTTTCAGTGGTTAATTTTTATACACTATAGAATACGTATATATAATAAATGGTATCTCCCTTAACACTATAACTAACTGAAGAATATTCTAACATATGGCATGTACCACCTCAACTATTGTTTACTATTTATTATATTTTGAATTTCTTACTTTTTATGGCCTAAATATGTGATATAGTATCTAACTAAGCTACTGGACTAAAATTGCTTATAGACTATTACAGATGGCCCAATTCACACTCGGCCTACATAAGCCCTATACTACCATCAAACAAATCCAGTTGCATTGTATCTCTCCTTTATGTTATTGGTCGTATCTCACAAGTCTTCTCTAGATCGAAAGAATCTGTACCCTTCTCATGTAAAACCCTATACGCATAAATTGAAACCTTAATTGTACAAATTTGATGCGATCCTCCTTCTTCATGCGCAACACCACCATACACACCACCCTTTCCCTTCAAGAGCCTTTTGTCTACAAAGGCAAGTTTAGATATCACAATTTGAGGTCAGTAAGGAATTCCCATGTGGTGTCAAATTGACTTAACCCTTTACATTGAACTAAGATTTTCATTTCTATAGTAGATCCATGTTTGTAGGCCTTCCTTAAAAGAATCACTACAATAGTAAATTGAAAGGCAAAAAGCTTTCTCAGGTAATGGAATGTGTTTGATGGCACTTGAGGTTGTATAAGGCTAAAGCTAAGACATATGAAATGTAGGATGAACAAGAAAACTAGAGCGTAAGTCTAAGGTATATGCAACAGATCCAACCTTATGAATTATTTTGTAAGGTCTATAGAACTTTGCAGCAAATTTATGATACTTTTTGTGTTTAGCAATACTCTATTGATAAGGCTGTGGCAAATTTATGATACTTAGAACCGTAAGGTTTGAATGATGTCTTCCTTATCCTTTAGTATAGAACCAACATCAAGGTTGTCAAAATCACCTAGAACAGAGCAAATGTAGATTGGTGGAGGATACTCATACATTACTTCGAACAGAGTCATCTCCAAGGAGTTGTGATAATAAGTATTATACCACCATTTTGCTAAAGATAAGAAATAAGCCCATCATTTAGGTTAATCTCCAACCATACAATAAAGATAAGTCTCTAAGTAGTGATTGACCACTTTAGTTTGCCTATCTGCTTGTGGGTGATAGGTAATAGAGGCTTTAAGTTCAATGCCCTACAATTTGAAAAATTCTTTCCAAAAGGAACTGAGAAAAATAGTATCACGATCACTAATGATAAAAGTAAGGTACCTAAGGAGTTTATAGAGATGATCAAGATAGTGTTGAGCCATTGTAGTTGCTGTGAAAGGATTTGTTAACTCAATAAAATGAGAGTACTTACTAAAGTGATTGATAACAACCGTAATTGTGTTCTCACCTTAAGATTTAGGCAACCCCTCAATGAAATCAATGCGAATGTCCTTCTACACACCATCTGATACTAGAAAGGTTAAAGCAACCCTAGATTAGTCATGTTCTCATATGTAAAACGCTACTAAATAGCACATTCACAAACAAGTTAACGAATATCCCCCTCTAAATCCTTCTAATAAAATATTCCAATTGCATGTTTATAAGTCCCTATCGCTCCTAAATGTCCTCAAACAACACTATCATGATAAAGATGCAAAATTTGACACTTGAGGGTTTTATTATCACCAACAACAAGCTTCCCTTTTCTTCTTAGGTTCCCATAGTCAAGGTGAAATGCACTAGCAAGTTCCCTTTAGAAAGTCGATTCATAATAGCTACTAGATAAGGATCAACCTTCTAGTAAAGTTGTATAGCTATCATTAAATCTTCAAAAAGGGAGAGAGTAACCAATTGGTTAAGTTCAACATTCTCACATCGAGATAAATTGTCTACTATAAAATTAACACTACCTTGCTTGTATTGAATCTCAAAATCTAATCTCATCAATTTTCTAAGCCATTTATATTGATAGTGATTATTCATGCATTGTTCCAATAAATACTTTAAACTATAATGATTAGTTTGTACTATAAAATGCCGTCCACATAAGTAATGTTTCCACTTTTTTACTGCTATGATAAGAGCTAATAGTTCTTTCTCATATATAGATAGAAATTGCTACTTGGAGGACAAGGACTTACTCAAATAGGTTGCTGGATGGTGATCTTGAAGTAAAACAACACATACAACTTTACTACTAGTGTCGGTTTCCACAACAATGGGTCGGGTATAATTAGGCAAGCTTAATACAGGTACATAAGTAAGTGCTGTTTTCAATATCTCAAATGCATCTTGTACACTTGAATTCTAGTGAAATTGATCTTTTTTTTTAAGCAAATCTATTAAGGGCTTATTAATTTCTCCATACCCTTTAATAAACCAATGGTAATATGTATCTAACCCTAGGCATCCCCTCAACTACTTCACTGTTTTAGGCATTGGCTATGACACCATGGCTTCACTTTTCTTAGGGTCTATAGATATATCCTCCTTAGAAATAATGTGCCCTAGGTACTCCATGTAGGAACTCCCAAATACAATTTTCCTCCTCTTCAAATAAAGCTTCTGCTACTACAAAATAATAAAAACCTATCGCAAATGACAAGCATGAGTCTCTAAATCCTTACTATATATGAGGATATCATCGAAAAAGACCAAAACAAATTTCCTTAAATGTTGTCAAAAAATGTCACTCATCAAACTTTGAGAAGTAATAGGAGCATTAGTTAGCCCAAAAGGTATAACTAAATACTCATAGTATCCATCGTAGGTTTTAAATGCCATCTTATACACATCAGTTGTATGCATCTAGATTTGATTATAACCAGAGTGTAAGTCAAGCTAACTAAATACACTAAAACCTTGTAATTCATCCAAAAGGTCTTCAATAATGGGAATTAGAAAACCGATCTTCGATTGTTCCCTATAATCCACATTCATTCATTAAGAGTTGTCTTTCTTCTAAATGAACACCACCAAGGAAGCAAGTGGGCTTCTACTTATCCAAACCATGCCTTATCTCAATAGCTCTTTAATTGTATCTTTAAGGACTGATTTCTATCGTGCCGAGTATCGATAGGATCACAAATTGAGTGGTTTAGCCCCAAGTTCTAGCATAATCCGATGGCCATGTGACCTCTTGGGTGGCATACCCTTAAGCTCCTCAAATATCTCATGAAACTCATCAAGCAAGTCTAATAAATCCAAATGTAAAGTTGATTGCTTTTCCCTTTCTTTATCTAACCTCAATTCTACACTATTGTGTTATATTCACATGCTGCAAAATCTTCTAGTTGTTTATCATCAACACTTGACAACTCTAGTCTATTTTGTCCTTATAACACACAAAACTATCCATCCTTAAAAAAAAGACATGGTTAAAGTCTGAAAATTCCAACTAACGGTACCCAAACTTGCAAACCATGGTAGGATGAAGATCAAATCATCGCTTTTCAACAAAAGTACATGGATAGTAGCTTCATATTCCTTACCTTGCATCACCCATCTAAATTTCCGTATAAAATGTGTGCTCAATAACTGAGTACCATCCTCAATGGTAACCTTTAATGGCTTAGTAGCTTACACTTCACAATGCAACCCTTTCACTAATTTATCGTTGATAAAATTTAAAGAGCTTCCTATATCCACTAGGACCCCAATCCTTCTCCTCTTAAAGAGCCCTACCAAGCGCATATGAGAAACAGTTGAATCATTGCTTTCCCTATTAAGGGAGCATAAAGCTAAGTGCTCTAATTCCTACTCAGGAGAAACATCTTCCTCACATTCTATCATTTCCCCATCTTCACCTTCAAATGGAACAAGAACTATTATGTTTAATTTTTTCTACTTACAAAGATGACTAAGTGAGTATGGTTCATCACACGAAAAATAGATATGTTTGCTTCTTTTCTCATCTAGTTCAACTGGTGTTGGTCATCTAAAGGGTTTATTTGGTGGATTACCTTGCGGGTTTGGTTTCCTAATGGAGGAATTTGGTTGTGCATGTTGTGAGCCTTATAATTTCATATAGTTATTCGAACGAGTAATTTAAGACATTATTGAAACTAACCCAAATGATCTAAAAATTTACGAGTAGATTTGAATCATTAGTTGAAGATACATCGTGGACTTGGATTTCAAAAATATAATAAAATAATATTAATATAGCTAAATAGTGTAATTAACTGGTATTTATTATTTATTGTAAACATGTCAAATAAGGTCTGTTAATTCGTAAACTTTTAGAGATAAATTATACATGTAATAAAAATATTTCATCATATAAAATAATATATAGAATATGTGTATATACCTTGCATTAGTTATTATGTGTAATTATATACTCATAATTATCTAAAATATCCGATTTAATATAAACTAAGCTAAAATAAGCTATAAAAAAATATAAGAAGTTAATTAAAAAATCAAAAGGTAGCTAGACTATGATTAGAATGGCATATGGAGTGAGTGGCTAAGTGTGAGAGCATCAGAAACCAAATTATACAAAGAAATATAGGATATAAGCTTGGTATCGAGAGGAGAGAGAGAAGAAAAATTTCAAATCAACTCCAAAACTTCAAAAAAAAAATTTTAGGAAGCTCTCAATCATAATCTTACACACAAATAGAAGTTGGGGAAAATAAGTTGGAGATTAAAAGATACAAGAAGAAATTTAGAAAAAAATATACAAAAATTAAGTACAATCTAAGCTTAATAGAGTACTGCAATTAGGAAATGTTAGGGACAAGCGGCCACCACCAAACAATGATCGACCTATCGTCTAAGCCAAACAACAAGGTGGCAACCACTACTAATGGTTAGAGCTCCATTTTTTAGTGAGGTCTCAATTAATCCGATTTTATATCATTTTGTAAAAATATAAAAACTATCTAAAAAATGATGAAAAAAATTATACCTACATATTTCTATATGTAAAATCTAGGAAAAATATCGTTTTATAAAAATTTAATAGCTATAATATACGTGCTTAAAAAATCAACAAAACTGAATAATTTTTAATATTGAAATAAATAGGTCTAACAACGTAGTTTCGCCTTCAAAATTTTTCTATAAACTACCCTATATTAATATTGAATTACCATGAAGAGATTTCTTGTAAATGTATTTTGTAAATTTTTATTTGATTTTTGAGCCCTAAACTATGTTTAAAATATAGATTTTAATGGAAAATAACCTATCTTTCTTATAGACCTCACTTGGATTTTGAGTTTTAGTGATTAGTAGAGTAATGATTGTATACTAAAGCTATCACAGTACAGTTTGCAAATAGGAGTTGTGAACTTCAGGAGTATGTGATTTACATGGTTGAGTTTTACAATACGTACTTTTATAAATGGGTGTCGTTATGGGGGATAAATGAAGCTCTAGTGAAATAGTAGGGTGTTTTGGTGTTGAATATATTGTTTATATGTTTTTTATAATTAGTTTTAGGAACGGAATGTACAAATCTAATGGTTATGAAAAGTCTTAATATGGTCAAATGATAACTTATAAGGTTATTAAGTGAAAATTCTATTAGGACCCAACTCAAAAGCTAGGTCAAAGGGAGTTCCTATGAGGAAATTATAATGAGGAAAACTCAGAAGCAGAGTCAGAGGGTGAACTCTTAAGGAATTTGAAGTTGACTTAGCTTAGAGGATAACTCAGAGTATATTCTACCAAAATATCTAAAAGTTGAATAAACTATACGGTTGGTTCAAAAGATGCTTTAGAGAGTATTTAAAGTGAAAACATATGAGTGTGAAAACATATGAGTGTGAACACTTAGAAGTTGTTTCAAAAGGTAATTCGTGGGAAATCTTGAGTACTTATCAAACTTAGAAGATGATTTAAAGGATAATCCTATTAAAACTTTAACCCTAATATGACTTAAGGGATAACTCAGAAGCTTTTAGTTTAAGAACTTTAGGGATGACTTAACTCAAAACTTAGCTTAGAAGATTTTTATTGAAAATCTTAAGGATTTACCAACCTTAGAGATTGACGCAGAGGCTATATTTGTGATAAACTTAAATGCTTAAATGGTGCAAAGGATATCACAAAAGCTTCTCTAGTAGATAATTCAAGGACATCTTAACTCAAGCGATAGCCTAAAAGGTAACATAAACTTATAGCACCATTCAAAGCTTCCAATACTGAAGGTATAGGCTAATAAACCAATGACTAATCAACCTAATTTTATTATAGATGAATAAATTAGCAATATTTAATAATTAATATGCAAAATAAAGTACTACATCGAGATGAATATCTAAGGATTACCCATAAAGACAAGTGAACAACTAAGTTAGCAAGCAACTGAGTTCTAAGTAAGTGGGATCGGTGTTTCATCGTACTTTGAATTATTATTTAAGAATACTTAGAGAACTTAGTATATGTCTTGTTTATGGCTACAAGTTAGTTGTCTATGCATGTGCAACGTGTGTGCTTGAATATAGTTATGCTATTTTGAGTGTTAGACTTATGTATCATTTGTTTCATGATATCACTTACTTTGGACTATTTGAAATTGCTTGATCACCACAAAAGCAATCTAACATAAACTCAGGTTAACTACTAACTAGACTTGCATCACAACCTACTAGGAGAAATGACTAGGATTCTCGAGCCAAACACAGACCTTTCAATAAGTATAGTAAAAATGATCATTTCCCTACCCTTAATCGAACAAATTGATAGGAGAAGAGGTCGTAGTAAAGTTGGAGACTGCAATTTGAATTGAAGTCTCGAGCAGAGTGTATTTCTCCATTGTACAGGCCCCATTTTGGCTTTGTTTCATGAAATGCACAGTATTAAACTTCTCAAAACTTCGATTAAAGCGAGCACAAATTTTTGTGATCTCACCATAACCGATCAACATCATGCAATAACATTTGCTTAAACATACATTGTATCTAATTAACCTTGGTTACTTGATGTTAAATATGTACTATTATCTCTATTTCATTTACTGAGCAAGTTGTGGCTCATTCCTCTATAGCTATTTTATAGGTTTCTAGTAGACTCACCAGTATGACACCAAGTTTCAAAAGATTAGAGAACAAAGCCAAGGAGTGAGATTCAAGACTAATGGGCTAAATTCTTTTTTTTTTTATTAGTTGCACTAACTTGTAGAGAAACTAATAAGGTCTCTACTAATAACCCTCTAGTTTCAATTGTTGATATTACTACTATGCTCTAAAACCTGTGAACTTTTATAAAACCTTTACTAAACGCTTTATTTTCTCATACCAATTTACTTTTTAGAACTTTTTATTGAAATTGAGATTTTATACTCCAAATAATTTGTAAAGCTTGATTCCCTCAATCATTTGAGCCACCAGATTATTTTTCAAAGTGTTGTTAGTGAATTTTGGGATGAGGGAAAATCCTGCAAAAGAAAATGAAATGCTTGGTATTGGGAACAATCCGGTGCGACCACTTCAATGCTTAAGTTAATAAGGTAACTTTATATGGAAAGTTTGTGAGTAAAAAGTGTTAGAGAGCCCTTATAAAGTTTCTTTTCAATATTTTTAGATGGTTATAGTGTCTAAGGCAGTTGTTGGAATAACTATTGAGATACGTGGAAACTTCTTAATTTAACATCTCCCTTGATATGTAGGGAGAGTAGGTGGTTGTATAATATAACCATACTTATGATAACTGTTCATACCATGGACTTAAATTCAAACTAGGAATGGATTTATTCTACTAGGAAAAAATGCCGTGTATCATCTATCTAGTAGTATGTCGAGAGATTCGACTACCTGATATATCAACGGCAAATGAACGAATATGTCAGATGAACAAAAACTGCTATCAACACAAATCTATTTTAAAAAGTTACATCACAACTGATATTTAGTAGACTTAGAATTGGATGGCTTAAAGGGGTGAAGTGGTAAATACCTTGTATAAGCTATACCTACGTTATTAGCTAACTAAAGTAGTTAGCTTCTAGTTTAGGTTGATTTACATAACAAAGCTATTACGACTCTATAGTTTGGAGCATGACACATGTCAAGTTGGAAGAGATAATAAGTTGCTGCTAAGTACTGTGTTAGTATTGGAAGGGGTTACTAATGGATTATTGCAGTAAGAAGATGAGTTCATGTATGGAATGTTAGTGTTTAAGTATGTGTAAGGACTTAGTTGGCTATTAAAGGGGCAAGAAGTATTGTGTTTAAGTTTAGTGAAGGTTGAATACAAAGCAGAACTGGTAGCATCTTGTAGGCGAGTTAGGGTGTAAACTTGTAGTTAAGTTGGAACATATGGATTGGATATTGGATTTTAAGGTTTAGGCCACAAAGGAAGAAACTAATTTGATAGGTTTTAGGTAACTAAACTTGAGTAATAGCTTGCTCAAATGCTTCCATGTATTATTGTAATGTTCCTTTTTGTTTTAACTCAATTAACTCAACTAATGGATCAAAAAACCCTTCATTTCTAAGAAATGGGAGCAACAAAATTTTATGCATAAATATAAGATTGGTACCACTATAAAGCTTCATCTACAAAATGTAGAGATGCAAGTTGAACCTTAAGATGTGATGAAGTATCATCCATGTGAAAATACAAAGCCGCCATATATATCCATGTTTGTAAATCATCACTAGCAAATACAAGAAATTCTAACTTAGTTGTTCTTACAAGTGCCTGACACTCTTATGTAATGTTCCCTATTGTGATAGAATTATTCTCAACATGGGTCTCCTTAGTGTAGGTCAATGCTTTAGCAACCTTATCAGTATGCACAAAAGGTAGCATAGATGAAGATGTTAAAAGTAGAGCAACCAACAAAGAACTTAGCTGCTGTTATCTCTTTAAGAGTTGTAGTATGTTTATCAATTATTTCTTATTATTTTTGTAAAGTTTCTTTGAAGGTCTTCACATAACCGTCGATTTGTTCCACCATTACATTTCTTAAGACATCCTCCATTCTTTTGAATTTTCTTATTCTATCTTTCATTGTATCTCCTTGATTAGGAGCTCTAATACCAGTTGATGTAAGGCAAACTCACAACACACAATTACATAGATTCACATACAAAAGGAAGCATATACACGGCCCATATGGGGGCAATGTTTTTATGTATTTTTCATTGATTGATTTTTATACATAGTAAAGTATGTATATATAACTCTAGTGCCTCCCCCAAGGCTATAACTAACTGTGGAATATTCTAGCATATGGTATGTACCACCTCAACTATTGTTTAATATTTTTTATATTTTGAATTTCTTACTTTTTCAAGCCTAAATATGTGATAAAGTGTCTAACTAAGCTACTAAACTAAGATTGCTTATAGACTATTACAAACAGCCCAAGTCACACTCGACTCGCATAGGCCCTATATAATTATCAATCCAATTCAGTTGTACCATATCTCTCCTTTGAATTGCCAATCGTATCTTACATGTCTTCTTTTGATTAAAAAAATTTATGTCCTCCTCATACAAAACCCTAAATGCATTTGTACAAATGGATGGATTTCTTCTTCTTCATGTGTAACAAAGTACCTAAAACCTTTACCTTTATACTTTGGGTATAGGTTTCGAGGTATGTATAGGGTATAAAAACCTTGGACATGTACCCTACTCTACAAGAATAGGTTCTAGGAGAATGCTACCCGAGACCTTTCTTATGACTCTTAATATCCACTTGAAACTACTCAGTTCAATAGGATATGGGTGGATTTCCTTTATAATAATGTTACCTACTTACCCATATAAATAAATGTAATATGTATAAAATGAATAGATTATACAATTGTTGTATATGTTACACATATATAATATATATAGATAATACATGCAACTTATGATTATAGAAAATTTATGTGTTCTACATAAATATTTATATTTGTGCATATCAAATGTTTTATATACATACGATTATCATATATGTTATCTAATTATGAAATAACATATACATGATGTTATACATATGTTTTATGTATGTATATGTTTCTTGTGTGTATTTATCATATGTTGATTAATCAAATATGTAGTGCAAAATATATTATTTATATTTTATAAATTATATAGATTATACAATTAATATATATGTTACATATAAATTATATATAGATAATACTTGTAAGTTATGAGCATAGAAAATTTATATGTGTTACATATATTCTTACATTTGTACATATCTAATGTTTTGCATATGCACATATATATAACTTATGTACATAGAATACATATTATATAAAATATTTATATCTATATATACAACTAGTTTGTTGTATAAAAATATGTATTACGCATAAATATATAAATGTTATTCATATATTTGTAATAGGAATATAGATTATATATACATGTTATACATGTATATATAGAATGTCTATATATGTATCAAAATAGTATATATAAAAGATACAAATTATATAATTATTATCTATGTTTTCTACATACATAATGATGTATGTGTGGTTATATATATATATAGACACACATGTACACGTGTGAGCAACAAAATTTAGATACACAAGTGCACATATCTACAAATTAGGGGCATTCTTATCAAATGCTGCTATATGCTCATTTCATACCATTTCAACTGTGATACAAGTAAATATAATGATGGAATGGAATTAATGATTTTGATGATGTTTCCAAATATAAGAGTGGTTTAGTCATTCCATTCCAAGTCATTTCTATATACTAAATATAATATATATGCACTTATTTGTACTATCTTTCATCGGAGTTTCCAAAATACAAACTTAAGTAAAACAACTTGTTCTCTTACTTTATTTTGAACATAGGTAACCCTTTTATCTCTTTATTTCATTATAGTTTGTAATATAACAAGGGTTTGGTAAATTTATTGTATTTTGAATATGTTTATTGTGATTCATTCTTTTATACTATTGACTCTAAGTGTCACTCAAGTAAAAATTACTTCAAATTCGACTAGTTAATGAGTAGGTTTGGGTCATTTATATTAGAATATTTTAGAATCTATAAATATCTATCAATTATGTAAAGAGTATATTTAGGATATTTTTTTTTTCTATATTTAGAAGGTATTAGAATATTTTAGGATCTGTAAATATCTGTTAATTGTGTAAAAAGTATATTTAGGATATTTGTTTTCTATGTTTAGAAGCTTGGTTAGTGCATCTATGTTGTATATATATTGGCCCTTTTTGGCCTGTGAGATGAACAAAATCACATAGAAATTTTCTTCTCAAAATTTATATGGTATTAGAGCTTGGTTAAAAAAAAAAAAAACGTTATGACTAGCGAAGGAAAGAAACCAACCTCCCCTTACCTGTTGACTTCGAGTGATAATCCTGGTAATATAATTACTCAGGTACAATTAAAAGGAGATAATTATGATCAATGGGCTCGAGCGATGCGAACGTCGTTGAGGGCCAAGAAGAAATTCAAATTTATTGATGGAACGATTAATCAACCTGCTGATGATTCCATTGAATTAGAGGATTGGTAGACTATGAATTCAATGTTGGTTTCATGGATGCTCAACACAATCGAGCCAACACTGTGATCTACCATAACATATATGGAGATTGCAAAGGATTTATAGGAAGATATCAAAAAGCGATTCTCTATCACTAACGGACCTCATGTTCAACAGATCAAGGCGGAACTTGCCAACTGCAAACAGAGAGGTTTGTCGATTGTGACTTATTATGGGAAATTGAAACAACTCTGGGAAGAGCTTGCGAATTATGAGCAAATTCTCATCTGTCATTGTGGAAGATGTAATTGTAATATTACAGCTGAACTTGACAAGAAACGAGAAGAAGAGAGGCTTTATCAGTTTTTGTTGGGGTTGGAAGATGCATTATATGGAGCAGTTCGTTCCAATATTTTGAGCACAGAACCATTGCTAAACTTGAATAAGGCATACTCGTTGGTGTGCCAAGAAGAACGTATTAGAAACATCTCACGAGGAAAGGAGGAACATGGAGAAGTTGTGAGTTTTGCAGTGCAGACCAATAGAGGAGGGCGAAAGTATAAAACAGAAGTGAAAGAAAAATCTTCCATTTGCTTACACTACAAATGAGAGGGACATGATTCTAAAACTTGTTTTCAGCTCATTGGATATCCAAAATGGTGGGGTGACCGACCCAAAGGGGCTGGACATGGACGAGGGGGACAGAGTGCAGGGCATGGACAAAGTAATACACCAAAGGTGAATACAGCCCATGTAATTGGGCAGCCATCATCATCAATGGCAGCAACGAAAGAAAATACAGCTTCTAGGACCTTGACAGCAGAACAATGGTCATTCTTTCTCAATTTGTTGAACACATGCAAACTGGGTACTAGTGAGAAGATGAATGGTAAGGATAATCTGAATTGGATTATTGATTTCGGTGCTTCACAACATATGATAAGTACTTTAGAATGTTTAACAAATTTGAAAGAAATTGTGGCATATTCAATTGGATTACCTAATGGAGAGTAGGTGATGGCATTGAAGGAGGGATCAGTTTGCTTGGGAAAACATATCAAACTAGACAATGTTCTCTATATTCTAAATTTGAATTATAATTTGATGTCTGTATCGCAATTGCTTGATGGCTCTAATTGTAATGTCCAATTTATTGATAAAATTTGTGTTATACAGGACCGCACCTCGAAGATGGTGACTGGAGCAGGTGAACAGTGCAAGGGACTTTATTATTTGAAGTCAATAGCATCAGTCCAAGCATACATGACAAGCCATGTAGATTCTTTTGAATTATGGCATAAGAGGATAGGGCATCCGTCTGTTAAAATTGTGGAATCTCTTCCTCAAGTTAAATTTAGTAATAGTTCAGTAAAGAATAAACCATGTGACATTTGTTTGAGAGCTAAACAAATAAGAGAAGTTTTTGTTTCTAGTGACACTAAAGCAAATGAAATTTTTGAATTAATGCATTGTGATTTGTAGGAACCTTATCGTGTTAATGCTTCTTGTGGGGCCTCGTATTTCTTTACCATTGTTAATGATTTTTCTAGGGGTGTATGGATATATTTGTTAACTGAAAAAACAGAAGTGGAACTTGTCATGCGTAATTTATTTACCATGACTAAAAGACAATTTCAAAAAGATGTGAAGATAGTTAGAAGTGATAATAGGACTGAATTTGCTTGCTTACATAACTATTTTTCTGAAAATGGAATTTTACATCAGACCTCATGTGTAGAAACACCTCAACAGAATGGACGTGTTGAGAGGAAATATCGTCATATTTTAAATGTGACTAGAGCTTTAAGATTTCAAGCCAATCTTCCCATCAAATTTTGGGGAGAATGTGTTCTGACGGCTGTATATTTGATCAATCGGACTCCTTCTAAGTTATTAGGAGGAAAGACTCCTTATGAGATATTATTTGTTAAACCTTCTAGTTATAATCACATTCGAACTTTTGGGTGCCTGTGTTATGCTTAGAACTTAAATAAGGAAAAATATAAGTTTGCTAGTAGGAGTCAACGTTGTTTATTTATAGGATATCCTTTCGGAAAAAAAGGGTGAAAAGTTTATGACCTTGATACAGGAAAATATTTTGTATCTAGAGATGTTGTGTTCTCTGAATCTGAATTTCCATATGCTGATAAGGAAAGTGTGCAACCATATCTTGTACAAAGTGCTTCTTTCGATATCACCAATCACTTTAATGGTGAATTGAATGAGGAAGACGAAAGTGAGGTACCTGAGAATTCGACTGTGACTCAAAGTGATAATAACGATAGGGGAGGGTGTCATTGAAATCTTGGGTGAATCTGTTCCAGAACAACTTGGACGGGGTCATAGAACAAAAGAAGCTTCTACTCAACTGCGAGATTTTGTGACATATACTGTACAACAAATAAGTCCCTTTGCATGTTCCTCCAATCTAATTCCGTCCACAGGTACCTCCTGTCCTATAGCACATTATGTAAATTGTGACAAATTTTCTCTACAACATCGTTCTTTCTTAGCAACTATGACAGCCGGAAAGGAGCCTGTTTCTTATATTCAGGCCATCAAAGAAATTTAATGGAAAGAAGCCATAATGAAATAAATTGAGGCACTTGAGGCTAATAGGACATGGACTGTGGAAGATTTGCCACAGGAAAAACAAGCTATAGGCAGTAAATGGGTTTACAAGATCAAAAATAACTCAGATGGTTCGATTGAACATTATAAAGCTCGATTGGTGATTCTTGGAAATAATCAGATTGAAGGAATTGACTACAATGAGACCTTCGCTCCTGTTGCAAAAATGGTTACTGTACGTACTTTTCTTTCTGTGGCAACAACAAAGGGATGGGAACTCCATCAAATAGATGTTCATAATGCATTCTTGCATGGAGATTTAGAAGAAGAGGTGTACATGAAGATGCCACCTGGGTTCTCTACTCAACAGCCTGGCAAAGTTTGTCGATTACGTAAATCACTTTATGGGTTATGATAGGCCCCCCGATATTGGTTTTCCAAATTGACAATTGCATTAAAGCGGTATGGATTTCTTCAATCTCAATCTGATTATTCATTGTTTACTTTAAATCGAGACAAGACACATTTGAGTATACTGGTGTATGTCAATGATCTTGTTATTGCGAGGAATAATGGAGTTACCATTCAGAAGTTTAAAGATTATTTATGCCACTACTTCTACATGAAAGATTTGGGAACATTAAAGTATTTTTTAGGCGTAGAGGTGGCTCGGAATCAAGAAGGAATTTTTCTTTGCCAACGCAAATATGCTTTGGATATTATCGGTAAAGCTGGATTATTGGGTGCTAAACCATCTGGTTTTCCCATTGAACAAAATCATCATTTAGCCTTAGCAGAAAATGCATTGTTGGCAGATTCAGAGAAGTATCGGGGATTAGTAGGAAGACTGATTTATTTGACTCTTACTCGACCTGAGTTGTCCTACAGTGTTCATATTTTGGCACAATTTATGCATCAACCAAGGAAAGCTCATTGGGAAGCAGCTTTACACGTGGTTCGTTATTTGAAGGGTAGTCCTGGACAAGGAATACTTTTACGAGCTGATAGTGATCTT
This sequence comes from Lumnitzera littorea, assembly GCA_024138015.1. NCBI lineage: Eukaryota > Viridiplantae > Streptophyta > Magnoliopsida > Myrtales > Combretaceae > Lumnitzera > Lumnitzera littorea. The sequence continues at coordinate 86,441,269 of JAMXBB010000006.1, read as the reverse complement.
CGGTTGTATGCTTATTGTGATTCTGATTGGGGGAGTTGTCCTTTAACTCGACGATCTCTTATTGGATATTTTGTTATGTTAGGGACTTCTCCCATTTCTTAGAAGACTAAAAAGCAACATACAGTGTCGAGATCCTCTGCTGAAGCAAAATATCGTTCCATGGCTACCACTATGTGTGAACTGAAATGGTTAAAGGGTCTCTTGCTGTCTCTCGGTGTTGTACACTCTCATCCTATGCTGTTATATTGTGATAGTCAAGTAGCTTTACACATTAGTGCAAATCTTGTGTTTCATGAGTGAACAAAGTACATTGAAATTGATTGTCATTTTATTTGTGATGAGATTCAACATGGACATATTCAGACTGCTTATGTACGTAGCTCTGAGCAACTCGCTGATATTTTTACTAAGGCATTGGGGACACGGCAGTTTGGGTATCTTCTACGCAAGTTGGGGGTTTGCAATCTTCATGCACCAACTTAAGGGGGGGTATTAGAATATTTTAGGATCTGTAAATATCTGTCAATTATATAAAAAGTATATTTAGGATATTTGTTTTCTATGTTTAGAAGATATTAGAATATTTTAGGATTTGTAAATATCTGTCAATTGTATAAATAGTATATTTAAGATATTTGTTTTCTATGTTTAGAAGCTTGGTTTGTGCGTCTATGTTATATATATATTGGCTCTCTTTGGCCTGTGAGATGAACAAAATTATACAGAAATTTTCTTCTCAAAATTTATAATTTGTAGACCTATTTATACATAAGATTTCAATTTGGGTGATGTTAATAATCCAAACTGAAAATGGTGAGCAAAACTAAAATAGAGGATGAGGATAGGTTTGAATGTGGATGGAAGGTGTACTTTGGTGTCAATATAAATATGGATTAGTTAATAGTTACTCTTAATACTGGTTAATAAGTCTGAAAAAAAAAAAAGAAAGAAAGAAAGAAAGAAAGGAAGGAAGAAAGAAAGAAACTGTTCCATGTTTTTAAAACTGATTGTATACGTTATTAGAAAATAAATATACTATAATATTTAGAAACTTTCGCTATTAACATACTTAACAAGTATTTCAGAATATACATTCAAATTTTTTTATAAAATATTAAAGCTGAATAGGACTAGGTATTCTGGAATGACGTAGCTAGGGAGCCGAGGAACAAGTGGGGAGGAATTGGAGAAAAAGCAAGATCGGTGGGTCGGTGGAGAGTGGGACCTTCAAGAGGATGTTTTAGATGTCTGACCAATGAACGTGGCATCAAGAATGCGGCTTCGACAAGAATCTCGTGGTTCTCGAGGTGCATAAGATATGAAAAAACACACCACTGGTCAGGCGAGGCACGCTATGCTACTAGTATTAGATAGAATAGGATAGGATGAAAACTATACATCATATCATTTCTCTTGGCCAAGGTGAAGGAACTTCCCCATTCAAAATAAAAACTCACATTTTCCATCCTATTTAATGATAAAAAGGTAACTGCATCTTGATTGCGTTTTTTAAATGGCGCTTTTTTCGTCTGCTGCCTTTCCTAAATAATCTTTATTTAAAATCTCCCCTCTATATTTTGACTTATTTATAGCAAGATCTGATTATATGCATGATAAAGACATGTTTATAGTAAAAAAAATAGAACACGAAATGAACTTGTCCGCTAAAAAATGTATATTTTCCATCCTGTTGTGTAATTTGAATATCCTTTGTTGTAATCTAGTCTTTTATAATATAAATTTAAACTAGAATTTACTAGTCATCAGATCGTGCTCCAATGCTTTCTACTTAATCATATATTTTAACTTTTATATGTTAATTTTTCGCCTTTCTCCGTGTATATATAGGGACATGGTGATTTAATAGACGCAGAAGATACTACCATTTGTTTTGTGAACAAGCAGATTTGATCTCATAAATCTGTAGATACGAGGGCTTATCGAGTGAATTTTGCATGTTCATAGCATAAGTCATGCACTTCAGGTTATATGAATGGTGTGACTTTGGATGATGCTTCAACTGAGATGAGATAAAGGTGGAATAGAGAAGAAAAAGTGGCAATTTCAGCAAACCTACGTACCAGTGACACAACTGAAATAGCTTGAATTCTTCGACATCGTAGTTCTTTGATCCTTACCGTAAGAGTAACTTTAATACATGAAGTTTCTATCTTTTGATCTCTAAGACTCTGAAATTTGACGGTTAATTTTCGCTCTTCAAAAGTGAGAGATAACCATGGTGTTTGACCATCAATAACCACCATGAAATCATCTCTATGACTGATGGACGAGATCATTAGTATTTTCTAGAGTCACTCATGGGCTCCTCGAGCATATATGTCCAAATCCAATAACTTATGAATGATCTAATAGCTTGTGGATAGTCCTGGCATATTAAGAAAGCTTAAAAATAATCCATCCAGATTTGACGAATATTGCTCAAAACAATATGTAAATCATCGTAGAATATAGGCCTAATTACTGGGATGTTGTTATCAATCCAAATAATTAGTCAACATTGCTTTTGGACTTACCCCTAACTATATTTTAGCTCTTTAACAAATAAATGTTATCTTTTAATAGGTTACAATAATATGAGTTAAAATCTTCATTCTTTCTAGTGCTAAATTGCAAACACACCATCTTGTAAATCTATACGTGCAATTATTTCCTTTATCCAATCTTTCAAAAATGTACTTTTAAACCCTATTTTACTATTTTGCCCATAGAAAAAAATGTAAAGTATTCTGTTTATTATTTTTTAAAAAAAATAAGAACATAAAATTAAGAGCAAAAAAAAAAAAAAAGAAAAGAAAAATCAAGTAGAAGTTTAAAGGCACTTTTTTTTTTAAAGATAGGAGATCTAAATTCTCATTTTAAAGATGGGGGATTAAATGCATATAAAGTAAATATAAGGAGGTATATTTACATTTTTCCTTTTCTTTTTGTTTCCAAAGCAAAATAATGAAAGAGACCTTAAGTCTGCATGGATCCCATCAAAAAGGTAAATTAATCATGATTATCTAATAGCTTAGAAAGTAGAGGATAGTTATTTATGATACTGACAAGATAACATGAATACAATCAAAATACATTTAAGAACAAGACCGAAGTGACAAAACACCAAATCTATATAATACAAAATACAAAAGATATGACTATGATATGGATAAACAGGGTTATAATATAAATTAATCATTTGTGAAATCTCTTCAATATTATGTAGCCTTAGCATTGTTGTGTACTTATGACAAAATAAAATACGAACCCGCTCCACTAATATGAATTGACACCACTATTGGAAACCAAAATACATTAAGATGATGCGATACCGTTTCCTCAGGTTCATGGAAAAAGAATTTCTCTTGTATCCTGTGTGGATTAAACCTGGTTTGTTGAAGCAGTTAAAGGTCAGTACCCAACCGCTCTCCTGATATATTCGCGTACGCAACATCAAATGACAATGGAAATGGACATAGAAATGGATTATCGCCCTAGTGACTGCCGGCTGTGACTTGAGCTGTCATAGGGTGGACGTGAGGGACCTACAACTTCTCCTCCCAAGCGAAGGAAAGGATAATCCGAGTTGCACCTAGCAACTGTAAACTTAAAATACATAACTGTACTTTGTTTCACATTGAAACCATATCCTTGTTTCAACATTTGTCTTTGTCCCCATCTCAAAACTAGAATATTATAAGAAAACATAAAAAAATGGTCAGACAGTGGGCACTGGATGCTCACTGGATGCTCGTAACAGGGAATACAAATCGTCCGGCTTAAATAACGATTTCACACATAAGTCAAGCACACATGAATTATTTGTTGTACCAGTTGAAGAAAATTTAGGACATTTAGTATGAATGCTACAACTAATTTGCGCGCTTGTGAAGCCTTTGCCTTCTCTTCCTTTGTTTGTAATTTTTAATCTACACGGCTTTAGGGAAAAAAAAAAAAAAAAAAGCGTCGCTGTTTAATTTATTTTTTATTCTTTGAATTTTTATGCAATCGAACCAAAGTTGTAAGATTGAGTTTACAGCTTTAACTGAAATTAATACGCATAAGAAATCACACTTTATGCTTCAAAAAACTAATATGTTTCGTTAATGTAAAATTCAGTATAAATCTTGCAAAAGTATACTTAAGAAAAACAAAACACAACCATCAGTAAGGAATTGAGACAGCAGAATCATTGTAAGTTAGACAATCTCATTACGTGAGAGTGTACAAAAACATTGATAAAAAGTGAGGGAATTTCAAATATCATTGATGTTTACATGTGATTTATCGATTCACATGATGTATTAATATTATTTAATTTTTTTTTCCTAATGTTATTAGAAAATTAGTATGCTTCGATTTTGTGGTATTTCAACTTTTAGAGCAATCACTGTCTGATTGTAGGAAACTTTAATATTCTATCTTAAATTTGTTGAGAGAAGGATTAGGTGATATTTATAAAACTTGATCGACCATCATTATATCATTTAAATGATCAAGGGAGGGATTAACAAGTCTTTTTAAAGCCATTGATGGACTTGCATGGGAGATGTTTATAAGTTGAGCAGCCTTTCTAAGAACCTAGTGAATGTAAGAGCTACCATGAAAGGTTAATCTTAATGGATTTTATTCTGAGCTTATCTATTCAGAACTCCTTAAATCATCCCGAATGCCAAATCTATATAATTGACTCCATGACCAAAAATTCTTTAGATAGAGTTAAAAGGATTTTAGGCATCTATTAAGTGCCATAAGCACACAAATGCTAGTTAGGCTAACTGCTCTAAAGCTGCCGACTGATTCTTTTTTCACTTACATAATTTAAAACTCCACAAATCGTAAAATCATTATTAATTTAAGAAAAAACTATTTTTGTAGCCATCAATGTTTCACTGTTTTCCAGTTACAATTCTAAACTTTTATTTTATTTGCATTCAAATATTCTACGTTCGCAAATAATTGTAAATAGTCATTTTTCTAATACCGTTAAATTTTCTATTAGAGAAAGACATGTAGCTCAATAATTCCATAGGTGTATGTTCTTATATTAAATAAATAATAAAATAAAAATATTAAAAAATAAATAAAGCAATAAATATTAAAAATTAAAATAAAATGTACAATTAAAAAAAAATTTCAACCACTTAGTCAAAGTCAAATTGCATGACCATATTTCAACCCAATTGAGTTTTACGTAATTTTTTTTTAAATAAAAAAAAAAAGAAACATTACAACCACCTACATTAGCCATGGGTTGATTGACCCATTTTTTTGAGTAAGTCACAAACTTACTAGCCTTTGAGGCTATTTTAGCCACCTTAACAGCAAAGAGAGAGGCCAATGAGCATTTGTAAGGATTCTTTAGACACACCACCTATCACAACTCAAATAGTACCTATATCGTGGTAGATCATCGAACACCATATAAAGGTCTACAATTAATCCCCTTATCAATCATCACCTTTCCATACAATATATTAGGCTACTTCTACTTTAAGTTACCATCGGTTACATAAACAAATAGTATCGTAGCGAAATATCTATTCTTACTAAATAATTAAACAAGTTATCAAATTTAAAGTACGGAACATGATGTTCCCAAAATAATAGTAACAATAATAAGTAGTCCAAATAGCTACTAAAGGTCTAGCAATATAACTTAAAGGAATTTATTAATTCCTAGCCACTACTAAGCAATTTCCTTCTTCACTCTAAGTAACTCATAGTCCCATCCTAGCTCAAGATTAACCTCGAGCATCCTGCAATTCAGTTCAATGGATAAGTGGCCCTACAACAAAAGAAATCTAAAGGAGTGTAAGCTTTCTTTAGTGAGTTAATCCCTTCAACATGCCTTACAAGTAATATATTAACAAATCATATGAATACTTATAACAAGCAGTATGCCAAACAGTATATGTAGCAGCATAAGAACTGCATGCAACTTCATAGGAACTACATGTAGCTTAGAATTTCGCCCTTTGTAGTCAAGGGTGGAGATTATTGACTAATACAAACGACCAATCAGGTTCTAACACCTAAGTTTTTATCCAAAATTACACCTATATGCCCAATTCTACTTATATACATATACTTGTATATTTATAAATACACTTTACTTTAATAAAAACATGATCTTTTCAAAGATTCAAAAATTCCCAAGTTTAGTAGTGTGCTGCCCGTAGTCTACATCATATGCTTTAAGTGGAAGTCACAAGACACAACGCTTAGCCAAGTGGTTATGTACATAATAAGTAATATTACATAATATGCAAATATTAGAAATATAATAAATAGAAAATATTAGAATAAAAATTGATATTATACTAATAATAGGAATATATATAAAATCTGGTAAGAAACTTAAATTAGGGTAATTATATGAAAAATATAAGATTTTCTCACATCGAGAGTAAATTCGGTAGTTAAATCAGGATTAGGATGTACCATATAAACTAGAACATTAGTTAGAGAACAAAAACAATATTAAGGATACCCAAAAATAATATGATTAATTTCACATTATGCGTTGAAACAAGTTTCTAGGGTTCGTGTATGAAATTGTACTTAGAGACTAAACTAGAACCTAATTTAGAAATCAATGCAAAAACTAAACCCGAACCTAACCCAAACCTAGAATAATTGTAAAAGATTTGAGAACCTAGATAATTGAACATATTAAACCTTAAACCAAAGATAACAATAAGTGTTATAAGATAAAAACTAATCTATAATAGTTATATGAAAATTGAGACAACGTTAGTATTATAGGGATCATTGGTAATCACTTCAGCGAGTCGAACCTCAAGTGAGCAAGCAAGGAGTCCAAGTAAGCTGAGATTAATACATTGCTATATTTCGGAGGCTTAAAGTTGTACCTGATTGTGCTTGTTAGATAGTAGCTGCATGCATGTGCTTGTTTCTGAGTGTAATGCCATGATTCTGAATTATTGTTCTGACTTGTATTGTATAAACTAATTGATCACCCTAAACTGGACCTAATCAAATATATGAATTGTAATCATAAATCGAACTTGCATAGCAACCCATTAGGGGAACATTAAGATTCTCAGGCTAAATACCGATCCCTCCGAAAGGGATAGCATCGGATGCCATAATTGGTCCTTTCTTCATCCTTAATCGAACTAAGTGACAGGTGAGGAAGTCGCAGTAAGGGTGAAGTCAGTGGTTCGAAGGTAGTCGCAAAAGGAGCGGTGTCTCCATTGCACAAGCCTAGATTTGGTCATGAGCTGTTACATTAAAGACAACTCCTCAACCTTGATTAAAGCAGACACAATTTCTCTAATCTCATAACAAACCGGACAACATTATGCGATAGCATTTGCGTATTCATGCATTGCATCTAACTAAATCGGTTGATAACCTTGTTTGTATTGGTAGTATAGTTTCAAGTCCTCCGTCCCAACTTACTGAGCTATGGTTGCTCATATCCCCCAGCTAAGAAGCGGCTTACAACTACCCTAAAACTAACAACTGCTAAATCTTTGAGAGTAAAACTCTAAAAGATGTTTATTCTTCACTCCTTAAGCTAGCTAGAACCCTAAATAGATTAAGACTAGACAACGCTCTTTAAGCTAGCTAAAACCCTAAATAGATTAAGACTGGACAACGCTCTTTAAGCTAGCTAAAACTCTAAAGAGATTTAAATATGATAGCACTCCTTAAGCTGGCTTGAACCCTAAAGAGATTTAGATAAGATAATGTTCCTTAAGCTAACTAGAACTCAAAAGTGATTGTGACAAGACAACACTCTTTAAGCTAGCTTGAACCCTAAAGAGATTGAGGTAGGACATCGCTCCTTTAACTGGCTTGAACCCAAAAGAGATTGAGACAGGACAACATTCCTTAAGCTAGCTAGAACCTGAAAGAGATTGAGACGGGATAGAACTCCTTAAGCTGGCTTGAACCTTAAAGAGATTTAAACGGGATAGCGCTCCTTAAGCTGACTAGAACCCTAAAAAGAAATGAGGTAAGACAATACTTCTTAAGCTAGCTAGAACCCTAAAAAGATATGAGGTAAGACAATACTTCTTGAGCTAGCTAGAACCCTAAAAAGATATGAGGTGGTACAACGCTTCTTGAGCTAGCTATAACCCTAAAAATATTTATGATAGGACAGTACCCCTTGAGTTAGCTTGAACCCTAAAGAGATTGCGATGCATAAGGCTCCTTGAGTTAGCTTATAGAGATTGAGATAAGATAGTGCTCCTTAAACTAGTTTGAACCTTAAAGAGATTAAGACAAGATAGCACTCCCGGAGCTGGCTAAAACTCTAAAAAGATTGAGACAAGAAAGTACTCCTTGAGGTAGCTAGAACCCTAAAGAAAATTTTAAGACGAGATAATGCTCCTTAAGCTGACTAGAACCCTAAAAAGATTTGAGACATAATAGCACTCCTTGAATTAGCTAGAACCTTAAAAAGACTTGACATGGGACTGCACTCCTTGAGTTAGCTTAAACCTTAAAGAGAATGGAGGGGATAACGTTCCTTGAGCTAGTTAGAAGCCTAAAGAGATTGACGTAGGACAATGCTCCTTAAGCTGGCTTAAGCCATAAAGGGATTAAGACAAGATAGCGCTCCTTAAACTGGCTTAAACCTTAAAGAGATTAGATGAGATAGTGCTCCTTGAGCTAGTTAGAAACCTAAGGAGACTGAGATGGGACAATGCTACTTAAGCTGGCTTGAACCTTAAAGAGATTGAGACGGGACAACACTCCTTGAATTGGGTTAAACCCTAAAGAGATTGAGATGGGACAATACTCTTTGAGTTAAGTAAAACCCTAAAAAGATTTAGGATGGGATAGCATTCATTGAGCTGGCTAGAACTCTAAAAGGACTTAACACATGACAACGCTCCTTGAACTAGTTAAAACCTTAAAAAGATGTGGGATGGGACAACGTTCTTTAAGCTGACTAAAACCTTAAAAGAGAATGTGAGATGGGACAGTGTTCCTTGAGCTAACTAGAACCTAAAAATAGATGGACAAAGGGTAGATGGCCTACAGGCTGGCTAAAGACCCTAAGAAGCAAAATTGGGGGATATAACTTATTTGAAAAATCTCTTGACTTGAAAAATTTACAAAGAAGGAATTTAATAAACACCCTCTATAATGAAAAAGGTAATAGGGATAGAGTCCCTTGATTTGAAAAAGAGCTAATGAACATCAAAAACTACCTTAGGAAAAATGACTTAGACTAATATAGTCAACTTAAAAAAGGTGACCATATTAAAAAAGAAGTAGATGACATGAATTGAAAGCTTAGCCTCTCAAGCCAACATAAACTTGAAAATGGATAAAAAAAAAGCTTTTAACAAGCCTTTACTTTCTATTTTTTTTTTTCCTTCTTGTGTCTTTTTATCTCCCTTTTTTTTTAAAAAAAAAAGTTTTCTAATAGGTACAAGTTCTTATTAAAGAAGTAATGTTATAACCATCCCTTTCCTTAATAACAATGTAAGGCATCTCATATTCTTCTAAGTCCCTGATGTTGAGTTTCCTAGTGGAGCCTTATGGTTTTAAACATTTATTTCCTAAAGAAAAGATAATTCATGATTAGTCTAGTCAAAGAGGACTTCTTTGCATACTCTCGATCCAAATTGCACTCTTGACTGCTGTTCCAAAAATTATAGTCTAGTTTACAAGTGATACTCCTTGATTAATTTGTTAGGTCTTTTTCAGTTCTACATTATGAATTTAGGCTTTTGGTCAAATGGTTTCAAGAGAGATTAATGAGAGAGCTTATTTTGAAAGATTTACTTATTCAAGCAAAGTGTACAAGTCAAGAACCTTTAAGAAGAAACTCAAAGTGTACTTGTCTTAGTTCTAAAAAACAATTTTTATCTAGGATAAATTATTCCTTGTTATCAAAAGAACTTTTATTAATGTGGATGGTATTGAGGGTGGGAAGGCCTTATGTTTGTGACATGTAAGGGGGTTTTGTGTTTGTGATTTAGGATGGATATGTAATGTTTGTGTTTATAGGCTAGGCATGTGATTTAGGGTCTTGCATCTTCTAAGCCTTCTTTGGTTAGGGCTTTTCTCTTACATACAAGCCTAATTTTTAAGCCTTTCACTTTTTTCCTTTTTCTTTTCTTCTTCTTTTATCTCTTTTTTTTTTTTATTACTTTGCCCCCAATATTTCTTACTCTTCTTTCTTTTCTTTGGCCCTAAGAGCAATCACCTCCATCGCCAAGTTTTTATCTTTAAGAGATTTAAGGCCCTAGATCTATGGATTCTTAGTATATGGGCTTAGGCAAGGTATATGTAACCTCGGGTTGTTTGAAAAGGAGTTAGCTTTTCTTCATTTCAAAGAAAATAACTTATTAGAAATAAAAATCGCCTTTAAATTAATGTTACTAAAGCAAGCATAAGTGAAAACCATCCTTCTTTCTTAATCAATGACCCTAAACTTTAAATATGGAATGGTTCTTGATAGGGTTTAAATTTGAAAATACTCCAAGTTGGTCCAACGAGGTTAACTAAGGATAATTGTGTTTAGGATTTGAAAATGACTACCTAACTTCATTTTAATCTGCATATCAAATTCAAAATGGATATCCTTTAAGGACTAAGTCCAAAGTATCCTAATCATGATGTCATTCAACTCTCAAAGTGTTTAAAGGTTAGTGTGCCGGATATGGTTTGCCTATTTTCATCTTAAGCCTTTTAAAAGTAGGTTACCAATTCCTTAGAGAGGAATCAATTTATTTGCCTTTTGGTTGAGATTAACTTTGCCCCCCAATTTCTTAAAATATGCCCTAGTGTGAAACAATACTTTTCATCTAATGTAAGTTTGAGGCTAGGGTTATATTTGACTTCATGCTTTGACTTAGTTCATATTTGGGCTTGGTTTTCTCAATAGTCTCTGAATCTTGCTTTTTGGTTATTATTTTCTTAAAAACATTGTTTTCTTCTTAGAAAATTAGTAGACCAGAGTCCAAGTTAGGGTTTCTTTCTCCTAAGAAACCGTAATCCGATTTTTTTACCAATTTTCACTAATTGGTAACTCCAATTTACATTTTTCAAAGTATTTTTAACATTTCTTAAAGAAAAATATTTTTCTTAATTTAATATTGAGTAATCTATATTAAGTAGGATGAGCTTAATATAGTTTAAATTAAGAAAAAGTAAAATAGGGCTTGATACCCCCTAAAAACCCAACCTAGGTAGCTCCCTCCTACCTCCTACCCTTTAACTAGCTAGTTGTATTTTTTTTTTCTTTTTTACTTTTTATAAGTTCACTTGTTATTTGGGAAATCTATTAATAGAAAAAAAAAATCTAATGTAGTTAATAAAAAAACTTGTTTACAAACTTTGAGAACTTGAAGACAAAAAAATAAAAATTTAGGATTGAAATAGAAAAATAATGAAAATTTGAGTATTAAAATGTTTAATTCCCTCTATGTAATACTCCCCAAAAAAAGGATACAAAAGAGTAAAAGTCATAAAAACAAAATAAAAGATGACTAAGTTATAAGTAAGGGGTATAAAGTTCTTAAGCAATGGTTTAATGAAGGATAAAGTTGGAAGTACATAAAATTCTTAATCTAACTAATGCATAAAATACTACGTTATTTCCAAAAACTCATTTAGACTTCTTATGCGCTACTGAATAGGACTCTTTTACTACAAACCTAAGAAACCCTTACGGTAAGTTAAGAATTTTATTACATTTTATCGGTTTTTAAAGTAAGAAGTTGGATTGATTTAGATCCCTTATGGTCATGTAAGCACAACTCATTTGAAGAAGGGGATCGCAAGGCTTACATAACCTTTGGAGACTTTCAAAGGTAAGTGAAGAGTCAATTGTGTAGTTTAGATTTTTAATTGAATCTAAGTGTTACTCATTGATCTTTTAGGATTGTATGTTGATCAACTAAGGAAAAATAAAGAAACTCTAAAGGACCATCAAAATCAAGGTAAAGTATCCCTTACACTGTAAATTTTCTATAATCGTTTTATTTAATAAGCTTTTGGTGATGATTTGATGGTTAAAGTGATATAGTAATGGAAAATTTTGATGTTAACGGGTAAAGTTGAATTTGAATCAAGGGTTGGAGATGTGGAATTTGTGAGGTGTTGTTAATGAGGTTTTTCAGGTAGAGTTGGGATGTTTTAATAAATTAAGGGTGTTTTGAAAATAAAAGAAACATGTGTTGAGGTTTTTGGAGATTGAATTAGGTCTAGAAAGGAGTTTTGGTGATTAAAAAGTGGTTTTTCAAAGTGTAGGAAAGTCGATATAGCCCGATTGACATGTTCATGTCGATACAGGGTTGTTTTAGTGAGAGCATAGAAAGTGACATGGTCAAATTGACACAACCATGCCACAAATCGTATCACTCGCAAGGTAGTTTTTAGTGAAAATATAGAAAGTAACATGGTCACTTGATACAATCGTATCATAAGTCGTATCACTCTAGGTGACCAGAAGTAGCCAACATAGAAAGTGACTGGCTACCTTAACACAACAGAAGTGATTAACATAGTAAATGAAAACGATTTAACTATCACAACCATGTCGTAAACCGTGTCGCAAACTATCTCCCAGCAAGTCGAGTTTTTCTCCTCTATTTGATTTATTATTTTGTTACATCAAAAGTAAACCTCTTTAACACGTCATTAAGTGAATTTAAGGAGAATTAAATAGTCTAAAAATGAGTTTTAACTAAGGAGAAATCACTTTCTCAAGATATAAGGTGTTTAATATGTATCTAATGTTTCTAGGTTCTAAAGCTAAGCATAGTTCATTAGTAACTGGTACAAATTATCCAAGTACGTGACACGTGTTTATTGTATATGAGTGTTATGATTGTGAATATAAAATGAACTAAATGTATATTCGAATTAAGTATCTTTTTACTACTTATGTTTAACTCGTCTAAGAGGCCTTTAGTAGCAGATCTCTAAGAGGTAACCCCAATAATCTATATAATGTATTGTCCCTTATAGAGTCTTACATGGAAATAATCTAAGGTAGATTTAGGTTGTTGTAGAGGGGCTCAGAAAGGCATACCCAATGTTAGGTTGTAAAGAGACCCTAAGAGATATGCTTAAAAGTTAAGTTGTGATATGAATTATGGTGTGACTTGATCAGAAGGACTATTGTCATGTATTGTGTGACTAAATTAAAAGCAAAGATAATTAAATAAATTATGTGAATTACTTATTTTGCATTTAAATGCATGTGAATGTAGATTGTTTGATCAAGTTCATGTGATTGTATGTTACGTATTAGAATTCAACTCACTCTATTATATTTTTTCAAATGTAAGATACATAGTTACACTACTTAATTTTAATAATTTATAGAGATAATTGTTACTGGAGATGATAAGAGTGAAGACTACAAATGGTATTGAAGAATTCCTAAGAAATTTGATAATAAGAATCTTCAACCTTATGTGATAGTAACTATTGATTATGCATCAATTTTTTCTTAATTAGAAGTTATTCTAGTATTATTTAAAGATTTAATTGTATAAGAATATTTGAATTCTTTTATAATATCTTTTCGAAGTTTTTAGTTGAATGTTACGCCTAATGTGTCATTAGAGGCTAGGACACATGGTGATTTGTGTCATCATAGGTTCTTAGGTTTTATAGGTTAAGTGGTATCAAAGCTTAGGTTATGAATCCTTAAGAAAAAAACAATAAATCAATAGGACGGTGAGATGATGAGGGGGATGGAATGTCAACTAGGTTTGACCTTACAAGGAAATTTATGTTTTGGATTAACAGTTACATGAAATTATGTTATTTAATATCATTATTTATTTCAGAGTTAATTATTTATTTATACTAGAGTTTTCAATTAACTATTTGGGGATAATATATACTTATATTATAATGGAGTTTAAGAGTTTAGAAAATAAGATAAAATAGTAAAAGATATGAACATTTACCATATAAAAATACCATTAAGGTAAAATGTTTATTATTAAATGGTTTGGAGAGCTACATGCCACAAGTAATATATCTCATGATTATATAATTCATAATCACAAAAGCATATTAAATTTCATTTAACTTGTAATTTTGATTAGTGAATAAAGGAAAAAATAGTAATGATGATAATGTAATAAATAGTAAAAAAAAAAAGAAAGGGATCATGAACAATGATAATGCCACCAAAATAGAACATAATATTGTTGACTAATATGTAATAAAATATGAAATTAATAAGATAATTAAGAAAGGAGAAAATATAAAATGGTTATAAATAGTCTTAATAAATAGCCCAAGTATAAAAAAGTAAAAAACAAAAGTATTTTGAGAAAAAAATACAATGGATTAAGCATAACCCTTATATATATGAATTATTGACTACCAAATGACTAATTGAAAAATTGAAAATTGTTAAAGCAATAAATATAATAAAAATAGATATAAATATTACAAAAATATCTATGCATTTATAATTATACGTTAATTTTTCTTAGTTGACTAATATAAAGCAAGATAAGAAGCTATTAAATGGCAATTGAGAAATAAGAAACAAATAACTATAATGATTAGAATAATATGAAATAAAGAATTAGAATCGTTAAACCTAATAACCTAAAAATCTATTATAATTTCCATGAATAAATAAAAGTTCATCTTAATCACATTCCACGTGGACAAACATTATGAGAACATAATAATGATTAACAATAATAACAACAACATTAACAATGTTAATAAGAATAATAATTATTAAGTACCTTAACAATTATAATGATACCTATAACAATAGTGAAGTTGTCTCACTAAATAATCCAGAGTGAGAACGATAACGAAAAGTTTATTGGCTCCTAATTAATAATGATAATAATAGAGTTTAATTTGATGTTACATGTGTACATTAATCCGTATGTACATGCAATGGGGTTGACAAATTCTTTTTCTCTCTTATGGTTGGTCTGTATCGTGCTAAATATGTCAAGTATTATTAATGGTGTAATCAAGTGTGTTACGTCTATCGTGTAAGTCAAAATTGGGTTATCAGTTGTGTTGTGTCCATGGTACGATCATAGTCTTACCTGTAGACCCCTTGTCCAGAATTTTTTGTTGAAGCATGAAAGGAGAATTTTAAGCTGAGAGGATTACAACTTAGGACTATGACTATAGACTTGGAAATTGACTTGCAATAGTAGTTGAAAGCATGGGAATTATTTGAAGAATTTAGTTTAAGAAGGACCATGGTCCAAGAATATGGTCATGAACCTTAGGTGTGTTGTGTTCTTGTAGTCCACCGTCCCCGATCTTTTCTAGTCTCTATCTTTCCTTTAACCTTATTCTAACATTTTCTAAGCATCTATAGAAGCCTAAATAGATCTTCAGACCTCAAGTTGAACTAAAATTTGGACTTAATAACCTAAGAAGATAAGTAAGAACAATTAGTTAGAATAATGTAACTTAAGAATAGAGCTTAAAAAGAGTTATTCTTATTTTATTACTCAAGTATTGATCATGAAAAGTTATTTAAGGTAGATACTATGAGTTGTTTCTGAAACCCAAGTATGTTGAACCTTTTTTGTTATTTGTACTTACATAAGATAGTTGAAGTATAACAAGTGAATAATTAACTAGAATAAAATATGTTTGTTAAGTTTGTTTGGCTAGACTAAGGGGGTCATAATACTAGTATCCCTAAAGTGGTACTTTATTGATCTTTGAGTAACATTTCCTAAGTAAAGTCTCCCTTGGATATGATATGAGATAGATTAGGTTGGTATTCTAAGGTTGTATTACCAGTATCCTAGAACCAAGTAGGTTTTGTGGCACCTAGGAGCTACAGTACCAATGTCCCGGTACCTATTTAGGTGCAAGCCATAGTACTAGTGTCCTGACTAGGAACCGTATGTGGAGTTTGAGATGCTCTAAGTTTAAGTTTAATCACGAATGATCCCGAGTTATGTTGATTGTTGACTTAATTAAATATAATAACTTATTGTTTAACATTTCCATTTGCATTATTACATGTGCTATATTGATTGTTACATGTCACGCATTTGTGTTTGTGGGTTTTCATACTATGCATTAACTCATTCCTCTTTCTTTTTCAACTATAGGATCTTTAAATGAGTAGGTAAATTATGATGAGAATAGGGAAGCATATTATTATTATTAGGATGAAGATATTGGAGAGTATTATTATTATTACAACAATGAGATGTGATTGGCTAATAAGAGAAATTGAATAGATTTGTTATTTGAGAGAGTACTTAGTTTCTTTGAAGCATGAGAGTTAGTTTGGTTATGCTTGTTTCTATTTTAGTATTTTTAAGAGTTCTAATTGTAAGTTTCAATTACACTTGAGATTTATTGTATAAGAGTTATGGAGTTATTTATGAAATTTTAGATATTATAGTTGCCTATTTAGCCTGATGTGTCAATAGGTTATTAGGGATACTTGGCGGTCTATAGCCTTGAGCCTAGGGTGCTATAGATTAAAGTGATATTAGATCATTGGTTTGGTGGATCAAATAGAAACTTAGGTAAATGATACTTAAGATGGTCGGTTGTAATGAGTGTAGTGCTTATATGGAGAATGTTAGTGTAAATAGTTATTCTTATTCAGTAATTTCCTACTTCCTTATTCTTATGTTTTCTTTCTATTCCTTATTCTTATGTTTTCTTTCTATTCCTTATACCAAGCTTAGTTTTGTCCTTTCTCTTGTTTGTTTTGGCTATAGTATACCTCCAAAAAGAAGATTTGAGTTAAAAGGAGTTATAGGAGTAGGTTCGGGTAATACTCCTAGAGATGTTGGATTGGAGGGCAATTAGTAGTAGCCACATGGTGTAAATGACAATGTACCTATTATTAGAGAAGACATCAACAGCTTACTGAACACAGTTGATAACATGCTAGATCTGATTAACAAATAGCAAGATCAAATTCAAAGGCAACAACAACAGCTACAATAGCAACAATAGTAGTTGATGGCTGAAAATAACAATAGGATAATGGTGGTGATGGGCATGCTATAGGAGTAGGAAGTAGATTCAATCCTAAGAATCATGGGGTTATTACCCTTAAAAAATTTATAAGGTTGGCAAAGGAATTCTATCTCAAGACAAGTGAACCTATGGTGGCTAAGAGATAGATAACCAGTATAGAGAAGGTTTTTAAGGGTTTTGAGATCCTTGAAGGGAGGAAGGTGCCATTTGCAACTTACATGTTGAGAGACATTACTACTGATTAGTAGGAAGTAAAGAAGGTATATCATGTTGCTCCTATCACCTAGGCTACTTTCAAGGAGTTATTCTATAGTAAGTATTTCCCTACGAGTCTTAGAGAGAGATTGGTAGGCTAATACTATGATTATAGGCAAAGGGATCAAACTGTAGAACAATATGAAGCTAAACTCAATCACCTACATAAATTCTTACTAGAGGCCTAGCAAGTAAATGAAAGGTCCAAGGTGCAGAGATTTGTAAGAGGTTTAGGAGTTGCCCTATGGCATGAGGTTGGATCTTTTGAGCTATAGACCTAGGTAATTGTAGTCAATAAAGCTAAAAAGATAAAGAATAGTAGGGAAAGAATGTTAGAAGATGAAGCTGAATCTTCCAAGGGGAAGGTGGTTCTACAAAAGAGACCAACTATAGGTATGGTAATGTAGGATAGAGGTAAGAGAGTTTTCTTTCAACCTATCAAACTTGTAGCTAAACCAATGGTTGTACTAGTCAAGCCTCCACTAGCCAAGCCAATTCCACTATTGTCGACTTTGTTGCCACTAACCCAGCTATGGGACTTAAGTACACTAAATATAGAGGTCCTCATGATTTGTCAAAGCACAAGTGGCTTTGTGGAGTGTGCTTTTCTTGTGATATGGTAAAGCATGTCAGTAGGGAGTGCTTAAAGAAGGTAAGGATTGCACAAACCTTTTGTTTAAGCTGCAAACAGAGAGGACATAGGACATTTGAGTGTGATGATGCTAGTCAGTAAGTCTTATACAATAACCAATACCACAACAAAATATCAGACCCCATAGTAGAGGATAAGGAGGTAGAACTATGACTATAGGACTGAGATAGAGGGCTCCTACAAGAGCTTTTGCACTTCAACAACAGTAGCTAGACTATTAGGGGGATTAGGGGAGTGACACCATAGCAGGTACACTTCTAGTGAACTTTGCTATAGCATACATGTTGTTTGACACTTAGTTCAATCTTTTGTGTATGATTGTGGTCTGAAACTCAAATTGCTAGTTGATTCTTTATGTGTTGGATCTCCTTTAGGTTTGGGAAAGATATTGAATCAAATTTGTAAAAGTGTCAAAATAGAGATTTAAGGCTGAGTCTTATTAGCCAATCTGTATATTCTAGAAATATCTAACTTTGATGTTGTTTTGGGAGTGAATTAGCTATTAAGTAACTATGTTACTATAGACTACTACAACAAACTAGTCTATTTTACTCCTAAGAATGAAGAGCCTTTTAGTTTCTAATGGGAAAATCATAAGCCATCATGGTTTTCCTCATATGAGTTGTAAATTAATAGTAAGTTGGAACTTTGATTGCAAGCTCAAGCCAAACTATGGAGTCAAAAAGGGTTCCAATAGTGAATGAGTTCTCAGATGTTTTTCCAAAGGGTTTACCTAAACTACCTCCAACCAAAGAAGTTGAGTTTAGTGTTGATCTGATACTAGAGACAAAGTCGATCTCCAAAGTAGAGTATAGAATGGCACTAGTTGAATTAGTTAAGCTAAAGAAGCAGTCACAAGGATTACAAGACGAGGGGTATATCAAGCCTACTACGTCATCTTAGGGTGAACCAGTTCTTTTTATGAAGAAGAACGATGGGAGTATGCACCTCTGCATCAACTATTGAGATTTGAATAGTGTGACAATAGAAAAACAAGTGTCCCTTCCCTCATATTGACAATTTGTTTGATTAATTATAAGGAGCTTAAGTCTTCTCAAAAATAGACTTGAGATCAAGATATTATCAGTTGAGGATCAAAAAAGAGGAAATACATAAGAATGGCTTTAAAATACAGTATGGATAGCATTGGTTCCTAATTATGCCATTTGGGTTGGCAAGTGCATTAGTTGCCTTTATGGATCTCATGAACAAAGTATTTAAAGATTTCTTAGATAGGTTCGTAGTGGTATTTATCGATAATATCTTAGTTTACTTTAGAAGTGAAGAAGAACATGAAGAGCACTTAAGGTAGGTATTAAATAGACTATGAGAGAATCGAAAAGTTTTATGCCAAGTTTTCTAAGTGTGAGTTTTGGTTAAAGCAAGTTTTCTTTTTAGGGCACATTTTTTACAAAGATGGATTGTTAATAGACTTAGAGAAGATCAAAGCGATATTTGATTGGCCAAGACTATAGAGAGTGATAGAGATCTAAAGTTTTTTGGGGTTGGCTAGGTACTAAATAAAGTTGGTTAAAGGGTTTTCTAGATTAGAAAC
The DNA here is from genome assembly GCA_024138015.1 of Lumnitzera littorea. Classification (NCBI taxonomy): domain Eukaryota; kingdom Viridiplantae; phylum Streptophyta; class Magnoliopsida; order Myrtales; family Combretaceae; genus Lumnitzera; species Lumnitzera littorea. The sequence goes on along the minus strand of JAMXBB010000006.1, from coordinate 86,421,848 downwards.
ACCAATGACAAGAGTAAAACAAAAAAGTATAAAGTTTAAGTAGGATGATAAATGTAAGAAGACCTTCTAAGAGTTGAAAAGAAGACTTGTGATGACTCTAGTGTTAGCATTACCTTAAAGTGGCAAAGAGTTTGTAATATATAGTGATGCTTTAAATCAAGGGTTAGGTTGTATGCTTATGCAAGACGAAAGGGTGATAGCCTATGCTTCTCACCAACTAAAACCCTATGAGAAGAATTACCTAACTTATGATTTAGAGTTGGCAAGAGTTGTTTTGGCACTTAAACTTTTGAGACATTATCTATATGGTGAGAAATGCAAGATCTTCATTGACCATAAGAGTTTAAAATACTTCTTCACTTAGAAAGAGCTAAACATAAGCAAAAGAGGTGGTTAGAACTCATAAATGATTTTGAATTAATCACTTATTATCACCTTAAAAAGGGAAATGTGGTAACAGATGCATTAAGTACAAAGAGACAAGGTAATTTAGCTACCTTGATCACTACAAAAAGCTTTTGCTATAAGACATGAAGAGATTGGAATTGGAGATAATGACACAAGAGGTAAGGGAAGGTTTAGCAACCTTGCGCATTCAACGTACCTTAACTGATAGATTGAAAGCAGCATCATTGGAAGATGCAAAGATACATGAAATTAAGAATAAGGTGGTGTAAGGTAAAGTATTCAAGTTTATTATAGATCTAGATAGAGTGCTTCAATTTGGGAATAGCCTTTGTGTCCTTGCGAATCTAGAGTTGTAAAGGGAGTTGCTTAGAGAAGTTTGTTATTTGGGCAATACTCTTCACCAAAGTAGTACGAAAATGTATAAGGACTTAAAAAAATATTACTGGTGGAAAAACATGAAGAAAGAGATTGTTAATTATGTTTCCAAGTGTCCTACTTATCAGTTAGTCAAAGCTAAGCACCAAAGGCTAAGTGGAGAACATAGACTGTTGCCAATTCCTAAATAAAAGTGAGAGCATGTGACCACGGACTTAATCACATACCTCTTTAAGACTAAAGAGAAGTATTATGTGGTATGGGTAATAGTAGATAGACTAACAAAGATGGCTCACTTCATAACAATCAATGTGAAGTACAACTTGGAAAGGTTAGCAAAATTATATATTCAAAACATAACGAGGTTGCATGGAATTCTAATAACTATCACCTTTGATAGAGATACTAGGTTTGTAAGTAGATTCTAGTAGAGTTTACAAAACGCCTTGGGATCAAAACTCTAGTTTAGCACAACATTCCATCCGCAGACGAATGGACAATCCAAAAGGACAATTTAGATTTTGGAAGACATGTGTCTTAGACTTTCGAGGCGGTTAGGATGAGTACTTGCACTTAGTAGAGTTTACCTATAATAATAATTATTAGGAAACTATTAAGATGGCACCTTATGAAGCTTTATATGGAAGGAAGTATAGGTTGCTACTGCATCGGGAAAAACTAGGTGAGAGGCAAGTGTTAGGACCAGATCTTATACAACAGGTAGAAAATAAAGTAAGAATTATTAGATAAAGGGTGCTGGCAACCAAGAGTCGCTAAAAGAGTTAACTAGGTAAGAGGTAGAGACCCTTGAGTTCTAGGTTGGTAATTAAGTGTTATTGAAAATCTCTCCTATGAAGGGAGTGGTTCGATTTAGCTTAAGGAGAAAGTTGAGTCCTAGATATATCGGTTCTTATGTGGTTCAAGAATGAACTATCAATGTAACTTATCAGATGGAGTTACCACCACAACTAATAGGAATACATAATGTATTCCATGTTCTTATGTTGAAAAAGTACAAGTAGACGAAGAATAAGAAATTCAACCAAAGATACCTAAAGTGTAGCTTAACATGATGGTCACAAAAAGGCCAACTAAGATAGTGGATAAAAAGGTATAGAAGCAAAAGAGAAGAGAGATAAAGTATGGAAAGGTATACTAGAATAACCAACCCAAATGAGAAGCTACTTAAGAGTTAGAAGAAGACATAAGAAATAAATACCAGAGCTTTTCAATGATCTAAGTAAACTTTCAAGGACAAAAGTTCTTTAAAGGAGAGGGGTTTGTAACACCCCAAACAATCAAATTAATAAAAGGGGTAATGGAAAGAAAATAATAAAACATTAGATGGGGGTAAGAAAAGTAATAATATATTTTTAGGAGTGGTAAGGTGGTCCTTTCCATTCTTAAGTGTAAAAGCCAATGCAAAACCCTAAGGCTCATAAGAGAACTTAGGAGCAAGGCTAAGGTAAGTAGTTATAAGGCGTTTCTTTTTGTTTTGATTTTGATTTTGCAATTCCCTAATGTTAAGGAATGCTTTTAAAATTGTAGAAGTATGTGGTTTAAGGGATCGCAAGGTGAAGTTAGGGCAAAAGTCTAGGCCTTAACCCGGTGAGTGTTATCTCAATCCTTAAAAGTATAATGCTTGTCGTTGTCATTGGTGTCATGATTAGATTTTGTTGTTTGCATATATGTATTTAATTTAGACATTGTAAACAAGTATTGTGCAATGAAGGTTGTGTTTGCTTCTGGTGTTCTTGATCCAAGCATGTACTTTGTTATTGATATTGATTTGTTTGTTGAGTTAGAGGTTGAAACACACATGAGTGTTCCTTGTTGTTAAATTGATGGAGAAGATTAAACCGTAAGATGAAATCAGAGTATTGAATGTACTGGAATTATTTTTGGATAGTTTGGAGAGGTTTGGAATTGAAAGGGAGATGAGAGTTGTCGAATTAGAGAAACATAGGTAGGGACCACGGCCATGGTCTTACCCATGAACCCCTTATCAAGAATTTTTTGTTGAAGTGTGAAAGAAGAATTTTAGGCAGAGAAGATCATAGCCTACGATCAAGGCCATGGACCTAGCCATAAACTTACAATAGTAGTTGAGAGTATGGGTATGATCTAAAGAATTTATTTTAAGAAGGACCACGGTCTAAGAACACAGCTTTGAACCTTGGGTATGTTCTTATAGTCTACCTTTTTCCAATCTTTTCTTGTCTCTATCTTTTCCCCAATCTTATCTTAACCTTTTTTGAACATCTATAGAATCTTAAATAGATCTTTAAATCTTAAGTTGAACTAAAATCTAGACTTAATAACTTTGGAAGATAAGTAAGAACACTTAGTTAGAATAATGTAAATTAAGGATAGAGCCTAAAAATAGTTATTCTTATTTTATTATTCAATTGTTGATCTTGAAAAGTTATTTGAGGTAGATACTATGAGTTGTTCCTAAGACCCAAGTATGTAGAACCTTGTTTGTTGTTTATGCTTACATAAAATAGTTAAAGTATAAAAAATCAATAATTAACTGGAATAAAATGTATTTGTTGAGTATGTTTGGCTAGGCTTTAAGGGTCATAGTACTATTGTCTCTAAGGTGACATCTTGTTGATCTTTGGGCGATGTTATCCCAAGTAAGGTCCCCTCAAATATGATACGAGATAGATTAGGTTAGTATCTAGGGGTCATAGTACCCCAGTATCCTAGAACTAGGTTAAGTTGAGTTTAGGGGCCACAGTGCTAGTGTCCTAATGCCTGTTTAGACATGGTTTGCAATGCCAATGTCCTAACTAGAAACTGTATATAGAGTCTGAGATGCTCTTAATTTAAAGTTGATCACAAGTGATCATAAGTTGTGATGATTATTGATTTAACTAAATATAATAACTTTTTGTTTGATATTTCTGTTTGCACTAGTATATGTGTTATATTGATTACTACATGTCATGCATTTGTGTTTGTAGATTTTTGTACTAGGTACGAACTCATTCCTCTTTCTTTTTCAGTTGTAGGATCTTTAGACAAACAGGTAGATTACAATAAGAATGGAGAAGTGTATTATTATTATCAGGATGAAGATATTGAAGAGTACTATTATTATTATGATGATGAGATGTGATCATCTAATGAGAAAAATTGAATAGATTTGTTATTTGAGAGACTAGTCAATTTCTTTGAAGCATGAGAGTTAGTTTGGTTATGCTTATTTCAGTTTTAGTATTTTGAAGAGATTTAATTGTGACTTTCAATTACACTTGAGATTTCAGTTTTAGTATTTTGAAGAGATTTAATTATGACTTTCAATTACACTTGAGATTTATTGTATGAGAATTATGGAGTTATTTATGAAACTTTGGAGATTATAGTTGCTCATTTAGCCTAATGTGTCAGTAGGTCATTAGGGGTATCGATTTGTAGCGCCTTGAGCTTAGGGTGTTACACAAAATGACTTAGGAAATGGTTAATAGGTTTCTACATCATCCAACTAAGAAATTTAATGGTAAGCATGCATAGGAGCAAGTAATGGGTGACCTCCTAAGTGAGATAAAACCATGTGATGCCCATAACAAAATGGAAAATGCCTTAGTGTGTTGAGTTTCAATTGGATCATTACGAGTGGTACTAAAGCAATTTACTTGTTAAAAGGGCAAAGCCCATGCTTAATGTAATCTTGAACATGTGTAATGAAACAAACGATGATGATAATTTTATAAGTGGGAAAAATTACGATATCCCTCAAATAGAGGATGAGATACTAATCATTGATACGCCTTTTAATGTAGAGGTTTGAAATTTATAGGAACTTTGAAATTAAACATGCTTAAGGGATAGCAATAGGTGACCTCTTGGAAAGTAGCTACACTATAAGATGAAATCATGCAGTATACAATGCTGAAATGGATCACGTGTAGTGAAATCTTATTGGGTCATTATAGTTTATATATTCAAATAGACCATAAATTTTGTTGATGAGATGGTAGCTCTCTCTCCAACCTAACTTATGAAAAAATAGTAGGAATCTTATACATAAATTATTGCAACTCAAGCATAAACTAAAACAACAAGGGTGATTGCAAAAGGGATAGAAAATAGCTAAAGTTGTAATTGTAAGGTCAAAGGTGCACTTACTTTATATGGAAAAGATGGAAGAAGAGTGGGAAAAAAAATATTAAATTGGCTTAAGAGCATAATAATAATAATAATAGTAAAGTGTTTCGGCCAAAATGAATTAAGCATCCTTCTATTCACCTTTCAAAGTATGAGTAGCAACAATCTCCTACTCTTTTATGTCTTAATTTTTAGGTTTGTGATATTGCCTTGTAATTTTGGCTTTTATTTTATTTTACAAGGTAAGGTGCAATGATCTTATATTTCTTTGATATCGTAATAGAATTAGAGTTGGTTCTCCCTAAAAATGCTATAATTATTTTTTCTTTTTCTAAGGAAAGGTGGTAAAATTGATGGAAATTGAGGATAAAACTTTATTTTGAATTCCCATTTTAAGCCAATGTGCTCATTTAATTATTTATAACCCTTAGTTTCTTTTCTTTCTTAAAATAATTTACCTAATTTTATTCTTATCACCTTTTTTTAAATAAAAACAAGATCTTCATTATAATTTTCTTTTCTTCCATAATTGCTTCTTTCCTTTCATTTATTTATTTATTTTTTATCAAATAGTATCACTATCATAACTTAACAGTATCATTGTCATGATAAATTGCAGTATACCGTATAAAAATTTACGATCAACTCCCTCGTTGATCATAGGCCTTCTGTACGATACACAAGGCTCCTTCCATTCCATGTCACTATTAAGCCCGTAGATAAGCAATATTAAGCAAGATGACTAAAATTAACATTAATTACAACATACGAAAGTTAAGGTATGGAATTGTCAAATTCCATAACAAAAGAATATTGCAATGTACTCAAAACTATAAGAGAAACTAAATTAAGAAAATCTAACTAAGTAAATACATTTACAGTTCACTATTTACACAAAAAGTTCTCTCTTCTCATCCTGGACCCATACCCCATCTTAGTGTGAGACTCACCTTAGGCATTCTGTGGCTCAAATGAACAAAAAGATGGCCATGCATCAAAAGAAATTTATTAAGGTGCAAGCTTATACTTAGCCAGTAAATCTCCCTATCATAGCATGCAAACAATATCTTTTATATACATATCATATGAATGCATGCACAAACAAAATGCTAAACAATACATGTAATGACCTAAAAGCTGCATGCAACTTAAAATTACGCCCCCTATAGTCAAGCTAAAGATAATTAACCGACATAAACCATCAACTAGGTCCTAGCACCTGGATTTTTATATCAATTACACCATCGTGCTCAAATCAACTCAAACAATTATATAATATATACAACTTTACTAATCATATAGAAAATATACTTTCTTTTTCAGAAACTCAAATTTTTAAGCCAAAATTCTCAAGTCTAGTGGTGTGGTGGCCTTTACAATCCACATCACACGCCCTAAGCAAAAGCCACAAGACATGGCCTTTTGCTAACGGTTGGCATCTCCTAGCACCTAGTAAGAGTTTAAGATAAAGTTAGAAGGCTAACCTAAAAATCTTTAAGTTACACTTTTTAACTTAGTTTCGTATTTTTCCCAATTTTACTTAAAACCTCAATTACGTATAACTTTCTCGTTTTAAATCCGATTTTTATAATCTTATAGTCAATTTTTATTATTCTCAAGTGCACTTTAATGTAGTGTGGTTGGATTTTTAAGATGGGGTACATAAATCTATCCACTGATCAGAATAGCAGCCGTCCTCATGCTTTAGTGCTCTTTTGGGCTTAGTTTAGTTATTAAGCTCTTTGTTATCTTAAGAAATCTTTTAGGCATAGGCTTAGGATTATATTCAAAGTTTAAAATACTCTTTAAGATTAGATTTCCATCCTTGTCTTATGGCCTTTGTCCTAGCAACATCTTTTTGGACTTTTATGTGGGTTTAAGTAGTCAAATGGGCTCATTTTTTGTCTAAACTAAAGATATTTACTTTGTTAGGCTTAGGAAGTGTTATGTAGGCTTCTTATGGATTTTAAAACAACTTTTCTTAATTGTTTTGGGTGCTAGTCAGAAAATTTATGAAGGCCCAACTCGGAGTTTTAAGCTCATTTTGAGAGTTTTAAGCTCGGTTTTGAGTTTTAGATTTTGTACACTTGTTATACTTGCTTTAGTTGGTCTTTTCACCTTGCTTACTTGGTTTTATCATATTTTTAAGTGACTCTTCTTATGGTTCTAGATCTGGTCATGATGATTCAAGGGTCATACGCTTGATTTTCCAACTTATTTTATCATTTTCTTAAGTTTAGGGGTTAGATCATGAACTTATACTACTCATATTCCAACTCCAACTCAACTTCTCTTCCATGAGGTGATTATTTAGCTTATATACTAGATGAGAATGATAGATCTCATACTTATCATAACTTCTATGCCATAATTTATATCTCAAAAAGTTAGTTTTTTCATAAAAGTTACATGTAATGAATTTTCCTTTACCTAAGGCTAGTTTTAAGCATATGTGACCACATAAAGTCAAAAATAACATCTAAATACTACACATACTCCTCATGTCCAACATGTTATCTCCATATCCATACACATATTTCATGATTTTCTCAACTTAGAAGCTCCTATCCTAAGTACTAGATATGTTTTTTATAAGATACTAACTTAACATGCTCACAATCCAACTTTAATATAAGAGATTTATAAGCTTATTTCTTAAAATGGTCTAACTATTTTACCACCTTAGGTTCATGCCAATGTCTTCATGAAATATGGTCTCTTAATATGGCATACTGATATCCGGCAAGTGCACCTATCAATTTTAATATAGCGGATGTGAGTCCGAATCGATCCCTCAGAGATTTTGAGTACTAATATTAACCTTAGCTTTATTATCTAACCGGAAAATTGTGATAAATTGAATGAATTAAAAATACTGAAATTAATAACTAAATTACTTATGAGACTTAATTACGCAAAATTAGAAAGCAATAAACTACGAACGACTTCAAGTATGCAATAATGTATCTAGGAATTATTTCCCCTAATGTTTAACATGTAACCTTTTTAAAATATATTCAATTCAGTTTCTATTATTCTTGACCGGAGGGATTCATAATTAAAGCCAATATCTTTCTCAAGCATATTAACCCTAATCCTAAATTATTTACCGGAATCTCTTCACTTAGTAATATAACTTAGAATTGCATTAATGTATAATGAATTCCCATACGAACAATCAACTTTCCGGAAGAAACATGTATCTTATCTCTAAGTATACATGTAATTCTCTTCAATTATGCTAAGATCTAATTACACATGCAATTTCTCAATCAACATGCATAATATCATATATTGATACTCTAAAATGATCAATCAACAATTAAACAACATAATTGAATCAAGAAAAGATAGAAACTTTATTGAAATTATAATTCAATCCAAGGGTTACATGAAACCCTAGGTTCCATAATCCTAAATACTTGAATTCTAAGCTATCATAATGAATCTAAAAACGAGTTCCATCAAAAACATAGAATAAAACATGGAAAACCCCTTTAATTGATGAACAATCTCTCTAATCTTGAAGTTGATGTTGTTCTCGCCTCCTTCTTGATGTTCTCCTCAAGTCTCCTCTCGTCTCTTGTGTCTCTCCGTTTCTGTAATGTCTATCCCCCTTTTAAACCCTAAGATATCCTTTTATATGTGTATTATACGGATTCTATTTTCGTCACCAGACACGGCCTAGGACACAGCCGTGTCCCCAAGTCGTGTAACTTTCTACATTAAGGTAAAATTTTTGCATAACTTCAAAACTTCTTCGTTTGAACTCGGAATTGAGTGAAACTTGATTCCTTTTCTTCGTTTTTAAGCCTAGAACGCGTTCAAATCTTGAAATCAACATTTTACTCAATTAAGTATCAATTTCTTTAAAGAAAACCAAAAATATAAGGGAAATACCATAAAATCACTATATGAAATATGTTTAAAATCAGAGTTATCACATACTAACTTACTTTAACAAGGAATAAACTTACTCATCCTCAAAGTGTAAAAATGGTAGTTGTGCAACTAAGAGTCCTCTTAGCTCCTTGTTTTCCTTCTTCTTCTTGCAAGTTCTTTTAATGATTAAGGTCTTAAGGGTTGAATTGGGTTTTGAGGGTATCTTAAAGTTTCTAAAAATAACTTTCAGAGTTAGCAAAGAAAGGCAACCAATCAATGTTGCAGTAAGGTATGAAGCAAATGAAAGTAATGGCAATGGGGATTTTGTGAGATTGGGTTTCTCTTTTAGTTTGTGTGTTTGGAGTATAGAAAGGAAGTGAAATATAAGTGGAAAGAGAGAGAGTGTGTGTACCGATTTTGTAGGTGGGTGAAGTATGTTTAATAAGCTTAGCTTTGTTGTCTTTTTCCATGCACAAATGCCAACTTTGACATAGATAATGTAAGTATTAAGGGGTGAATAGTAAATATTTAAGACAATTTGATTGATGGTTAAATAACAAAGCATGTCCCCCCTCTTTCTCCTTTTCCAACCAGCCATTTGGTATCCTTTTGGGTGCATTGTGTTATCTTGTCACTTATTTAAAAATTGAATTCATAAAATAATGTGATAATTTATCCTTATGTAATATAAGTTGTGGTGATATATGGAAAGTATCTTATCACTAGCTTTTGATAAGTTATCAATTGATAATTGATTCTAACTCTCAGTTGATAAGTTAATTAATATGATTGGTTGGCTTACTTATCCATATATATAAGGCTTAGGCATTGAAAATAAAGGGATTATCTTATATGAAATTCTTTTAGAGTTTGATTCTTAAATCAACTTAAAAGTTATGATTTATTACTCATAAAATTATGATGAAATTTTTTGGAGTTTAAAAAATTATTCATATTAAATTCCCAATTATTCACTTAGGGTTGCAAGTTCTTAATTATTTTAGAGTTTAGGGTTTTAGGTGACTTTAGGCCGATTGTTTTCATATTCAAGTTTTTACTGATAATGAACTTTTAAATTAAAAAACTAAGTTCATTTTTAAATGTAAACTTAAATTCTTAATTTAGTTGATCCTTAGAAATAATCGAGAAGTACTCTTGGTTGAATTATATGCCCATTAAATAGTAGGGTTTACAATCATAATAACTATGAAAAAAAGGAGAATCGACATTGATTTATCTTATCATAAAACTAATCAAAAACCCTTTTTTTTCCCCCTAAAATCAAACACCTATTGAATCGACTAAGAATAAGTAGTTGAGCACACATCATGGACCTTTCAAAAATAAGGCCTAATTTAGCCCAAACCTTAAGCTTAATAATTACATTTATGACTTTTGACTCTTACATTATTAATAGTTCTTGGTCCATAACATGAGTTCAGACCTGGAAGGGGTCCACGCGGAATGTCATGCAGACACCCAACATTTTACCCCCTTGAAAATAACGCCTACAACATTTTACTTGTCAAAGATAAAACCATCAAATAAAAAACAAAGTCTTCTTGATGGAAAATAAAGCCTAAAGGATTTTCTTCTTGATTAAAAAGTTAAACTACATAATTCCATAATTTGACTCCTTTTAAATGAGATATAGCCACTACCAAGTGTCCCTATTTTTTATTGTTTTAAATTTTATTTTTATGATTTAATATCTATATTTTGAATTTTATTGATAATTTAGTACCTAAATTTCTTCTAAGTTCTAATTGAATTGAAAATAAATATATTAAATGGTAAGAAGATGAATGTCATATACAATAAATTGCTAGAAATTGAAAGTATAAATAATTGTGGTGTATTTAAGGACATTTAAAATTGATATACGTGTTTGCCAAAAAAAAAAAAAGAAATTGATATGTGTTAACATGTACTCTTAAAACTAAGGTACAATTCTAAATGAAAAGTATGATATAAGTGAAAAATTAATTAGATAAATCTAATTCAATGTGGCATGCTAATATTCTCATGAACTATGTGACAAAATCATAGTATTTTTATTGGAACAAAGTAGTTTTTATTACCCTTTTCACCATTGTTTATAGAATAAAAAGTAAAATATAGAATGATAAATTAACTCTTAATCTAATTTTCTTTTTCTCATTTTGATTTCTAAACAATTCGTTCCTAAAAGGTCTTAAGTTCATACTTTGGAGGCATTTAGCAACTGTCTAAAGCCTAATTGATAATCTAAATATGCATATATTTTTTTCTTAGATTTTATACAAGAAATATTCTCACAATGTATCCTTATTAGAACTAAATAACTATTTATGATATTTAATTGATTAATGTGTTTTCAATTATGAAATGAACTTAGCATAAAATACAATACCACTAAAAAAAATTAACATCACAAAACAAAAGGATGTCCCAACAAATTCAAATAGTTAAAAAAAAAATCATTAAAAAGAAAATTTTCACAATTTAAAAATTGAGTTTACTTTTCAAGCTCTTATGTCTTGTTTTATAAATTAAGCATTAGACCCCAAATGTTCAAAACATGCTTTCAAATTCTATGATACTATTTATCTGGAAATAAAGTAACAATACCAAACCTAAGAAAGATATATAAAATTGAAGATAAAATCATCATATAAGACTCTAAATGCACATTTTGAAAAAAACTTAAGATTCAAATGCTAAATTTTAAATATAAGAAATATAGAAAATATTTTTATAATTTAACAAAATTTACTTTTCATAAATCTAATATTAATACATTCCACATGTTCTAATGGTTGCGGGGAAAAGCCTTATCGGTTTGAAGATATTGTTTTTTTTTTTTTTTTTTAGCCAAACAACGAACCTAAATAATATTATTTAGAAGGCCCATCATCCTAAGCAAACAGTACAAAGTTCAAATTTATAAGATGTGAATCTTCATGTAACAAAACTAAAAGAGGAAATGGGGGTATCGAAACCCAATTATTAAGACACATCCTCTTTCTATGATTAACAACTACCCAACCAATGACTTTATTCATAGATCTTCTCACTAAAGGTAATGAGATAAACAAATGTCAAGTAAGAAGTCTCTTTATTTGAACTACTATAAGGACCGCCAACCATGAAATATGCATCTAATTTGAAACTAAGTTGGAATAAACATTCTGAGCATCTATTTCAATAATCACTTGACCCCAATCTTTCTCTAAACCTAATTTGAAACTAAGTTGGAATAAACTGCACTAGCTTTTGCCATTTCTTTGTTAACAACTACTTTAGAGAAGACGAGACCATCAATTAATCAACCATTATGATCCCTTACAATTGTTGCCATAAAGCCCATGCTTTTATTTTGATCAAAGGAGTCATCCACATTAATTTTAATACTGCCATAGGATGGAACTATTTAAGATACAACGGGTTGAGAATAACTAGCCCCCTTAACTATTGTCAAGCAGAACTTCCCTACTTGTTGCGCTTGAGAAGCATCTAAGGAATAAACCTGGCCTTTGAATCACATCAAAGGATCAAGATGGATCCTGCTAAAATGTGTCACCATCTCAACCATATCTCCCCCCTTATTAGAAAAAACTAGCTGTAAATAACTAGAGGAAGGAGCCTCTAATATATCATAATCGATAGGTCTTCCACACTCAGGTTCATCCATACTTGCAACAGCATATGTAAAAAATACATCAGAAGACATAGTAGTCTTCTCCATAATTGATATTTTACGTATTGGATCATCCGCTCTTGCACTAGTATACGCAAGTTGCACAGTAGAGGAAGTAGAAGCCAAACTAGCTTCATTACACCGAATAACAGAATGTGAATTCATATACAACCCCTTACCCATATGAGAAACTTGAGAAATGCAATTAATAGTAGAGACTTCCTCTCTACTAACCAAAACAACTTCACTATCTTTTGCAATTCGAAACTTCTGAATCAAATCATATGGATTAGGCATATAGTTATTAAACATTGCTCTACATCTCTCCTTCCATATGCACCAGCACATCAACATAACATCCACAACAAATGCTTTTTTGTTCTCACAACTACAAACCTTCAACAAATCACACAACCATTTATCTAAAGCCCAAATTCTCATAACATCCACATATAATCCTAAGCAACCAAACCAAGCTAGAGATATCCAATGATATTCGAATAGAATATGTTCAATCGTCTCTCTACCACCACAAAATCTACAGGAATCAGTTTCCACCACTCTTCGCCTTGCTAGGTTAACAAAAGATAGCAAATAATTAAGGGTAGCTCTCCACATAAAGTGTTTTATTCTAGGAGAGCACTTACAAATCTAGACAAGCTTTTAAAATTTTGTAGATACCTGCAAAGAAGAAGAGGCCACTCCATTCCTTGAATTTAAAAGGTATACATATTCTGACCACACTAAATAAAAGGCATCCTTTAAATAAGGCCAAACCAAGCAATCGTTAGCATCATTAATTACCGATCTAATTTGCTTTATGGATAACTCCTCCTCTTTAGATAAAGCGTGAGAAATACATGAAAGGTTTCATGTACCTAAATTATTATCAATCAAGTTATCAACCTTCATGGTTGTGTCAATATCATCCACTAGAGGGTGAAGCTTATTATCTATAGTATTAACTAGCCATTTATCATTCTAAACATTAATCAACTGACCATTCCCAATCCTCCATAAAGCCCCTTTCTTGATAATACCTAAACCTTCCAACAAACTTCTCTAACCCCATGAGTTTTTAGAGCCTCTTCTTACATCAAAAGATTGTTGGTTAGAAAAATATCTACCCTTTAAAATTCGAGCCCACAGTACATCCAAGTTCTAAATAAGCCTCTATGCTTGTTTTGCTAACAATGCTAGGTTGAAAAGATGTAAATCCTTAAAATCCAAGCTACCATGATATTTTGATTTCACTACTGACTCCCACTTAACCCAATGGATTCTCCCCTCATCTCTCTTTTAGCCCCACCAAAATTTTGTAATTAAACTGTTTACTTCATCACACCATTTCTTTGAAAATTTGAAAACACTCATTGAGTAAACAAGTATAGCACTAGCTATTACCTTAATAAGAACTTCTTTACCTGCAAGAGAAAGGGATTGCTACTTCCGCCCTTGAAGACGGTTTTGTACTTTGTTCTTCACAAAACCTAGAGTTACCACTTTATATCTACCTAAATAGAAGGGAAACCTAAGTATTTACCAGGATTCTCCATAGCCTCGATTCCCATTATTCTATATAAACCAAATATAAATTCTTAAGGATAGTTTCCACTAAAGTAAATTGTTGATTTATTAAAACTTACTTCTTACTCCAATGCCAAAACAATACTACTCAATAATGGATTTCATAACTTGCAGGTTAATTTCTTAAGCCTTTAAGAAAAAAAAAGAGAGTCATCCGTGAAAAATAAATGTGACAAAACTAGACATTAACACTAATGCTCAAGAGTCAATTGCTTTTAAAATTTTTCTAGACAAGACATTCAAAACTGAGATGAAAAGATACAGTGGAATCAGATCACCTTGCCTAAGACCGCAAGATGGAAAAAAAGAACTAGCTACTTTTCCATTCATAATTACTCTAAATCTCACTAATTTGACACATAGCATAACCCAGTTTACCTACTTCTTACAAAACCCTATCTAATGGAGAATAGCTTTAAGGAAATCCCATTATATCCTATCATAAGCCTTGTTCGTATCGATTTTAATTGCACAGTTACTACTCTTACCTCTCTTAAGGGTTTTAAGATAATGAAAAGCCTCATGAGCAATGACAATGTTGTCATCGATAAGTCTACCACTCACAAAAGCACTCTGGTTTTCTATAACTAGAGAGTTGAGGAAAGCCTTTAAACAATTAACTAAGATTTTTCATACAATTTTACATACAAAATTACACAGACTGATGGAATAAAAATGAGAAACAGACTCATGACTTAGTATTTTGGGAAATAAGACAACATCGGTTTCATTAAAGGAGGATGGGAAAGAACCTAAAGCAAAGACATCTTAAACTGCTGTAGTTAAGCTTGGTCCAATATATTTCCAATATTTCTAATAAAAATATCTTGAAAAACCATATGGTCTAGGAGCCTTATGAGGGCCCATTTGAAAAACTACAACCATAGCGTCTTCTACCATCACATTGCCTCCCAACACTAAGCTCATCTCTTCAAACACAATATTCCTCATATCAACCAAAACCTCTCCCCATTTTCTACTTCCACTGGTGTAAAAGAGCTTCTTATAGAAATTGTAGAACTCATCCATAATTCTCCTCTCATTTATTAACCAACAGCTATTGCTATCTTTGATGCACAAGATCATATTTTTTTGCCTTCTTTGAGTAGTGGTATTATGGAAAAAGGACATATTACAATCCCTAACTTTTAGATATTTGACTCCAATACTACTCTTTCGCATAATACTCATCAATACTGCTCTTTACAGCTGTTGGTTAACTTTTGTACATAGAGAAAATAATTTAGTTGCGAATTTGCTTGCCACTAGGACTTGAGATGGAAAAGAAAAGGATGTATACTTAAGTTCAAATTGATATTTACTTACGTTCGATTAAAAAACAATTGAGTTGAGCTCAATCAAACTTAAATTCAAGCTACTTGAATAATTAATTGAGTTAAGTATGATTTTTGTAATATTTAGCTTAATTAGTTATTGAGCTCGTAGGTATAAATATTAGTTAAATTCAAATTGAATTTAGATATTAATATTATTATAATAAGATAAAAAATAAATTTTAAGTAAATCAGATTTAAATAAGCTTTATTGAGTTGAATTCAAATATACTAACTTCTAATTTGAGTGGAGTTTGACTTTAAGTTCAATATCATGTTATCACCCATCCATGAGATGGGTTTTTTTTTTCCTCCTTTTGCTATTTTTATTCACCTTTCTTTAAAAGTCTTACTTTGTATCCTAAATATTAAGATATCGAAAACTCTTATAGACTTTTTTTATCTACGTTTTAAGTATAATAAATAACGAAATTGATTTCATAGAAAATAAAAATAGTTTGAGAGTGGTTGAAAAATAAAAAGCTACCAATATTCATCAGGATTTTCAAATATCACGAGGAATGCGAAATGAAATTATTAGTAATTAGTAAATTACTATAATTCCGTACGTTTCGCTTCCGCGAAACATTAATAAGGAGGAAAAAAAGAAAATTAAAAAACCCTACGACCGACCCTCTCTTCTCTCTTGATGACTGAGAAAAATATCAGAAACCACCAGCAATGGCGATGGTTTCCATGTCCGGTTCGACAGTATCTCCCCTGGAATCCCTAACAATCACTCGCAAATGGAGAACGAACGTTATCGTTCGCAAATTCTTCAACCAACCGCGTGATTTAACGTCGTCAGTAAGTAACGGTTGCATTCGCAGTAAGAACAACGGTAACGGAATCGAAGCAGCTACTAACAAGAAGAAACAAAATCAAGCTACTCTCGAACTTTGCAGAACCTCCGAAGATTTCGCTTCGCTTCCGAGTAAGACTCAATCTTGATGATTTCGTATTTCGCCATGTTTTCCATTTTTTGGAGTCTTTAGATGTCGAAATTAACTTTAGAATGATTGAATTTACAATTTGTTGTTATTATCATCTTTGCAATCTCAGAGCCTTTGTCATCAACGCAATGCTTGGACGTCATATCTGATGGATCCCGCCTTCGTGTTGCTTACCAGGTCAGTATTTATTGTAATCAACGTGCTTTAATTGTGAGGAAATTATTGTCATTCTTATCGCCGTCGTCTTCGTTGTTGTTGTGGTGATGAAAATGATAATTTAATCTGTTACAGGGAGTGAGTGGCGCATATAGCGAGTCTGCAGCTGAGAAGGCGTATCCGAATTGTGAAGCAGTGCCCTGTGACCAGTTTGATACTGCATTTGAAGTAATTCAATCAACTCAAGTTAATTTTTAAATTGCTTTTTTGTTAATTTCTTGTTTTTAAAGGGAAATGTTTTTCTCAATCTAATTTATATTTTAGTTCATTGACATGGATTTAATGCAATTGATGTTCTTTCAATTTTCACCTTGACAATGGTAACTTGTTATCTTTTATTTGCAATATTCTGAGATTATTTTAATAAAAGGCACCGAAGGTATGAACATGTTTGTTTCTTCTGTTTTTGGCCGTACCCACATATGATCTCTGTTTGGTGCATTCTATATCTCTACTTTAATAATATATGAGTTTTCAATCTCTCTCTTTGACCTCTTTTAACCAATAAAGATACGTTTAAAACAGAACTAACTGACTAATCTACTGCATCATGTGATGGGTGGTGCTACTGCTACACAGTCGAAAGGCAATATTGTGGTTGCTCAGTATGGTTATTGAATCCTGAGCTAGTTGTATCGTTATTTGTTGATGTCCAACTTGTTCCAGAATCTTGACTCTCTTGTCCTCATCATGTCCAACACTCGGACCATCCACATTGTGTTCATTTGTGTTGAAGAGAATGCCTGGAGGATGCAGTTGAATTGAAATGAACTTGGGGCAGATGAATAGAGTCACAACAGGACCATATTGCTTGAAGTAAATTACCAATTGCAAGTGAGTGAAAATAGGTTTTAGCCCAAGACTACAAATCTTTAAGCAAATTCCAGGTCATAGCAATGCATATCTTTTACAGTCTTAATAGTTAATGAAATTCTCAGTTCTATCTGCCAAAGGACAACATATTTCCTTCCTGTAATAAGGATCTTGGATCTCGTGCACTGTGGCTTGTGTGTTTGGTTTTGTAATAAATGTCATCATAAAGACTGTTTCTGAACGTGTTATCATACTTGTCGTTCATGAAATGGAACCATTGAGGTTCTGGAGCAGATTGTTCTTTGTGGAACTAATTACAGTATTGTGCTTTTTGGGGTAAGGAAACTATAGTATTGTGTTGATAATCTGGAAATTGGCTGTGTTACTTGTTTTAAAATCTGAATTCTGGCAAAAGGAGTTACTGAAAATCTTTGCAACCTGTTTAACAGAGAGGGAATTATGATTGCTCTCATTTGTTGGGTTGTGTCAAAAACTTTAGGTCTATTCTGGAAACAATATACATATTCTTTTGGTAGTGTGAAAATGTGAGGATAAAATCGAGCCCCTCTCATTTTAGATTCTTTAATACACAGGTGTATCCTTTGTGCTAGTCTGTTGTCATATTACTAGTTTAGTTTTATTTGTTCCTTCCACTCTTATGTATACATTATAGTTGTCTTTTCTATTTCAGTTATTGTACATGAGCAGCTTTCTTAGAGATTGTCTTGAGAATCAGAAGAGAAGCAGTGGTTTCTTATCATTAGGTTATATAGATTCTTTTGCCCCTTACAATTCACTCTACCTTGCAGTCTGTTGAAAGATGGCTTGTAGATAGAGCAGTTCTTCCCATTGAGAATTCTTTAGGCGGAAGTATTCATCGAAATTATGACCTCTTGCTGCGACATAGGTTGCATATAGTTGGAGAAGTGAAGCTTCAAATAAGACATTGCTTATTGGCAAATCATGGTGTCAAGCTTGAGGATTTGAAACGTGTTCTCAGCCATCCCCAGGTTTCCCCTAAGCTAATTAGCTAATCCTCTTTATTATCTATAGCTTTTGGTTGTCAAATTGTGAAGTTTAATCAACCAAGTTATTTTCAGGCTCTAGCTCAGTGTGAACAAACTCTAACAAAGATTGGTCTAATTCGAGAAGCAATAGATGATACAGCTGGTGCTGCTAAGGTAAGTCAAAATTGGCAGTAGCTATTTGTTTATCAGTTTCCCAATTATACAAACATCAAATTAAATTTTTTTTTTAAGACATGTGATTGATGATAGAATCTGCCTTGAGAATTGAAGAAAATAGTTTTAGATGATTATTTTTTTCTGTTACGTTTGTCTTGGTCATTTGTCTTTGTTAACTTTTTTCTATTATTTGTTTCTGTTTTTATTATTCTATAGCTGTATTGAGTAGAGACAAGGCTGTTACTTGTGATAAATCTTAGGATATCTCCTGTTGCTAAAAGTTAGGATATGTCACTTATCCTACAAGTCCAGCTTCATGTATTTATTAGAAATTTCTGAGATAAATAAATCGAGGAGGAGATTATTTCCTCAAATTCCTTCTTGGTATTAGGGACTTAGGCAATTCAAATTTGTCTTGATTAACCCACCATGAGTTGCAAAACAGAAACTGCCCTTAGTAAGATGCGGTTCGGATCTCTAGAAGATCCGGAAAATACCTCCAGCCCAATTGATTAAATCTATTCTCACTAATGTTTCCTGCTCTCTTTAAATCAAACAGCACAAATTAAACGATACTAAATTCCGTGAATAGTTCTAGTCAGTGAAGTTTGTCATACTTAGGAAAGGGAAGTTGGGTTATTTAAGTGGATTTACTGTTGTGCCTGATAAAAATTCATAAGAATTTGGAGTTTGGGAGGCTAAGAGTTCTATGGTGATGGCTTGGTTGATTAATTCAATAGAACCCAAAATTGGAAGGACTTATTTATTTTGTGAAATAGTGAAAGAAATATGGGACAATGTCTAAGAAATTTATTCAAACTTGGACAACTCATCATATGGTTTTGAACTTAGGTCAAAGATCCGTACTACAACTCAAGGGAGTATGAATGTGACTGAGCACTACAGTACGTTGGTCGAGTTATGACAGGAGATGGATTTGTTTTATGAGATTGAGTAAAAGTATGTTGAAGATGGGCGGAAATATAACACCTTGCTAGAGAAAGATTGAGTATTTGACTCTCTCCATGGACTGAACCCTGAACTAGATGAAGTCAGGGGAAGATTAATTGGCAAACAGCCATTTCCAAGTTTAAAAGAGGCTTTTGTAGAAGTAAGAAGAGAAGAAAGCAGGTGAGAGGTGATGATAGCGCTTGAACAACTCATTCCTAGCTTAGCACTATTGACTAATAAAGGTACTGCAATCGAAATTTCTGGGAAAGGAAAGGTTTGGTGTAATTATTATAAAAAATCAAACCATACCCGCGTTGAGTGCTAGAAATTGCATGATAGGCCAAAGAGTTTGAAGGCTAAGCATTTAAAGGGGTCTCAAATTATGAAGCAAGTGGATATGAAACTAGCACAAGTGGCTAAATTAGAAAGAAGCTCTAGTCTAGTATTAAGTATAACACTAAGTCTTGAGTAGATTGCCATGATACAATCAATCGTAAGCCAAACTCAGATAGGTCCTAGTAAAGATAATCAAGTTAAGACACTTGCAAAAAGGTAACAGTTTAAATTGTTCAAGTAAAGTATGTAGCAATGTTTGAACATTAGATTCTGGAGCGTCAAATCATATTTGCAACTCATTATTATATTTCAAAACCTTAAATCCTTGTAATGAGTGCAATAAAGTATTGGTGGCTAATGGTAAAAGTACTGTGACAAAAGGTCAAGGGACAGTAATGTTGGCTAATTTGCAGTTGAATAATGTGTTGTCCCTGAACTCAGATATAATTTGATATCTATAAGCAAATTAGCAAGAGATTTGAGTTGCAATGTAACTTTCTCTTACAATATGTGTAATTTGTAGGGCCAAAATTCGAGGAGGACGATTGGCAGTGCTGAAGAGTTTAACAGTCTCTATTACATCTCTGGAATAAGGTCTAAGTTGAGTTACGAGTCTTTGAGCAAGTCGTTAGTTTGTATTAATAACAACTCAGATGTTATGATTTGGCATAAGCGTCTTGGGTATCCTAGTTTCTTGTACATAAAGCATTTGTACCTAAACCTATTCAAAAATGAAAAGTTGTGTGATTTCAAATGTGAATCCTGTATCTTGGCTAAATTCTCCAAAGGCTTGTACCCTTTGCAATCATATACTCCATTGAAACCATTCCACCTTGTCCACAGTGATATTTGGGGTCCAGCTCGCGTCCTAGCTCGTTCTAGCTTATTTTGCCTTTAAGTAGTTTGTTACCTTTATTAATGACTATACTCATGTTTGTTAGGTATATCTTCTCAAAGAAAAGTCGGAAATTTGCCAAGTATTTAAATAATTTCTTAAGTTCATTCATAATGTTTTCATGACAAATATTCAAAAACTTTGAATGTACAATGGGAAAGAGTACTTTTCAATCAAGTTAAAAAATTATTTTAATGAGAGTAGCATAGTGCACCAAAGCTTATGCATGTATACTCCATGGCAGAGAGAAAAATCGACATCTCTTTGAAACAACTTACTCTATAATATTTGCTAGTATGGTACCTAATTAGTTGTAGGGAGAAGTTATTCTTGCATCCGCTTACTTAATCAACCGTCTTCCCTCTAAAGTGCTTAATTTTCGAAAACTCATAAGTGCCTGGTTAGAGTTTTATCTTGAAAATCGTGCACTTAATAACCTTCCATCGAAATTATTTAGATGTACTGCCTACATTCTTGATAATCACCTAAGTAAATATAAACTTGAGAGAAAGGCCATTAGGTGTATATTTGTTGGATATTCATCCACACAAGAGTTATAAATTTGTTCATCCTCTAAGGTATGTTTTTGTCACCTCTGATGTATTCTTTCTTGAGGAAAAACCTTATTATAATTCCTCAAACCTAGAAATAACTGCAGATGAAGAGGATAAATGGTGTCTTCTAGGGGGTGATGTACTCTAACCAATGTTTGTTCCATCACCAAATACAAGGTTGCTTTTAAATCTTGATGCTGATCCAGATTAGCCTCTAGCGTCCAAACCCATAAACACTATACCAGCTGAATCTTCAATGCTAGACCAAAATGTGTCAATTGATAATTCACTTAGAGTCTCCAAATTGACAGCAATTTTAGATCAAAACCTAAACACAGCAAGAGTGGAACCTAATCCAGACCTTATTCTAGGAACACAACCCATTCGGGTCTACATGAGGAGAGGCAAAGCTCCTCATCAAAGCCAATCCTCTAAACTGAAGCAGCTGGTCCTACTATTTGAGGTACAATATAGACATGAAAATATGTACGAGAAGGAAGAACTATTGTTACAAGAAGGAACAACCAAGCTGAGAAGATGATCTACCAATAGTATTAAGAAAGGAAAGATGGACATGTGCTAAATATCCCATCATGAATTATGTAAGTTATAAAAAGCTTTCGCTTTGATATCATGCTTTTGTTACATAAGTGGATAAGGATTTTGCTCCAAAAACTATTAATGAAGCACTAGCAAATCCAAATTGGAAACATGTTATGTTGGAAGAACTAGAAGCATTATACCAGAATCATACATGGGATTTAGTTGATCTTACAAAAGAGAAAACTAGTTGACAGCAAATGGATCTTTAGTCTAAAACATAATTCAGATGATAGTGTTGCTCAATAAAAAGCGAGGCTTGTGTCACAATAGTTTACCTAAACTCATAGAATAGATTATGAGAAGACGTTTGCTCTCATGGTAAAACTAAATTCAATTAGAGTGATTTTGTCTATAGCAGCAAGTTTGGACTAGTCTTTACACCAATTAGATGTGAAGAATACATTTTTGAATGGAGAACTGGAGAAAGAAATTTGTATAAAACCTCCATCAGGTTTTATCTCAAGAAACTATAAAGGTAAGGTATGTAAATTGAGAAAATCATTGTATAGCTTAAAAAAGTCTCCTTGTGCTTGGTTCAGGAAGTTTAGCAACACCGTGATTGACTTGGGCTATTTATAAAGTTAAGCTGAATACAAACTTTTCATTAAAATTAGTGAAACTTGTCTGAAATTTATTTTAATTGTACATGTGGATGATATGATAATCATAGGTGATGATGAAGCTGAAATCACAAGATTAAGGAAAGAAATCATGAAAAAATTTGAAATTAAAGAGCTAAGAAAGTTGATACTATTTCTGGGAAAGGAAGTAGCAAAGAGTAAAAATGGAATCTTTATGAATAAGAGGAAATGTATTCTTGATTTGTTGCAAGAAACAGGCAAGCTAGGCTATAGACCTGTGAGTACGCTATTACCACACAATTGGAAGATTTATGCACCGAAGAATGACCCCTTAATTGATAAAGGGCAATATCAATACGTGATGGGAAGATTAATTTATCTTTCACTCACTCGACCAAATCTTGCTTATTCCATAAGCTTAGTAAGTCAAGCTATGTATTCATCACAACATCACTTAGATGGAGCAAACCATATCTTGAGGTACCTTAAAGGAGCTCTAAGAAGAGGTCTATTTTTAAGGAAAAATCAGTGTGGAGATCTAGAAGTGTTTGTGTGATATAAAGAATGGAAAGTTGACATTTGGGTTCTATACAAAATTATGGGGTAACCTAGTGACTTGAAGTTATAAAAAACAATTAGTGGTAGCCAGAAGTAGGTTAAGGCTGAATATTAGGTGATGGCTCAAGGTATATATGTGAAGTTATTTGGGTCCAAAGACTACTATGGGACTTGAAGATAACTGTGGGAAATGTTTAGATACTATGTGATAGTAAGTCAACACTTAGCATTGTCAAAAACCCTGTGCAACACAACGGGATGAAACATGTTCAACTTGATTGGAACTTCATAAAATCAGAAATTGAAAATGGAAACATGCAGTTGGAGTATGTCACCTCAAAAGATCTAGAAGCTGATATCCTAACCAAGTCTCTTTTGAAGCAGCACTTTAACCAAAACATTGTCAAGTTAGGAATGATAGATATCTATTCTTTAGCTTGAGAGGAAGTGAAGAAAATAGTTTTAGATGATTATTTTTTTTGTTACGTTTGTTTTGGTCATTTGTCTTTGTTATGGTTGTGGATATGGTTGTATCAAGGAGAGATAAGGCTGTTGTGATAAGTCTTAGGATATCTCTTATAGCTAAAAGTTAGGATATGTCACTTATCTTATGAGTCCAGTTTCATGTATTTATTAGAAATTTCTAAGATGAATAAATCAAGGAGATTATTCCCTCAGATTCCTTCAAGAATCTTTGTAAGAGTCATTAATATTTTTTTGGCTGACGTAAGAGTCGTTGTTAATTGAACTCTGGTAGCTGGACATGCGCAATGAATTTATGAGCTAATGCATTGTCCTTGAGACCAAAGAATTTTGCATCTGTGTCATCTAGAATTAAGCTCCTTGCTTCATGTGAATTAGTCATTTATCCTATTTTCTGCTGTTTAGAAGTGGACTTTGGATCACAAATTGTTAAGAGCATGTTTTGGATAGATTCTATTGATCAATCCAGTTTATGTATTATTGTTATGATTGGATTGGAATGGCTTTTACCTGTAGCACATTGCTTTTCACAACCTTGAAGATGCTGGAGCAGTTGCCAGTGCTTCCGCTGCAAAAAACTACAACTTGAACATACTTCGTGAAAACATTCAGGTATTTACTTTGTTTCTTCTATTGTTTGGTAATTAGATTTTGAATGCTGCAGCATTATGGCTTATTATGTCCTGTTGATTGATAGGATGATTCTGATAATGTCACCCGATTTCTAATGCTGGCAAGAGAGCCAATCATTCCAGGAACAGACAGGCCCTTCAAGGTTTGCTTTCTGGCGATGCAAACTAAGCTGTTTTTCAATGCCTTGTCAGCGTTTGTTGAAACTGCTAGAATGTACGTTTTGTTTGCTAGCCCTAAATATTTAATTTGATGTTGTGTTAATTCTTCTGTCAGACAAGTATAGTGTTCTCTCTGGAGGAGGGTCCAGGAGTGCTTTTCAAGGCCCTTGCAGTTTTTGCCCTGCGAAAAATCAATCTGACTAAGGTGAAATTTCTTTGTTCTTTATCTTTTCCAATGTCACTGTAACAGATCCTTTTCTCTGATTACATTCACATGACATCTGTTTTATTTTTTCTTAACCAGATTGAAAGTCGTCCTTTACGGAAGCAAACTGTACAGGCACCTGATGACTGTAATGGGTCCAATAAGTAAATGATCAGAAATTCTCGTGCTTTACATATACATGCTTCCTGCACAATTTATATATTTTTCTCTTGTTAGTGCTTCAATTCGGTAATACCTTAGTCTTCTTTAGGTATCTTTATATGCTGATTTTTTTATTCTCTTCTACAGATATTTTGACTATCTGTTCTATGTGGACTTTGAAGCGTCAATGGCGGACAAAAATGCTCAGAATGCCTTGAGGCATTTGAATGTATGCAACCTTTATTTATCCATCTCGTTGAAGGCTGGTCATTAACCTTGATGGTTTTATTTTCATGCAGGAGTTTGCGACATTCTTGAGGGTCCTTGGAAGTTATCCAGTTGACACCAGCATGATTTAAGTGGCCTCAACCTGTGTAAGATTTATAGGGTACATTCATCTGATAGGTTCTTTCAAATTTTAAAATTTTAGTCATGGGTGCCTTCCATTAACCCTTTTGCTTTACATGCTGCTTGTCTTTATACTGTTCAGATCAGAGGGAATAGATCCTTTTTCCACCTTTCACAGGGTTGATCGCTAATAGTTTATATTTCTGCAGGCTGCACTGTAGAAGACCCGTAGCCATAGATGTTTCAGCTTAGTTACCCGTCTGAATTTACCCATTCTTTCGAATTATGGTTAATAAAATACTAGATTCTGCCCATTATTATTTATTCATTGACGTTGATCACTCAAAAGATGTGGTTGATGCACCGTATTTTCTACTAGTCTAGGCAAATTTCTGATATTTTTATCCGGTGCAATTGTTACTTGTCATTTCTTTGGAATTTTTGTTCAGCAGATATCTCTGCTCCTAGGGTGAAAGCGTATAAACGATCGTTGAGGGATTCATTCCTGTTCTATTTCTACGCATTCATTTTGTATAAAAAAATTCTAAATTTGCCAATTTTTCTCTTTAGCTTGCCGTAAGCAGGCAAAGCTTCTGCATTTGTGGGATGTGATTTTTCTTCTCTTGTGGTGGCGGAAATCAAACTACCTGCTATGGTACTCATAACACAGAAGAAGGGCTTTAGTGAGGATGAATGTTCATAAGGAAAAGTAGTCAGTTGGCAAGACGATGGTAATGCAATACATGCAAAATTTGCTGTCGCAGGGCCTTCTTAGGTTTCCCCTGCGGTTGCAGTCAGTCGTTATCTACTCAAACCATGCATCCATGTGGGGGAAAAATTTCTTGATATTTTACATGCCGCGGTGGAAGAGGTGAGAGGTGGATACAGAGAATGAATTATCATTAGCCGTTTTCTTTGTCTAATTAAGCTGAATGGTCGAGAAAAGCTGCCACGTATAAATTTTTTGTTTGTTTTTATGTAGGAGTTAAAACTGTTTAAGTTTGACATTGGAAAACTTCGGGTGCACCCTTTATTCAGGGAAAATACAAATATATATGATAGGAGTAACCCCCGGCAATTAAATAGAAATATATCAAAAATAAACAAATGAAAACTACTCTTACATTAAAAAATTACATTCAGGAAAAGTACAAATATATATGATTGGAGTACCGTCCCCTTACAATTAAATACAAATAAATAAAAGGTCAACTACTCTTACATTAAAAAATTACAAAGAAGTATAATAAAGTCAGTAAAATATAGAAGTTGCCGTTTTGTAATGTCAACATTTTTAAAACATCATAAAATTTACAAGTACCTCTACAACTCATATTGCAATCATCATAATTAAATTTGTGCAAAAACCGATTTCAAATCGTGAATTGATCTAATTCAAAAATAATCAAGTTCAAATAGCTTTCTAAACTGTTTAGGCTCGAGAAAGCGAAATCACCTGAATCAGTAGGTTGCACACTATTAGGTTGGCTTGCTATTAAACCAACAGGTTAGCTTAGTTAATTCACTTCCTTTAAAAGAAAGAGAGAGAAGGGAGATTATTAAGTCAAAAAAAATAATTAGATGATATCTATTTAATTATGATATGTCAAAGCTATCTTTTTTGTAATGGTGAAAGATAATTTTTTAAAAATAATATCATTAAATTAATAATAGATAATTAATTATAAGTTAATATAAATCATAAGTTAATTAATGATAGATGATTAATTATAACTTGTCAAATTTTAAGGATTTGAAGATGAGAAAAAAATAAAATTTTAGAAAAAAAAATCAGAATTACATCAAGTTGGAAATTAATAAAAAAAATTATTAATAAATTAATACACTTAAAAAAAAAAAAGAGGTCACGTTATTAGAAATTATTAATATATTTAAAAAATTAATTTAAAAAAAAGTTTAAGGGCCAAACTAGCTTGAAATCGCTTGCCCCTCCCTATCCCTCATGTGCCAATCACAATTCAACTATAACTAAGCTTGTGAATCGATGGTTCTAAGCTAATTCAAAGCTAGCCCAAATTGTTGGGCAAGTCTAACTACAATTGTATCTTTGTATGGCACTATTCTTACATATATATTAAAATAATCATTATCTCATTTCTCTTACAATCTTCATATGTTGAAGCTTACAATTAGCATGAATTTAGGTGATGCAATTGAAATCATTCTTGGTTAAGATGCAGAAAACCATAGTTAAACATGGTTGGTTATTGCCACAACTTATTATAGAGCCCCTCTTACTCATAGAAGAGAAAGTATTGTAATTGTTGCTTTTTCTATCAAGAAATATATGCAAACTGTTGTGGACTGTCTTTAGAGCATTCATTTAAAAATTTTCTTTTAATTATCCATGTCTTATTAATCTAGGCATAGATTGCTACTTTTTTCAATTGTTAGCTTATTGAGGATTCAAGCTAAGCGAGTTTTCCATCTTGATAGCATTTGTTAAAATTGCTGTCTTATCTTGCTTTACTTGTATTTTTAGATGGTTTTGCTATCTTCCCTCAGTCTAGTAGTACATAGTCGTATCGAAAAGGCTGTAATAACACTTAAGCCTTATTACCATTATGACTTTTCCCTATTAGAGAAGGGCTAGATTTGAAACCCTTAAGCAAGACATGATCTACATAATAGAACATCATAGTGCCTAGAGATAGAGGTATGGTTCATTGCCTTACTTATCTAAGCGTGTTGCTAGATAGTCAGATATGTCGTACTTTGATTTTTATAAGGTTAAGAACCATTTGTTGTTATCAGCATTGATCATTATCTCATTATTTGGTAATGCATTGGTTTCAACTTTTATAAATCCTATTTTATCATTAAGTGTTTCTACAATCCCATCCACTAAAAGTACTAGATAGGTCCTATTCTATTTTCAGCCACCAATTTATTGGAAATAGATCTCAGCCATTCAACTTTTTCATTTCTATTTATCTATCATCAACTTTATAGGTAAGATGTCCTTTACTTTATACCTAGTCTCTCTCCTTTGTCAATGTCTTTTTGCTAATCTCTCTGTCTATCTAAGACTCTCTCCTTCTACTGTTTATCTACTCTCTCATTCACTAATGATTTCACACTTTTCAAGCTTCACTTCTCCATTATACAAGAATGCCTCTACAATTTATGCATTATTAGTAAGTTCTCTTATTTTCCATTGCCATTTAACTTCGTTTAATATAATTATGCCTTTGAAATTTTGGTGAGATGGTTTAACTTGTAAATTGTTTATGAATTTACAAGTTAATGTATTATATACACTATTTGTTTGATAAAATGTTTAGCTAGATTTCAGTTTTTGATAATTAAAGAAGAGCATATTTTAAACACCTTATTGATAAAATTCCTAGTTATTTTTTTATTATGTTTTTTTCTACAAGCATTTTCAAGTTTTATTGAGCTATGAAAATGGGTTTCTAATGTTTAGATGCTTCTATGCATTTGATGATAGTGTCAATTTTTTTAAATCACGACTTTCATATTTTGCAAGTGATAATTAATATCTAGTAGGAGTTGGATCTTTTTTTTTTTTTTTTTTTTTAGTTATAAGAGTATTTTATGGAGAATATATGCTATGTATAATCAATTGCTTAAGTTGCATATTGAATTTTGGATTTGGTGGTGTTAATATGTAGATTATTGATAAGAGTTTATATTTAGCTCAAAATTAATGTACTTGGAAGGCTTGATTCTAGAAGGATGCTTTTGTATCAATAAGGTACTAAAAGATGGTTGTAATGCATTAAAGATATTTTGTTAATGGAATCTTGTTGCTGGCTTTCAAGTGAAATGACTTTGGTATCTTATTTCTTGATAAGAATAAATATATAAACTAAAATAGTGCCTTAATGAGTGTCCATAGGGTATCATTAACATAACCTAATTTTTTATTATAATAATCAAACGTACCCATCTTTAAAACAAATATGGAAACTGATATTTAGAGAATTTTCCAGCTAATAATGTATTACATATGTCAGCAATACATTTGGCCAAACTACTTAACTATATTAAAAAGTCCCAGACAAGAATTTTATTGTTGTAGTCATCATATGATAATCATTTACTAATCAAAGTAGCATAATGAACATCTCTTGGGATATACTACTACTGCTATCATTAATTGACCAACCATTACTATAATAATATAGCTATATAATTTTTTTGATATGTAACAACTAATTTTTAATTATTATTAATATAGGAAGTTTTACTCTCTTAACCATAAAACGAGTATTGCGATAGTTGCTATGTTAGAATAATATTAATTAATGAGTAATTCATTTATTGAAATAATATAAAAACCTTTTTCCTATTGCTATTTGATAATATTTATTAATTAATAATAATTATTGGTTAGTTAATTATCAATTATTAATTGGTCTAGTGTTGTTTGTTATAACAAAATTAGTAAATTTTAATTATTATTAATAAATTAATGAAAATATTTAAAAATTTTATATTCTTCTAAAGAGTAAATAATTATTTATTTATTTTTATCATTAATTGAATTGTTTATAAGAGTTATTAATTTTTTGTTGGAAAGCTAAAGGGAAAGCATTTTATTTTATGAAAGAATGTTTTTTATTTTAACCATGCTATATAGTTATGCTTGTTAATTTAAATTATGATTCATGACAACAATGCAATTAATAGTACTTTTTATCTCATAATGAAAATATTATATATAATTAAAATTAATTAGGATAATCAAATTTGTGAGAGAAAATTGAATAAAATCAAGAATTATAAATTTAAAAAATAACTTGAGAAGGAAACCAACTTTAAGATTAGGGAATTCGCAACTCAAAAAAGAATTGAGTCCTTAGGTGAACATGACCAAATTTCAAGCTATCAACCATAATACTTACAATGAATATAGGTTATGTTATTTAAATAATGGTGATGTCCATACTTTAATTTTAATTCACCAATCATAAGTTTTATTTTTTTTTTTTTTTTGGGTTTCACTTTTGGTATATTTTGTTTTTTTTTTTTTTATTATTCTAAAGATCCAATATTCAATCGTCTAAATGAAAGTAGATTCAAGATAATTGGTAATTAATGCTGCAATCTCGATGGCGTTACCTAATATTCTTAGTGAGTAATTATTAATAAAAGATGATCAAAATTATTACTCAAGCCAATGTCTAGAGTGATATCATATGTTAATGTGTTTCTCTAATGTGAATTGTGGAGTTTATATCATTAAATTCATGCATGCAAAAGACACTAATGATAAGATTGAAGGAATGATATGTAAATGTATAATTCATTTATAAGTTAGAATTCCATTCAAAAAAACCATATTTTGAGAAAACGATCTTTAAAATAGTGAAAATAGTATTAATGCGACAAAATAAGCCTTAAAATGGTGAAAACGTTGTTATTTTGGTGAAATAAGGCTTACTTCAAGTAAATAAGTTTTCATATGATGAAACTGTAGTTTTATGGTAAAAAATTATAATGATATGGTGAAATCAACAATTTGTGTGGTGAAATGTACCTTCCATAAATGAGCCTTGAAATGGTGAACATCATATCATCTTGGTAAAATAAGGTTTACTTTGATTAAATAAGCTTAGAAATGGTCAAAATGCCGCTTATATGATGAAAACGAGCCTTATTTTGAAATGGAGCATTGAAATGGTGAAATAAGTCATCTATTAGGAAAATGACCCTTAAAATGATGAAAACCATATTATTAAGACGCCTAATATGGGGAAATAAGTTTCAAATGTTCAAAATTATGATGATATGGTGAAATAAGAACTTATTAATGGTGAAAATGCTCTTATAATGGTGAAACAGATTATGTTCTGAGGAAACTGGCATTGACACAGTGAAATGGATGTTTTTATGGTGAAAATAGCCTCTAAATGGTGAAAATGTGTCCAATGTAGTGAAACAAAACATGTTTCAAAGAAACGAGCATTGAAATGGTGACATTAACATTATTATGGTGAAATAAGTCATCCATTGGAGGAATAAGCTTGAAATGGTGAAAATTATAACGTTATGATGAAATAAGTCTTACTTGAATGGTGAAATCAACTCACTTTAAGGAAATGAGCATTTACATGTCTAAAATCAACTTTAGCTTAGTAAAATGAGTCTTTTATGGGATGAAAGCCATATTTGGAGAAATAAGACATACTTTCAATAAATAAGCCTCTAAACAATGAAAATGTGAAACATATTGTGAAATTACACTTGTTTTGAGGAAATGAAGGTTGAAATAGTGAAATTGGCATTTTTATGGTGAAAAAAGCCTTCTATAATAAAAATGAGTCTTTAAATGGTGAAAATTATATTACATTAGAGAAACAAGGCTTACTTTAAGGAAATAAGCTTCTAAAAAGTTAAAATGTGACTAGTATGGAGGAATGAGCCTTATTTTTTAAGTAACGAGCATCGGAATGATAAAATTGATACTTTTATAGTAAAATAAGCTATCCATTGGGAAATTACCCTTAAAATAGTGAAAATCGACCTCTTAATGTGAAAATGCATCTATTACGATAAAATGAACCAACTTTCAAGGATCCATTCATAATTTATTTCCTTGAGTCTACATCATTTCATCAAACATATACCATTTTCACCATTCAAGCCTTATTTCCACAAACCTTGCCTTGTTTCATTATACTAATGTCATTTTCACTATTTGAAGGTTTGATTTCTCAAAATATGGATAAAATCACCACACTATTACCCTCTTCACTATAAGGAATGATTTTATTATTTCACTAAATGAAGATTGGGTTCTTCAAACTAAAGCTCGTTTTACCATGCTAATCCCATTATTATAATTTCTAGGCTCATTTCACCATTCAATAATGTTTTTTCACCATTTTATAACTCATTTCCTTTCAAAAAGATTTATTTCACTACATAATCACCATTTGAAGCCTTATTTCCTCAATGCAAAATTTTTTTCGCCATATTAATAATTTTTTTCACCATTTGATAACTCATTTCCTCTATATAAGGCTTATTTCACCATACTTATGTCTTTTTCACCAAAGATATTGCTTTTATTACGTCACCATTTTACTGCTCATTTCCTTTACTTAAGAGACTTATTTAACCACAATAACACCATTTTCATCATTTCAATCATCATTCCCACGAAGAAAACCTATTTAACTATAATAATACATTTTTACCATTTTATTGCTTATTTCCTAAAAATAACGTTCCTTTCATCAATATGACTACCGTTTTTGCAATTTGAAGAGTTCTTTTAATAAGTGAGGTTAATTTCATTGTTCAATCATTCTTTTCACCATAAGGAATGATTTTACAGTTTTATCATATAATGACTCAATTTCTTAATGAAATGCTCATTTTCACTACCTAAACACTATTTTTACTTATGTTGGCTAGTTGCAAATTACAAGATTGGTCTTGTCAAATCACCATTGAAACATGGATTTCACCAAACTAATACTATTTTTATCATTTCAATACTTATTTCCTTAAAGCACAACTCATTTTACTATATTATTTCCCGTTTCACTATTTGAAGACTTATTTTCTAAAAATAAGGCTAATTTAATTTAACTATCACCCTTTCCACCATAGACAAAGACTTTATCATTTCATTTTTTAAATGTTTAATTCTTCAAACTAAAACTCATTTCACCATATTAATACTGTTATCTCCATTTTTGGACTCATTTTCTCAAAACTAAAGCTTACCTTGTCATAAAAATATGCTTTTTCACCATAGGAAAGAATTTTATTGTTTCATTATTTTAAAGCTCATTTCATCGATGTGAGGATTATTTCACTACATTAACATCGTTTCACCGTTTTAGGGCTCATTTCCTTAAAGTAAGGTTCATTTTACCATACTAATATTATTTTTATCATTTTCAAATGAATCCTAGAAACAAAGCCATGCAAAAATAAGCATTAACACATTAGATAGCTCTATGGAGAATTTTATAACTTCAAGCACCAAATTCCTACAACTTTGATCAAACGTTAGGTATTCAGTTTGTTTCTTTCATTCTTAGATATATGATTAAGGGAATACTACTTTATATGTCGACTTACATCCACTACGAAAGCATATCACTATAATCTAATTTTTAAACAATATTTAATCATAAAATTTTATTCATCCATAACATTAAATAAGACATTTTATGTAATTTCATACTTACAATTATGGAATAAAATCTTACATACAAATAAAATTCAACCGATGAATTCCTAAATTTATTAGTCTTTAAAAATATTATCTATGATTGCACATTTAAAAATAATAACGTCAAATATTATGTACTGACAAGATTAAAGATAAAATACATACTATTAAGTATTAACCAAAATTAGGTATGGTACATTCGTCAATATATCAGTTACTTTTATCCAATAGCAAAGGATTTTTAATTAAATACCATATTTTACCAATTTTTACAACTTAATGTTGGTCATAATTTAGGAAGCGACAACTAGCAATATATTAACTACTTTTATTGAGTAGAAAGTTATTTCAAATCAATTTTATATTTTATCAATTCTTTGATAACATATATTAATTAATTTTATTGAGTAGAAAGTCATTGTAAATCGATTCCATATTTTATCATTTTTTTTACTGCATACAAAACAAATCACCATACCTACAACATTTATAATATTAAAATGGCAAGCACATTCAATGTCTTCATTATTTTTAATTTTTTTTTCTCATGGATGTAGTATTCACTAGTATGTAAAATATGCAAAATTGTTTTTTATTTGGAACTTCAATAATTGTAGTATGGTTACTGAATCATATTGCATATATCGAAACAACATATATAGATCTATATAGATTGCTCATATAACATAACTAAAGGAATTATATATATATATATATATATATCTTCACATTTAAATTTAATGCCTTATAAATCCCTTAAATTTCATGAAATGATTATTAATATTTCCTTTTAGACTTTCTAAATTATTTTGTACAGCCTTTTAGGTTGTCTTGCTTGCTTCTTGGTTTGTTTTTTAGTGAAAAAAAATGCAATTATTATAGCAAAATTTCTACTATTGAAAATGAAATTAATAGACTTCTAATTAAGACAGTAGAATAAAATCAATGGACAAACTTCCTATAGATGACTAAAACTAGGAGTACTATTGATATACAGTAGGTTAATCTACATTAGATTGAGGAGTAATTAGATAACATGTGCATAATAATATTGATAGAACGAGGAGTAATTACATACATAGTTTTTCATGTTTTACTTATTTTCAATGGTGTAATTTCTTAGTATATCAAAAAAGGTTAATTCGTTTCCTATTTATAATTTTAATAATTACAATATGATTATTCTATCACATTATGTAAAACCAAAACAAATATATATGGATCTAAACATATTTCTTATATAATAAAACTACAATATGTTATTTTGTATCTCAACATATCATAAAAAGAAAGATAATAAAATATATATTTGTATCATGCCATGCACAACATGAAGGAAGGAAAAAAAAAAAAAAAAATACACAAAAGAGTAGATCTGAACGTTACTCCACGTTCAACAATTCATTGCACAGTTGCCAGCCATAAACAAAATTTATCTTCTATTACTGATTAGTGTACTACAAGACTGGTCTCATCAAAATTATAAACTCGATCTTAGAAAAATCCTCTATCAATCACATTCTTTTATGAACCATACTTTCATTAATAATTAAAAATATTTTATGACTACATTCTTTTACAAACCACGCTTTCATTACTGTATAAAAATTTTATATAATTTTCGATGACTTCTTTTCCCCCCTTGCTTTCCTTTGCTCTCATAGTACCAAAAGCACGATGATCTTTATCCAGAAGGTATATGTATGGAAAAATTCTCTCCACCAAGGCCTTCTCAAGTGTGACACCTAGAATGTCATGGGAGGTTCTGGAGTGAGCTCCTCATCACCACCTGGCCTAAGTTCTAACACAGGAACTGCAGCACACTTAACCTGATAAACCAAAGGGATGAGTTTACCCCTCCCATATGAGCCTAAAGTGATAAATCGTGCATCCCAAACAAGTTCGTATAAAACTGCACCATCATGTGCAACGACTTAGAATTTTATCACTTCTGGGACCTATATAGAGACATGAACATAATGGAAATACCATTTCCTGAGGTTCCTCTTTAGAAGTCTCAGGCCATTGAAACACCTGGCTCTTGGCTATTAAGTGAGAACCTGCTTTAGAACGACTAGTTCAAAGAGATATGAACTCGTGTGAATTTTGTTTTAAGGAACAAAGGAATTACAGGACGAAAAGATGCTATTGACATTAGCAGATTCGATCCACATTCTAGCCAAAAAAAAAAAAAAAAAAAAACACTGTTACTCATTAGTACATCTCTACAAAAAGTGTGAGATCAAAGAAAGATATGATCTGAAGCTGCCAATGTTTCACATTATCCAACAACTATTCCCTCGTTGTGTTTGATGTTGTAACTTCAACTGCCAGGCATAAGCCCCTTTATAAGCTCAAGAATCTCACTTTGCATTCGAGCAACAGCAGAGGGAGTAACCTGCTCCTTGACAAAAGAGAACCACAGAGACCTTGAATCTCTATGTTCAGCACTTTTATACCAGCTGCAGATGGCTCTTGCAGCAGCAGTAACATATAAACCACAATCATAACCATTTACTTGCTGGGGTGACTCATTGTAATCAAGATATTTGGCATTAGATCCCAAGTCTCCCATGAATTGAATGACCGCTTTGTAAAGTCGCTTGGCATATGGACTATTCATCATCTTAGAGCTATCATGATGAACAAAAATATTAGCATTTCTCTCAAATGCAAGCAAGCTCCAGTGTGAGCCCCCTTCTGCTTGATCCACATCTTCATTGTTATTGACTGGAAAAACCACAAGTTTCTTTGCAGGCAAACTTAGAGGCATTACAAAATCTTTAAGACTCTCGGCGTCTGGGCAATTCATTATCCAGAAAGCAATGGAAGGGGGAACCCATAACACATCGGGAAAAGGATAGCATGATGAAAGATAGCTGAAATAGAACTCAATGATACGATCGTTTAGATAGTATGGGCCACTGAGGATGTCCAGGTCAGATCGCCGAAGTACAGCGTCATTGTAGCTAAGAATTATTTGATCGCCTGAGGATCTCCCCATGTCATAGATCTCCGAAAGATTCCAAAAGATGTACGATAGAACAGATGTAATCACACTCAATTAAATGCCTAGCAGTTCTCAAAAGCTTCACACATGAGAAACAAATTTAGACAACTTAGTAAATGGAGAACTAGAGAGAAATTATAAAAACAAGAATGTAAACATGTCACCCGAGCTAAAGCATTGGCAATTAAGAATAAGAATGGCTTGTACTGATTTGTACAGACAATTTCGAATACTTCTCTATGTGTCTATTTGTGTCTTTTATATGTCCTGTTTCAACAAAAACTATGGGTGAAAAAGATGGAAACCAACAAATAGAACCGGTTATTGAAAGCCACCAAACAGAACAGACCATGAGTATGCTCATGCCATAGTCAGTTAACTTCACTTGAATGTTGTATTTTATAACAACACAAAATTTGCGTCATTTTTTTGGTAGCGAAATCACAGGGACAAAACAAACGAAATCACAAGTAAATTTCCTATTCAGTCAAGAAAATGCTAGCTTCTAGCAGTCGTGAAACATAAACCTTACATTCGCTAAACTCAGAAATTAAATAATAAAACAATCACGTCCACTTCTTGCAAAATATGTGAAACTCAAGCAGGCCACTGGCCAAACAGAACAATCCATGCTACCACTAACAACATTCGATCAGCATGTTCTAATTGATTGATTTAACTACAGTTTTTACATTACATTTTATAAAAGTCCGTACTTATTCAACTTAGATAAAATAAGCAACAGATACTACAACCTAAACAGGTATAAAAGATTAAAGAACAGATGCTTAAACTTTGTTTAATATAGAATATCTTTTAAACTCATCGTGATTCCGATGTATAATCAAGTCAATAAATAAACCATTAACCCATTACTCAAACCCACAATACTAGATCAGTTCAGATCATGAATTATCATCACATTAACAATAAAAGCATAAACACATACGAAAACCTATCTTTAAAAAAAAAAAAAAAATGAAGAAAAGGGACAAGGCAAGTAGCACGCCTGAAAATGGGCCTGGGTGATTCACAAATGGTGCTAATGGGATTTCGAAATAAAAATACCAGGAACAAAGGTATTTTTAGTTCTCTATTCTTGGCTCGTTTACAGGGAACGGAAAGGGGAGAAGAAAACGTTGATAGTTTTGGTTTTTGTTTTCGTTTCCTCTCCAAGAATGGAGGTAACGGAGACCACCATCGAATGGTAAAGTCTATCCACCTTATAAATTGAAAATAGAAATTCTATTCCTCACCCACTCTACACTCTTTGCCGCTAAGAAATGGGTTCAAGAGAGAATCAGTAAGTGGCTTTGTGTGTGTTTTCTCAAGAGAAAGTATGGTAATGGTGCGTGGTGTCGTGCATACCTCTGCAATTGGCGGCATTTAAATAATAAAAAAAGAAAGGAAAATAGGAAAAGGAAAAGAGACGAGGGTTTTGTGTTGATTTACCTGGTGGCCGGTGTGAAACGGAGAGAGAGAGATAGAGAGAGGATATTGTCCAGCTGGGCGAGACTCGAGAGAGGATGTGCCAGTGGTCCGGCGAGGCCACGTACATTCCCAAAAGTTCGCTATATTATCGCGTTAATTTCTAAGAGCGCTCCCATATGGATTCTTAATACGGTATCATTTATGAATGACTTTCTCTTTTAGGGTCCGTTCAGTCATGGAATAGACTCATCATAAATTGAATAAATCCGAAATGTATATTACATCATTTATTTAGATAAATATATATATATATATATATTAAGAATATACTTGTAATATAATTAAAAAGTCCATAATGCTTCATCTTTTCTCTTTATTCTTTTTCTAGAAGTTTCCCAACAAATTGAGAAAGACAAACACAATAAAAAAAATCCTTCTTTTCTCTCTCTCTCTCTTTATATATATATATATATCCAGTAAGGGTGGATTTAGTAGGTCAACGGTCCAAATTTGGTGGTTGTGGTATAGGTAAATCGAAGTAACTTCATCTCTCTCTCTCTCTCTTCCATTGTCCAAATCTAATAATGGTAGTGTGGATAGGTCGGTGATCTAGTTCTAATGGTGGTGGTATGGGTTGACCGAAGTAACTTCATCTCTCTCTCTCTCTCTTCCTCTTCGACGGTTCATATCTGGTGGTGGTGTTGGTAGATTGGCATGATGGTGGTTTTTTTTATGGTTGCGTAGTGATTGTGTGGTCGTCGAAGTTTACCTTGTCATCAACAAAGAGGATGTTGATTTTAGTGGTGATGCATGGTAGTGTTGTGTGGGGTTTGTTTGTTGTGTTGGATGGTAGTTGTATAGTGCATGTTGAGTGGTGAGGATTGTCTGCTTGTCATTAGAAAGAAAGTTATTTTGGGGAAAAAAAATTATGAGATTAGAATTGGGATTCTTAGGTTAATGGAAAGAATCCTTATTACATGATTTTGAGTAATAAAGATTCCTAAAAATTATAATTCCAAGACTTAAAATCAAACTAAACAACATAATATGAAATAATGAGGGAATGAGGAATCCATTCCCCTTAAGTGAACATGTAGAGGTTTTTAGGAGATGGGAAGAGATCTTTTAACCTTTTTTATTTTTTGTTTTTTCTTTAACTTCTTAGCTAATGAGCTCAAAAAGTAAATATTTTTTTTTGTTGTTTTTAGTACTATGTTAATTTAAATTTATACAATATAAATAGGAGTAATGTCACGATTTATATCTCAATTTTTCCACTTTTTGCAATTATATACATAAAGTTTCTACTTATTTAATTATACATCTAATTGAAAATTTAGTTATCACGATTTACATATCAATTAACTCTAATTCAAATCACGGCACAATCAATCAATAGGATGAACAGCTATGGCCTTAATGGGTCTGTGCAACCATTGTTGGGCTATAGGCAGCCACTCATGGCTGTTAGTGAGTCTCATGTCCTACATTTTTAAAGTAGGTTATGGCTTACTACTTTGCTGGGGGTGACTAATAGTTACATGCGAAAGGTCGCATAAGCTCCCTAATTAAGATATAAACCGTGATAATTAAATTTTCAGTTGAGTGTATAATTAAATAGATTGAAACTTGAAGTGTATAATTACAAAAAATAATAAAATTGAGGTGTAAACTGTAACATTAACCCGATATAAATGAATGTTAAGGAACTCTGTTTTAGAATTCATACGCATAAAGTGAAAAGTTCCTTAAGAAAAGAGGTTCTTGGATGGGGATGCTCTAAAGAACTTTTTCTCTTAAGGAACTCTACACTTTATCCTTAAGTTTCTATACTAAAACAATGAATTATTGAGTATCAAAATTTTTCATTACCTTAATTATTACCCAAATTTAATTAGTTATTTAAATCATACCTAATCTTGGTATTCAAAATTGGTTTCAAGTTTATTATCTTAATATTGTGGTTTATCATCAATCTACTTGCTTCTTTATCACAAGTCTTACTTATGTGGCTAAAGTATAATTTTGTTAGGTAAGGATCCATCTACTATTTTGAGAACTATCATTATTCCTATTTTTCTATCATCTAACTTTGTATAGTAGCATAGTATTTGATTAATAGTCATCCCTATTTAAATATATCCTTACACTACGAGTTTCTTATTTATTATGCTTTTATAAGTAATATTTTAATTGTTCCATTATACTTATTATACTTTCTCATGTTATGTTAAGTTTACTTAAATTTTTTTACTCTTTTCATGATGTTTGATATATTTTAGGTCATTTGATGGAGGAATCTTCTTATACTATCTCTTATATTTAGTGTCCTTAACTTTATAGGTTATAAGGTTTTCTACTCCAACTACTATATTAGCATCTTATCACTACCTATTAATTTTTTATTTATCTTATCTCCCATCCTTTACTCTACTGTACAAATTCAATGTAGTCAATATTTTACCTTCTATCAAATTTTAGGTTCTATTGATAGTCATTCATGTTTTGATTGTTTCTTTTACAGTTAATATAAATTTGTTTCATTCCTGTCCCAATTACTTTTTTATTTTTTTACACCATGATTGTTTTGCCATTGTTCTAAGCATCAACTTTACATTTTATGTTGTTACTACAGATGTCAATAGTAATGGGTTTGGTAAGTTTTAACTATTCTCTATCTCAAATTCAAATGAGATAGTAGATGACTTAAGTGAGCTGGACTTAACACGACTTGACAAACACTAGTATGACCTTTGACCAAGTGGACTCATGAAACATTTTTGACTAATATGACTTGGATTTGTTTAAACATAATATAACTCGAGCAGAACAAAAACAAAAGACTCAATCAAAGAGACTTGATGACCATTAATTTGCTAATCCCTTTATGTTTACTCAATGTGCCAATGTATATATGAAAAATATTACCTCATAATGTTTTAATTATACCTTGCATCACAATTATTATTTTTCTTTTCTCATAATATAGTTGATTAGAGATTATGGATTTGGAGTTTCTTCACTTTTCTCATTAGGTTTTTGCCACAAAGGGTGAAGTTAATCAAATGGTTACTCGGTAAATCTTTCATTGTTATAATTTAATATAACTACTGCATGCATTTATTCCTTACTACTCCTTATGAATATTTATAGAAATTTAGTTAATCCAACTATTTGTTCACTTCCTTAGGCTAGGGTTTGTATTTTATTCAAGGGTTTTTACTTTCTAGCTTCCTAATCATGACATACTATGATCACTCTAAGATCGCAACTAACTAAATTGATGATTTCTTGCTAGGCTTATTCTTCATAATTTGTTACTATTAGTATCCTTTTTGGTTAGTGTAACTATATGCTAAAATTTGAGGGTTTACCTTCAATGTATATTATGGTATATTTTATTAGATTGATGGTGTGATTAAAGTATTAGGTAAGTGAGGATAGGATCTTCTCTTTGATTAATCCTTCAAAGTAGATGGTAGTTATCTATAATTTTGGTCTAGATTGTTTTCTATATATACTTATACATCCTTCCTATTTAGCACTAAGTTAAATTTTGGACTCTTTAGTCAAGGTGATATTATCCTACTTATGTGATATATCATAAGAGCAATAAGGTAAGCTACTGTCTTATGAGCATTATATCATCATCTTTTTACAAATTAACATCATATCCCTACATATCTGATATGAAAAGTATATTCCTTACCTTTCACCACACTACTCCACCATTTACTCATGGTAGGTTCGTATTGGTTATACTTTTTACAGAGGAATAAATTTAACATTTATATAACTATACATTTGAATTACATACTACTGAATAATTATATCACAAAGAGATATAGATTTGATCCTTTTCATGTTCAATGTTATTCTTAGTTCTAAGATATACTAAGTATAATTCTAACTTTGTTCCACTAAACTAACAATCTTATTCAAATTGCTTCCTTGTGCTC
Organism: Lumnitzera littorea; assembly: GCA_024138015.1. Classification (NCBI taxonomy): domain Eukaryota; kingdom Viridiplantae; phylum Streptophyta; class Magnoliopsida; order Myrtales; family Combretaceae; genus Lumnitzera; species Lumnitzera littorea. Next base: position 86,380,258 of record JAMXBB010000006.1, on the reverse strand, counting down.
AAAGCCAAAATGCTATAGATTATTAGAATATCTTTGGAATTAGAAATGTCATCACGGTCAGATTAATTCCTAGTATTTTAAATATATCTAAGCTATTAAGCTTCTCATGTTGAACGAAAAATATATACTATTAGGTTTTCTAACACAAAGTCACTTTTTTCATAACATTGGCTATACAATTATCATATTCAACATAAATTGTTATTTTCTTGGTTAAACCTAATTCAATTACCCTTTTCATCTTTTAGTTTCACCTATAACCCAAAATCTACATTTGGTAATATACTTTTGAAAGTTGTTACAATTTTTGTAACTTCATATGCCTCCTTTTTAACACCTATAATATTATTGTTCTTGATAAGCCTTTCCTTAAAGTTCGTCTCTTGACTTTTTGAGTTAGGTTCTACCTCACTTTTTGATTTGACTTTACACCTTATAATCTACTAAATTCCATATTTCATGGGTACATTCCAATGTTTTCTACCATAGCAGTTTAATGTCTAACTCCAAATAGTTATTCCCAACTCAAGTTAAGATAACCAAATCATGATCTTTTCCTACTAAATTATGTATACTACTAACCATTCAAATTGGATTCATTATTCTTAACCATTTCCATTTTAACTCTATACTCTCAGTAATTATCCATACCCTACACTATTTTTACAAGTGTAAGCATCTTAGTATATACTCACACATACATATATAATCAATGTAAGAACTTAGTATGTTAATATACTTTTCATGTAAAAGACTAATATACGCATGTAAGTATCTTGATTATATAGTATGTAATTAGTCACAATCATGTATTTTAACTCTACATTGTTTATTCATATATATATATATATATATATATGTCTCCTTAAGTAATAATCCCTAGACCTATATGGTTTATAAATATCTTAAATATAAGCTTAGTACTTATCTGGTAGAATTATATCGTAACACTTGATATCGTTCACATGGATTTGCCCTTTTTTAAAATCTTAAATTTTAACTCCTATGAAGAAATATACATAGTTTCTATAAAGTTCCCAAAAGAAATTAGGTTGGAGTGTGAATTTCCATTTAGCCTGCTTTTGGAGCCTCTTATCATATATATTATTTACATTTTGTAAAGAGTACTACTTTTAATAATTTAGTAATGAGTTGGTTTCCTACCCAAAAAAACCTATAAATCAATGTTTACCCCCTCCCCCCCCTTTTTTTTATTAGTCTTAGTAATAGATTATATCCAATTTTTAGAGGAACCTAAGTTAGATTATCAATTATATATCTTTAAGTATCCAGACAAAATGTTATTCATAAAAAAACATACTATCATCTTGGTATATTTCTTATTAATAATTGTTGACACACCATATACTTTATTTTCATCACATATCATTGCTAGGAACCATCATTTAGTACTTTCGATGATTTTTCCTCAATTATTTAATTTCACCTATTCACCTTAGAATAATCTACTTTTCTTTCTAGATCAAACTTCACAACTCTTTTAGGTTAAATCTACCTTTGGGATTATCTCAACCTCATTACCTGCATCAATTTCTGACTTACATTCTATATCTCTAATTATTCATACTTTTCATCTACTTAACCTTTTGAGTCACATTCTAGCTAACATTCTGACCTACCTAAGTTGCTTCTTAAGTCATCAAATCACCCAATTCTACTACTAACTCCCCTATTTTTACATTTCACCAAAATAGTTTAGCATCTCAATACTTATTTACAACCATAATATTACACATGCAAATCCAACACATTATCTCTACGTTAAACTAGATTTACTCAAAAATCCAACTTCATAAACAAGAAGTAAATATTTAGGCAATTAATTTAGGGGACATTTCCATTAATGCATATGATGTATACTTAATTTACACTTATCAGTTGGGTATATCTAAATCTTTCTTCCTTCTTAATATTGCTTGACCAGTCAACTTTTAACAACAACCTTAGAAATCATATTTCATATTCCATAAGGATTTGTTCTTATTTTGATCAAATTCCACTTAAGCTATTATAAATTCTTCATTACTAATTTATTGTCAAGTACTATTTTGGCTTTTCTTAATTTAACTTATACTAAGCCTAGTTCACTTACTATAAATTACTCAACATTAAATTAAGAAAACATTTTTTTAAAATATGCTTTGAAAAAAATATTTTTAAAAATGGAGTTGCTAACTAATTCAACTGTTAAAAAGTGAAATTAAGGTTTTTGGGTGAGAAAACCCTAATTTGGTCACTAGTCTGCGAATATTCTAAAAAAAATTAATTTTTCAGAAAATTAACTAAAAAGGCTAAGTTCAAGGACTAATCTATTGAGATTAAGTCTCCATGTAAAAATAAAAATTAATGGGCTTTATTTTTATAATTTTTCTAAAACATTAAGCTATATATAAATATGTAAAATATAACTAAAATGAATTTTTTATTACAAAATTTTCAAGAAAAAGTAATTTTTTTAATTTTTTATATGGTTACCTTAAAGGTGCCTATATACCCGCTAGTCAAGATCAAACCAACGTAGTTCTTTTTAAAAAAGATTTAGTAGATAGATTTCTTTTAATTTGAAAATTGAGCTAGATTTATATTTATTTAACCATTTATTATTTAAAAAAAAACCTAAAAGATCTAATTTCATGAATCTATTTAAAAAAAAAAAACCAAACTAATTGAATATTTTTTAAAACTCTGGTTAAGATTTTTTCATTTTTTTAAAAAAAAATCACTACTTGTCAAAAAATATCTTTCATAAATCCTACATGCAAGTATATTAAGATACGTATCTCCTTTGAAGATATTGATCTCGGAGAAAAGATACAAAATTTTTCAAAAAAAACAAAAATGCAATTTTTAGCTAAAAAATCCAATTTAACTAAATTATAAAAAAAAATGACAATTATCTTAAAAATATAGTAAACGATATGACAATTTAAAAAATATATATAATAAAAAAAAACCTGCATTAAAGAAAACCAAATTAGTAAAATAACTAATTGACTAATAAAAAACAAAAATAAATAATTAAATAAAATAATAATATTTTATTACCCAAACGAGTCGAGTCGTATGTGATCAACGTGTTCATGTCGTGAATTGATTGTACGGATGTGTTGAAATTTGAACTATGGGTGTGTGTTGAAATTTAGACTATGCTCAATGTGTAGGCATTTGACCATGCTCAGTGTGTGTGCCCTTGTGTTTGAGTGGACGTGTATATGTATTTGTGTGTTTGTGAATGTAGGTTACTAAGACATGGCATATATTTATGCTTATGTGACTTATGTATGTTAACTAGTATGTTGACTTCAAGCATGGGTGTGTGCTGTGCTTAATTGTGTGTATGCCAACTTTGTATGTGTGTGTTAGGATGTGTTGACTAGTGTGAGATATAGTCAAGCGAGTGAAGGAGTCGTGTGTCTTATATGCTGAGTGAAGTCAGACAAGTGTGCTATCGTATATGCGGTAAGAGAGTATGGTATTAGGCAAGTATATTAGCGTACTGTGGGTGAAGTAGTGTGTGTCGACGTGTGGTTGTTAATTGTGTGTAGTGATTAGTGTATGGTTAGGTGAGCAGTGTTTGTCAGCATGTGAGTAAGGGGCATGAGACAGTGAAGATCGTGCTGCAATGGATATTATGTTCATGACTGGAGTATAGGTTGTGTTCATGGAGACTAGGCATTCGTAGATATTAGTTTGAATTAAAACATTTTAATGAAACTTGATTTTTTAACGACTTAAAATTTAAATTGAATGTATACCATTATATGACTTGACCTGATGCGAATTGACACTTTATTATGTTTATTTATTATTATTATTATTTTCTTCTTTTTTTTAATTTAATTTTCTTTTTTATTTATTTATTTGTTATTTTTTTTTTTCATTTTTTCATTTTCATTTTCTTTAACTTAGCTCAATAAAAATACTAAAATAAAAAAGGCAAAAATGAGGTGTCTACATCTATAAGTTTACAAATTATCGTCTTTTACAATTAAAATGTGATATTAGCGTATTTTATCCTTTCTTTGGTATATATATAAATAGTAAATATAGTTTGTAGTTTAAATCTTTTATGACTCACTCAAGTCCCACTTTCAATGTTTTTCTACAATATCTAGCTGATTTTATTTATAATGCTTTAAAGCAAATTCTTAATAATCACGTTTTAAGTGAGTTCTTAAAAATAATACTCTGATAACACCCAGAACTGTCATGTCTTAAACTGAGGAGTTATAATAGGCTCACTATATAAACTAACCTACACTAGAAGCTAACCACTAACATAGGTATAGCCTATACAAAGCGTTTACTACTCTACTGCTTGGAAGTATCTAATTCAGTACCTAGTAGGAATCAACTTGTGGTATAACATTTCAGAGTGGCTATTGAAAATAATTCTTTTATAGCTTAACTTTCGAGGAAAATCAAGTTTTATAAATCATATGAAGGATGAAACCTTAAATTTATTAAAAATTTCAAGAACTATGTTGTTATGAAAAGATACAGTGTCTACTAAAATTTTTCTAAAATCCACAGACTTGTAAAGTATGGAATAAATCTCATTAGCTAAAAACTAAAGGTCACCTAAGAAGACCTTGTTAGTCTTTCTAAAGGTTAGTATAGTTGATAAACCAAATAGAAATCCAGTCTAGTAGTGTTGAATCTCACTCCTCGACCTTGTTGTCTAATCTTCTAAAACTTAAAGTAGCACTAGTGAATCTACTAGGTAACTTATAAAACAGCTATTGGGGAATGAGTAACAACTTGCTTAGTAAGTGAGACAAAGATAATAGCACATATATAACACAAAGTAACCAAGGTGTTTAAGCAAGTTTAGTTAGATGTTATGCATGAATAAAAAAGTGCTATCACACGATATTAACTGGTTTGTTATAAGATTAAAGAAATTGTACTCGCTCTAATCTAAGATAAGGAGATTAATGCTCGTATACTTTGCAAATTAGAACCAAACCGGGGCTTATGAAATGAAGAAAACTCTTCGCTTAAGACTTCACTTTGAACTACGGTCCTTAACCTTGCCAAAACCCCCTTTCCTATTACTTAGTTTAACTAAGAGTAGAAGGAGGATCATTTCAACTATCCTCATCGAAGGGTTCGTGTTCGGCCTAACAAAAATCCTAGTTGTTTCCCCTAGTTGGTTAAGATACAGGTTCGATTAGTAGTTAAGTTGAGTTTGTGTTGGATTGCCTTTGGGGTGACCAAACAGTTTCAAACAGTCTAAAATAAGTAATATCATGAAGCAATCAATACGAAGTCTAGCTCTCAAAATAGCATAACCATATTCAAGCATATATGTTGCATACATTCAAGCAACTAACTTAAAATTACAAATAAGACATGTACTAAGATCTCCAAGCATTCTTAAACAATACTACAAAGTGTAGTGAAACACTGATCTCACTTACATAGATATTGATGCTTATTCTCCTCATGTGTTTTCTCCTCATGCGTTACTCTCGTCTTCCTTTATTATCCCTAAAATTTAACGTAACCTCTTTAGTTTCCAACCAATATATAACATATGTGCTCATTGTGAACATTTAAATATGTTTTCAATTGTGTTAAGTGAGTTTTCTAAGGTGTTTATTAAATATTAGTTAAGTAGGGTACATTCTGACGTAGGTTCTAACTGGTACAGGTTATTGCCCAATAGTTTCTAACCTAAGTTCTGACTTTAGTAGATTCTTAAAAGTTATAGGCAAGCACCTTTCTACTATATGCTCTAGCTTTTATTGATCAAATATTTAGTGCCAACCATCTTCTAACTACCAATTGCTCCTACATTTCACATCTTCCATCAAACTACTTTTTGACTGAATTTATGACTTATGTTCTAACCTAGCCTTGTAGTATAGGTTATTGTCTAAGCGACTTTTGACTCATGTTTTGACTTTGATAAAAATATAGAGTTTATATATATTTCGATTCTTATATATAAACTTTGATAAAATATTTATTAAACATCCATTTTGCTATATTATACTAATTAGTTGAACTATTTCGCTAATTACACCTAAAGGACATAGAAAGTTACTGTAAACACACTTATACATATCTAAGATTTGATCCTCCCTTGCATAAGCTTTTGACATACCTTTTGCCTATAAATTATTTCTCATATCCCTCTACTGAACATTCTAACAAACCTTCTAACTTACTTTATGAATTGCACAAATCATATTTTGGATTCTCAAATCATACAACTCCAACATCCATACCCCTTTTTGCTTGCTTCCACTATTTTGACCTGATACTCTAAACCTCAAATACAGCTATAAGTCAATACTTGATTACCTAATTATCAATCAAATACCTATTTTAGGAAATTTCAACCACATGCATACTAGATAGGAAAAACCCTTTTGAATTTTTGAAAACTCTTACTTTTGAATTTTTGAAAACTCTTTTCATGGAATCAAATTAGACAAGTTGAAAAGTTTGTACATAAATTTTAGAATCAAAACAAAATCATTTAGGCTATTGAAAATTAGAATTAATGTTTGTTTTTAGCCTAGTTTCTTAAGGAACACATATTTCAACTTAGAATTTGAAAGATCTAATTGCATTTTTGAATTTTGGATGAAAAATTACTTAAGGAAACTAAAAATCATAATTTTTAGAACTTGATTGCTGTTTTTAGAATTTTATCGAAATTAAGGGACAAAATGGAAACTCACTAATGTAAGCTTTTTCGATGGTCTATGGCGGCTAGGGTGGTATCGCACAACCTCGATGGGGTGTTTCTTTTCAAGTGGTGGTCTTGGTTTAGTCCCAAGTTGCACTTTCACTCTAGAACTTGAAAAACCCCCATTTTGCACTTTCTTTCCTTAATTTTTTCCTTCTCCTACTTTTCTATCTATTTTACCTTTTCCAAAATTTTCTAAGTTTGTTAAGAAGTCCTTCTTTCAATAGGAGAGGCTTTGATATTTTTGCTAAATGTTTTAGTCTAACTTTGGAATTTTCACCTTTTAATCTTGTGTTTTTCCCACATTTTGTTTATGTTACACATGGCTAACTTAACTTCCATGTGCTCCCTAATTGTTTCCCTAGCTCGACACACCAATAACATGTTTCTTAGCTATGTTTTATTTTATTTTTTTTTATGATTTTCCCTTATTTTAGTTATTTCTTTAGTGAATTTTACCCAATTTCGAGTATTTTACTAATTACGGGTATATTTATTAACATAATAATTATACTCGATATATATATATATATGTAGTTTATATATATTATTTTATGTACAATATTAATTATATTACCTTATATTTATCTCTAAGTGTTTGTTAATTTCTAGAATCTAATTCAAACGTTACTGATAATACAATTGAAGACTCCACAAATTGAACTTTCTAAATATAGTATCGGACTTGAGTATCGTAGATATTTTCCTAAGTTAACAAGACCGCATAAAATGAAAACTGACTAAAATTTTAAACTCGGAACTTAAAATGAACTTGAAAGGCCCTATTATATGATTTAGAAACCCTAATCATGTAAAAAAACTTCAATCCATACATACGTGTACGTTTAAAAATGTAAACCTAAACTTAATAGAAACCGTAAATATCAAATCATAAAAATTTTTAAAACTCTATAAAATTATCTTAATGCTTGAAAAGCCATAAATCAATAAAATTATCAATAATTTTGTGAAATCATATAAAACTGATAACGAACGAATCAATGATTATTTCAAATAATAATAAATAACAAAACTAAGCTAGTTAAAGGAATAAATAAATAAATTTACAAAAATTATTTTACTTATGTATATAAGTAGCCCCACAATATGTATATATATATATATAAATATATTATTAAGCAATTTCCTTCTCTTTTCTTAATCTATTATATGATACATATATATATTGCATAATAAAGCAATGTTCCTAAATAATTAATCTAATTGAACCTTAAGCTCATAAGTGTAAGTTAATTACTCTCAAATTGGTGAAAAACCTTCAAACATACTTAAACTCACTTAAAACCTAAAACCTGGGATAATTAAGGACTTATGACCCTAAATAAATAATTAAAAATATAATTTGAACAAATTTTATTCAACTCTTAAAAATTCTAAAATTTCTTAAGAAGCAAATCACAACCTATAAACTTATTTGAGAACCAAACCCTAAAAGAATTACATACAAGACAATTCTCTTATCTTCACTTATAAGCCATGTTTGTAAACTTTACCTTTTAACAGGTTTGTGAATCAACCAAGAGTACTTTCTGAACATATCTAAGGATCAACTAAACTAATAATTTAAGTTTACATTTAAAAATGAATTTAATTTTCCAATTTGAAACCTTATTATCGATAAAACTCGAATACGTGAATCATAGACTCTAAAGTCACTCAAAACCTAAAACCCTAAAACAATTAAGGACTTATAACTCTAAGCAACTAATTGATAATTTAATTTGAATAATTTTATTCAAACTCTAGAAATTTTCATAATTTTATAAGAAGTAAATCATAACATACAAATCAATTTAAGAAACAAACTCCAAAAGAATTTCATATAAGATAATCTCCTTATCTTCATGCATAAGACTTATGCACATGAATAAGTAAACCAACCAATCATCCTAAATAACTTATCAATTGAGAGTTGGAATTATTTATCAATTGATAACTTATCAAAAACTAGTGATAAAACATTTTCCTTATCACACCACAACTTATAATATACATGGACAAGTTATCAGATTATTTTATGTGTTCAACTTTTAATTAAGTGACAAGACAACACCATGCTCTATTTGCTCCTTACTTGGCCGGTTGGAAAAGAAGGAAAAGAGAGGCCATGCCTTGTCTTTTGTCCATCACTCAAATATTTTACGAATCTACTATTCACCCCTTAATGCTTACATCATCTAGTCTTGTAAAAAAGTTGGCATTTGTGCATACTAAAAGATAATCAATTAAAGCTTTTTGCACACACTTCTTCTCCCATTCAAAAATTTGCCACTCTCTCCCTCTTTCACTCTCATTTTCACTTCCTTTTCTATCATTTTAAACACAAATCAAAAGAAGAAATCCAACCCTACAAAATCCCAACATTGCTGCCACTATTTTTGCTTCCATACTCACGACACCAAGCTTTATTTTGTGCTCTCTATTTGTTAACTTCAAAAACCACTTTTAGGAACTTTAGAATATCCTTAAAGCCCCACTTCAAAGATCAAGACTCTAGTTTTCAAAAGAACTTACAAGAAGAGGAAGGAAGATAACGAGCTAAGAGGAAACTTAGTTGCACCACCACTATCTTATTTTCGTTTTAAGGACGAGTAAGTTGTTTCTTTGTGTTAGTAGTTTAGTGTTACGTGTTAGTGGTTTAGTGTGTTTTTATGAAGATATTAGCATGATCATAAGATGATAAAATAGCTAGACCACCTTAAGAAGTAAGCTTGTAAACCCCTTTGCATGAAAGTTAGAATATGAGCATGCTAAGTTGGTATTATGTGAAGATATATGTTTAGCACTTAGAATGAAAGATTTTAAGTTAAGAAAATCACGAAATGTGTACATGAATGAGGAGACATCATGTTAAACATGGAGTGTATGTGAGTCATTTAGAGGTTATTTGCATTTCTATTAAGTTAAAGATGCTTAAACCTAACCTTAGGTAAAGGAAAATCCATTATATGAATCTTTTATGAAGAAACCAACCTTGTGAGATATGAATTATGATATGGAAGTTGTGATAAGTATGAGATCTACTATTTTCATGTAAAGTATGAGCTAAGTAATCATCCTATGGAAGAGAATTTAAGTTAAGATTTGAATATAAGTAGTCTAGGTTCATGATCTAACCCTTAAACTTAAGGAAATGATGAAACAAGTTGAAAAACCAAGTGAGAACCCCTAGTATTCATCACGATCAGATCTGGAATATAAGTAAAAGCCACTTAAAAATATGATAAAACCAAGTGAACAAAGTAAAAAGATCAACCAAAACAAGTATAGCAAGTATACAAAGTCTAAAACTCAGAACCGAGCCTAAAACTCTTAAAACGAGTTTAGAACTCTAAGTTGGGCCTTCATTAAAATTCTGACTAGCACTTTTAAAATATTAAGAAAGGTTGTTTTGAAGCCTACAAGAAGACCACCTAAGACTCTATAAGCCCAATAAAGTCATTAACTTTAGTTTAAACAAAAAACAAGCCCATTTGACAACTTAAGCCTACTAAAATACTCATGGAATAGTTGTTAGCCTTAGGAGTATAAATCAAAGTTATAAATCTGATCTCAAGAAGTATTTTGAGCTTAGGATACAATCTTAAGACCAAGCCTAAAGGATTTCTCAAGTTATCAAAAAGCCTATTTATCAAATAAGGCTCAAAAGCACTCCAAAACATGAGGATCACTATTGTTCTGGCCTATGGACAGATTTGTATGCCTCATTTCGAAAATCTAATCTCACTATGTTAAAGTACACTCGAAAATGATGAAGATTGATTATAAGATCATAAAAATCGGATTTAAAATGAAAAAGTTATACATAATTGAACTTTTAAGTAAAAAAAAAAAACGGTAAAAGACACGAAAACTAGTCAAGAGTATAACTTAAGGGATTTTAGCTTAGTATCCTACGTTTATATCAATTCCTTATAGTATTATGATTTCGATGATCAGGGGACACCATATACGGAGACGATTTGCCCCCGGATTACTTTGACTGACCACATGGCGGAGTGAGTAAATTCCCGATGACTCTTTACTTGATTTTGCTTGTAGAATAGATACACCTAAACTTATATATATATATAAATTTGGATGCTTATGGGAAATGGGAAATGCATGTGTATGGATTTGTGAACTGAATGCTATGACTTGTTAATTATATAATAATGGGAATTATTGTGATAAATTTATGTGTGATTGTATAGAATGAAATTGTTTGATCACCTTGAAAAAATTGGATTAACTATCTATATGATTAAGAAATAAGATGAATCATGCATTCCCCATAATTGCATTCGGATAACACTGACTATCGCTTCATGCAGAAGATGGGAAGGGACTTACAGGAGGATGAACCTCTTGCAGGATTAGGCACTAGCTATGTCATCATTTTTATTGAATCTCTATCTTAAGCTGACAGGCTTACTAGGCACCGAAAGATGCCAATCGTTGGTGAAGGGTTGCGTCTTGTGGCTTCTGCTTAGGGCATGTGTTTGTGGATTGCGGAGACCATCACACTGCTAGACTTAGGATTTTGAAAATATGATTTATTATTTGGAAATGAAAATATATATATGTATATATATACATAGTTTTGTTTTGACTGAAGCACAATAGTGCTAATGAATTAAAACCTAAGGTCTAGAACTCGGATTTTGGTTTGAGTCGGTTAATTATCTCCAAATATCGACTATAGGGGGTGTAATTCTGAGTCGTATGCAGTTCTTGGGCCACTGCATGCGTTGTTTGGCATATTGATTGTTCATACATTTATATGATTGTGCATCTAATAAATTTCTACTATGTGGTATTGACGAGGGTAATTATCTCACTAAGCATAAGCTTATACCCTAATAGTTCTTTTCCTTGCAGGTTGATCGATAGTTGGGACAAGGATAGGAATTGAGTGCAGAGTGCTACAATTGAATCAATATGATGAAAAGCTTATGTAGTTACTTCAGAATGCTCTAGAAAACGACTAATATTTCAATTAAGTTTAGTATCTTTAGTAAGTTTAGAATTTTCTGGAATTGTCTATCTTATTTCACTATTTTTGTAGGGGATACCGATTCTTTGCGGTTTTGAGGAATTGTGGAAAAATGGTTATCCATAATTATTTATATTATATAATGAGTCAATGAACTAACATTAAGACCCTAGCGAATAACTATTTAGAGTTTTATAATCTCTAACTTGTAAGGTGATTTTCTTATCATCGGTGCACACGTGATATGGAAATTTTAGGCAATACTACTAAGCCCCTCTTAGGGTTGTTATAATAATAATATAGTAAATTGCTATCATTTTAGCTATATTTTTAATATTTTATCATATTTTTAAATTTCAAACCTATAGGAATTCCTTGACTAATATTTTCAATCCCTTTGTAAGTTTTTAATCTAATCGGGTTATCCTCCTAAATGCTCTAAATTGACTATTGAACCTAGTTATGCAAGTGTAGATCTCACATGATCTATTTTTTTTTTTATTTTTATTTTGTGGTAATGTTATTTTTTTTTTATTTTACAGTAGTTATGTTTTCTTTATGGTAACTATGATAAAAAGCTAGTACCTATAACTTTTTAGTAACAATTTATTTTTTCTATTTTCTTTATAGTAACTATGATAAAAAAAGTGATAAAAAATCAATACCTATAAACTTTTTTGCAACTTTCCAATAGTGACTAGAAAATACATGTGTTTTGTGGCTAAATATTCAGTGGTTGATGCTAAGTATCACTCGCAATATTCATTTAAAATCAATACAAGTTAAGGTACATAAAAATTAGAAAAAAGAAACATGAAAAGCTAACATATAATTTTAAATTACCAATCATTTCACATTAACCAGTAGGTCAAAAATGCTATCACACTTGTTCAATCAAGTCAATTTGAAGTTAATGGTGCTTTAGATATACGTTGCATAATTTGGAATAAAATATTATATATATGAGGTAGATGATCACTAATGTCTTTTGATTCATAATTAAGAAGATTAACATTAAAGTTATGGTTATCTCTTTCATCTTTAATAATCATATGTATAGAATTATGCACATTCTCATAATTTTTCTTATATCATCTTAATCCTAAGAATGTCATAGGCTACAAATTAAATGGATATAAGATTGTAACAGTCTAAAAGCCTATTCAACATCCTTTTTCCTTCCTTCTTATTGCTTAGAGAATAATTTCTCTTTCAAACCATGTAAATATGATAAAAAAAATGTTCATTACTCTGGATATATATTATTCGTACTTGATTGTATAATAAGATAATAGAGCTCATCTCTCTAAAATGTCATCAAATAGAAGTAAACACTCTAGCAAATTAATGTCATTATTGAAGCTTAGGATATTAAAAAGTGCATACCATATCCAAGTTCCATATGAAGAGACAACTTTAAGTATGATTATTGGAGAACCATGATCACCTTGAGTATACATACTTGCAATTGGTAACAATTCTTCTGCTCCCAATGCATACAATTAATACTCCCTAATATACTCAGAAATCCACATTGCTTTACAACATTAAGCAAGTGTTGGATATCAATAAGAGTAAGCTGTATAAGTACTCATCACCGAAATGAGTGATGACACCTTGAACAAATTCCTAGACACATTTTATTATTGTGCTTATGCCCAAATGTTAGTAGTCATCTAAATATTGTTTGCTACTCCATATGCCAACATCCAGGTATTTAGGGTTGGAGTGGTGAAATACTAGGTTTACTAATAGCATCCCTCTTTTATTTGAAATATGGGGAGTAATCATAGTATGCTTGAACAATGTGGAGGAATAGAGCTTTGCCCATTCAGAATCTTTGCTAAAGTTTCTCATTGGTACATATTAGGTTATATGAGAAGTAGTTAGTGCATAAACAATTGTGTCCTTTAACTTGATTTCTATTTAAAAGGGTACAATATATGTCTATTAACTTTAAGAAAAAAATTATATAACTACAAATTATATAAAAAAAATTACCAAAATAATGTTGCTATTGATGTTGCATCTTTAAGATAGGATACTAACATTTATGTACCGTAGCCATGTTGCATCTTAGTACAAATATAGTAATGTCGCATCTTAAAGATATGACATAGGTATTAATGTCGTATTTTGAAAATGCAGTATTAGTATAAATTGTTATATAGTATCTTGAAGATGCGATATAACAATGGTATTTTGGTAATATTTTTTTTTATCTAATTTGTATTTGTGTAATATTTATTAATTTTAATGGTAAACATATAAAAATTTCCAATTTAAATACTTTCTCTTTTGTCTTATGTGGAAGAACTCTTGCATAAATCTAGGAGCATTTTAGGAAGTAATTAGCTCTTCAAGCTAACTCTCTAATAGAAATGATTCTTTAACCATATCATTAGCTACTCTTTTCATCTCAAAAGCATAGCTACTTTTTGACATAATTATATAAGAGAGTGATGAATGGAGTCGCTTTAAATGGAATAGCTTTAAATGGAAATAAAAAATAGATGGTGAATGGTGAAGCATGTGTTTGTGTGCCTATATATATAAAATATCAACAACAACTTTTTTCATATTGATTTTAATGATTGATACTTTTATAACGGTTACTTTATTTTTAAATTAATTTGAATGAATAATACTTTTAAAATGACTAATCTTTCTAATTTGGCTAAAATGGCAAATACTTCACAACGGATTTTTTTTTTAAAGTCATCAATTGATTATTTTATGATGACTTTACCTTACATAATAATGGGAATCGATACAATGGTTAAAATAAGTTTGTTGATACATTTGCCTTTTAATATTCTTACAATGACAAATTCAATTAATAGAAACTAATATAATTGCTAACTGGAAATAAACTACTAACCTTTGAATTTCATCCATTGATGATGTATCTATAAATATTATTTCTTTCTCCCACTCAAGATGCTTGCGACGTTCCTTTTGTTGCTAAACTTCATTGAATTTATGGAAGACCTTAATCTGTCTTAATTTGCATTGCTTAAATCTCTCAACTTCTGAATCAATTCTTGTGTTGCCTTACTAGTATTATGTTTTGGCTTTTCTCTCCCCTTCCTTTTAGCTGTTGCTCTATAGAGATGACGTATGACTTGTTTAATGATCTTGTCGTTCATTGGTGTATCATTATTCAAGGGTGAACTAGTATATGCTTTAGCTTTACTTAGCTTAGTTTGTTTGCTTTGGTTTTTTTTTTTTTTTTCAAAATTTTCAAATTTGGACCTTCATTTTGATTCATTACACATGTCAGTCAATAATGCTATACCATGCACTATTCTTTCTCATTCTGTTTAAACAAATCATGAGCATCTTTTATATAGGCTTCATTTGGTTAATCTTTTTGTCATCTTATTGGTGTTTTATTAGTGCTTGTTTAAATCATATGTTTAGGAAGAATAAGACAATAAAAAATGGAAATATAATTTCATATATACCCCTCTTCTAAAATTAAATGTCCAACAAATCCTAATAAATTTGACTTCATCTACCCTTTACTTTATTTATATTTACAAAAACACCAATTAAAATAATAACTTTTAATATATAAAATATATATTTCAAATCTTTTTTCTTAAAAGTATATGAATTTTCATTTCCCAATTCTATCTCTTTAATTACTATGTTCATCATAATTATGAAACAAAAATAGATAAGATACAAATAAGGGAGTTTTTCAAATTCCAGATTTCAATATAGACACATATTAGATATAGATAAGACATAGATGAAAAAAAAAAAAAAGACAATCTAAATAGGACTATAATGTTGCTTATTCTTTCTACTTTGTCTTCGTCATTTTGTTTGGTCATAGTAAGCTTCAAACTTTATGAATCATTTGAGATTTTATGCTACTCAGATTTGCATTATTACTAAGTTTGATTTTGTAGATTCTTCTCCATCTCATGGGCTTATCCATTTGCAAAGCTTTCATGGACTCATCCCTAAAATATCCATGACAACTATGTCTAACAATTGGGTCATTACTAACTCTTAACTATATATAAATAAGAAGTTTGTCATTAATCTACTTCCACCTTTTCGTACAACCTTGATGTCCTTTATTGTCATTATCATTCTCATCCTCTTTTTTTTTTTTGTGTGGAATATTGTGTATATTTTGAGCTTATGCTACTTTAAGTTCTTAGTGACTAATTAGATGTGTGTTAATAAGTAGTTGTTTTGATAGGAGTATATTGCTCAAAGTTTCCATATACAAAGTATAGAGCATATTGCAAATGTAAAGGTATTATATTTCTTTAATTTTGATTGATATTAAATACTAGATTAAAAATTTGTGAGTTTTAGTTTACAATGGGAAATTTTTGGGGATATTGAATATTTGGGAAACCTTAAAAAATGTACTAAATGGAAAATAAGAGTTGCTTTGTGAAATTGGAGTGCATTTGAAAATTTTGAGTGTTTTGTGAGTAATTAAATAGTGGTAAATTTTGGGAATTATTAGGATCCATAACTTTTCTCAATTTTCAAATAAGAGAGAATTTTTATAATGAAGTAAATTGTAGTAAAATTTTGATGTTAAAAAATGCACATAAGTTGCCTTATTTATAGCATGAAAAAAAAAAAAATGAATAAAATCCCAGAAATGGATGTTGAAATAAATACACCAACAATATAGTCATTGCAAATATATACGTTAATATAGATGTTAGAGTGCAGAGTTGATGTAAAATGATTGACTTTTAGAATTATATGTCTACTTTCCATTGCAAAGTGTCAAATTTAAAAATGAAAAAGAAATTAGTAAGGCACATTCATCATTAGAGGAACGACCTAAAACACCGACACGTTACATCAAATCATTATAATGGGAAAGTGATACACAAACATTCCTTGTGCCGTACCCCCTAACCCCCACCACCCCCCCCCCCAA
>JAMXBB010000006.1:86147987-86363239 GCA_024138015.1 Lumnitzera littorea | reverse complement strand
CCCCCCCCCCCCCCCCCCCCCCCCCCCCCAACTGTGTATGCTCTAAGTGACATGAGAAAGGGAAAAAGGAAATATCTCAAAGATTCAAAACCAAGGATAGAGGAAACATTAGAATATAATAAACCATATTAGGGCTATAATGAACAATTGCATAACAATACTACTATAATGCTCGAGAACTTAAGGTGCCATAACCAGCCACATATCCCTAGTATTTAATAACACTTTAAGGCTCTAAAACTAGTCACAATCTCCAAAACCACCTATACACCTGCTAATAAAATGTTGATACCATATCTCTAAGTTTTCTATAGGTTAAATGACTTAAGATGGGTCATTCCAACCACGACTATTTCAATCAACAAAATTTTTTAGCTCTAGAATAATAGAACATACCATTAGGTTATACTTTGTATCATAAATCTCATCTCTACGTATTATCCACAATATCCTAAACAACATTATTAAACACCTCATTTCCCAACCTAATGATAGTAGAATCCCTAGCCTGTTACAAGCAACTAACCTAATAAGAATACAAATAGCTGTAAAAATAAAAGAATGAGTTGGAACCAAGTATGTAATGTATATATACACGTGAATGCTAAGAAAAAAAAATCATACATATGCATATAATGTAATTAAAGTGTACATTAGTTTATTATCTTGAACTTTAAGTAAGCAAATAACAAAGGGGCACTCATGACTTCGCCATACAATGATCTTATACATATATAGGTGGATATATAAGAATATAGATTTTCATTTAGAGTTCTTTACACCTAGAGTACAAAGTTCTTGAACCTGGTTTTAGCTGTACTATCCCATATGCAAGTCCACTGGGGAATTCTAACATGTGATCAATATTTATCCCCTATAGATCTACCATTGAATGCCCCTAAGATGAGCTAGATAAGCATAAGAAACAACTAACAGCTTTAAGGTCAAATATAGATTAGTTTAGTTTGATTTGGTACTATCGTAATAAGCACAATTGTCAAAGATGCGTCACGTACCTAGGAAGCTAAATTAAAATCAATTTCAAAGCCTAAGGCTAAACTCAAAGTTGAACATTGTGTTTACAAGATGAATCAGGTACAAGAACCTAAGAATTAGAATAGTAAATTTATCTCAAACTTCTAATCAATTCAATCCCTTTTATATTTTGAAGTAACCTCCAAACTTGACTTGGCTTAACAATGTTAAGTTAGCCTAGGGTCTGGTGTAGATGAGGTTCTTATAAGTGTTAAGATAAGGTAAAGATTGAGTCTTTAATTAAGGAAAGGGGGTATCGATACCCATGGGAGATGGAAGGCTTCAGGAAAACTAAGGTTCAAAACTGAAGTTAACTTAGCACTTCCTTTCCTGAAACACTCCTTCACCAACTTTAAGAACAAAACACACTCATGACTTGAAGAGAACTTATGAAATTTAGCAAAGTTTGAAACTTTTCATTAAATGAGAGTTAAGGAATCAATTAGTTAAAAGGGTAAGCTAAAAACCAAAGGAAATTTATAGCTTTACTTAAGACCTAACATAATTCACACCAACTTAATTTACACCGGCTTTATAAGTCACAAAATACCTTCTATAGAATTTCCTTCTTGAAACGGTTTAAGTTGGGTTTTTGATTGATAAAATTTGAGTAAAAGCGTTAAGAAATCAACTAGGATTGGAACTTGAATAAAAGTAGACAAAACTTGAAGGAAAAAGAACAAACTATGCTGGATCAAGATTGAATCGATAAGCCAGTTCAAGCTAGTAAGCTGGTTTAAAATGGAACCATCAAGTTAGTTCCTTTGTTGCATTATGCAGCTTTTTGCATCCATGGAAACCTTAGCTAATTCCAATATAAATTCAATTTCTACCTTCATCCAACTTTGAATACCTCTAATCCATCATCAATACACCATTTTTCGTCATTCCCAACTACTAATTTATCCTAAACACCAAATAAATCCTCAAACCCACAAACAAACTTCAAGAAACTTTCACTAAACTAAAGAACAAGATGAAAAGTGAAGAATACTTACTTGAAATGGAACGTTGATTCCAAGTATATATTGGACCCAAAATGATAAAAGCTTTAACAAGAACATTCCATCTCAAATTACTAGAGATAAGCTAAGAAACACCATTAAAATGAATGTTTTCCACTAAGACAAGCTACAAAAATGAGCTTAGATGCTTAGTCTTACTTTTGAACTTGATTAGATGGATTTTTCCTCAGATAATAAGAGCTGTAAGAGTTTTGGGTATGTTTAAAATGATAAGGAGGCAAGGGGAAAGGAAACGGTAAGTTTAGAGAGTGTAATAGGATTTAGACAAATGAAGGTAGCTGAAAATAAGATAAGGGTACGGTTTCAAAAGGCTTGAAAGGACCTAAATGCCCTTACTTTTAGTGCATTTTCTTTTGAATTTTATTGAGCATTATACCCTATACCCCTTAAAATGACTTTCATCCTTGAAAGTCACCCAATTCTTAAAATGACTTTGATCACTTTCTCCTTGTTCCTTTCTTCAACTCCAAATTTGTTTCTCTTTAGAACTATTCACTTGATTGTATGTTGTGTATCTAATGATTCACCTCTTAAAGGTCTATTCCTCAGTATTCCTTCTCTTAGCAAACCCTTCTACTCCTAATTTAGCTTCTCAACATTGAATTGTTCTTATCTCATTCATTTAATGGTCTCTTTTGATTCATACACTTCCACTCTTCTCTTTGAGGAAATAAGGTACTCACTTTCTCATTACTAGATTGTTCGTTCCATCCCATATTTACTTACATGCTGACTTTTGTACTCTCCTCCTTAGTTTTAGTGACCCAAAACGTAACTTTCCTTTGACACATCGATTCCAACTTTTCACCATAACACACCACACATCTAGTGCAAATCTTTAGCTCTTTACATATCCAAAACTCTATCGAGTAACTAGAGATACCAATCTTTAATTCTCACAAATTTTGAGCTAAGTCTATTATTCCAAAGTGAATGTCTCCTACTTCCCTTACCTATAACAAATTCCATAATGCCTATCTTAATTAGCAAAAAGGATTCCATCTCCAACAAAGGTAATGATTCTCATATCATATCATAACTTAGATTGCTTTATATTAGAGATTACCCTATGCTTACTCATCCACTAGCTTCAATCATATCTAACTTTTAAGGTTCTCAAGTTTAGTTCTACAACCCTTTCAATACTGCACCTATGGATCATTTACTACTCTCCTTTCGCTTGTCACCATGTTTTGATAATTGATATATTTCTCAGTTCATTTTATGAAGTTCAACTAATTTATTAGTTCCATATGATCTTGTTAGTCTCAATGTCCATCTTATTACTTATTTCCTTTAGTTAATATTAAGTTATTTGTATTCTCTACAACTCAACATGGGTAAATATATAATAGGGTCGATGAATAGTGACACAAGACTAATTAGAGTGACAATTGGAATCGACTGAAATTGATAAACTTGATGTGACCCTATTATTAACTCAAATAAAATCGACTTGATATGCCATGACATAAGGAAAAAGACACATTCATCCTTCCCGTTATAAGTATACACATGTTAAGCTTCCTTAAGTTTTTTAATCCGATTTCTAAATTTATCCTTCACTCCATACTCCATTTCTTATTTGACTTACTACTCATCGTACAAGGTTTGGTGTGTAACCTAATGTTTGGATAATTCATATGTAAGCATTAGGTTTATTACTCTAGTAATTGTATTTATTTATATAAGTTAAGTGAGTATAAAGTTACGAATTATGATTTGTTTCTCAAGTTTGTTTCATCCTTATTAGGGGTCAATTTGATTGATTAAGTTTTCCTGATTATTATATGTCTACTCTTGATTTTGTGAATTTAATTCAATCATACTAGATGGGACAAGCTCAACTAGTCCTTCTATCATCCTCCATCTTACTTCTTCTTCCATCTTCATAAAACAACACTTAGGCATACTATAACACAATATAATAAGGACTAAAAGGAATCAAAATTTAGGAGGGATGGGTAATGAAAATAGGTAAGTAATCACAAAATCAAG
Organism: Lumnitzera littorea; assembly: GCA_024138015.1. NCBI lineage: Eukaryota > Viridiplantae > Streptophyta > Magnoliopsida > Myrtales > Combretaceae > Lumnitzera > Lumnitzera littorea. Next base: position 86,359,181 of record JAMXBB010000006.1, on the reverse strand, counting down.
GTAGTAAAGAAAGATAGGAAGATAAGTTAACTAGAAAGTAAGAGGAAAGGTAGAGATTAGACCTATAAGTGCAAGGGCTGGGGTGATTGCTCACTCTCACTTTGGTTGAACCTAAGCTTTACCTCCTTCTCTCAATTGCTTACTGCTATTATGATCAGTTACTTAAGCTTTTATAGGATTAATCAACCTAAGTGTACCTATGATCAGTCATCTTAAGTCTCTAATGATCCATCAGCCTAAGTTCTTTTATGATCCATCTCCTATGCTATTTCATGATCATTCAACCTAAGTGCTTCTAAGTTCCTTAACTTAGCTCTTCAACATTCTGTTAAGTTAAGCTCCTTAATGTTCATCAAACCTAAGCTCTAATGCTAGTAAAGTTGTAACGGCCCAAAACCTAGAGCGCTACAACTCACTACATATCCTTAGTATCTAATGAGTGTTAAGGCTCTATAACCAATTACAATCTCCGAAATCACATGTACACCTACCAACAAAATATTGACACGACATCTCTAAGTTCCCTATAAGTTAAGTGACTTGTAGGTGAGTCATTCGAACCATGACGATTTCTAATAACAAAATTTTCTAGCTCTAGAATTGTAAAGCATACTACCAAATTTTATCCATATAATAAATCTCATCTTCACATATTATTTGTAATATCATCAAATAGTATTGCTAAACTTGTCATTTCTTGACCAAATGATAGTAAAATCCCCAGCCTATTACAAGTAGCTAACCTAACAAGAATACTTGCAGCTATAAAAATAAAAGAATGAGCTAAAGCGAGTACATAATGCATAAACATACACTTGGGCTAAACAAATTACACACATGTATATAATGCAATTAAAGCATAGATTGGTTTATTATCTTGAACTTTAAGTTAGCAAACAATAAATGATGTGTACCATAGCCAAGGATAGATAAGGCTGGTCATAGGGATGGGTTTAAGCTTATCGAAAGCTTGAAAAGGGTGATGGGGAAACTCACGAAAGGATGAAAGATGAATGAAAGAGTAAGCAAAACCTACGAACAACTCCAAAGATTATGACGCACCAATTGAACTTCCGAAGACTCAAGGCACAGCTTGATATGACGTATGAGATGGTCCAGTAATGTTACTCGTTACCTAGCCTTGCTTAAGGGTTAGGATAAGAGTGAAACATGAGTAAATAATCAGTGTTTACGAGAGGAAGAATATTTAGTGTATTAATGGTAATCTAATCCTTGCGGCTATAAGTATAAGGGGTATTTATACTTGAGAAGTTAGTGCAACTTTCTTAAAAGGGAAAAGACAAAAAGGGTATTGCTCTAAAGAAGTAATGTATAAGAATAAAAAAGGGTAAAAATGAATATTTAAGAAAAACAATGATTAGTGTAGCACATTCTACACGTGGTTCTATACACATGGCAGAGATGCATTGGCGATGTCGTTGGAGCATGCACACAAAAGAGTACGAGTAGATTAGTTATCCGAGTAGGGGTGATTAAGGATTAGTCTAAGGCAGCTCTCTTGGCCTCTTAGCAAGAGTGATGCCAAGCAATTAGTCGACTTGGACATAATTGAGTAGATGTGCGAGGTTTAGCTACTATCTCGACATTTTATAAGTCGATACACAACTTCCAAGAGGTGGGTAGTCATACAACTTGACATATAGAGTTGATCAGTAGTAAGGAGAAACTTGGCTTCGGTAGGAGTTGGTTAAAGTAGGGTGATTTGCTTCACCAATCCTGCTAGCCCTTGACCTCAGCTAGGGGTTAAATGCCCAATAGTTAGATTCTTATCATTCCCTCTAAGTTGATTTGGATTTAGGATCAAATTCGACTGGTCTTTGCTTAGCTCTCTATCTGGGTGATATGAATTGAGGTCGACAACGTTGAAGGTGTTCGAAACACCATAGTCCTTGAGCAACTCCAATTTGTAAGCGTTATCATTGATCTTCTAGAGGATTATGAAAGGTCTTTTAGCCTTGGGGGATAGTTTGTTTCTCTTCCTGTTCGGAAACCTTTCCTTGCCCAGGTGTAGCCATACTAGGTCTCTAGGTTGGAATTGTTTAGCCATCCTACCCTAGGTCTTCTCTCACATTCTTTTGGGGGCTTGGTTGATCTGTTGAGTAACTTTGTCAAACATGTGTTGAAGGGACTATGCTTGGGCTCTCGTGTTAGGGTCTTCTTGCTTAGATATAGGTGCAGGGGTGTAATCAAGGGGTAACTCAAGATTAAAACCATAAACAACTTTGAAGGGGGTCTGCTTAGTGGTGTTATGTACAGTTCAGTTGTCAGCGAATTCGATCACTGGTAAGCAGATGTCTTAATTAGCTAAGTTCTTGCCAATTGTAGCTTAGAGCAGCAATCCTAAAGTATGATTGACTACCTTTGTTTGGCCATCCATTTGGGGGTGACAGGAAGTACTAAATAGCAATTTTTTCCCCATCCGTTGCCATAGAGTCCTCTAGAAATGGCTCAAGAATTTTTTATCTCTATATGATACTACAATTCTTTACACGTCGTGTAATTAAACAATTTCCTCTAAGAAAGGAGAAGTAATAGCCGAAACATAATTAGTCTTGGAGCACAGCATAAAGTATGCCATCTTACTGAATCTATCTACGACAACCATCACAAAATCTTTACGTCAAGCAGTTTAGGGTAGTCCAAGAACAGAGTCTATGCTTAACTTAGCCTATGGTCTCATCGGAACAAGCAAGGGCATTGCTTTCCCTTACTTGATTCGGCATTTAACCCTCTTAGACACAACACAGCCTTCAAGAACTTGGTGTAAATCTCACCTCAGTCTCAACTACAAGAATCGCTCACTCAATAGCTCATACATCTTTCTCTCCCGAAAATGTCTGGAGAGTCCTCTATTATAGGCTTCTCTGATTAGTAATTCCCTTAGTGAATGGGTCGGTATGCATAATTTCCCTCCTTGGAACAAGTAGCCATCTTCTATGTGATACTCATCTAATGTATTTTCATCGGCACAGCGCCTAAGTATGGGTCTAAAGTGTGGATCCTCGGTGTATTATTCCTTAATACTCATAAACCCAAATAATCTGGTCTACGGTTCTATCAGGAGTGCATGTCTCCTTGAAAAAGCATCTGCAACCACATTGCTCTTCCCTACTTGTACTTAATGACAAAGTTGAATCCTTCAAGGAATTTGACCCATCTCGCTTGTTGCTTTGACGACTTTGTCTGACTTCGAAAATACCTCAATGATTCATGGTCAATATAGATGACAAGTTCTCTCCACAGTAGATAATGCTACCATACTTATAGTGCTTAGATCAATGCCAAGAGTTCTTTGTCATACACAGAATAGTTTAGTTGAGGTCCCCTAAGCTTCTTACTATGCACTCAAGCTCAAATACTTTCTTGAAGTCAAGTAAAACTAGTACAGGTGTGGAAGTTAATTTTTCTTTCACCTCGGTAAAGCTTCTCTCCTCTTTTTCTCCTTACCTAAAGTCGATGTTCTTCTTCGTTAGCTTAGTAAGGGGTACAGCAAGGGTGTTGAAATTCCTTATGAATCTCTTGTAGAAGAAAGCTAGTCCATGGAAACTTCTTACCTTGGTATAAGTAGTAGGAGTTAGCTACTCGATGATTGCTTAAATCTTCTTGTCTTTCACTCATAAGTCTCCTCTACTTATTACATAGCCTAAGAATACCACTTCCTCCTAGCAAAAGCAACATTTCTTAAGATTGCTGAATAATCTCTTAGCATAGAGGACATTTAATATAGTATGAAGATGTTTACAGTGGCTCGGCATATCGGTACTGTATATTAAGATGTCATCAAAGTACACTACGATATACTTTCCCATTAGGTTTCTTAGAACGTGGTTCATGAGTCACATGAAAGTGCTTAAAGCATTCAATAAGCCAAATGGCACGACCATCCACTTATAGAGTCTATGTTGAGTTTTGAATGCAGTCTTTTACTCATCTTTTTATCTCATGTGAATTTAATGGTAGCTAGATTTCAAATCAATCTTGTTGAAGACCTTAGCTCCACTTAATTCATCTAGCATGTCTTCTAACCTAGGGATAAGATACCTATATTTGATCGTTATATTGTTCACGGCTCAGCTATTAACACATATCCGCTAGGTACCATCCTTCTTCAACACTAGGAGTGTTGGAACAGCATAAAGGTTGAGACTCTTCCTTACATATCATTTTTCCAATAGCTCATTGACTTGTTGTTGGAGCTCAAAAGCCTATTTAAGACTCATCAAATAGGTTGGCTTATTTGACAAGGTGGCATTGAGTACTAAGTTAATGCAATGTTCTATGCCTCGGACAGGGGGTAACCCTTTAGGTAATTGATCTATGAAAAGATCGGCATATCCATCTAGCAACTCTCTTATTTCCAAGGGTAGTTTACCCTGCTCCTTCAATTCTAACAGACATTCAACCAACAAGAGGCTTAGCACACAGGCTTTAATGGCCTCTCGGAGTTCAGCTCTACTCATCATCGGAGTCTTCTTTGATCTACGAGTAAGTTTTGTTTGCAGTTTATTAACTTCATTTAGTGGCATAGGGTTTAGCGTAATCTTCCTGCCAACCTTTTCGAACACATACATGTTCTTGTATTCGTTATAGATAACTCTTCTATCAAATAGCCATGGTCAGCTAAGCAATACGTGTGAAGCACATATAGGTAGCACGTGATGAGTTACCAACCACTAGTCCTCTTACTCGCGCATGACTCCAAGGCCTCCAATGCTTCATTCAAAGAATTCTCTCTCGGCAACCTACCGATGGCAAGAGACTTTATGTAGAAGACGGATGGTTGAATTCCTTGACAACTTCGGAAGGTTATACCTTGCTCTATTCTCTCTCTTATGTTGATGACGACTGTTCTCTTAGTGAGGGCTCTGTATTGAATGATTGAACTTTCAATTGCCAAGAGTTTACTACGAAGTGATGAGACATTCTTCTTCGGGTCGAGTACTTATCTTTTGACTTCTTACCAACACTTGCTGTACCCCCTTTTGCATCTCAACAGTCCCTGATGCCGCCGCATCTTGATTCTATTTAGTTATTGTACTTAGAGAATCCTTGTATGGAACCAATGTTGCGTTGTTACCTATCCATTTCATTTGTCACTGTACTATTTTCCCCTTTTTGTCATTTGTCTTTTTTACCATTTTTCGTATGTATTAGGAATTCCCTTTTTATGTATACCTTTTTTTTTAATTTCTTTATTTGTAATGTTGCCCTAGGGATTTATTATAAATAATCACTTCTCCTTATAAGCCAGAATCATCTTACCTTACAGATAGACATTGAATATACTATTCTTGCAAGATAATCCTCTTCAAGTCCATTTTCATACACTCTTATCTAGTTTTACCGAGTAGCTTAGGATTAGCGGTGGATGGACCTTGACATCAACTTATGCGTCATATTAAGTGAAGTGTCAAGTTATATTGTGTTCGTTGGTGAGTCATATCTTTTGAGCAATTTCGCGTTAACTACTCTAGTCAGTTCATAGACCTACTCACTCTATTTTTTTTTATATTTTGAAGGACCATTAGTTCAAATCTACTACGGTAAGTCCTAATGATAACTAAGCTCCTAAGCACATTATATAATTCTTAGTATCAAAGCTTAAGGTTGTGACTAAGAGCTATGTGGTGATAGTCCCTACTAGTTTGCTGTTCATGATACTCTATTTTCATTTGGAAGAACAGAGCAATTTTACAATTCACAGTTCATATGATATTTGTATATGTAAGGATTTCTAGTGTGAAGAGTATTCTCTGACGCTTCATTTTGAGAATGTTGAATCCTAGTGTTCAAGGAAAGATTAACAATGCCAAGAGTAATACTCATGGTCATGGTTGAGTTACCCAACAAAGACTACATTCTACTGATGAGTAGATATAAGACCCTGTTACTATTGTTGCTAATTTAGTTGTTTTAGTAAATTAGAGATAGGTTGAGAAGACAGATGGGTGAATTACGTGCACTAAAGCCCATTCCTATGAACCAAGCATCACTATGACGTGTTGAAAGAATGGCGAGAAGGAGGTTAGAATTGGATTAAGTAGAGGAGTACAAAGAGGAAGAACAACATGTTGAAGTTGACGAGCATGAACTTAGAGCTCCTAGGGGCGTTGAACATATTAAGGTACAAATTTCGAGCTTCAATGGGTTTAGTAGTATTAATGACTACCTGAATTGGAAGGAGAAGATTGAAAAGATATTTAACTTTTACGATTATCAAGATGCTGTCCATATAAGTGGTTGTGTTAGAATTTTTTAGATATGCAGCAATGTGGTGGAAGAAGCTGTAGAATGTTTGCCTGAGGGTACGACGTGAAATCCAAATATGGAATGAGATGAAGAAAGTTTTAAGAAGCAGGTTCGTTCCCAAACACTATGAGCAAGATACTTTCCGATGTTTACAAGATTTGAGACAAAGTAACCAGTCGGTGGACAACTATGTCCAAGAGTTTCAATTACTCATGATTTGGTGTGATATCAATAAGCCCAATACATAAAATATTGTAAGATTTATTTCTAGGTTAAGGACCAAGATTGGTAACATAGTGGAGCTATAGAGTCTTGTGACTCTAGATGAAGCCATCAGGGTAGCACAAAGAGTCGAAAGGTAGAGGTGGAGCCAGGTTAGTCGAATGTCGAATAGCTAACCTATGTTGCCAAACATAAGCGGCATGCCGAGTTGACTAGGGAATGACCGAGCATCATACAGTTTGGAGGTAGAACATTGAGGGCAAGTGCCGATCTGACCAGAAGAAAGTCAAGACTATACTAACCTATTTCTTGATGAGATGCCAAAAGGTTTACCTCCCTTAAGAGGCATTGAGCATTGCATCGATCTCCAACCTAGAGCTACCTTATCAAGCCAACTTGCTTACAAACTTAATCTTGAGTAGGTAGTTGAGCTGAAGAAACAAGTGGATGAGTTGGTAGATTGTGGATACGTCCGAGAGAGTACGAGCCTATATGTTGTAGCAGCTATCCTAGTACCTAAGAAAGATGGATTGTGGAGAATGTGCATTGATAACCATGCCATCAACAAAATTACTATTAAGTACCGATATCCGATCCCATAGTTGGATGATATGTTCGATGAGTTGTATGGTGCCCGCATCTTTTCAAAGATTAATCTAAAGAGTAGCTACCACTAAATACAATTGAGGCCTGGAGATGAATGGAAGACAACCTTCAAGATAAGGGATGGTCGGTTTGAATGGATGGTCATGTTGTTTGGCTTACCTAATGTGCTACGTATATTCACGTGGCTAATGAATCATGTGCTTAGAACATTGATTGGCAAATGTATTGTGGTCTATTTTGATGACATTTTGGTTTATAGTGCCGACCTCATCGCTCATGTTGAGCATTTAAGATCAGTATTTGACATCCTCTATGCTTAGAGACTGTTTGGTAACCTAAAGAAATGTATGTTTTATTAAAGCAAGGTTGTATTCCTCGGATATGTTGTTTTAGGGAAAGGAGTTTGAGTTGATGACAACAAAGTTATAGCTATCTTTGAGTGGCCTAGGCCGACTAGTGCTGCTGAAGTTAGGAGCTTCCATGGTTTAGCTTCGTTCTATTGGAGATTCATTTGGAACTCCAGTTCCATAGCTACGCTGTCAATTGAATTGAATAAGAAGAACATCGAGTTTAGGTGGTAAGAGAAAGCTTAGAAGAGTTTTGAAGATGTGAAGTCTAAGTTGATGTCTGCTTCAGTACTTACCCTATTGGATTTCAAGAAAGCTTTTAAGGTTGAATGTAACGCATCTCGTGTCAGCATTGGTGTTGTCCTTATGCAGGAGTGTTGACTAATTACCCATTTCAGCGAGAAACTCCGTGGTGCTACCTTGAATTACTCAACCTACGACAAGGAGTTGTATGCCCTTGTTCGAACACTATAGAACCGACAACATTATCTATTGTCGAGAGAATTCATCATCTACTCAAATTATGAGTCTCTCAAACATCTTCGTGGGTAACAGAAACTTTCTCAACATCATGCCAAATGGGTTGAATTCCTGGAGTCTTTCTACTATGTTATCCGGTATAAGAAAGGGAGCACTAACATTGTGGTCGATGCTCTTTCTCATCGTCATACCTTTATTACAATTATACAAGCCAAGGTACTTAGATTTGGTACCTTACTCGATTAATATGAGCATGAACAATATTTTGGGCCTTTAGTGGCCAAGTACAATGTTAGAGGCATTGTGGATGGGTTCTACTTAAGTCAGGGGTTCTTAATGAAGGGCAAGCAAGTTTGCGTATTGAGTGGTTTGGCTAAAAAACTACTCGTCCGTGAAGCTCATGCTGGAGGCTTAGCCAGCCATTTTGGAGAAAAGAGGACGATTGAAATATTAGAAGAACATTTCTATTAGCTTACGATAATGAGGGATGTACGTCGAATTCTTGAGAGGTATGAGGTGTATAAACATGCAAAAGGAAGGAGAGAGCCATACAAAGAGTACACACCCTTGCTCATACTTGAGCGCCTATGGATCAACCTAAGCATGGATTTCATGCTTAGCCTTCCCTGAACGCTGAGAAGATATGACTCCATTAAGGTTGCGGTCGACCTTTCAACAAGATGAGCCACTTCATTCCCTACCATAGAACTAACGATGCTTTATTTATCGTTAACCTCTTTTTCTAGGAAATTATATGTTTTCATGGATTGCCAAGAAGTATTGTATCCGATATTGATTCGAAGTTTATGAGTTTCTTCTAGAAAACCCTATGGAGCAAGCTCGGCACTAAGCTTATTTATAGTACTTCTTGCCACCCTTAGATAGACAGTCAGATCGGGGTAGTAAACATGATAGTCGGCAACCTTTTACAAGTGGTTGTAGGGAAAAACTTACATGATTGGGACCTATGCCTACCTATCATTGAGTTCACTTAGAACTGATCGATTCATAGCTCGATAGAAAGGTCACCATTTGAGGTCATCTATAGACTTGACTCGAACTTACCCCAAGATATAGATGTCCGCCCGCAGTATAAGGGGAAAGTCAATCTGGTCTACAGCATGATGAGGAATTCCAAAAGTTGCATCAAAAGGTTACCTAACAACTAGTATAGACTATAGCCCGACAAAAGGAATAGGGAAGTTGAGGAAGGAGACGAGTGATTTACAGCCCTAAAGACCTTGTTTGGGTCCACCTTAGCAAGGAGTGTTTCCTTGGGAAGAGAACAAGCAAGCATTCCCCCAAATCAAATGGATCTTTTAAGATCCTCGAGCATATTAACGATAATGCCTATGAGTTAGAGCTACTCGACGGATATGGTGTATTTGTTACTTTCAATGTGGCTGATTTGATACCTTATGTACTCAATGAAGAAGAGGGCCAATATTTGAGGCCAAATCTTCAACAACCTTGGGGAACTAATGAGTTGTCGACCATAAGTCCTCTTACTCATGCATAACTCCGAGGCCTCCAATTCTTGACCTGAAGAATTCTCTCTTGGTAACTTACCGATGAAGAGAGAGTCTATGCAAAAAAAGAATAGTTGAATTCTTTGATAACTTCGAAAGGTTACACCTTGCTCTGTTCTCTCTCTTATGCCAACGTCAACTATTTGCTTGCTAAGGGCTCTATGCTGAATGATCGAACTTTTTGTTGCTAAAAGCTTCTTGTCGAGTGACGAGACATTCTTCTTTAAGTTGTGTACTTTTCTTTTGACTTCCTACCAACACTTGTTGCACACCCTTCCTCATCTTGGCAGTCCTTGATGTTGTCGCATCTTGATTATACTCAGTTACTACATTTAGAGAATCCTTGTATAGAACCAATATTGTACTGCCACTTATCCATTTCATCTATCACTATACTATTTTTCTCTTTTTGTCATTTGTCCTTTTTACCCTACAAAGAATCCCCTTTTTATGTATACCTTTTTGTAATTTCTTTATTTGTAATGTTGTCCTTAGAGACTTAATATAAATAGTCCCTTCTCCTTGTAAGCCGAAATCATCTTACCTTATAGATAGACATTGTATATACTTTTCTTGCGAGGTAACCTTCTCTAAGTCCATTTTCATACATTCTTATTCAGTTTTGCCGAGTAGGTCAAGATTAGTAGTGAGTGGACCTTGACATCAACTTGTACGTCATATCAATTGAAGTGTCAAGTCGTATTGTGTTCGTTGGTGTGTCATATTATGTTTGTTAGTATGTCATATCCTTTGAGCTGCTTCGCGTTAACTACTCTAGTCAATTTATAGACCTACTCACTCTATTTTCTTTGATATTTTGAAGGACCTATTGGTTCAAATTTGCTATGGTAAGTCTTAGTAATAACTAAGCTCTTAGCCTTTTCTCATATGTTTGGGTCAGCACGTCACCTTCTGTTCGGCCCTTTTGGTCAATCCTAACATCCTTTCGTCTATTTGGGTTGGCATTCGGCTAACCTTGGTGGTTTCCTTGAATAGGTTGGCTTGATTGAACAGGTCGGCTAGTTAGCAATTGGATCGACATTCGGCTTCTTCTCTACCTTTCCACTCACTAAGCAATTTGTATGACTTCATCCATTGTGGTAAATCGTTGGAGTTCCATAATGTCCTGGATGTCACTCCTCAAGCCCATAAGGAACCTAGAGACTGTTTGTGTTGGTGGTTCCTCCACTTCATAGCGGATCATTAGCATTTGGAATTCTTAAACATACTTACCAATAGTTTGACCTCCTTACCTCAGCTCAGCCTCCTTGCCTCAGCTCCTAAAGCTAAGTAAAAGTGTCTTGTAGATAAGTATTCAGCATAAATTTGTTTTTAAGTATTCTCTTTATCTTAGGCCAAGTATTAATCTCTTTGTATCCTTTTCGTCTCCTCAAAGCCTAGAAATTCTTTCACCATATGGTGGTATACTTAGAGAACTCAACAGCAGCAATTCTCAATTTCTTGTAATTCCCATATTGGTAATAGTCAAAAACACATTCCACCTTCTCCTCCTAATCTAAGTATTCATCTACACCTCTAGACCCATTAAAGTTCGGAATCTAAAGCTTCACATGGTTGGATGCTCGGGGTACTAATGCTCGAGCTCATTCTTCCTCTTAATAGTACTCTTCCCCATCCTCTTCTCCTAAATCTCCCAAGTCAATTCTTCTCCTCACTTGTCCACTTACTCCTCCACCTTGAACTTGTAAAGCTAAGTGTTGACCTTTAATGGGTTAAGCAACTTATGGGGTGTTAGGCGTAGCTTCAGCAGGTCAATAAACCAATGTGTGGATAGTTCAGGCTAAATCTACTAAGAGGTTAGCCACTTCATTGAGTCTCTTGTCAGTTCTTCTTATAGTATCCTGAGAGTGTCGATTATGGTGGACTATATTACTGTTGACATCCCCAACACCAGCGTTAACACTTGGGTATGTCATTCTTCTTACTCTCAAACTCTTTAATTAGGTGTTATAGCTAACTCTACTTTTCTAAACCATACAACATAGTTCCTTTAAACTAGAAGCTTAACAACTAGCAAAATACAACAACTAAATGAACACAATAACATACGCACAAAAATAGAGTATAGACAAAACTTCAAAACAAACTACTACAGCTCAAGCGAAACCTTTGCTCTAATACCAAAATGATGCATACCACAGCCAAGGATAGATAAGGTCGGTCGCAAGAATGGATCCAAGAATGTCGAAAGCTTGAAAAGGGTGATGGGGAAACTCACGAAAGGATGAAAGATGAATGAAAGAGTAAGCAAAATTCATAAACAACTCTAAAGAATATGATGCACCAATAAAACTTCTGAGGACTCATGACACAACTTGATATAATGTACGAGATGGTTCGGTGAGGTTACTCACTACTTAGCCTTGCTTAAGGGTTAGGATAAGAGTAATACATGAGTAAACAATCAGTGTTTATGAGGGAAAGAATATTCAATGTATTGATGGTAATTTGATCGTTGCAGCTACAAATATAAGTGGTATTTATATCTGAGAAGTTAGGACAACTTGCCTAAAAAGGAAAAGAAAAAAAGGGTATTGCCCTAAAGAAGTAATGTATAAGAATACAAAAAGATAAAAATAAATATTTAAGAAAAATAATAATTAGTGATGTAGATTCTACATGTAGTTCTATATACATGGTAGAGATACATTGGCGATGCCATTGGAGGATATAGACAAAAGAGTACGAGCAGATTAGTTGTCTAAGTAGGGGTGACTAAGGATTAGTCCAGGGCAGTTCTCTCGGCCTCTCGACAAGAGTGATGCTAAACAAATGGCTGACTCAGACATGGCTGAGCAAACGCGTGAGGTTTGGCTGTTGTCTCGGCATTCTACAAGTTAGCACATAACTTTTGAGAGGTGGGTAGTCATACGACTTAACATATAGAGTTGATTATCAGCAAGGAGAAACTTAGCTTTGGCAGGAGTTGGCTAGAGTAGGAGGATTCGTCTTGTCAATCCCTCTAGCCTTCGGGCTCAGTTACAGGTTAAAGGCCTAGTCAGATTCCTATCAATAAAGGAGTACTCACAACCCCACCATACAATGATCTTATACATACATAAGTAGATATATAAGTATATAAGTCTTCCTTCAGCTTCCTTTATGCATAAAGTCTACAGTCCTTAAACCTAGTTCTAGCTGCATCGTCCTACATGCAAGTCTACTAGGAAATTCCCACATGTGATCAACATATGCTACCTAAGGATTTGCCATTGTAGGCCCTTAGGATGAGTTAGACAAGTGCAAACAGCAGTCAACAACTTTTAGGTCAAATATAGATTAGGCTAGTTTGATTTTATATTATCCTAACAAGTATAGCTATCAAACACGCATCATGTACCTAAAAAGTTGAACCAAAACCAATTTCAAAGCCCAAGTCTAAACTCAATTTCCAAATAATGTTCACAAGATGATCTAGATATAAGAACTTAAGAATTAGAATAGCAAACTTACCTGAAACCTTGAATCAATTCAATCCTATTCATGCTTTGAAGTAACTTCTTAACTTGACTTAGCTTAACAATGTTAAGATATCTTAGGAACTGATGTCGATCAAGCTCCTAGAGGCTTTGCAATATGGTAAAGAATGTGTCTTTGTTGAAGAAAAGGAGGTTTTGATACCCATAGGAGATGGGAGACATAAGGAGAACCAAGGTTTAGAAGTCAACTCAATACTGAACTTCCTTTCACCAAACACCCCTTCACCAACACCAGGAGCAAAACAAACTCATGACTCAAAGAGAATTTATGAAAGTTAGTAAAGTATTAGACTTTTTTACAAATGATAGTTAAGGAAACAATTTGGTAAAAGGGTAAACAAAAAGCTAAAGGAAATTTGTAGCTCTACTAAAAAACTAACATAATTCAAACCAATTTAATCAACACTGGCTTTATAAGTCACAAAATACCTTCCATAGAATTTCCTTCTTAAAGTCACAAACCAAAAATAAGCTTGAATTCTAAGGTGAAAGTGGTTTAAGTTAGGTTTTTAATTGATAAAATATGAGTAAAAACTTTTAAAAATAAACTAGGATCGGAACCTAAGCAAAAGTAGATGAAACTAGAAGGAAAAAGAATAAACTACGCTGGATAAGGGCAATTCTAACTAGTTGGTTCAAGCGGCAAGCTAGTTTAAAATGGAACCATCAAGTTGGTTGCTTTGTTGCAATTCTACAGTTTTTTGCATCTTTCGAAACCTTAGCTAAATCTAACAAAAATCCAATCTCCACTTCAATCTAATTTCAAATACTTATAATCCATCATCAATACACATTTTTTCCTCATTCCCAACTACATATTCCACCTAAACACCGACTAAATCCTCAAACCTACCAATAAACTTTAAGAAACTTTCATTAAACTAAAGAACAAGAGGAAAAGTGAAGAATACTTACTTGAGATGGATGAAATAAATTGTTGATTCCAAGTATATACTAGACCCAAAAAGGATAAAAGCTATAACATGAACGTTCTATCTCAAATTACTAGATATAAGCTAAGAAACACCAGTAAAATGAAGGTATCCCACTAAGACAAGCTAGAGAAAGGAGCTTAGATGCTCAATCTTACCTTTAAGCTTTATTAAATGAATTTTCCCTTAGATAGTGAGAGCTTTAAGAGCTTTAGGTTAGTTGAAATTATAAGAAGGTAAGGGAAAGGCAACAGGAAAGGAAATAGTAGGGTTTATAGAGTGTAATAGGGTTTAGGCAAATGAAGGCAGTTGAAAATAAAATAAGAGTAGGATAGGGCTTGAAATGACTCAAATGCCCCTATTTTTGATGTATTTTCTTTTGAATTTTGTTGAGCATTACAAGTATATACTACAATTAATAGTGAACAATATTAATAACATATAGAATTTTAGTAGCAAATGTACTATATTAATAAACTAATTGTAATTAGACTATATATAATGATAATTCACAATAAACTATATTGATAACAAATAAAGCTTATTAATAGTTATTGTTTAGCTACTAGAATAATAAATGATAATGTAATCATCTTAGTAAATAAAATATAAATTAATATTTTATCTGAATCATTTACCAAGAAACTTAATTAAATAACTATTCAGACTTTTATGGCCCTCTAATTGGCCTTCAAATTCCAAAACTACACCTTTGATTACCTCTTGAGATTCTCCTTATATTTTAGTTAACTTACTTGACATTGATAAGCTAGGTTGTTTTAATTTGGTTTTCAAACACAAAACCATTTAGATCCAAGTATGAGACACTATCTGTTAACATGAATTGCCAATCCTCAACCTAGTGGCTAAGGACCTCATAACTCATACAATACGTAAATAGAACATATTGGAAAGGAAATGATCATCTCCATTTTCATTCTCTCAATTTTCCAATAATTTATCCATTTAATATACGCTACATATAGTTAATAGTTGAAATTAAAAAGAAAAAAAGCTAAGGTCATGATGATATTATAAAGTATTTTAGAAATCTAGCTAATTGTAATAATTAATTTGTAGTTTGTAGATTGAAAGAAATTACAAGAAGAAAAATTAAGATAATCTAAGTCCTTTTCATCACATCTTAAATATCGAGTTGGAAAAAGAATATTGGCCAAATGTCTCATTATAGTCAATCATCAAGGTTGGAGTGGACTTAATCTATATTAGATATCCATCATTGGGAGAGCATTGTTGGGCTTGAAACCTTTGATTGGATCAAATTCAGGTCCAAAGTTATTAATTAAATCTTTTCACCATTCCTGCCTAGTACTCTTATCAAAATGACATGCTGAAGCGTTGACCTACCATTTCACACTAAAGAAAAATATAAATAAATAAATAAATAAATGTGTGTGTGTGAGAGAGAGAGAGATTACTTCAAAATTTAATCATGTATTTGAAAGTTTTGTGATTTTAGTAAAGAAAAAAAAAAAAGAATCAGTTTCTAAACTTATTGTAAGGCTTTAAATTGTTTTATAGGACGATGCACATGCTTAAGTATTCAAATATCATAAAAAAACCAGAGTATATGTATTCTCATATTCTTTAAAAATATATATTCTTATTTGTTAAGATTTAAATATGATAATTATGTACGAATTTCCCGTCGTACTTCTAGATCATGAATAATGAAGAATTATTATATAACACAACTTACTTTTACTATACCCTTAGGATAAGAAGATATGGACAACAAAACTTCCATTTCTCAAGTAATAAAGATATCTAGCAGCCAGGGATTAGTTGTCCAAAGATCAGAAGGAAAAACCGTTATCAAGGATTTGGCATGTAGATTCTTAACATCCTGAATTTTTGACTCTCTAGGTTTGAAACAGCTAATAAATATCTTAGAAACGTAAATCCATCTAAATTAATAAAAGCACCTAATATTTTGGATAAAAAACTAATAAGCTTAGAAACTTATAGCAGTAAGAATGCTATTTTGAGATAACTTGAACTTTATAACGAGTCATTAAGAGTCAAATGAAACAGTTTTGTTCCTGCATTAAGTAAATTTAGACTTGAAGTTTCTATAAACTTAAATTATAAAAATAGTATGTTAATTATTGAAAACTTGATACTCAAGCTCATGAATATAACATAATATAAGAGATAGTTTATAAATCAATAGTTTTACTTAGAAGCACATTAAAGGAGTATCTCAACAAGAAATATTCATAGATGAAATATAGTATTATGTACACATACGCTTACAAATTATTAATATTATTTGTTAATATTTCAAACAATTATACTAACAAATAACTACTACTAATATATATATATATATATATATATATGTATAAATAGACATCCATAAAACATACATACATACATATTATGCATATATATCATAACATTTTGGATATCAAGCCTAATACAATCAAGCTGAAGATAACATGGGCTGAGCTAGCATTACAACAACACTTAGATCTTATCAGCAAGTGTATCGACGACTAAGAGGACTACCTACAAGATTATTATAGTTTTGTTAATTCATAAGTTATAAAATAATTAATCAATAAAAATACTAATTATCTAATCTTAAAATATATCGAGACCAGGAAATTATCAAAACTTAAAATGGAGACTCAGTGCATCCTTTAAAACTTAAAAGGATGAATCATCATGGCAAACTCTAGTCGTATGTAATCCCCATATTTAGTAATGTTCATGTCTGTTTAGATTTAGGACACCTAATAATAGAAGTAGTAGTGGGATAAAATTGGCACAAGTACTTGAACTTTTATAATTTTTTATTTTAATACTTAAACTTTGAACTCGTTCATTTTAGTATTCTAATTTTTTAAATGAGATAAATTTGTATCCTCGTTATAACAGTTATTATAATAAAATGGTAGAATAATAATATAAGTACATAAAATTTTATTTTATTTCCATTTTAGTGCTTAAACTTTATTTTTCATTTCATTTTAATAGTTCAACTTTTTAAAGCGAAACAAATAAGTTTTCTTTATAACGGTTGTTATTAACAGAAAGACTATTTTATCTCATTTAAAAAGTTAGGGTATTAAAATGAATAAGTTTAAAGTTTATGTACTAAAACGAAAAAATATGAAAGTTTAGGTATTTCTAATAGCTTTAACTTAAGTAGTAATAGTAGTAGCAATAATAGTAATGATAATACTAACACCTAAATCACTACCGTAGCAAGTGTATTAGTGGCATGCTAGTGTATGTCATATCTACTTTGTTGCAACCTATTCTCTTATCAATAAAGATCAAATAATATTAGTTAATTTTTTTCCAAAGAATAATATTAGTTAATTTGCATATTTTACTTCATTTAGTCCCTATGTTAGTCTAGATTAATTTTTTGTAATTGATAAGAAGATTTTTCAGCTCTTGGCATGTACTCTGGCTCATTAAGTGATGTCTTTAGGAGCTTAGTTATTATTAAGACTTACCGTAGTATATTAGAATTAATGAGTTCTTTGAAATATTGAAGAAACTTAGAGTGAGTAGGTCAACAAATTAACTAGAGAAGCTAATGTGAAGCTGCTCGGAGGATATGACTCACCTGCGAACACCACATGACTTGACACTTTACTTAATATGACATACAAGTTAATGTTAAGATCTACCCGCCATTAATTTTGAGTTACTTAGCAAGATTAGATAAGAGTGTATGAAAATGATCTTAGAGAGAGTTATCTTGCAAGAATAGAGTATTTAATGTCTATTTTTAAGGTAAGATGATTCTAGCTTATAGGGATTATTTGTAGTAAGTCTCTAAAGCAATAATATAAATAAAGAAATTATAAAAAGGCACACAAAAAGGGGGATTCCTAGTACATATGGAAAAGGGTAAAAAGGATAAATGATAAAAAGTGAAAAATTAGTACAGTATCAGGTGAAATGGACAGGTGGCAATGCAACATTGGTTCTATACATAACTTCTCTTATCATAGCAGGCGAGGGGAATCAAGATATTGTGGCAACAAAGAGGCTAAGATTAGAAGGTTATTGATTAACTACCATCCATCAGTCCTATTACTCATGTATGGCTTTGAGGCCTCCAATCCCTCACCCAAAGAATTCTCTCTCGGCAACCTATTGATAACGAGAAACTATACACCAAAGGAAAGTGGCCGAACTCCTTTGAGCACCCTACATTATTGTACGTTGATTTATACTCTCAGTTGTGATGATGTTGACCATTCCCTTACTAAGGACCTTATGTCGAGTAATCCGACCAACTTTTGCCAATAGGTTCTTGCTGAGTGATAAGAGACTCACTTACCTACCAAGTAGTTTTTCTCTTAGCCTATTACCATTTCTCTCGTCACCCTCTTCTCGTCTCGGCCCCTTTATTGTCGCAACATTGTGATCTTTCTCGCTTGTTGTGTTTAGAGAATCTTCGTATAGGACCAATGTTACATCGCCACTTGTCTACTTCACGTAACATTGTACTACCTTTCCATTTTTGTCTTTTGTCTTTTTTACCCTTTTTTGTGTGTACTAGGAATCCCCTTTTTGTATGCACTTTCTTATAATTTCTTTATTTGTAATGTTGCCCTATAGACTTACTATAAATAGTCCCTTTCTCTTATAAGTCATAGAAAACTTGACAATTAGATATTGAATATCTTGCTCTTATGAGACAACCATCTCTAAGTCCATTTCTCATACACTCTTATCTAATCTTGTTAAGTAGCTTAAGATTAGTGGCGGGTGGACTTTAACATCAGCTTCTGCATCATATCAAGTGAGGTGTCAAGTCATATTGTGTTCACTGGTGTATCATATCCTTCGAGCAGCTTTACGTCAGCTACGCCAGTTCGTTCGTGGACCATTTCCATCCATTTTCTTCGATATTTCAAAGGACTCGTTTAGTTCAGATTTACTATGGTAAGTCTTAGTGATAACTAGGCTCTTAGGCATACCAGTTGCCAACTGTCCTATTTATTACCTCGATCTGGCCATCTGTCCAAGGGTAGTAAGAAATACTGTACATAAGCTTGGTGTCGAGTTTCCTCTATAGGGTTTTCTAGAAGAAACTCATGAACTTTGAATCATAATCAGATACAATACTTCTTAGTAGCTTATGTAGACATACAATTTCTTACAAAAAGAGGTTAGTGATAAATAAAGCATCATTAGTTCTATGGCAGGGAATGAAGTGGATCATTTTATTGAAATGGTCGACCATAACCATAATGGAGTCATGTCTTCTTGGTGTTCAGGAAAGGCCGAGCATGAAATCCATGCTTAGGTCAATTCATAGGCGCTCAAGTGTAAGCAAGGGTATGTATTCTCTGTATGACTCTCTGCTTCCTTTTACATGTTTACACACTTTGCACCTCTTAAGAACTCAGCGCACATCTCTCATTATCTCAAGGCAGTAGAAATGTTCTTTAAGTATTTCAACCGTCCTCTTTTCTTTGAAATGGCTAGCTAAGCCTCTAGTATAAGCTTTACAGACGAGTAGTTCTCTAGCCAAACGACTTAGCACATAAACTTGCTTTCCCTTCATCAAGAACCTCTGACTCAAGTAGAACCCATCCACAACGCCTCTAACATTATACTTGGCCACTAAGGGCCTAAAATACTAGTCGTGCTCATGTTGATTAGGCAAGGTGTCGAATATAAGTACCTTGGCTTGCATAGTTGTAATCAGGGCATGACAATGAGAAAGAGCGTTGGCTATAGTGTTGGTGCTCCCTTTCTTATACCGAATGATGTAATAAAAAGGCTCTAGGAATTCAACCCATTTGGCATGATGCCAAGAAAGTTTCTACTGCCTACAAAGATGCTTGAGAGACTCATGATTTAAGTAGATGATGAATTCTCTCAGTAATAGATAATGTTGCCAGTTCTATAGTATTTGGACAGGGGTATAGAATTCCTTATCGTAGGCTAAGTAATTCAAGGTAGCACTACGAAGTTTCTCACTAGAATAGGCAATTGGTTGGTGCTCTTGCATAAGGATAGCACCAATGCCGATGCCAAACGCATCACATTTAACCTCAAAAACTTTCTCAAAATCTGGTAAGGTGAGCACTAGAACAAACATCAACTTACACTTCATATCTTCAAAACTCTTTTGAGCATTCTTTAACCACCTAAACTCATTGTTCTTCCTAGTTAATTCAGTTAACGACGTAGTTATGGAACTGAAGTATCGAATGAATCTCCGATAGAACGAAGCTACACCATGGAAGCTCTTGACTTCAGTAGCACTAGTCGGTGAGGCTACTTAAGAATAACTCTAACTTTCTCGTCATGAACTCGAACTCCTTTTCCTAAGACAACATATCCAAGGAATATAACCTCACTTTGACAGAATATATATTTCTTCAGGTTGTTGAATAATCTCTCGACACGGAAGATGTTGAACACTGATCTTAAATGCTCAACATGAGAGATAAGGTTGGCATTATAAACCAAAATGTCATCAAAATAAACTATAACACATTTACCGATCAATGTTCTAAGCACATGATTCATTAGCCGCATAAAAGCACTCAGCGCATTGGTTAGGCCAAATGGCATTACCATCCATTTGAACAAACCATCCCTTATCTTATAGACTGTCTTCCATTTATCTCCAAGTCTCATCTGTATTTGGTGGTAGTTACTCTTTAAATTAATCTTCAAGAATATGTAGGCACCATGTAACTCATTGAGCATATCATCTAACTGTAGAATCGGGTATTGGTACTTAATAGTAATTTTGTTGATGGCATGGCTATTGATACACATTCTCTATGACTTATCTTTCTTAGGTACTAGTATGGCTGGTAGGCACATGGGCTCATACTGTCTTAGATGTATCTGTGGTCTACCAACTCATCCACTTGTTTCTTTAGCTCGGCTGCCTACTTAGGATTGAGCTTGTAAGTGGGTCGGTTTGATAAGGTAGCTCTAGGCCGGAGGTTGATGTAATGCTTAATCCCTCTTAAATAAGGTAAACCTTTTGGCATCTCATCATGAAACTGGTTGGTATAGTCTTGAAATAGTTATTGTACTGCGGCAGGTAAGCTGTTGGCTTCTCATAACTCTAAGAGTCTCTTGACTAAAAGGAGCACATAGTCATCGACCTTAACTTCTTAAGCAAACTAAGCTCAGTAAATCACTAGGGACTTCCATTATAGTGACCTAGCAACCTTCTCTTAGGCTTCCTGCACTTTCTTAGGACTCATCGGTGTCGGTATAATTTTCTTTCCATCTTTCTAGAACATATAGGTGTTCCTATACCCATTGTGCAACACTCTTAAGTCAAACAACCATGGTTGGTCAAGTAATATGTGAGAAGCATACATTGTTAGGACATCACACCCCTGTACCTATCACCAATGATAATCGGCACTCTAACTTGCTTGGTAACATGTAAGCCTCCTTTCTCATTTAGCTAGTGAATCTTGTACGGCTTAAGGTATGGGAGGGTTAGCAATTTCATGGCCTTAACTACCCTTTGTGCTATTACATTGGTACAACTCCCTTCGTCAATGATTAAGGTACATAGCTTGTCATTCACTCGGTAATTCGTATGAAAGAGGTTCTTCCTCTACTCATTCTCTTCTACCATAAATGCATTAAGAGACCATTGAATGACAAAACAGTACTTGGTATCGCCCTTAGGGGATGTCTCGACATCAGAGTCTTCCTGAAACTCTTCTAACATCTGTTTAACTCCCATCTCTTCATCTCCTTCACTTGCACTTTCTAGTTTAAATTGGGGCTTGTCTCTCTTTATAGTCATGACTCAATGGTTAGGACATTGACTAGCTACATGCCCATAACCGAGACATTTAAAGCATTTGATTTCTCAAGTCTTTCTTTCGGAGTTCTGACCTTAGTCTCTTTAGACCTCAAGTTCATCGGCCTTGCCTTTACTTGGATCTTCTTCTGGTCGGATCAGTACTTTCCTTAGACATTCCACCTTTGAATTGTTTGATGCTCAATCATTGCCTAATTAGCATAGCATGCTGCTTTTGTTCGGTAGCATAGGTTAGCTACTCGGCATTTAACTAACTTGGTTCTGCCTTTGCCTACTCTTTATCCTACCTTGATGGTTTCATCTAGAGTTGTAGGACTCTACAGCTCTACTATGTTACTAATCTTGGTCCTTAGCCTAGAAATGAACCTTGCGATAGTTCACATCTTGAGTTCGTCAACATCACATTAGATCATGAGTAATTGAAAGTCTTGGACATAGTCATCCACTGACTGGTTACCTTATCTCAAATCTTGTAGACGTTGGAAAGTGTCTTGCTTGTAGTGTTTAGGAATGAACCTACTCCTTATAACTCTCTTCATCTCATTTTATGTTTGGATTTGGTGTTGAATCCTTAAGCAAACACTCTACAGCTTCTTCCATTACATTGCCGCATATCTAGAAAATTCCAACATAGCTACTTGAATACGGACAGCGTCTTCATAATCATAGAAGTTGAATATCTTCTCGATCTTCTCCTACTAATCTAAGTAGTTGTTAGCATTACCAGACCCGTTGAAGCTCGGAATCTATACCTTGAGGTGTTTGGCGCCCCTAGGAGCCTTATGTTCATGCTCATCAACTTTAACATACTATTCTTCCTCTTCATACCCCTCTACTTTGTCCAATTCTAACCTCCTTCTTGCCATTCCTTTAGCACGTCGTAGTGGTGCTTGGCTCATGGGAATGGGCTTTGGTGCATATGATTCACCCGTCTATCTTCTCAACCTATCTCTCATTTCTCGGCCTTGTTCAACAACTCTCTCTTACGACCTAGTCTTTAGGACCCTCTGTACTAAAATAGCTAAATTAGACACGATAGCAACAAGGTTTTGTATCTGCTCATCAATAGTACGTGGTGTTATCATTAGGACTTACTGTAGTAGATTAGAACAAATGGGTCCTGTAAAATATTGAAGAAACTTCGAGTGAGTAGGTTAAAAAATTGACTAGAGTAACTGACAAAAAGTAGCTTGGAGGATATAATCCACCTGTGAACATAACACGACTTAATACTTTACTCCATATGATGCACAAGTTAATGTCAAGATCTACCTACCACTAATCTTGAGTAACTCAGCAAGATTAGGTAAGAGTGTATGAAAATGATCTTAGAGAGGGTTATCTCTCAAGAATAGAGTATTCAATGTCTATTTTTGAGGTAAGATAATTTCGGCTTACAAGGAGAAGGGATTATTTATAGTAAGTCCCTAGGGTAATAATATAAGTAAAGATATTACAAAAAGGCATATAAAAAGGGGGATTCTTAGTACATACAAAAAAAGGGTAAAAAGGACAAATGATAGAAAGGGAAAAATTAATACATTGTTAGTTGAAATAGATAGGTGACAGCGCAACATAGGTTCCATACATAGATTCTCTGATCATAGTAGGCAAGGGGAATCAAGATGTTGTAACAACAAAGAGGTGGAGACTAGAAGTGATGCCATGAGAACTGGAAGGATGCTGAGAGAGGAGTACTCGACCATGGTGAGGTTAGCTTACATTGCTTGGCAGGAACTCTCAATGGCAGAAAAGTTAGATCACTTGGCATGGAGTCTTTAGTTAAGGAATAGTTGGCATCGACACTAGAGAGCGAACAAAGTTGGGTGTAACCTTCCAGCATTGTCAATGAGTTTTAGCCATCTTCCTTCTACGTAGAGTTTCTTGTCATTGGCGGTTTAACGAGAGAGAATTCTTTGAGTAGGGGACTAGAGGCCTCAGAGCCGTGCACGAGTAAGAAGACCAGTGGTCTGCAGCTCATCACTACATGTGTACTTATGTGTATGTATGTATATATATACACTAGCAAATGCACATTTACGATATGTGTACTAAAATATAAATAAACAAACAAAATTGATGAAGTAAGAAGAATATGAACTTCTATAAAATTTCAATAAAGATGTAATGTGACTACTAAAATACATAATTGCAAAGATTGATAAATTATCATTGTAAAAGGCATTATATTTAAAGCAATTCAAATGGGAAACCTAATATTATTGTGACTAAATTGAAAAATAATTTATGTGAATTATTAGAAGTTAATGAAAATGAAACTTACAAAAATAAACGTGTGAGAAAAAGAAAAATCAAGTATCAAAGGAAAATTGAAAGTAAGTATAAAGAGAAACATTTGAATTTTAACTTCAGTTAGAAAAAGTAGGAAACCGAATCAAATTACCCTTCACTTTACACAATTGAATTTTGCAATCTAGAAATTTGATTTCAAAATTAATTAAGCCATGTTCTTTAGTTCATTATCTACTATTGGACATAAAGTAAAGAAAAAGGAAAATACAAAAAAGAAAAGGAAATGTTGCAACAAAAGGTAGACATTCTAATAACATTTGAGGGCTTCTCAATATAACAAGGAGTGAGAAAGGAAGAAAACAAAAAAGAGACTAATGGCAAAATGCAACATCATTAGACAATATAATATAATCACTATGACTATATTATTGATTGTAGCAAAAGCTGGTTGGTGTATTGGTGTATTATATGGTTGTCGTAACTATAATTTCAATATGCAAAAGAAGAACAGACGTGTACTATAATGCCTTAAAGGGGAGCTTGGTAGTTTTACTTAAAATTTTCATATCACGTATGTACCCATGACATAAAGACTGCCTTGCAAGGCTCCAACTAGTAAGTTTCTATAGGTGCTTATTCAATTTGCATACATTTGATTAAATATATATATATATCTATAAGTGATTCAATAATCTACAATCATTAGAACCATAGAGAGTTGGAATTACTTACCAAATAATAAGAAGGGGTATCTATATCTCAACAATCATAATGCCATTAAATCTCTTAAAAGTTTAATTCAAATATACCACTTACTTTCTTAAACTTCTATTCTACTTTCTCAGCCCTATGGAGCACTCTACACTCGAATCCTAGCTTAGCCCCAACTTTGAAAGACTTGTAAAAGAAACTATTGGGAGGTAAGCTACATCCAACTTAGTAAGTAACCTTTTTACCTTACTATCAAACAATAACAAGCAAATTATTTATCAAACATATGAATGTATGTATAAGCATATGCAATGCAAACAATATATATATAGTCAGCTGGTAACTGTATACAGTACGGTTTTAATGCCTACCATTGCTTAAGTTGGAAAGTATTTGGGTATGTCAAAACCCAGGTATCTATGTCTAATATAAAATCTCTTAACAATATAACCACCTTTGGCAATAGATACGGCTTAACCTCAAGTAGAAGGCAGCACTCTCTGGAGCTAAGTAGTTCCTAAAGGTCAAGGCAAGAACATGTTGCACAAAATATGTCGTACGATAAATAAACACAATACATAAGATCAATATGGATCCATCCAAGCGTGATCTCTCGCTCTACTACGTAGTGCTGATGCCCTTTAACTCATGTTGTAAGATGTAATGCATGTCCAGTTTAATTAAAGGCCGGATATTTATTAATTCTGGATTCATGGGGTGATCAAGTAAGTATATTTCAGACATTCCGATGCCCTATGTTCTAATGTAGCAAACAAAGGTGTTTGAAATATCTTAAGATATTTTGTAAGCATAGTTCAACCAAAATAGGCAGACACAAGTTTTCACAAACCCTAACATGCATCAAGTTCAATTATCATATATAATTAGATAGTACACTAAATATAAGCACAAAACAAAGTAAAATAGGGGGAGGTATACTCACTTAGCTTTAAAGTCAAAATATTCCCAATAGTCCTCGGTAGTCTCAAACTCGATGTCCCAAATCACCTGAGTAAGGTAACTAAAATAAATAAGGCTTATCTTAAACGTAATCTATTTACTAGTCTAACTATAATTTCCTTATTTCTGATTATTTCGTATCTTAGTCATAACTTTCTTGTTTTAAGTTGGAATTTTGCGTTCTTATAGTTGATTTTCATCATTTTTGAATATTTTTTCATTTAGTGAGTTTATTTTTGGGCTTTTGGGTCAACAGGGTTTTGGTTTGGGCCTTACAAGTTTATGGGCCCAAAGGGTTAATTTGGTCACTTTAGGGTTTGGGCCTGGTTTTGGGCTTTAGGCTTAGCTTTTGATCTTGGACTTTACACTTAATATTTTAGGCTTCCTTTTAAGTATTTTAAGTGGACTTTTATGCCCAACACTTTAAATTTTCACCTTGAGCCTTAGTGTTGCTTTTATAGGCCAAAATGGGCCATTTTTTCTAATTTATGGCCCTTACCTACTAAGGGGCCTATAGATGATGGCTTTAATGTGCTTTTAGAATTAATAGAAATTTTATATTTTATTTTAGGATCCTTTTAATTTAGGGGTTAGATCTGGTCACTAAGTTATTGAGCTCTATTCCTTGTTCTTTTAATGATTTTGGGCTTATCTTACATTTTAGGATCTTAAGCTCAACTCTACTTATTATTTTGGGCTTAAGCCCAATAAAAGCCTTAAGATAAGTCCATTTTCTATTAGGATTTAGATCTGGTTCTTTTCATTTATTGGGCTTCTAATCATATTTTAAAGGCTATAATAACTAACTAAGCTGGTTTAGACCTAATTTGTATTCTAGGACCTTAAACTTGATTCTAACTTATTCCAATGGACCAAATATCCTAATGAGTCCACTAAATAACCTATTTTACTAAGTGTTCCATATCTGGTTCATCTCATTAATAGGGTTTCTAACACTATTCCTAAGGCCTTAATCACTAACTTAACTAGTTTAGACCATTAACTCGTCATTTCCCTACTCAACTTGATTAATTACATCTTAAATCATAGTTAACACTAAATTATCATGTTATTAAGGAAATAAATCAAAATTTACAAATTTGAAACTTTTATGAAAGTGGTGGCCAAGTAAGGTTCTTTTAGGCTTTCCTTCAACTTCTTCCATCCAATACTTATTTTAGTGTGTTTCCTTGTTTTAATCACATTTCTACTTGTTTTAAGCTAATAATATCAACTAATATGGTGAAAACAAGATGGATACGTATCAAGGAGGGGTTAGCATGGATGTTACTTAAGGTTTTATGGAGTTTGATTAACATCTTTTCAAGTTATCTACGTAAAATTATCTCCTATACCTCTAGAATACAAATAGCAAACTAGTTAAGTACATGAATGAATGTGTAATTATAAGGCTCTAAAATGACATGTATATGATTATAACATATTTATATAGTATTTTTAATCTTAAACTCTCAAGATATCATAGGTATAATTTATGTGAATAAGAAAATCAAGTTGGGTGAGTTTTACCTTAGGTTAGCTTACACAAGTTCTAATTTTTCCACTAAAAAACGAAGTCAAAACTTACTCCTTTGAGGGAAAATGTTTATTGGCAAGAAAATACGATGTGAGTATGAACTTTTGGTAGTGGTAGCTTATCATTTGGTGGTGTGTGGTGGCGGTAGGACCAAAAGGCACTAATGTATAGGGGGTAGGGTGGGGGGGAGGGGGATGGTGGGTTAGTGTGTCCAATAGCTCCTTTTTGTTTTCTTCCCCTTTTATGTTGGTTTTTGTTTGGGTTTCTTGAGAGTATTTCCTAAGATTTTCTATGTGTGAAGAATGGTGTCAAATGAGGATTTTAGAGGGATGAAATAACAAATATTGAAGGTGGATTAAGGCGGACAAGAGGTGGTTACTTTGGGATAAGGGTATACGGTCCCCTCTTAGTACTATTGTACCTTATTTGCTTTTTGTCAAATGAGGAGGGATTTTGTCTCCTTAAGGACAAGTGTCCTTTAAATATCAATCAATCCTTTGTCTTCTGTTTTTAATTGAGTTTGACTTGCTACTAAATAAGATGTAATAAGAGTTGGTAGATGGATTAAAGGGTAATTAAGCTAATTAATAGAGATTGTACTTAATTAAGCAATTTAGGCCTAATTAGGGTGTAATTAGGGTCTTGCCATATTTTATCACTTTAATTAAGTTCATTGACCTATATTACTCCATTTATTAGAGTCTTTTATTATTTGAGATCGATTAGGGCTTTCGGATTACATTTGAAGTTGACGGTTTAAGGTTTCTAAGCAATTGGAGAAATTATTTGCGATTAATGAGTAATTTAGGAATATACTTAGAATTTATTAGTTGAATTGGAGTTTTGGACTTCCAATTAAGGTTTTACTCAATCTATTGATTTTTTTCAATCTTTTTAAAGTTTCCCGTATATTAGGGTTTTACACGTACGATTAAGGTTTTAAGATTTTACTCTCTTTAGGGTTTTTCAACTTATTATTTAGGGTTTGTGACTTATGATTTAGGGTTCGTCACTTATGATTTAAGGTTCAATTGTTTTATTTATGTAGTTTATTATTATATATTGAGTAGTTTTAGGAATTACCTATTGACTCCTGTATTTGACTTCGAGTTCGGATTTGAAAGTTCATGGGGTTCATATTGTCTCCCTAAGTATAACGCTGGTATGCTTAAGTAGATATTTTAATATAATTACTTTGGTTTCATATGAGTAATCATTCTTGATTTATAGTTAATTATGATATAAAATCTAATTAGCAAATTAAGGTGTAATTAAGTTTCTTAATCTTAATTACTAGTACACTTGGCACAAATTACATGCATTCTAAGGTTTAAAGTGTCAAATTAAGTTGGTTAAGCCCATTAGGTTATCTTGTCTAATTATTTTAAGGAATTGAGACAATTATTGCTATTCGAGTACATTTTAGAAGGTAGATTAGGGTTTTAGGGCAATTAAGCAATTAGTTTCCAATTAATGAGTAGTTTTACTATTTAATTAGAGTACACTAGTTAGATTAGGGTTTTCAACTGTAGATTAGGGTTTTACAATTTAAAGGCTCGTACGTATTAAGGTTTCGATTAGGATTTTAGTATTTGAAGGTTCATTTAAGGGCTACAATATTCATTTTAAGGTTTTGAATTCATTGTTAAGATTATCTATACCAATATTCATTTTTGGTTTAGCTTACCCTTTATCATTTTCTAGGAGCTCTCTTGGACTTTGACTATCAATCTCTTTCTCATTAGGGTTTGGTGTTAGTTTCATTAGATTAGGTTGACCTTAGGAGTTAATATTAGTTATTGACATTTGTTTTTAGGATTTTAAGGCTTTTGAGTATAGGGATCAAACTAGGGATAAGACTGCTATTTAGGGTTTTAGGGGTTTGCATTAGGGTTTTTGAGCGTATCCTCTCAAGTTTAGGATTAGTTATCTTACCAACACTAAGGGTATCTTTCGAAAGAATCTATTAACTTCCAACCCTTGTTATAGGAAATTTGCGAGGTTTACATATAGATGTGAAAAAAAAAAAGGAAGTGGGTGAATGACAAAAAACCTAGTTATGTCATGGACTAATTTTTCAAGGCCCTAAAGGTATGCCTAGCATGAGCCTAATGAGAGAGACAAGACAAAGGAAATATAGGAAAGAGGTTCCTGTGTCCCATTGGAGGAGAAACACCCAAACCTAGGCTTAAGGAAGATTTTAGAAGTTGGAATGTTCTAAGAAGATTTTAGGATGTCTAGATTCGATGTATAATAGTAGGTAGGATAGGTGGACAATAGGTATGGTAAGTAGACATGATTCAATTGTAGCCACTAGATAAAATAAATCTTGACCATCCATTGTAAAGGGTCATTTGTATATATAAGAGGTCTCTCTTCATGTATATTCATTCAAACATTGGGTAGAATTTAGTTGATAGTCAGAGTTTCTCTCTCTACTTTCTC
Organism: Lumnitzera littorea; assembly: GCA_024138015.1. Lineage (NCBI taxonomy): Eukaryota > Viridiplantae > Streptophyta > Magnoliopsida > Myrtales > Combretaceae > Lumnitzera > Lumnitzera littorea. The sequence continues at coordinate 86,329,582 of JAMXBB010000006.1, read as the reverse complement.
TCTCTAAAATCTTGTTTGCGTGGTTTTTAAGTTGAACTTAGCCTTCCTTAGTGTTATTAGGAGCATTAAGTGCTACATGAGGGTGTTGAGAGGAATATGCTTGTGAAAAGTGGTATTAGAGTAAGCTTTTGAAAGGAGAATGGCATTGTTTGGAGTTGAGAACAGTAACTAGATGGTAGACTAAGTGGCTGATACAGATGATCAACATGTCATTGGGTAAAGGGCTAAGTCTAAGGATATGTTGAACTCCTTAAATGCCAGGATGGAGAAGGTTGAGTCGAGTATAGCTAAGGCAAAGGAGCAGCTTGATGAATTCTAAGCTCATATAAAGGAGTTTGAGGAGGAACTTCGAGATGAGTTGCAAGGTGTTAATAGTCAGTTTTCGTCCACCCGGCTTGACAGTTGTTAACTTTTCTTACTCATCCATTTGGCTACCTATAAGTTAGGTAATCTACATTCTTAACATTCCAACAAGTAATTGACACTGGGCATTCTACCGAGTAACATAGATCCGCTCCTGATTTGAATTCAAGTTCATGGTGCAAATAGTTATCACAAGCATGGTACTAAGTGTTTTTCTTATCTTCACAGGATATTCCCAACCCTTAAAACTCACCAACAACATAAGGGGCTTTAAACCAAGCCTTGGAGGAATTGCAGCAATGTGATCAAACTATTGAGTAGAAGGAGAGAATGCTCAAGGGCTGAGTAGATGCCAATGGAGCTAAGCAAGAAGGTTATGAGGCTAGAACTAATGCTACCATCTTGGCTATGCATCCAAGAATCGAGGACCTTTGAAATCAATTAGCTACATGTTGGGCTACTGTTGCTAATGGAGTAACTATCTAACTAATCATAAGGGTGGAAATTCCAAAGCTAAAGTGTTTTAAGGGGACACAATCTACAAGAGAGGTAGATAACTTTCAATGGTGTGATGGGCAATACTTTAGGGAGATAGGTCTTGTTAATGATGGGAGTAAAGTAAGAACGACAACCTTATACTTAAGGGATATGGCAATGATTTGGTGGAGAAGAAGGGTGAATGAGATTACCTCATGGCTAAGCTTTGTAATGGACTTCTAAGATCAGTTCTCTCCCCAAAACATGAAGAAGGAAGCCAATATTAAACTTAGACATCTTAAACAAAGGATTAGTGTGAAGCGGTATGTCCATGAATTGTTAGAACTAATGCTAGAGATACCAGACCTCAACCTAGATGATGCTTTTGTTATGTTCTTGGATGGTTTGAAACCATAGGCTAAGTTAGAATTGGAGTGTCATAAGGTCGAGAATATCTCAAAAGCTATTGCTATAGTAGAAGGCCTTGTGGAATTACAAAAGGAGAAGAGATTGGCCTTCCATAAGTAATGAAGGAGAGGAAGAAGAAGATATCAAAGATAGGAGATCTCTATGTCCTCTAAGGGAAAGAAGGAAGATAATAGATAAGAGAAGGATATGACAACTTAAGTGCTATTTTTATAATAAATTGCACTATGCTAGCTATTGTCCAAAAAGGGAATAATTGGATGCTCTCCTTATAAGAGATGAAATCGATGAAGACGATAAGGGTTAGTTTGGTACTATTCGTCTCCTCTATGATATGAAGTCTCAAGATATAAAAGAGAGAAAGGGTTTAATGTATGTGGAGACTAAAGTGGTTGGAAGGAAGATAAATGCGAGCCTCATATTTATTCATTTTAAAGGATACTGCCACTAGGCTTAGGTTAAACGTTGAATGGATTACAACTTAACTCAAGATGGTTAACTCTAAGGAACTCCCAACTTATAGGGTTGCTAAGAATGTGGAATTCAACATTAGAGATTGATGAGGAAGGAAGAATATTGAAGTAGTCCCTATGGATGATTTTGAGTTTGCTATTAGCATGGACTTCTTAGATAGGAGAGATGCCATCATTGTTCCCTTATCTAATTGTATTTGCTAGCTCAATCAAGGTTCTCAATGCATAGTTCCAGTAAGTAGGAAGATGGGGCAGGTAACAAAGCTTATTACATCCATGCAAATTACAATGGAGGAGGTGGCATTAACGAAAGGAGATAGTTTGACTATAGTGGGGGAGGTTGGAAAAAAGGACAAATGGTAAGATCCCACAAAGTTCAAACCTAGTAGACTTAGAAGGGTAGGACAAAGCCTCAACAACTAAGGCTATGATTGAAAAGGGCAGGATGCTACAGTGGGCTTGAAAAAGGAAGGTTACTGAGTATTCTCATGACATAGGGGCTTATAGGAAACCAAGGCTAAGGTATCAAGTGGATCAAAATTTAAGAAGGAAGTTACAATGAGGACATCATTAGATTGGGTGGGGGAGAATGTCACGGACTAATTGTTCATGGCCTTAGAGGTATGTTTAGCATGAGATTGACAACAAGAGACAATACAAAAGAGATAGGAAAGGGGTTCCTATGGCCTATTAGAAGAGAATGGCCTAAGCTTGGAGTCAAGGAAGATTCTAGAAGCCAAAATGTTCTAAGAAGATTTCAAAGATATCCAGATTCAATGTATAATAGTTGGTATGGTAGGTAAGATAGGTAGATGTGATTTAATTATAACAGTTAAATGAAATAAATCTTGGCTATCTATTATAAGGGGCCATTTGTATATTTAACTAATCAACATGTAGTTAAGTATTATAGCTTAACATATAATTAGAAATCATATGATTATAATTAATTCATTTCCTGAATTGTAAGTTGATATTTTAACATAATAATATGGTGGCTAGATTTAAATTATAAGGACAATATAATTGTAAAGAGTTTTTTTGAGTTAAAAGGACAATTTTTATAGGTTATGAATCAAATAGATATATAGAATATACTTTATAATTCTAAGGGGAAATTGCAAAATACTCCCTTAAACTTTTACCAAGGTGCAAATTTTACATACTTTAAGAATAATAATACCAGGAAAATTACCATAAATCTAGTAAATTGCCTATCATCATCATGATCATCATAACAACAACAACCACAATAGGTATTTTATTGGACTATTAGGTTGACTATGGGTCAGCCTAGGCTCACTCGTTCGTTGCTTCTCTTAATTGTCCAAAACATATCATCTTCTAACTTCTTAATCAAGAAGTTAGATTACAAAAAATCTATCTTTTGGATTATTCAATTAGATGTGACGGGTATGCCTCTCTCTCTTCTTTCCATTTCTCTATCTCATACTATTTATATTCTCTAAGTATAGCAATCTAGGGTTTGAAAAAAAAAATAAAAAAACTTTCTCTACAATGATGATCTAAAGAAAAGAATTATAGATATGAAAAGTAGAGATCACGATCTATATTGTGATACTAATTTTGTTGATTGGTGTGATGAGTTATCTATGAATACTAACGAAGTTATTTTATGATTGCGAGGTTTGAATTAAGGAAACTAAATGAAACTCAGTTGGCAAACCTTACACTTTGAGCGCCAGAGAAACTCCTCATATAAGAAGGTTCAATCACGAGGGTTTTTTTTTTTATTCCTCCTTAAATGATTTTTCTCTCCCTTATTTGTTTGTGCACTAGTACATGTGGTTTGTTTACAACCATGTAACCATTTTGTTGTTTCTTCAATTGATATGTTTACAATCTCCAATTGTTTTGTACAACTACTTATAAAAACTGCATGACTCTTCATGTTATTATTATGGTATGCTTAAGTCTTCAAATATAATCATCCAAATACCTTGGACGTCTTCTGTTTACACTTGATTGTCTTCTATTTTCTATCATAATAGATTTCTCCCCTCCTTAAACATTGATCTTATCCTTAAGGTCAAATTTAGGGTAATCCCAATAAAATCTTGTAAGTCAACCTAAGTAGAATCCTTTGCAAATAATGACTCCCCTTGAATGAGAACTTATGTAACTATAGTCCCTTGTTTGAAAAGCTCTCTTATATTTGGAATAGCTTTAGGTTAGACAATTGGATGATTGTCTAAAGCTAAAGCTAGTAGTGGTTTAAGATAATCTTGTTTACCCTCGACTTTCTTTAAGAGAGAAATATGAAATATAGGATGAATCCTAGACTATTTTGGTAGATTTAGTCTATAAGGTACTAGTTCTATGCACTTAAGTACTTCAAAAGGGCGAAAATATCTTCTTGATAGGTTATAGGACAATCAATTAGCTAAGGAAGTCTGTCTATAGGGTTGCAACTTCACATAAGGCCAATCACTTACTAGCAACTTTTTATTAGACCTTCTGATTAGCAAAACTTTTCATTCTTTGCTGTGCTTTTGCCAAGTTGTTCTTTAAAATAGACAACACATCATCTTAGTCCTATAACTCTTGATCCACTACCTCTACTTATGAAAACCTTCCGATATGGTTAGGAATTTGAGGATGATCTCTTTCATACACTGCCTTAAAAGGAGTAAGTCAAGTAGTAGTACGAAAACTAGTATTAAATGAGAACTTTGCGCAAGCTAAATATTTGGGCTACTCCTTTGGTGACTCCATTACAAAGGCCATCAAATAATGCTTCAAACTCCTATTCAATACTTCTATTTGACCATTTGTTTGAGGATGGTATGTTGAGCTCATTTTCAACTGTATTCCGCTAAGCTTAAAAAGCTCCCCCTAAAATTTACTCAAAAACATACAATCACTATCAGATATAATTATCTCCAAAAATCCATGAAGTTTAATTACCAAGTCAATAAATAACTTGGCTATTGATGTAGCTATGTAATTAGTAGATAATGGACCCAAATGACAGTATTTAGTTAGTCTATCCACAACAACTAATATTATTGAATACCCATTGGATAATCGTAAACCAGTAATAAAATTCATTGAAATATCATTAAAAATTTGTTGTGGTATTGGAAGTGGTTGTAATAAACTAGTTGGAGATGTTGTCAGGTACTTGATTTGTTGGCAAACATGACAACACTTCACAAATTCTTCTACATCTCTCCTCATTCTCTTCCAATAGAATACATCACTTAAGTGCTTAAAAGTTTTTAGTATACCTACATGTCCTCCTATTGGTATAGCATGAAATTCCATCAATAAAGTAGGAATGATTGATAATGTTGAGGGAATGAAAATTTTGTTGCTTAAATAAAGTAGCCCATATCGGTATGATAAAGGTAACTCTATTGACTCCCCTCCACAACATTTATTCCTCAATGTTATCTATTCCTCATTTTGCTCTAATTCCTTCTTTATTATATTAATTGAATCAAGAGATGGAATCGATAAAGTCAAAAGCTAGAATTGCTCTTTAAATCTTTTGAATAAAGCATCTACTGCCTCATTATTTAGGCTTGGTTTAAATTGTATCTCATAGTCATATCCCATTAATTTCACCAAATATTGTTGTTTCTTCGGAGTTTGAATTACTTAAGTAAGTACTTCTTTAAGACTCTTTTGATTTGTTTTAATAATGAAATGCCTCCTTAAGTGATATTGTTGCCATTTACGAACTGCTTCTACCATAATTGATAACTCCATCACATAAGTACTTGCTTTTTGCATCCTTAGGCTAAATTTCTTATTGAAATATGTAATAGGATTTTTTCCTTGATGCAAAACCGCACTTAATCCCACTCCTGATGTGTCTGTTTCTATAATGAATGTTTTCAAAAAATCTTAAAGAGCTAATATGGGTGTAGACATTAGTGACTCCTTTAACCTATGAAATGCATCTATGGCTTCAATACTCCATTCAAAAGCATTTTTCCTTAACAAATTGGTTAAAGGAAATGTTATCTTAGCATAATCTTTCACAAAACATTTGTAATAACTAGTAATACCCAAAAAATCCTCTCAACTGCTTTATTGATATAGGCTGAGGCCAACTTTTTGTGGCTACTACCTTCTTTGGATTTGGTTGTACTCCATCCTTTGAAACTATATGTCCAAGATAGTCAATACTATCCTTAGCTAAAGAGCACTTCTTCTTTTTAAGGTAAAAAAACTTGTTTCCTCAAACATCCAAAAGCTTTTTCTAAATGCATCGTGTGTTCATGTATATTTTTGCTATATACTAGAATATCATCAAAGAGTACTATAATGAACTTTCTAAGTATGGCTTGGATATGTTATTCATTATTGATTGGAATGTTACTAGTGCATTGGATAAACCAAAAGGCATTACTAAAAATTCATAGTGTCCCTTAGGTGTCCTAAAAGTTATTTTAGGTGCATCAGCTAGATTCATCCTTATTTGATGATATCTTGCACGTAAATCCATTTTTGAAAAAAATTGTAGCTACCCCTTAATTTGTCCAATAGCTTGTCAATTGATGGTATTGGAAATTTGTTAAGGATAGTTGCCTAATTTAATGCCCTATAATCTACGCAAAACCTCCATGATCCATCTTTTTTCTTAACCAATAATACTAGTGATGAAAAAGGAAAGCTACTTAGTTGAATGACTCCACTCTCCAACATTTCCTTGACTAACTTCTCGATCTCTCCTTTTTGGAAATAAGGATAACAATATGGTTTAACATTTATGGCTTTTGTCTCATTATTTAAGTGAATAAGATGTTTGATATTATGCATTAGTGGCAATGATGTAGGAGTCACAAAACTATCTTGAAATTTGCTCAATAATGACTTAAGATCATTATTGTTGGTAGTATCATGAAGTTTTATTTCCTTCTAAGCCACTAGATTAAAGAAACGAGCCACATTGTTAGATTTTATTAGTTCCTCAACTATGATCCTTTAATTTGCATTGGAATTATGTCCTTATTTCCTTGAAATTCCATTGTTTTTCCTTGCCACACAAATTTCATATTCAGCAAAGCATAGTCCACTATAATAGGACCTAATGTTACTAACTACTATATTCCTAATACTAACTCAGCTCCTTGGATTTGCAAAATGTAAAAATCCACCAAAAATTCGATCTCATTTAGAATTAATGGGACTTATTTACACATGCTTGAACAAGTGAGATAATCCCCATTTCCAATCATCACAGAGAATTTAGGAACCATAATTATTAGTAAATCCAACATTTTTGCTACACTAAGATGCATGAAATTATGCGTGCTTGTAGAAACTACTAGTATTGAAACATGCTTTCCTTTTACTGACCCCTCCAATCTCAATGTTTTAGGGGCCATGAATCCAGAAATAGCATAGTACCTAATCTCTACTATTTCCTGATTTCCCTCATTATATTCTACTACTTCACAATTTTCCTCATCCTCTTGCAACCTTAAGTACTCCTCTTGTTCAAACTGATCTTCTTCTTGTTGAATTACCATAAGAAACTTTGCCTTACACATATGGCCTTTATGATATTTCTCATCACAATTATAGCAAAGCCTTTTTTCTCTTCTCAAAGTCAATCCGGCTGTTGTCATTTTCTTTAAAGGTAATGATTTATGGTTGGAAATTTGTGAATTGGTTCTATTATGAGTGTTTTGGCTGTTTGGTTTATTTGAGGCTTGTGATGATGTAGTAGAAATGGTAGCCTTTTGAAAAGATTGATGATAATGTGATTTTGAAATAAAAGATGGGTTCAAATTTTTATTTGAAAAAGGTAGGTTTCAAAAGGGTAGTTAGTATTGAAATTTGGTAAAAGAAAATGATCCATTAATAAGTCTTTGCAACTTGGACTTGTATAATTTGGCTAAATGGACTACTTCCAAATAGGATGATGGTCTGGCTAAAATAACTTTTGCTTATATATTTGCCTCAAGGCTTGATATAAAGCAACTTTGAATGAAACTCTAAAAACCTAGAAATATGATTAAGTTCTCAAATTCATTTTGATGCTCCAAAACTAATCTCTTATGTACTAATTTGGACAATTTGCCTTGGTAATCTTTGAAAATTGAAGGTTCCAACCTTGTTTTAACTGCTTTCTCAAATGATAACTAAATAGTCAACAAATTATTCTTTGTTAACCATTGTAACCACTGTAAAGCTTCATTTTCCATAGTAAAAGAAGCCATTTTCAACCTTTGTGATGGTGGTACTTCATAAAATTCAAAAAATTGATTTGCCTTAAAATGCTAGGATTTTGGATCTTATCTTAAAAACTTTAGTAAATCTAATTTCATGGATCTACAGTACTGATTTGACTCTTTATTGTTGTGGGATGAAAATGATGAAGAATCCTCTTTTTCTCTTGAATTTTTTTGATTCTTTTCTAAAGGTTGAAAAGCCTTGACAAAGTTCTTGAAACTTTCTATCATTTCTACCATCATATGCTCCATGTTATACATTCTTAACTCTAATGTTACAATCTTAGCATCATGTTTCCGAATGTCTTCTTGTAAACTTGATATTCCTCTTATGTTGTTTGCCATGACTTCACTCCAATTGATTTATGATCAATGATCAATGAAAGCACCAAATGTTAGGCCAATTGTAGGTCAACCTAGGCCACTTATTCCTAGCTTCTCTTAATTGTTTACTATTGAGCCTTATTTTGATTTCCTTAGTTAAACCTATATTAAGCTTAGCTCGCTTAATATAAATTACTTAACATTAAACTTAAGGAAATACTTTTCTTAAAAAAAATTTAAAAATTGGAGTTGCTAACTGGTAAAAAATAAAATTAGGATTTTCGGGCTGGTAAACCTTAATTTAACCACTAGTTTGCAGATATTCTAAAAAATTTTATTTTTAGAAAATTGAACTAGAAAAACCAGGTTCGAGGGCTAATTAATTAAGACTAAATCACCGTGTAAAAATTAAAAGAAATTGAAGGGCTTTATTTTTTGTAATTTTTCTAAAAATATTAAAATATACCTAAATAGTCAAAAGTAACTAAAAATGATTTTTTATTACGAATTTCTAAAAAGAAGAATTTTTTTTAATTTTTTAAAGGTTGCCCCAAAGGTGCTTAAATATCCACTAATCGGGATTAAACCGGCTGTAGTTCTTTCTATATAAAATATTTAATTGGTGGGTTATTTTTATTTTGAAAGCCGAGTCAAGTTTATGTTTGTTAATTTATTATTTAAAAAAAATCCTAGAAAATATAATTTTCCTAAATTAAATAAGAAAACTTAACTATATTTCCTTAAAAAAAATTAATTAAAAATTTTATTTTTTCAGCAAAACCCTAAGTGTCAAAAATATATTTTTTATTAAAAAATGATTTTTCAAGAAAAAACCTAATTTAGCTAAAAATCTACAAGAAAATAATTAATTAAAAAAACCTACACTTGAACACAAGAAAAAAATAAATTAATGATAATAATAAATAACCAATAAAGTGAATTAATAAAAATTACTAAAATAAACAAAATAAAATAAATAATGAATAATAAAAAAAAACTGAAAAATTACCTAATGTTGGATCGTCAGTGTTTGTCAAGTGTGTGGACAAACTAGGTGAGTGTGGACAATAATTGGGTGATGGTTGGACGAGTGTGGACGATAGCTAGGTGAGGTTGGGTATACGTGGGCGAGGTTGGGTGAACACTTAGGTGAGCAAGGGTGTACGCTAGGCGACTAGGCGATTACGTGGTTGAGTGAGGGCAATGGCACAAGCGAGAGCTTGGGTGATGGCATGGGTAAGAGCTTGAGTGAGCGAAGGGCGTGTATGGGTAAGCACCTAAGGCAAGTGATGGGCGATTACAGGTGTATGCTAGGGCAATCACGGGCATGCACTAAGGCGACAGTGGCGTGGGTGATGGGCGGTAGACTAGGCGATAGCGACAGTAGCTTAGGTGGCAGCGGTAGTGGATTGGGCGACAACAGTAGTAGCTTAGTAGTGCGTAGTGTTTTGGGCAACGATGCTGGTGTGTGTAGTGGTTGCGGAGTGTGTGTAGTGGTGGCACATGTATGGTGCGACGGTGTAGGTAGTAGCATGTGTAGCATGGTAGTGGCGCGTAGAGTGTGATGGTGGCATGTGGAGTGTGATGGTGTTTTAGATGTGTGAGATTAAAAAGAAACAACCCCCCCCCCCCCCCCCCCCCCCCTCAATTACTGACTGACATGCTATTTATAAGCTCAAAAATTGAATTTTTCCAATCAAAGATACGAAAGATTTGTTTGCGATTTAACCTAGATTCACCCTAACTTTTAGAAACCTTAGTTAGTTCGGGCTTTTCTTTTAAGGCCCGGCCTGATCTAATTTAGCCCAAATTAATTTAATAAGTCCTGATGTTAAGCTCTTAAATTGGTTTAGCCCAAAACTAATTTATTCAACCCATCTTAATAACTGATCCAACAATTCAACTTAATCCAACTCAATACGACTTGACTCCTAACTTGATTTTTTTTTTCTATTTTTTCATTTTTTTATATGTATTTATTTTATTTTATTATTATTTTTATTCATTAACTTGGCTCAATTAACAAAAAAAAAAAAAAAGGGCAAAAATGAGGTATCTATAGCTACCCTTCTTTGTAGTAAAGTTCGATTAGAACTTTACTACAAAGACAAAAGGATACCTATTTTTGCTAAACCTTACTTTGAACTGATCAACTACGCTATGTTTTATGAAGGATATCAACTTGCAAGGTCGATGTAAAGAATAAATTGCTTATAGTGCAAAAGGTTAAGGGGGCTATCTTGAAAGGATAAGGCTTAATGGTATCTATCTTGGAAGGATAGAGTAAAAATTTCAAGGGGGCTTATCTTGGTAGGATAGGGTTTAATGGTATATATCTTAGAAGGATAGAGTAAAAATTTCAAGGGGGCCTATCTTGAAAGGATAGGGCTTAATAGTATCTATCTTGAAAGGATAGGGCCTATCTTGGAACGATAAAGCAAAAATTTCAAGAGGGCCTATCTTAGAAGGATAGGGCAAGAACCATTAGAGGTAAAATCAACTTATTTTGGTTTAATGGAGAATCCGAAGAGGATAGATCTCTCCAAGATTCCTTTTGGTTTGTGATCCGAAGAGGATAGTTCTCTTCGAGATTGATTTTCAAAACTAGCTTAATTTCTCAAAAGATTTCTTTTCAAAGACTTTTTTCAAAATTATTATTTTTGGGACTAAAGGATTTCTCAAATAGCAATTGATTGGCATGCTTACATCGACTCCTAATATTTACTCATTCAATTAGTAGAATTTCTCCAATGGTCTGTGCTTGCTTCTTCTTTCTCTTTTCCCTTTCTCTTTTCTTTCTTCTTTTATTTTATTTTATTTTCTTCTCTTCTTTCCTTTAAATCTTATAACTAAACCATGTACACACCTTGAATTTGCTTGGTCCGATTCCAAATTTCAAATTTTACTCTTCATGACTTTTGAATAATAAATCTCTTTTCGAATGAACAAGATTAAATTATTAAGAACATTTGATTTCAATTTATCTAGTGATTTAGACTCATTGGTAAGGATCTGTTGTTTAAGTTTATGAGGCTAAAAAACAGGGTTTATTGGTGGAGTGTTTGTTGGTAGAAAACCATCCGAATTTGAAAACGTTCACGAATATCAACTTTACTTGTAAACGATGAAAGATTAACTATAAACTATTCAAGAAAAATTGAAATCTTTGTTAAATCTCTGTTTTCATGGATAATATAACTTGACTACATCCAAATTCAATGGTCCTCTTAATTTCAAGCCATCCATCTTTGTCAACACTAATGTACCTCCTGATAATACCCTCTTCACTACATAAGGGCCTTCATAATTCGGAGCGAACTTGCACCTAGGGTCTTTTGCACTCAGTAATACTTTCTTCAACACCAAGTCTCCCTCTTTGAAGTACTGTAGGCGTACTTTCTTGTTAAAAGCTCGAATCATTTGTTGTTGGTAGCATTGACCATAACATATTGCTACAGGTCTTCGCTTATCTAGGAGATTCAAATGCCCTATTCTCTTCTCTTCCCACTCTGCTTTATCGAGTTAAGTTTCTGCTAATACTCGGAACGAAGGTATTTCTCCTTCTACTAATAGTGCTGCTTCAGTTCTATACACCAATGAATACGAGGTTACACTAATAAAAGTTATGACTGAAGTTTTATAGGCCATGAGGGCAAAGGGAAGCATCTCATGCTAATCCTTATATGTGATTGCCATCTTTTCAATGATTCTTTTGATGTTCTTATTAGCAGTTTCAATGGCTCCATTCATCTGAGGTTGATATAGAGTTGAATTTTTGTGATTGATCTTGAACTGGCGGTACACTTCATCCATCAACTTGTTATTCAAATTTGTCTCGTTGTCTGTAATAATAGACTCGGGTGTACTATATCTTGTAATAATATCTCTTTTCAAGAATTTGACCACTACTCCTTTGGTCACCATAGCATACGACGCTGCTTCTACCTACTTAGTAAAATAGTCAATTGCAACTAAAATGAAACTATGCCCATTTGAAGCAGTTAGCGAAATTAGACCAATCTTGTCAACTCTCCATATAGAGAAAGGCCAAGGAGCTAACAACACATGTAATTCTTGGGGAAGAGCGTTGATCTTATTAGCATACACCAAACACAAGTGACAATTCCTCATGTACTTGATACAATCTGATTCCATCATCATTTAGAAATACCCCATTTTCATGATTTTTCCAGCTAGCTTATACCCATTCATGTGAGTACCACAAACTCCTTCATTGATTTCTTTTATCAATTTCTCGACTTCTTCTTCATCTACACACCTTAGCAGTGTTGCATCCGGTGACCTCTTGTATAACGTAGCCTCATTTAATAAGAAATGAGTAGCCAATCTTCCTAAAGTCTTTCTATCTTTTTTATTATCATCTTCAGGAAATTCTCCTATTTGAAGTAATTTCTTGATATCATGATACCAAGGTTCATTTGTTCCCTTCCCTTCAACTGTAAGGTAAAAAGCCAGTTCTTCTTCCACCTGAATCTTTAAGGGTTGAATTTCTATTTCGTCCGTGACTTTCACCATCGACACTAATGTAGCTAATGCGTCAGCAAACTGACTTTGGATCTTTGGAATATAAGTGAATGAAATCTCTTGAAATTTTTCAACTAGCTTGCTTAAATGTTCATGATAAGGTATTAATTTCTTGTCCTTCATATTATATTCCCCTAAGATCTAGAGAATTATAAGAGAAGAATCTCCGTACACTTCCAATTCTTGTATTCCCATATCTAGTACCATTTTGAGCCCCAAAATACAGGCTTCATATTCTACGATGTTGTTAGTACATAGGAATGTTAATCTTGCTACCATAAGAAAATAGTTATCCTCAGGTGATACCAATACTGCTCCTATCCTACATCCAAACACATTGGCTGCTCCATTAAAATACATTTTCCATCCCAACTTATCACCACTCAATTTGTTTGCCACCATCGCATTTTCATTAGGAAATTGTGTTTTTGAACCCCCATCCTCATCTTCTAATGGGTATTTTGCCAATTAATCAACCACTGCCTACCCCTTGATTGAACTCTAACTCACATACTTGATATTAAACTCAGAGAGTAGCATTTGTCACTTTAATATTCTCTTAATCAACGTCGGCTTTTCTGCTAAATACCTCAATGGGTTATGTTTTGTCAACAATTCTATTGAATAATAGAGAGTGTACTACTTGAGTCTATGCATCACCTATACTAAGGCACAACACGTTCTTTCTACTTCTGAGTGCTTTTGGTTGCCTTTCGTGAATTTCTTGCTCAAATTGTATATAGGATGCTCTTTTCTTCCCTTTCTGTCTTTTTGCCCTAGTATGCATCCCATCGATTCGAGGAAAATCGTTAAATAAAGGATCAATGGCTGTCTTAGTGTAGGAGTGACCAGTACAAGAGGATTCATGAGATATTCTTCAATTTTAGCAAATGCGTGCTCATATTCTTCATCCCACTCTATCGTAGCATTCTTCTTCAATAGCTTAAACAATGGCTTTTATCTATTAGTTAGCTGTGATATAAATCGAGCGATGTAATTTAATCTCCCCAATAATCCTCTAACTTCTTTGATAGTCTTAAGTGTAAGCATGCTCACAATCACCTTGACTTTATCTAGGTCTACTTCGATTCCTCTCCTACTAACTATGAAACCCAACAATTTGCCCGAAGTCACTCCAAAAGTGCAATTTTTAGGATTCAGCTTCAGTTGAAACTTCCTTAATCGCTCAAATAGTTTATGCAAAATATTTACATGGTTTTCATTCTCTTTAGATTTGGTAATCATATTATCCACATAAACTTCGATTTTTTAATGCATCATGTCATGGGATAAGGCAACCATAGCACGTTAGTAAGTTGCCGTAGTGTTTTTCAACCTAAATGGCACACGCGATAACAAAATGTTCCATAGGCAGTAACAAATGTTGTTTTAATTTTATCTTCTTCCACCATTTTAATTTGATTATACCTCGAGAAACCATCTATGAAGGAGAAAAGATGATTCTCGGCTATGTTATCTACTAATACGTCAATATGCGGCAAAGGAAAATTATCCTTTAGTGTTGTCTGGTTTAAATCACAAAAATCTATGTAGATCTTAACTTTCCCATTTTTCTTTAACACCGGCACCACATTGGCCACCCATTTGGGGTAATCCGATACTTTTATAAATCCGACTTCTAATAACTTCTTGACTTCTTCTTTAATTTTGAGGAGTAGATCTGGCCTAAATCGTTTAAGCTTTTGTCTTTTTGGTTTAATTTCTTTCCTGATTGGCAACTTGTGAACCATAATAGATGAGTCTAAATCGAGCATATCTTCATAAGACCAAGTGAAGATATCTAAGTATTCTGATAATAATTGTGATAACTCCTACTTCTGATAGTTCGTTAAATCACCACCAATTTTCAAATTTTGTGAATTTTCCTTTGTTCCTAGATTAATCACATTCGTTGGTTTGTCAATAATCACTCTACCCTATTCATGTCGTTGCCAATTCTCTTGAATTTAGTTTATAGTCTCAATATCATCTTCGACGTCTAACCTAGTAAGGACGAAAGCGATATTGGTACTTCCATCATTTACATGCATGAGATATCCGTTATATTCATCATTTTTATTGGATTTGAGGAGTAAAGGAAAAAGAAAAGGAAAATAAATAACAAGGAAGAATTGATAGAAAGAAAGAAACGAATTTTATTGAATGAATTAATTCAAATCGTTTGACAAAAAAGACCTAACTAATAAGACTAATTATCGAAATTGAATGTTCCTAATTAATCTAATTTTGCATTTCTAAAGAGACCTATTCATTAGAACCGAAAACCAGTTGCACAAAGAAATTGGTACGTCAACATCTTCTCTCCTATTCGGTTCGAGTTGGATTGTTGAGTTAGGGCCTTAGATAAATGGGCTACTTCAGGTTTTTTAGCATCAATTGGTGTTGGGAATGTTTGACGGATGTCCGGAAAATCCATGTGAGCACGGTACAGCTATTCCCCTCTTTTGCTCCTGGTTTTAGCCTTTATTTCTTGAATCTCCTCTTCAATAGGCTCATATCCAAGGCTGAACAGTCCAATATGTTGCTTAGGCTATTTCAAACGACTCTATACCCCCTATCTTGCTTCTTCAATCATACTGACTTTGTTAAAAATCTGTAACCTTGGCTCTTCCAATTCTTCATCCCTGACATAGGGAATAGTCATTTCTTTGTAAATCTCATGGTCTTGATCCCTAAGAATAGTAACCAACTGCCCATCGGCTATGAACTTCACTTTCTGATGTAGGCTGGACGGAATTGCCCCTACTGAATGAATCTACAGTCTTTCTAGCAGAAGATTGAAAGTTCGCGGGATGTCAAGAACTTAGAAGGGGATAGTAAATACTTGTAGGCTAATTTCGACCTTCAACCCGATTTCTCTAATTATCTCCTATTTTGATCCATCAAAAGCCTTTACTGAAATCAAGCTAGGCTTTATTTCAATCGCCTCCACATTAAGTAGATTTAGCATCATCAATGGACACATGTTCAATGATGACTCATTATCTATCAGAACTCATGCAACTATTTTCCCCACATACTTAACCACTATGAAGAGGGGCTTTATGTGTTGGTCTCCTTCTTTACTTAGCTCGTCTGGCAAAAATGAGATTTGATCCACTTCAAATATTGAGTTTACCACTAACCTCAGTTTTTCTATAGAAATCCCTTCAGGTACCTTGACCACTTTTAAAATTTTAATCAGTGCCTCTCGATGAGTATTTGATGACAATAGCAAGCTTATTAAAGAATTCTGGATCAGTACCTTAGTTAGTTGATTCGTTATCTTGTATTCACTAGCCTTCACTATCTTCTTGGCAACATTCTGATATTTTTCTTCCGTATCTTCAAAGATTTTTCGAGAAGCCTTTTCCATAATGGATTTCCTTTTGGCTTCCTCATGCTGATCATAAACTCCTCTTAAGTGGGTAAGCCCACCGACCATGGGTAATGAGGCCTTAGTCGTTTGATTCACCGCTTGGTAATCTAAAGGTGTTGCTTTATAATTCTCTAAGGCTATCGGGACATTGAAAATGATCTTCTTGGGTTTTCCCGATTCCTCAACTTTTTTAGTCTCTCCATCATATTCAAAAATCAATAGCTTTAGCCCATTTCCAATCATTCCAAGCATCCCAACCACCTTCTTGGTTTCTGCAATGAGTCTGTCCTCTTCCTCAAATTCCAGACCCCATCCAGTGGGCGGGGTTTTAGCATATATGGTGAGTGAACCGGTGTAATCCACCAAATACTCAAACTACCCTATTGGTTCTCCTAAGGCATCAACCGTCGAATCTTTAGCTTCTTATCTCTTTCTAAGCTCCCTCTAAGTACTTCTTTTTCGCGGTTTTGGAATTGTCATAGCCATGATATCGACTTTCTTTATCTTTCCCTCCTTAAGTAGTTGATATATCACCGGTTTAGTTTGAGTCTTATCCTGGAGATTCATATCCTACAAGTACTCAACCTTCCTCAGATTCTACGTTATCTCCTCAATAGTGATGGGGAGACTATTTAGGTCAATTTCTAGTTTAGAAGCTTCAACAATGATCATATTGATCGAATGTCCATGATTCGATAGAGGTTTGTTAGCCACATTGGGAGTAGGAGTTTGGATGAAATCTAATTGAACCAATTTGGCATCAATAAGATCTTGAATTTTATGTTCGAGTCTCCAACATTGGTTCGTAGAATGCTCTACTTGCCCCAAATGATAATTACATCGAAGCTCCAGGTTATAATCCCTTGGTCTTTGCCCTTCTCTCAGTATTTCAAATGTCAAGAGATTCTCCTTCCTAAATCGTGTGAGAACCTGACGTAAAGGAATGGGAATATGTGTGAACCGTCTTCTTTGTGGGCGATTGTTCTTATTTGGACTTGGCAGGGGATTAGATCCTCTAGTCATAGCTACTAAGGCTGTAGATCTAATAAGGTTACCGATATCGACAACGCTGATAGTGGTTTCCTTAGCTTTGTTAGAAAATCTTGGGGGAGGTGTCTTCTTTTCAACTATTTTAAGACTAAAGAGCTTCCTAGTAATTATAGCTTCCTCAATTCGGCTTCCAAAGCTTACAATTTTTGCAAAATTGGAAGCAGGGTGCCCAACTAAGTGTTGGTAATATGGGCTTCTAAGAGTATTAACGAAAGCGAAGGTCAGATCCTTTTCAGTTAAGGGTAGAGTCACCCTAGTTGCCATGCCCCTCCATCTTTAGGCATATTCTTTAAAATTCTCATTGGTCTTGTTTCGTAGATTTTTCAGATCCCACATGAACGGGGCCACTTCAATGTTGAATTTATACTAGTTATAGAAAGCCTGTGCTAACTTATCCCAAGTATCAATTTCATTTAGGTCTAACTAGGTGTACCAGGTTAAAGTAGGCCCAATTAAGCTATCCTGATGTACAACCTAGTGTAGAGTTTCGAGCAGCCAGTCCTATCGTATTTCTCAAATTCCGGTACCTTAAATCTTTCCGAGAAGTCATTGTATTCATAGTTCGACAAACTAATCATTCCCATTTACTCAAACCCATTCACCATTTCTAGGGTTTTCATCTTTTCGGTTAACTTTTGCATGACCTTTCTTTCCATTTCGTGGTGTTTCTCTTTGATCTCTTTCCTACATACCTTAGCATTAGGGGTTGATTCTTCATCTTCCAGTTCAAGGGGAGCGGTCTTTTTTGCATTTTGGCTTGGGTTAGCTTGAGATCCTTGTCTATTGTTAAGGATCCCAATAGCTTGAGTGAGACCTTGAATCTATTCGGCCATCTTGTTCATGTTTTCTTCCAGAGTCGCTACTCTTGGATTGGGCTCAATTTGATTGACATTTCCAGTACCCTGAATCAACATCCTTGCCTTAGAACGAGTGAATATTGGGCTTCTAGTTGAGTTTGCTTACTTGGATGCTATCTTTGAAATCTTATGTGAAAACCTAAGTTTTAGACATTATGGTGAATTAAATATATATTTTTTTGTTTTTGTGACTTTTGTTGTTCTATTGTTTACCTCTTTTTGTGTTTTTTTTTTTAAGTTGAATAAACAAACAAATAAATAATAATAATGAGCAAGAGACTGCACAATTAATGAAAATTTTATTTACTAAAGTTGCAAATTTATTAATAATAAGATCCAACTTATACAATGGACTACGTGAAAGGAAAAGAAAAACTCATAACTAATTTTCAAAAAAAAAAAAAAAAAAACTTAAATCTTATATCTACAAGAGTTGACGGATCTGGCTGGGACAAACTTCATCAACTTTCCTCATAAGTCTTCGTACCGTAACATCCATTTCTCGAATCTTGCTCCTTAAGAATTGATTTTCCTCTAGTAGTCTCTCATTTTCCAATCTTAACTCTTCAATGATCCTCTTACTTTCTTGGAATTGGGCTTCAACTCTAGCCCGTATGGTGTTTTGGTAGGCCTTCTCAATGGGTGAAAGACGTACTAGATTTGGCTCGTATCTAAATATAACTAAAGTTTCATACCATATCTTTCTAGTCTTCTCCAACTGATCATAAATAAACTAGTTAGTGGCTTGATATTCTCCAACTTTGCCCCTCAAAGTTCCCACATTGATTATCTTCTTAACTTTTCTTCATTCCCATAGCTTCACGAGTTCTACTAGTCGTTAGATTAGACTAGTCGTAAGTAGACAAGGATCTTGATAATTCATTGGAGCGACATCCAAGGAGTCTCTATAGGCTATCTCTTGTAGTGGGCTCAACTGTCTAGTGACATAAGCCGAGAAATATCTAGTACTGCTCGTAATAATAATAAAGGGAACTCCTACATAATCGGTGTACCCCAAGATGGCTTGAGTGTAGTGGCTCCATCTAATTGTCCACATAAAGTTTGTTGGCTGCATTTTGCTGATAACAGACACCCATCCCTTAAACTGAGCTTCCTCCGGTACCTTAAGGTAGCGGGCAAAGTTGTTAATCAAGTCCATATTCTCTATCAAGGACTCTCTAAGAAGATTCCCTCCATACTCTTATGTGTGACTAAGAAACCATACAGTAAGGATTGTAGGGTTAGCCATGAAATAATTGTGCCCTTACTTCTTCAGGTGGGTAACTATCCTAAATTATTCTGCTAATAGCGTTAGTATATAAGATTTACCAGCTAGAAATTGAGTCACTAGTTCAACGACCCTACAGTGGACTTGACCATATCTGAAGGGAAACAACATTGTTCTAAACACTGCTACAATAAATGCATTGACTCTCTTTTTAGCCTACGATTCATATCCTCTATAGAAGATTTGGTGATATTTCAGGTAGGCATTTAGGCTTGAAAACTACTCCATCAATCTTAGGATGTTGAGACATTTTTGGCCCTTTGAAGATAAGAATGGGACCAAAGTTGACCTCTTGACCCTTAATAGTGTCATGAAGATTTTCTTATGCTGAACTTTGAGATCAGGGATAGCTATGCTTGCTTCGAGGGGCGGGGCACTAAATAGTTGTAAGTATTATTTTATGGTGAGTGTCAATACATGTGGGCTGAAGTTAAAAGCTACAGATTCTAGATCCCAGTAATAGATAAAGGCCTAGATTGGAGGCCAATGGAGCTAAACCCGCATGGGGGATATGATCAGCCTGATCTTCTTGCAGATGTGATTTTGCTTAGCGGGCGGAAGCTAGTTCAACCAATTTTTCAGGATGGCTTCAGGGAAGGAGTACTTATCCAGTTGGGCTTCACAAACGGGTTGATAGGCTCTTGACTGATATTATCCTGACTCTCTATATCTATATTACAAAAAGATATAAATGAAATAAAAATGAGACGACTATTTACAATGAGGATACTAAATTTAAAATAAAGTTGGATATGATGTTAATAATTTCGTAGCTTTTTCAAAAATTTCCATAGAAATTACGTAGCCTTTTACTAACTAAAGGCAATAAAAAAATGAGACCATATAACACTATAAATAAAATATTCACAGAAAAACAAACATAATCAAATATATAAAAAAGCAATATGTTATACATATACGTATAGGAGTCAGTAATTAATAAATTACAGGAATTATGATAAATCCACTATCAAAGAGCGCCTTTATATATAAGTATATTTAGAATATGATTTAATAAAAATGAAGCTCATGTATACTAATATATAAGGGTTAAAAAAAATTTTTAATTGAAAATGGATGATGAATTGACCGCAGATTAAATCAGACTTTTCCTATAATTTAAAAAATAACTACTCCTTTTTCGAAAAAAAAAAAAAGATGCAAGGGGATAAGGTATACGAGTCCCAAGCTCTGCAACTTCAAGGCTTTTTGAAGAGAAGTTTGGTGGGCTATAACGAAGCTTGAGTAGGCTTGCCTATCACCGCTAAGCGAGAGTAATGACCCTAACGACCTAAAGGTTACATAATAGCGGCTTATCCTTAAGGTGACCTAGGTTTGACTACATCTAAACATACGAATGATTATAAAAAAAAAAAAAATTCCTCCTAATCCCTTAGAAGGCCCATTGGGCTAGGCTTTGTTCTTAGGCCTACATCACTAAAAAAAACAATTAGTACTACTATAATACAATAAAATAAAAAAATAATATAAAAGAAGCCCATCAATTAAGTTTTTAATTTTTACATGGCTAGCCCACAAGTGATCTCCAATGGAGTTGCCAATTTTGTCAAGCCCTATTTCGATTTCTTTAGTTTAACTTATATTAAGCCTAGCTCGCTTAATATAAATTACTCGATATTAAACTTAAGGAAATACTTTTCTTAAAAAAAATTTAAAAATTAGTGTTACCAATTGGTAAAAAATAAAATTAGGATTTTTCGAGCAAGAAAACCCGAAAATCCTAATTTGACCATTATCCTACGAATATTGTAAAAAATTTGATTTTTAGAAAATTGAACTAAGAAAACCGGGTTCGAGAGATAATCTATTAAAACTAAATCACTATGTGAAAATTAAACAAAATTGATTGGCTTTATTTTTTGTAATTTTTCTAAAAATATTAGAATATACCCAAATAGGCAAAAGTAACTTAAAATGATTTTTTATTATTGTTTTTATTTCGAATTTTTAAAAAGAGAAATTATTTTAATGGTTACTCTAAAGGTGTTTACGTACCCGCTAATTAGGATCAAACCGACCGTAGTTCTTTCTTTATAAAATATCTAATTGGTGGGTTATTTTTATTTTGAAAACCGAGCTAGGTTTATGTTTGCTAATTTATTATTTAAAAAATCATAGAAAATCTAATTTTCCTAAATTAAATAAAGAAACCTAACTATTTTTCATTAAAAAAAAATCAATTAAAAATTTTATTTTTCCAACAAAACCCTAAGTGTCAAAAATATATTTTTTATTAAAAAAATGATCTTTCAAGAAAAACCTTAATTTAGCTAAAAATTTTCAAGAAAATAATTAATTAAAAAAACCTGCACTTAAACACAAAAAAAATAAATTAATAATAATAATAAATAACCAATAAAGTGAATTAATAAAAATTACTAAAATAAACAAAATAAAATAAATAATGAATAATAAAAAAGAAACAAAAAATTACCTAATGTCGGATAGTTGGTGTTTGTCGAGCGTGTGGGCAAGATTGGGTGAGCATGGGCAACAGCTGGGTAAGAGTTGGGTGATGGCTGAATGATTGTAGATGATGGTTGGGCGAAGTTGGGCGTGCATAGGCGAGGCTAGGTGAACACCTAGGCAAGCAAAGGCATGTGTTGGGCGACTAAGCGAGCATTGGGTGACACTAGGTGAGTACTGGGTGATCACACGGGCGAGTGAAGGCGATGGCACGAGTGGAAGCTTGGGTGACATATGGGCGAGCGAAGGCGATGGCATAGGTGAGAGCTCGGGTAAGCGAAGGGTAAGCACCTGGGGCGAGCGATGAGCGATCACGGGCGTACGGCTGGGTGTATGCTAAGGTGATCACGGGCGTGCACTAAGTCGACAGTGGAGTGGGAGATGGGTAGTGGATAGGCGACAAGGGCGGTGGCTTGGTGGTGTATGGTGTTTTGGGTAATGGTGCTAGTGTGTATAGTAGTTGCGGAGTATGTATGGTGTGATGGTGTAGGTAATGGCACGTGTGGCGTGGTGCTGGCGCGTAAAGTGTTATGGTAGCGTATGGAGTATAGTGGTGTTTTGGATGTGTGGGATTAAAAAGAAAAAACCTCCCCCTCAATTACTGACCGACATGATATTTATAAGCTTAAAAATCGAATATTTCGAATCAAAGAAATGAAAGATTTGTTTGTGATTTAACCTATATTCACTTTAACTTCTAGAAACCCTAGCTAGTTCGGGCTTTTCTTTTAAGGCCCAGCTCGATCTAATTTAGCCCAAATTAATTTAATAAGTCCAGATGTTAAGCTCCTAAATTCGGCCCAAAACGAATTGATTCAGCCCATCTTAATAATTGATACAACAACTCAACTTAATCTAACTCGATGCAACTTGACTCCAAACTTAATTTTCTTTTTTCTATTTTTTTGTTTTTTCATTTTATATATATATATATATATATATATATATGTTTTATTTTTCTTTTTATTCATTAACCTAGCTTAATTAACAAAAAAAAAAAATTTGACAAAAATGAGGTGTCTACATCCAAAACGCAGTGTTTTCTAACTTCTTAATTAAGAAGTCAGATTATGAAAACATCCATCTTCTGGATTATTCAATTAGATGCAATAGGTACAACTCTCTCTCTTCTTTCCCTTTCTATATCTCGTATAGTTTATGCTCTCTAAGTATAGTGAACTAGGGTTTGAAAAAATTTTTTTTTTCTACAATGTTGATCTAAAGAAGAGAATTACAGATATGAAAAGTAGAGATCACGATCTATACTATGATACCAATTTTATTAATTGTTGTTATGAGTTTTCTATGAGTACCAATGAAATTGTNAATAATCCAGAAGGTGGGTTTTTTCATTAATTTGCTTTTTTATTAAGAAGTTAAAAAAACCTGCGTTTTGGGTGTTGGACCCCCCATATATGTTTTATTTTTCTTTTTATTCATTAACCTAGCTTAATTAACAAAAAAAAAAAATTTGACAAAAATGAGGTGTCTACATCCAAAACGCAGTGTTTTCTAACTTCTTAATTAAGAAGTCAGATTATGAAAACATCCATCTTCTGGATTATTCAATTAGATGCAATAGGTACAACTCTCTCTCTTCTTTCCCTTTCTATATCTCGTATAGTTTATGCTCTCTAAGTATAGTGAACTAGGGTTTGAAAAAATTTTTTTTTTCTACAATGTTGATCTAAAGAAGAGAATTACAGATATGAAAAGTAGAGATCACGATCTATACTATGATACCAATTTTATTAATTGTTGTTATGAGTTTTCTATGAGTACCAATGAAATTGTTTTATGAATACAAGGTTTGAATCAATGAAAAGAAATGAATCTCAATTGGTAAACCTTGAACTTTGAGCATTAGAGAAACTTCTCCCACAAGAAGGTTCAATCACTAAGGTTTTTTTTTTTTTGTTCCTCATCAACTGATTTTTCTCTCCCCTATTTATATGTGCACCAGTACTTGTGATTTATTTACAACTGTATAACCATTCTATTTGTTTCTTTGATTGATACGTTTACAATCTCTAATTGTTTTGTACAACTACTTGTAAAAACCGATTATATGTATGACTCCTCATGTTGTTACTTTGTTATCCTTAAGTTTTTAAATATAATTGTCCAGATATCTCAAAAGTCTCTTATTTACCCTTGATTGTCTTTTATTTTTTATCATAACATAGACTTACGATAATTTCCTTGTAAAATTCGATTCTATATGCTAATTATTAACTAATCAACATGTAGTTAGGTATTATAGCTTAATGTATGAGTCGGAATCCAATTGATTTAATTAATTTGTTTCTACAATTATAAGTTAATATCTTGACATAAATATGCCAGCTAGATTTAATTAATGTATAGACTCTTATTCTTTTTTCTTATCTTGTAGATGGCTTTAAAAATTTAAAATCAAAATCCATCTCAACATCTTTTAAAACTACCACAAAACTCGTAAAATCTAGAGGTTCCAAAATATCTTATGGAATCTACTAGATTTATTTTACCTCTTCTATTAAAAGGATATATTATTAGTCATTCATGTATAAACCATCATATTGTAAATTAATATTGCTTTCAAAAATAAATGATAACAGATCCAAATATAATAAATCTTAATAATAACATAAAGCAATAATTAATACTGCAAACATAAACCTCAATACTGCCTAGAATTGGAAATTTCAAATAAATTTGACCATCTAATAGAGTATTAATTTAAACAATGGATCATAAATTATGCAAATTTGGTTTGATTTTCATTGCTCATCAAATTGAATTATATTTGTTAACACTATAAGCCATATTAACAGTATGTATATATTGATAAATCACGGGATGTTGAACAACTTGGAACATGCAATATATAGACTAATGGTATCGAATAGTTTCTCTGGTGGTTATAATGTTACACTCTATATACTACCGTTAATTCTATAACTATTAAGTTTTGAAAATTCAGAACTGAAACCTACTTAGCGACATTTAATATTGAGGATTCTATCCAATCATATAAGATCCGGAGGTTTTATTGTCCCATGAGTTCGATGCTTCGCCGCTAATTGAATCATAATCCACTATCTCTGTGATACTTTTTTTTTTTGGGTTTGGTTTGAGTATTCTCTATAATTTCTTTTTTCTAAAAAATGCTTTGAGCTCTTTTTGATATGTTATTGATTGTTCATGTCTAAAATAAGCAATACCATTTGAGAGCTCATTGAGACGACTCCAAAAAGATACATTTTGCCAATTATGACACTTCAAAGCTTTTAACCCATGAAAAAATATTCACTGGGATTGAGATAGTAGATGGAATACCTGTCATTAGATCAGATTAAATAAAAAATTGATACTCCATCCACCATAATAATGGATCACAATTACGTAAAATTAAAAATAGTTAAATGTGTTAAATTCTTATTTACTTATATCACGTTCCAAGCCATGTGATGTATCCTTTTTAGTGAAATCTTCTTATAAATTAGACTCTACAAGATCCAATCACTTTCTTTCAATTTTTTTTTTTTTTCTTTCTATAGTCATGTTCATTTTCATCACTTGAGATTGTAACTTTCTAGCTTCTTTCACCTATAATAGGGACTAGGTTGAAATTGTCTATTTCACGTCTTCAACGCCTCTTTTCATTTTGCATGTATGTTTTTCAGCCACACCCCTCATTTTGTTTATCAGAATCATTCAAATCCAAAGCCAGCCCGCAATACTCACTTTACATCACGCACTAGTATGACATACTCCTAGTCCCTCCACATCTAGACGAGTCAAATAACGAAAGTAAATGGGTGGTTCTGCTTTTGCGTTGAAGTAAGAAAGAATCACTAGCCATAGACAAATGTGAATGGTGGAGAACATGCTTTCTCTGATTAAAATCTCCTTCAACACCAAAATCTTGAATGGATGTGAACTGTGGACTGTGCACTACTCAAGTCGTCCTCTTGGGAGGATAATGTTTTATCATGACAGATACACTTAAAAACCTGTGCAATATGAAGAGCGAGTCTTATTCTTTTGCAATGCCGACATCATGCCAATTGCCATGGATTATAAGTGAAAATACACTAACGCTTGGGTTGTGGGAGGTCTTCATATATATTTTTTATTTTTTTAACTTGTACGTCTTTCATTTCAATTTCATTAAGATAGATATAAATGCATGTCTATATTTCTACTTTTATTATTATTATTTAAAAGGTTTTAATAGTATCGACTGTATAAAAAGTGATTAGTCATGACGTAATTGATTTGAAACATTTGATTCAAGTAGATAAGTAAGTTGGGAATATTATATCAGTTTTTAAAAAATAAAATATAGAAGTAATAACTATTTATTATAATTTCTTTAATTCTCATCAGTGAATATGGAAATATACTATATAAATAAAAAAAAAAAACTGTTTATTTGATCACAAAAAAGAACTACAATTTCTTATTTTGCATTCATAATAATTTCATAAAATAATCATTCTATAAAAAAATCCATACAAAAGATATAACTATTTTCTTTTACTCTTACAAAGCTTTAATATCTAACGAGAGTTGTGATAGAACTTGCGTGACATTTACTGGAAAATAGTACATTTCACTCAAGTTTATCTATGGACGCACGTCCCAATAAAAGAACAAGCAAGCTCGAAAATATTTTGTGGCCTTGGAGTCATTTTTGCATTCGAATTTACTCCGAGAATCCTTTTTACTTTTTCAGCTCTTGAGATGACTAACCATCTTTTCCGTAATCCACTATTTGGTAGTAGTGCACGACAAACAAGGCAGCACATACGTCCAAATGCATTCCTGGCTAACGCACTTGCTGAGGCGGTTATTTGACAACGCTGTTGCCAATACGAGTAAAGCGATAAAACATAGTCCCACCAAACATGGACATTATTTATGTTGGTCCAGCTTGATATGAATTCGCAGTGTAAAATTGTAGTAAACATATATACATATATATATATTTTTTTTATATAATATGTAGATTCCGATATACATTTGCGAAATCAGATCATAAACGAACATATAAATTTTGATATCAGTAACTTTAAATAGAATCTGCAATTTGTATTAAAATCTCTAAATATTCGTACATTGCTATCATAAGAAATTCCCTCCAACCACTCTGGCAAAGGGACCAGCTTGAGCCTGGGGTACTCCCAACAGCTGATAACAGAGTGTTTTTAAATGAATTCTTGTTTGATACGATTTTATTTGATAATCGTCTTTGAAAATATTAAGTTGGAGATGTTTATTGTTGCTTGTTCGTTATTAAAAGGAAACTAAAATGGAAAAAAAAAAAAAAAAAAATCCGGACTGAACTCCTAATCATGCTGGGGCAGAGCTTCTGCAACTCAACTTGTACGTCTCTCATTTGTTCATCTAGTTTCTGCAAGTGGGCCTTTAAGATTACAATTCTTGCAATCTCTCAGGTTGTAGGTTGATAAAAATTTCTCCAGCGACCTCTTGATTACTGACTTGACTCTCCATTCATTCGCTGAAGCCGACGGCGAAGTCCAGGCAGCACAGAGTTTAGCGCACGAGATCCAAACGTCCATAAGACGACGTGGAGATCAGTGGACAACTCTTTCATCCTTACTTTCTACATGCTTGCTATTGCTTCTACTCCTTGCTTCCATATCTTCAATGTCGTTTCTCCATCTTATCTTTAACATGCTCGCTGCTGCTTTTACATCCTTGTTTCGCCTCTTTTTCTTCTTTTAGTTTGTTTTCTTTAGTCTTTCTTATCATTTCTTTTATTTTTATATTTTTATTACTACTTGAGAAAAATTAAATAGTAAAAATTGGGCGGAGGTATAGGAACATGAATAAAAAAAATTGGATTTGGATCTTCCCAATTTTTTATCTCTTAATTTTTTTCGGTTTACAAATGAATTATTGAAATTATTTAAACTTTTGGAATACTCTACAATATCATTATGATATCATTTTCTTTCGTGTGATCTTAATAATTGATTACAGGTGATAATATCTTAAAAAATTAATTGAAAAAAATATAAAAAAAAATTAAATTAAAGAAATCCATTTCCAAAACAATAAACACAAAACATACAAAAGTTTTTATAGTAAAACAGTCCTCAAAATATTAAACCTCAGTTAAGCCCATTACTACTAGTACCATCATTTCTATATTTTTAGCATTATCACTGCTACTACTGTACTATTATCATCACTCTTAATACTATCATTTCGATATTGTTAGTGTTACCACTGCTACTACTGTACCACCACCCCATGCATGCACCATACCCAGCTTGCCACTACTCCATTTCTGCCATCATCATTGCACAACCATCGGTAAATGCCTACTACTATGCCAGTAGAACCATTGCACTGCCAGCCCCACCACAATTATTACAACACCACCTTGCCAACACCAACATTTTCATCATCAGCGCACCATCACCTGCACATGCAAACCTACATGCTTCTGTAGCCGCCTCAAAAACCCAATCCACTACTACCTCACCACCATATACCAATAACACCAACATTCATCTACGAACACCTCCCTTGTCACTAATGCAACTTATGTTATAATCACTGACTGAACATAACGATTTGAAAAAAAAAAAAAAAAAAGGAAAATGTTATAAGGTAACATACTATATTGATTTAAACATTAAACAGACAAAGTACACATCACTATCTTTGTTGTCCATTTCTCCGCAAGATCAAACGTAGCACGGCCTATTATGCAGTAAAAATTCTTGTACGTGAGGGTTGGTAATGGCAACCCAAAAATGTTACAGGGTTTTACTAGGTGTGCTTCAAAGATTCTTGTTAAGAGAATGTTTTTGCCCTTTCACGTTCCAAGTATATATTAATTCTACAACTTGGCGAATAAATGTGATGCTGACTAGTATTATTAGTACAGCATCCACTGAAAATATCCGTCATCTCACAATGAAAGGGCCGGCTTTTTATCTCTATGTAATATAGAAGAGTTTAGACCAAATAAAGCATAGGATCAATGTTACTGTAGAAAACATTCCGGAAGGACGTACAATGATTAATAATATATATAAATATAGATAAAATTTTGATATATAGTTATCTTTATAAAACATGAGTAATACTTCCACCAAAACTACTCGAACCTACTACTATTGCCGATATATTGAAATATCGTTGTACTTCTTCTACACCGTTCATCCATATACGAGACATACGATACCCACGAATCTTTTTTCATGATAATGTAAGTTTACTAGCACAAGCATGTATACACAAAAGTTTATGATAGTCTACATTAACAATTAGTAACTAATTGTCGTCTAACTATGCCACGTCAAATATTCTCGTATTTTTGCTCACCAGCTGCATCAGCCACTACGTGCCTAGGCTTCAAACTTTCAGTTCCTCCATCTTCATTGTTTTGATACTTGTAAAACATTGCACAGACCAAATAGTATACAAAATTGAGCACCGTAATCACCGTAAGCATCCAATACACATTGTCTAACCTTCCATTGTTCAAATTGTCTGGCAGCCACCCCGTGATCCTCCTAATTTGATCCACCAATGCAGTGCTCAAAAAGTATGCTACACCAATGATCACCGCCGCCATTGCAGTTGCACTAGTCCGCATCCACGCGGGGAATTCCTGATAATATAACCCAACACTTCCTGGAAAAATAAATGCTTCACAAATTCCAACAAAAATTAATTGAGGGAACAACCATAGTACGGACATCGGAATTATGGAAGTGGTTCCGATGCCCCAAAGGAGCTCGTGGACTCTGTGAAGGCGCCTTGACTCGACTAATGCTGAAATAACCATGGCAATGACACACGACACATGTCCTACGCCGATCATCTGCAACGCTGTGATGGACCTCTTGGTTAGGGTTTTCCATATGGGATTTATGATGCGGTTAATTAACGCGAGAAAAATGGAGGCAGTCATGACCACTAGAATTGTTATTGATCCTGCCGGGATCTTAAAATGGGGTCCTAGGTGACGGTCCAAGGTTAGAGCCTGGAGGATTGTCATGCTATTTTGGATAGCAATTGATGTGCTTAGAAGCAGAGAAGTCGACCAAATAGGGAATAGTTTCAGTATGGTTTTAAGATCTTCCACTTGTTGGACACTGCACAGTTTCCATGGTTTTGCTATTGATCCATCGGGCTTGACGTCTCCTTCATTTTTCAATGCAGCTCGGTTAAAAAACCTGCGTAAAAAATGAAAACACACGCCTATATTGTTATGTTGGTACATTGGAGAGTCATTATAGGGAAAACACAAATATAATCCCTAAACTAATGGACAGGTGTGGACAGATCTCATAAATTTGAGAAGCATGACTTCAGTCCCGTAACTTTTAAACATGTCTATATACATCTCAAACAATCGCTAAAGGCATATAGCTATTGCTGTATTTATTTATTTTTTTGAACTCGAACCTCTAGCAATAGTTTGGAAATTATTAGCATAGTTTCGTAAATTATAAGCAGGTGAAAGTACAACTTGAGAATTTAACAAAACAATATTTGAATAAAATTTGAGAGGTTGTCTTTGCAATTACTCCTTAAGTTAAAGAAAATCATCATGCAATTCGCTACAATTTTTTTTTTTCCCTTTTTCTCCCTTAAATTCATTCCGTTGATGTATTCCTTATTTTTGAGATAAGTTAAAACATCAATATGGTACTTAGCAACACAAAATAAAAAATTAATATGATGCCTAAGTCTTTTCTTGGCGTAAAAACTGCTAACTTAGATAAGTTGTGTTGCTCCGATGCTACTTGTCGTATTGTGACTTAAAGGGAATAAAAACTACAAAGGATTTTGAAGTTTTAATTTTCAATAATCCAGCGTTTACGGTCTTAGTTTTACGATGTAGTATCTACAAATTTCTTTCAACTGCAATTAAGCATCTTCGTTATCTAGGCACCAACAAATGTTACTTCTTGTTTTTTCTTTTGGCCGACTATATATAAACTACAACATTGATAGGGAGGATATTAACCTATTCCAACCCCAACAAAAAGCAAAAAAAAAAAAAAAAACAACAACATACCTAGTAGATTATTAGGATTGAATTGGATATGAGAGCTACAATATATGGATGATCGAGCTCTTGGCAATTAAATTCTCTCTTTCAAATAATTCATTTATAATTGAGTTAAATTCAAGTTTGTGATATTCCAATAACTTATCAAGTCAAGTTTGCGCTTTATGATATTTGGCTTTGATGAACTTTTAAGCTTAGGGGAGCTTAAGTCGAGTTTTGAGTCAAATTTACATAACTTTATTTGATATGAAACAAAGTTAAGCATGTTGAGTACTACTTGAAGATGAGCTTGAGCACAAAACTTGAATGAGCTCTGAAGCTCTTGTTTTTCTAGTTAACTATATCCTCTTGACTCTACCTATAAGTTCATTTTCTATGCCTCCATAAGGATATATCATTAAGGATGATAATGACTACTTTGAAGCATTTTTAATAAGGCTATAATCAAGTCGAGTTATTCATGAGTTACTTAAACTTAATTTGCAAATAAACCAAACTTAAATTTAAAATAAAGCTCTATCATTTAAACAAGTCAAACTTTAGTTTTTATTTAGATTCACAAACTTCTCTAAAGTAGGTTCATTTGTGTTGTTGATAAGTTGGCTTAAGAACCTATAAAAAGATATATAGTATAAGCATTTAAGAATAACACTTATATAATTAAAAAATTACTAAAAAAAAATATAAGATTAAGAATATTAGTACGAGAAAAACAAACACTAAGACTAAAGTAAAAGTTATTAATATTAACTAAAACTCATAAATTTAAAATTAATTTCATTGAAAAAAAAATAAAAGGGTAGATTTTCAAATTTTAAATTATTTTCTAGCTCAAGCTCGAATTACACTTGCTTAGGCTTGCTTATTTGAACAAGTTCAAACTTAGGTTGTTTATTTAAATAAATCAAGCCTTAATGAGTTGGACCTCGAGCTTGTTACTTTTAAACTCAATGAAAACTCAGTTGATCTCGAGCTTGATAATTTTTAATGAGCCTAACTATACTAGTTGAGCTTAAGTTTCAAAAGGCTCAACTAAACTAATCCTACTTGCTAGTAACTAAACATTTTAAGAAAAATTTTGATTAGTGTTCTAAGGCCATTGATAATATTAAGAGACCAAACAACATAACTTTTCTATTTACACATCTTTTAAGTGAAATGTGTAATGAGTGATCGAATATGTGAAAAGACTTTATTCTAGATTTTTCGACCAATGGCTAAGGTTGATACGTTCTCTCATGACTCTCTACCGAAAGAAAATAAAAGAAACCCTAACTATTAAAGTCTAAAGGGTAGCCGCCCCTTCTACATCCACCCATCTATCATTACCTAACTCATTTTGCTTGTCAATTTATTCCTTTTTTTTTTTTTTTTTTTGGCTGCCCATTATTATTCTCTCTTATCCACCCTATCAAACCCAGCAAGAGTTTTCGCCTCAGAGACGCGCGATACGTACGTCGTCGTTGACTCTGTACTCTCAAACTTACCAATGCCCTTCTGAAGGGCGTGAATCCTTCTCACACTAGGGGTTCCATCCTATTGTATCTCTTTAACCACATTTCTTCACCACCTTCATCCCATCCTCTCGTCACTACACATGTTGTATAGACTTTTTTTTTTTTTTTTAAATTTCATTTAGTGTTATTTTCTACCCAAGTATTTCTCTAGTCAAAGCAGTGGATTTCCATTCTTTTAATAAAATATTTTATTTTCAAGGGTTATCAACGCCTTCGTTTTAAGAGATGTGGTTTTGATTGTAACTTCTTTATCTTTTTTATCTGTTTTTTTTTTTTCTCAAGGTGTTTTGAAGTTTTAAGTAAAGATGTAATTGAATTGAGTCAAATCAGTATAATATTAGGCTCAAACTTGAGCTCAACTCAAAAATTCGAAACTCAAACCAACTTAACTTTGATCGGACTTTAAATTTTGAGATTGAATTCAACTCAATTTTAAATTTTCAGCTCAAACTTGACTCGAAAATAAATATGGTAAATTCAAGTTTAGCTTAATTAACCCGATTAAGCATGAATTTTTATGAATTTTCCTAGATAATCTTGGACTCACTTGTGTTACAAAAATAAATTAAAAATTATATTAAACTTGATTAAGCTCATGACACTAATGAGTTTAGTATTTTAAAACTTGAGCTCGATTCGATTTGCTATTCAAGTAACTTGAGTTCGAGCTTAACTCAATTGACATCAAATTGAATTTGAGTAAAACTCAAGATAAATTCGAATAGTTTGCAAATTAGCTTAGTTCACTTATATACCTATATCTATGGATAAATGATCTTTGATTCTCTACGCAAGGGGAAATAAAAAGAAAGAAAAGAGAATGGCTACAATTCCCGGACTTTAATTATGAATTAAATTATAGTATTTCTGTATTGAACATACATCGGAGGTCATATAAAATAACATTCGTCATATTCATATCCTCTTTGTCCTTTTCTTTTCTTTTCCTAATTTATTTATTTTTTCTTCCAAAATCCCATTTGTCCCTTCTCAAGCACACTATTACTAATAAAAATCATATTAGATTATCTCGGAGATTGCTCAACACTAACTAGGTTACATTAATTTATTCGAGAATTATTTCATTTGTTTAAATGTTCTCAACCACTACGACAGACATAGACAGATCGGATTTT
This sequence comes from Lumnitzera littorea, assembly GCA_024138015.1. NCBI lineage: Eukaryota > Viridiplantae > Streptophyta > Magnoliopsida > Myrtales > Combretaceae > Lumnitzera > Lumnitzera littorea. The sequence goes on along the minus strand of JAMXBB010000006.1, from coordinate 86,296,002 downwards.
CTTCTTATATATATCTTTGAGTTCCCATTAATTTTACTTATAGTTGAAATCACATTTTATTAAAGAATCCAACGTAATAGTACCAAAAACGTGATTATTTACGTATAATTCATTTTAATCAGACATTTAATAGATTCAAGATCTCCAGTTACCATATGAGACAAGGTGAAATTACTAATATATTCTAACCATTCATACCCGAAAGCTCCCATAGCTTAGTGATGAGTACTTAAAATGCGCAGGAAAGATGTTGGTGAGATGTCCACGAAGGAACGTTTGTATCGTAAATCACGTTTTTTCAGGTATAATCGTTGTTGGTATCTGTTACATAATTCAGATTTCAAATTTGTCAAATATTATCTTAATACTCTTCAAAGATTATTTAGAAAAACTTATTAAGAGGTTGTGTCTATTAGTAGTTTTTAGCTACAGATCGGCCGATATGCAATCCCAATGACCCACCATTAGCTTTTTAAAGGTCAACTGCAGTAAAAAATGCTATAGAAATTAAGAAAATATTTTATTCAGTAAAAGAATTAATTTCCTTATTGATTGTACCAGACAATGACTAAGAGTGTTTAGGGAGTCTGGTTTGATTTATAAGACCAAATTAAACCAGACCGCACTTGACGGGATTTGTTATTTAAATCATTTAATGAATCTAATTACTTTTAATGGTTAAGAAACATTTTTATTTATTATTAGAATGTGTATCGTAGTAAGATAAGCAATATGGAGAAAATAGCCATTCAATTGTTTAATTTTCTAGAGGGGTTAAAGATTATATATAAGAACTATTTGTTAAAATTTCCAGACGTGTTATGATTATTATCTATATGTAAAAATATTTTATTAGTTGGAAATGTGGAAATCAAGGCGGAAGAAACTTAAAATGTCCCCTAAAACTAAAAAACGATCGTGAATGACTTGTAAACACATACACGTGTATATATATATATATATATATATTTAACAGAAAGTAAGAAACTTTTTTATATATTAACAGATTATTTTATAACAAATTATACATTTCGACTTTATTTAAATTTTGTTTAAAATTACTAAGATCATTGTAGTTTAGTGATATGAATACTAGTTTTTCAATAAAATGAATCGGTTTTAAATCTCCCTATTCCCCATGTTATAATATAGTTAGAAAAAAAAAATTGTTCAAAATTAGTACCTTTTTCCTTTATTTAAATTTTTTTAAAGGTTGTATTACAACCTTGATTCACAAAAAAATTTTTTTTCTCCTAATAAATAATATATTTTTCATTTTGTACATCCTACCAAAGTGTGCCAAAAATGGCTTTATTCAAAGAAAATAAAGGAAAAATATGGAATTTCCTTGTATAATTTGTAATTTACAGAGGTGAGTTAGTATTCATGTTATAAATTATACTTGTAATATCTACTCAATTGAATAGTTTTTTATTGAGTATTAAAGGTTACATAGTAGATTTCAACTATAATTTTTTAGAATCTGCCCATAAAGGATGGGTATAGATATAACTTCTCCATAACCTATGAACCATGTTGACCCACTCGGATTGACTCGGTTTGACTTAGCTCCACCCTAGAACAAGGTGAACTCAATTGGTTCAATTCGATTCCTATAAGACCTAATTAGATTTTTCGAGTTAGAATATACTACTTTATTTGTTTTACCAAAGAATGATGTAATTTACTTGAAAAATAAATATAGATTTAAGAAAAACAAAATGTAAACTATAAAAAATTTCCAACTTTCAAATTTAAACAATATTTATAATTTCATTACTTGTGAATATACATGAATTGCATTATAGCATTTTCATTAGCCCTGATTTGATCCAGTTTGATTCTAGTGTGGTCCTCTTGACCCTTGACTTTTTTTCATTCCAAGATTAACCCCTAGTTTAAATTCAACAACATTGTTTGTACCAACCGTGAAACTTGTATTTTAAGGTGAACATAGTACAAATTCTAGGACATCTTGTGTCCACCTTATAAAGATTATTAAATAATATCTGTTCTAAGGTCTAAAAATAAGTAATAAATATATAAACTATAACTTAAGTCCATCATTCATAAGAAACCCAAATTTAAAGCATTTCATTTCGTCTTTCTCTTATCTCAAATGTGCACCAGTATTTTTTACCTCTTGTTTCATTTCCATCCATTACTAGCTTTTTTGTTGCTATAAGAAAGATATGCTAACTAACTTTCCATATATATTGAAATTTTATTCTTAATATTTGTATTTTAATTGACTTTTCTTTTAAATTGATATTGTAGGCTTCATATAGTTGTTTTCAATGATGGAGGTACTTTTGTAATTTATAGGTTCCACAGGTTCATGTATGTTATAGGTTTTATAAGGTATATATTTCAAAATAATTCCATTGTGTCATGAGATAGGTTTCGATTCTAAAGTTTAAGAACCTATATCTATATGATATAATACAAATGGCATCTCACATCCTATCTACTCTATACCTACTCATTTCTATTGTAACATACATACATATGTGTATATATATATACACATAAATACAAGCCTTTGCTTTTGAATGGCTTTATAGGAGAGAGGAAAGGGAAGTTAATTCTTTCTTTACTCTTTACTTATCAGTTATCAATATATTTGGATATATGAATTATATATGCATTTGTTCCATTTGTTTTTAAGTCCATTATCTTTGAAATTAAGGTTATAAAGTCTAAATATTTGAGAAACATTTTTTACCTTTTTTAAATATTCCTTTGATATAATTTTTGTGTAGTGGGGCTGCTATAATTAGCTAATTAAGTGCAATGAGTATACTGGTCAACCTACGAGACGTCTTGGTCTAATGACATATGGAGGGATGTCATTTAGAAGAGGTATAGGAAGAAGAATGGGAAAACTTGATGTCTCGAATGTGCGTATGTAACAGTAGATCAAACTTGGTGTTTTTTTATTGTTCTTGATCGACTATCTTGTTTGATCCCTTTTGAAGTAATTTCAACAGAGCTTTGATATTTGTCTTAAAGTTGCCAATGTTCTGAATCTATCAAATGGGAAGAGTTGCCTCCTATTTATAGAATTTCGAGATTAATCTTATCCGTCAGTAGTTTAAGGATAGACGATTGAGATTGAGTTCTTTTATTGAATCTTATATTCTTCTTTAGCCTTTATGAGCTTGGATATGGGCTTAAGTATGCTTAAAGTTTTTGTCAGCTAAAGAAAGTCCATTATCATTATTATGAAACTTAAAGACTAATTGAATCTCCTCAAGGCCTAATAAGACTAAACGAAGCCCAAATAAAGTTTAAATAGGTCCAATGGAACCTTTTCTAAGTTTACTTTTTGTGTACAAGATAATTGAGCAAGGCCAAGAGCGAAATATCTAATATGACAATCCCTATTCAAAGCCTAGCAAGTTAGATCTCCCTAAAACATCCATAAATGGGCCAATTTTCAAAACTTTGTCACTAGCTCAAGATATCGATTCACGGTATTAAATTGGGTTAAAAGCCTAATTATCGAAATGACTGCCCCCTAACCAAAAGTCTCTTGAATATAGTGAAGGGGCATTTAGGTATTTTTAGAAATTGTTTTTTTAACTATTATGTAGATGTATTGAATGTTAACTTTACTTGCTTGACTACTTCCAATTAATGCTTCTCTCGAATCACTGACAAGCTGAGTGTGATATGTTAATATTCATTTTTTTTGCCATGGAACACATACTTCAATATGCTTTCGCATCACATTTTGCAATGATTTATTACTCTCATGACATTGATTTGCATCCATTGCATAGAGTTAACATAGTTGGCTCCTCTCAATATTTCTCCTCATTTTACGAGCATTAGTAGAAAAAATAAAGCCATTGGAGTACTTGTAGAAGTTTAGAACTTTAATAATATTCCATTTAGCCATGTTATATATATATATATATATATCTCATTTATACTAGTAAATAAGGTAGTGTTGTCATGATACGGTATGGTTTTTTTGTTTTTCTTTTTTTAGCTAAACATCCTTTCCATTGTGGAATTGTAGCGCATTTGATTCTTCTTCTTCTACTTAGAAGCTATGTATATAATTTTTCATAGAATATTTCTTGAGAATTTTGATATTTTAGTTGGTTAATGCTCCCATCTATAAGCCAAGCCAAAAGATTGAAGTTCAAACCCCACATTGTGCAAACTACATAGTTATTTTGCATAAGGTCCAAAACATATTTCTAAGATATACGAACCTCTTGAATCTTCTTTGCTCATATCTGTAGCTAACAAATAGGGCTCAAATCTCCCTTGAATCTCCATCCAATCTTTTAGATCTTTCACAAGTCTATCGAACTCCAATGAATCTTATAGATAAACTAACCCGAGTATCATAATATCTTTTCAACTCTTATCATATCTTACAGTCGGATCAATTCAAATATTATCGGATATGTTTGGCTTAATCAAATCTTGAACTTAAATCTCCAAACTTCATTTTTTAAGCTATTTTACCTTTGTTATAAATATACATACATCAGGAAACTTTCCACTACTTTGATCAATTTATTTATTTTTGTTGTCCTTGCACCATTATTGCATCTTCTTCTATAGTTGTAGATATATCCTCAATCAATGAGATCAGCTTTCATAGCTTTGAAATCTTTGGTTTATTACTTCAAATCTTTCTTATAGATACAAATTTATCATATCTTGTAACTAAATCATTTCAAGCATCAATAAATTTAATCATCCCTTATCAAATCTTGAAAACCAAATCTCTAGTAGTTGGCTTATAAATATCACGTGATATCCTTTCTTTCTCCCTATTACAGCTCAGCTCGTTGTACATCGAAGGATAGGTAAGCCCTTAGGTCTTTCTTCTCTTTTCCTTTGTTGCTGTGATTACTACCAAGTCCTCTTATGCTTCTTTGGTAGGTTATAGACAATAGTAGCATCATTCACTGAAGCTAATGTCACGTTCCGAAGTAGCAGAGTCGTAACAGCCCCGCCGTGTAAACCATCCTAAGATAGAAGTTGGCCTTATAACCGCTATCTTAAACCTGATCTACACAAGGCGTCCACAACTAACCCGCTTTGAAGTAGACAGTTTGTAATTTAAATAAATCATTTACCTATAAAAGTGAGGAATTATATATATACGTTATAATTCAGTTCTTGCAGTTAAAGTTTACAATATTTCTCTATAGTATTTTTCTAAATTATTACATCATTCGGAAATAAAAAATAATTCTAAAATAAAAACTTAGGCCTTAAAAATATGTGTTTATTCTTCAATATTTTTCCTCATTCCCCAGGATCCAATAGTTGCTAGCTTCAGAGTAGTTGTTTGCCGCTTCTTAGCCAGCACCTGCACGACGTCTATAAGGATGTGAGCAACCACAGCTCAGTAAGTAGGGACGGAGGACTTAAAAATATACCATACATACAACAAGGTTTTCAATCACTTATTAGGTGCAATGCATATGCAAGCAAATGTCATCGCACGACGTTATCCGGCCCGTCGTGAGATTAGAGAAATTGCGCCCGCTTTAATTCGGGTTGAGGAGTTGCCGTTAATGCAACAGGTCACGCCTAAACCCAGGCTTGTGTAATGGAGACCTTGCTTCTCCCGCGACTACCTTCGAACCACTGTCTTCACCCTCGCCACGACCTCCTCTCCTGTCACTTAGTTCGACTGAGGATGAAGAAGGGACCATTTTGCAATCCTGCGTTATTCCTTCCGAAGGGGTCGGTATTTGGCCGGAGAGTCCTAAGTTCCCCTAACGGGTTGCCATGCATGTCCGATTATGATTACTGGTCGGATATTTAATTAAGTCTAGTTTAGGGTGATCAATCCTTTCATACAAATCATACAATATATGCTAGAACAACAAACAGAATCATAGCATCGCCCATAATCAAGCACATGCACACATTCAACTATCTAACAAGCATAACCAAGCATAATCTTAAGCCTCCAAAATATAGCATCGTATTAATCCCAACTTACCTCGACTCCTCGCTCACTCACTCGAGGTCCGATTTGCTCAGGCCATCGCCGATCATCCCTATAACACGAACTTGGTTTTAGCTTTTCATATAAATATTACAAGTTCATTTTATTCTATAACGCTTACTGTTAGGTTTTGTTTAAGGTTTAATATACCTAATTATCTAGGTATTAAGTCTTTTACCATTATTCTAGGTTTAGGGTTAGGTTCAGGTTCGGTTTTCGCATCAATTTCTAAATTAGGTTTTTAGTTCGATTTCTAAGTAATGTTTTAGATTCCAACCCTAAAATTCCGTTCCAACCCATAAGGTGAAATTAATCACATTACTTCCCGATCTCCTAAATATCATTATTACCTCTAATTAGTATTTTATTCCATCCGGTACATTTAAATCCTTATTTGTATACTGAATTTACTCCTAATGTAAGAAATTTTTATATTTTTCATATAATTACATAAATTCAAGTTTCTTATCAGATTTATTATATATCCCTATTATTTATATAATATCAATTTTTATCCTAATATTTTCTATTTATTATATTTTCAAAAATTACACATTATGCATTATTGCATATTATGCACATAATGCATTTCTAATATTTCTATTACCCTAATTACCATCTCTAAATAGCAATTATTATTTCAAAATGTCTAAATCCATCCTAAATCAGATTTTACTCCAAATTTCCCTAATTTACAAAATTAACTATTTTTCCTATTACTCATTTACTACATAATTAACCTAATAATTACATCTAACACCCTAAATCTTACAAGTATCATACACCATCCGATTTCAACATCCTAAAACATCTACTTATTTACTAAGTCAGTAATTAATATCCTAATCACCTAATTAACTCCAAATTACCCATTTTATGCCTCATTTTAGGGCCTAAAAATTTCAAAAATTAATTTTTGAAAACGGGCTTCATAGCACTATTCTATATCATCTAAGTAATCTACACAAAAATTTTGGGCTTGAAACTACACTCCTAAGGTCATTTATTTCTAAACCGAAATGTGCTCGATTTTGCACGATTTCTTAAGGACCATATATTACAGGACATAATTTCATCAAAATAATATTTTTCCTACAAACTACATACAAAAATATCCCAGAATAACAAAATTCATAATTTTCTAATTATATTTACTATTTTTACAAAATTACACAAGATTCGGGCTGGAAATCGGACTCACCGTTTTAGGTGGCTCCGGCCACCGCGGGCCGCCGTGGCCTTGTCGGCCAGCCTAGGCGCTGCCACCATCGTGTGGTGGTGGTGGCCGTCCACTTCCAGCTGTTCGTTTGGTAAGGGTTCCCTTTAAATGCCCTAATTGCACAGTTTTTCTTATTTTTTTTCTAAACCGAATTTTTCTCTCAATTTTCGACTCTCCCTAATTTTCTCACTTTCCAAATTGCCCAAATGAGCTCTGTGATTTTTTCTGCTATTTATAGACATTTTCTGTAATTATTGTGCATTAAATTATATAAGAAAATTATTTTATCCCTTAAAATTTAGCTTTTGTGTTGCCTAATTCTTATTGGTTAATTTTTCTTTTTCTTATCCTGACATGCCACGACCAAGTTTACATCATTCCACACCCTTCTGATTTTTTTATTTATTTTTCCATAATTATTTTATAATTTTCTTTAATTATTTGCTTAGTTTTTGGTCAATTTAGGTAATTACGCGTATTTTTATCTACACGTAAATACATGTGGGGTACATGTGAACATTCCTAATTATTATTTTGGTTATTCTAAAATTTTTAGTATATATATAATCTATCTCTAGTAATTTATTAGTTATTAGATTACATTTTTTGCCTTTTCGGTAATTAACAATTATTATGCTTAAAATTTGAAAATTTTATAATCTCTTATTTTATTACTTATTTTCTTAAATTTAAGTTTACGGGGTCATTTTTACTAATATTCTTCTCAATAGTTTATAATTTGGGTTTAATCGGATTTTTTAACCGATCGCCCTAAACCTTGGGTTCTAAGTTCAATCCTATGGTTATTTGGCTGAACTTTAGGGCTTACAGCCAAGTTCCTCCCTATCTTACTAACTTTTTTTCTAGTTGAAATGAAGGGTATATTCATTTGAGTTCGTGCTCTTCCCTTTTTCATCTCCTTTCTTTTTTTTTTTTTTTGTTAATCCTCATTGAATATATATATATATATATATATATCTTTTTCTTCCAAATCTTTATTTATCACCAAATCTTGTTACCATGATTTTACTTTAGTTCAAATCAGGTATATTATAGCAGATATTACTTAATTGTTGTAGTGGTCACACATCATCCATCCACAATAAGCATAGGATTGTTGCTCCAGCTTCACTTTAGTTATCAAGATTTACAATAATAAGAGTTCATTTTAAGAGTCTCTACTCTATTCTACTTTCCAAGATCATTGACAAGTCAGGAAGATTGCTCAAGGAGAACTGACTTCACTAAAGTATCTTATAAGTGCAAGACCAACATTTTAGAAGTATAGAGGAAATCAAGTGTTTGTAAACAATTATCTACCTCAAGTGTATGACGCTACCATTGTGGAGTGCTAAGAGGATGTTGAATGAGTTAAATTGAAGAACTAGTGCCATTCAAGAAAGCTTTTAATCACCTTTTTTTTTTTTATGTAGCATGATTAAAGGTGCTTCACATTCAAGTGCCTTATACAGAAGTTCTGGTGCTATGTGAATTGTCATCATACTAAGATATCTGTTATTTAAAATTGGCATGTGATGTTGAAGTATTGTTCTTTTCCTTCAGTTGATGGAGCATCATAACATAACGAGGTAGCAACTTGTGATTCAAAGGATACTACCTCATCTTATCATGTTAATCCCTTTAGACTTTCTCATATACTTCATGGATCACTAGGTAGAGTATGATACAGAGTTGCTTCAACTCTATTAATGGCTATGTTAGCTCTGATCAAATGATTGGGCTAAAATTGCTTCGAGGGAAATGACATCACAGTTATGAAGCTTACCATGGACTCACTTTTAATCTTCACTTCCAAGATTGCTTCAATCTCATCATTAGATTAAGTTGTGTTACAACTGTTAAACTAAATGTAGGATTGCTCCAATCCATCACTGCTGAGGTTATTTAACCCTGTGATTGAATGAAGTCGCATAAAGGCATTGTGTTCTCCGTGTACTTTGGAGTAGATGCTTCTACAAAACTAGAGTGGTTATAATGAGGTGATTACTTCAATCATACATGGATGAGGTCCTTCAACTATGAGATACTACAAAAGGCCTTACGGATGCAATAGGATTGCTTCGACCCATCACAGTAGAGATCACTTTAAACTCATGAATAATGTTGCAAAATGGGAATTGTACCCACCGTGTGCTCAAAAGAGTATGCTTCCATCAAGTGACTATAACTACCATGATGCAATTGCTTCAATCACCTGTAGATGAGGTTGCTTTAACCTTAGGTTCTAAAGATAGGTGTTATAGCTACTAGGCTTACTACGGGATCACTTTGACCCATTACAATTGAGATCACCATGTTCTCATGAATAATGTCATAGAAATTGGTATTACACTCGGTACGCTCTTAGGAGCGTATGCTTCTAACAAGTAACAACAATTACCATGATATGACTGCTTCAATCATTCATGGATGAGGTTACTTTGACTTCGACTTGTGGAACGGCGTTATGGTTACCAAGCCTGCTGTAAGATTGCTTCGATCTTTTACAGTTGAGATCACTTCGATCTTGTGAGTAATGTTGTAGAAATGGGCAATGTATCCTTTACGTACTCAAGGGGCTATGTTTTTACTGAACGACTATAGCTACTATGATTTGATTACTTCAACCATTCATAGATGAGGTTGCTTTAACCTCGACTTTGTGAAATGGTGCTAGGTTGTGAAGCTTACTATGAGATCACTTTAACCCATCACAACCAAGATTGCTTCGATCCTGCAATTGAGGAACACTAGAGAGTAACCCTAAATAAACTTGTGTATCCAAGGATTGTAGTAGCAATGTTAGCTACACTAGATCAAGCGGCAATATTAGCTATGCTAGTTTTTGATTCATAGAGACTATTAATAACGAATAGTAGGTGAAAATGTTAGCTACACCTGATTAGGCGGCAATGTTAGCTAAGCTAGTTTTGGTTTTATAGAGATTATTAGTAAGGGATAGTAGGTAACAATGTTAGCTACATCTAATAATATTTATGAACAGAGCACCGTGGTAACAATGATAGCTATACCATAGTGGTTAAAAGATGTTGGTAAAGAGGATGCTTCAATCGTTTGACAACAAAGGGTTGTCAAATGGTGACGTTACTTATGCTTATGCATCGTAAGCTTATGCAAACAATGTTAGTCGTACGTAATGTAAAAAGGATTATCCCAGCTTCGAAGGTGTTGCTTATATTTTCCTTAGGTAATTCTCCATATCTTCTTCCATCACATAGGACAAAATAGTAGGTACAGGATTGGTTATTACTTGGAGCGTCATTACGAGGTTATGGGCTGTAACTGTGCTAATCATTAGTAGCTGTAAGATGTACCTGGAAGAGGAGGACCATCTAAGGTGGGCCCTTGTTTCCTCAATCGTAGGTGTTTGGCAAGCTTGAGCCAAGTGTTGCAGTAGTTGCATAGGGTCCTCTTGTTACCCCCCTTTACCTTTCGTAGGGGTTGGATAGCTTGTTTATGTTGTTAAGCATCTTCTATGGCAATAGCAGAAGGTGCAGATCTTAAGATTTGCACACTTGGTGCAAGTACAACCATCCCAAACAACACATTAGCAGGTGTGATGAGAACAGTAAGTATTTGTGGGTTTACCCTAGGCAATGTAGCAGCATTTGCTAGAGTAGTTGTTTCCATAGCCAGTACTGGTAGGGTCATACCAAGTAATACATCGATGTTCATAACAGGAATTACATAAAAGTAGTATAGAGCGAATTCATCATACGAATATTTTCCTATATGGCATGCAGTATGGGGGAATCATTAATGAAGGGCAGTTGCATAGTCCTGAGCACTTGCATTACCCGTGGGCTTGCATAATGCCAAGTGCATGCATGGTTCCAAGTGCTTGCAGGATTCCCATTACTTGTCTAATGGTAAGCATACTATTATCTTGCATTACTTAAGTTTGCTTAACCTTCTCATATTGGTTTTCATGTTCTTGGACGTGCTCGTTATTTCTAGTCTTCTTGCATCCAGGTGCCATTCCATTAAGTCTCTCATCCCTAGTAGAGTCACCAAATAATGTGTAGTGGGGTTGTTGTAGCTGGCTAATCACATGTAATGAGTGTGCCAATCGATCTAGGAGATGTTTTGAGTTGATAACACGTAGAGGGGTATCGTTAAGAAGAGGCATAGGAGGAAGAATGAATAAAGTCGGTATTTTGAATGTAGACGTATGATAGTGGGTCGAACTTGGTGTTCTTGATCGAATTGCTTATTTGTTCCTCTTTAGAATAATTTTAACAGAGCTCTAATATTTGTCTTACGTTTGCTAATGTTGTGAGTTCATCAAATGAGAAGAGATGCCTCATATTTATAGAATTTGGAGATTAATTTTATCTGTTGGATGGTTTTAAGATAGATGACTAAGATTGAATTCATTTGTTGAAGCTTATCCTCTCATTTAATCTTCATGAGCTTAGATATGAGCCTAAGTATGCTTAAGACATTTGCCAGCTAAAGAAAGTCCATTACCATTATTATGAAGCTTAAAGATCAATTGAGTCTCTTCAAGGCTCAATAAGATCAAATGAAGCCTAAATAGGCCCAAGTGAAGCGTTTTCGAGTCTATTTTTTGTACATGAGATAATCGAGTAAGGTTGAGAGCTAAATATCCAGTTTAGCGATCCTAGTTGTAAGCCTACCAAACTAGATCTTCCTAAAATATTCCTATATAGGCCAATTTTCAAAGTTTTGTCACTAGCTCAAAATATCAGTTCATAGCGTTGAATTGGATTAAAAACCCAGTTATCAAAATAACTCTCTACAATTGTTAAACTATAAGGGATTAATAAAAAAAAAAAAAGGTGACTTTTTTAAATACTTGCATTCAAATACTTCTTTTCCCTTGTGGCTTGTGGGAGCACTTCCCTTAGCTGTCCTAACAATTAATCTAAATAGGAAATAAAAAGTAGGTAAAAATAAAATAACTTCAAAAATTCATAAGTTATAGTACCTTAAGCCCTTGCTAGGCAATAATGGCTTCACAGCCACGGCCACCTCCTGTTTCGTGGTTTCATCACGCACATAATAGTAATCATCAGGATTAATCGAAGGAGAGAGTTTCCATTTCCTAATAGTCGCAACAATTACACAAGCCAACCCTGAAAACGGACTCCCTTGTGGTTTCTCATGGATATAGAAACGATTCCCCAATACGAAAATGACCAATGAGATTAGACAAGAACCAACTGATATGCCAAAGCCTAAGGCCCAACTCACGTTATCTTCAATGTACACGAAAACGGTGGAGCCTACCACCATTGATGCATATTGTGCACAGAATAGCCAATTGAAGAATGTTAACCTGTCGCCTTGTTTGTCGAACTGGCTCGCGCCTAGGGTTGCAGTCGTGAACCGGGTTCCAGACAGGGCTAGGGATGAGGTGAAGATGGTATGCGAGCTGGAATTTTGATGGTGGGTTGCATGAAGAGGTTAGGGGTTGGCATGGGGGAGGTCGAAGAGAGTCTATCATTGCCGTCAAGCAAACGAGAAGCAAAACCTGCCATAAAAAATTAAATACTAGTGTATAAGATTTCGCAAGATTATATATATATTTTGTTATATACGATAACATATGATTAGAGAAGATATGGATAAAAAAATCAGTAAATAATAAATATATTTCCATAGAATATATAAAATATTAAACTTATCTTGTTATCTCTGTATAATTTTTATAATCTAATCATTCTATTTTTAATATATAAATATCAATAAAAAACTTTTAATGTATTATTATTAGCTATAGTCTGGAAATTAGCGGTCAGTTCCAAACTATTTTATATTTTTACATTCATGGTTCAAATTTATCTAAACCACGGAACTACTGATTTGATCTCTCATGTCGGGAATCTTTCAAAACCGTGGAACCGCTAGGGGTCTGATTCGTGATTCCTTACAATTTTGTGCTTGATCTTCCTTAGGTCGGTTTTTTTTTTTTTTTTTAAGTATCTAATCAACCGTGGGTGTTAGAAAGGACAAATGTTGGAGTAAAAAATTACAAACCATGGAACTGATGAAGCAAGAACAGGAAGCAACTTTGAAGCAGCCAAAGGCAGAGTCGGCCAGAATAGCACCAAGAATTGGGCAAAAGTTGTTGCATCCATTAAGGGCATTGAAAACCTGAGCAGCTTCAATGCTTTCCACGTGAAATTCCTCAATCATATACACTATCAAATTCGTTGCTATACCCGTCGAACCTAGAGTCAGTAGTGCCACCCCTCTTGTAAAATCAACACAAAAAACAAATAAGCCTTCTCCTACTATATTATTAAGAAAGCATAATTAACAATCAAATACGCCTCTGCCTCTCTCGTTGGGTTGGAATGGGTTTGTTTTCCCTCTTTGTCTCTTATATTGTAAAAAAGAAAGAAATTTGCAAGTAAGTAAATTATTTAATAGAGTTCGATTTCAAGTTTAGTATCGATTTGGCTAAACTTAATTTTATACTCAGAAGTAAAATTAAGAAAACGCCCGCACCTGCAATGAAAGGAAATGTAATCCAACCACCTTTCTTGCTCATTTTCGTAGTTGATTGATGTGATTCCGGGTCATTGCTGGCGCTGAAATTGGTTGTTGCCATTGCCATGCTCCAAAAGGTCTTGTACCTCAAGGTTCGACTGATTTGCACCATACTTATAGACAAAAATGCAACCTGTACTTTTGGACGATGACCCACCAGTAATAATTAAAAATAGTGCAATTATTCTGGCAGATTAGGTGACTCTGGCCAATAACCAAAAAAATACCATGAAAAATGTGATCGCCTTGAAATTCAAGCATTATATTTTAAGTTTTAATAATCAAGGCACAAATTGACCCAATTAAATCATAGAATATCTTATATATTTCTTGTATACACTCGCGTCTTAACTCTTTGACAAAACTGTGGTCGGCAATTTTTTATTTTTTATTTATCCCTTCCCTCCCTTTACCCTTCTAAGTTGCAAATCCATCAGTACTAATCTCAATAATTCCAAATCTCTACTTTCTAATTAAGTAAAATTCGTTAGATTCAATTATTATTATTATTTATGATTCCAACTATCACCAATCCATTAGTATTAGGTATCCACAACACAAGTCTATTCTATAGATTTAGCTAGTTTGGAAATTGTACTGATATTAATTCGTCAGTGGCATTTAAATAACCGTTTATTTCATATGTTAATTCCTTTTTTTCCTTTTCTCTTGTTCGTCAGCGGATATTAGTTCGTCAGTTGCATTTAGTAAGATTTATCATACCTAATAATTGAGTTTGTTTTGTTCCAAAACAAAGGCATAAGATGTGTCAGTACTTTCAATTTTTAGCAATTTAGGACCTGAATTTCTATTTTTGGAGATTTATTGCTTCTTTCTTGAGTTCAATTTCAATTTAGTATCTTTATTAATGTAAAATTAATGTCATTTCATTTTTTTTTCTTACATTTTAGTGTTTGTACTTTAGTTTTGATTGTATTTTAGTATAGATACTTTAATTTTAATGTATTTCAGTATTTGATCGCACATTAAATTGTAAAAAAAGTTAATTTGTAATTTTTATTAATTAATAAATTATTTTGAAAGTTAAATTTTTTATGATGATAATTTCAACTATACATAACTTTTACATGCAATATCTTGTTTTAGCAAACTTTATATTATTTGAAAGCTCATAAGACATAGTTTTATTTAAAAATAAGATCAAATGCACGTCTTCTAACTCAATGAACTAGGAAAAATCTTAAATGGTCATGGCTTACAAATCATTTGTCATTTGACTTTGAAACGTAAATTTTTTAACTCATCAAACAATACGCATCCATATAATATAACATTTTGCTATATCTCCTATACTATTCTAATACTAACTTTTTTATTCAATAACTTGTAATAGACATTGTATTATTATAACCTTATAATGGTTGGAAAGTACGTATTACAAACTATTTAAAGTTGTTAGTTTAACATAAAATTACATATTTAAAATTGTCCATTTTCTTAATCAAACTTGTCCATGTGTTTTGTTTGTTCTACTTTTGAAAAATAATATGAATTTAAGATTATAATAATTGCAAAATTTTAAGGAACATATAATCACTATAATCTTATAATTTTACAATCACATTAAAGGGTATAAAAATTTACAAATAGTGAAAAATATTATAAAATTTTTAGTAAAATTAGAAAATAAAGAAAATGTTTGCAATATATAAAGGTTATTTAAAATAAAAATAAACAAAATCATAAAAGCAATGTCAATCGTAGTACATGAAAAATCACAAAATATAGAAAGCATTTACGTGGACTATTATAAAAAAATAAAAAAAAAAGAAATACAAAAAATATAAGAATTATGAAAATAAAAGATTATAAAAGAAAAGTTTGAAGAAATGGTGTACATAGGAGCTTAGCTATTACTAAGACTTACCGTGGTAAATCTAACTATAATGGGTCATCTGAAATATTAAAAAAAATTTGAGAGAAATGACCTATAGATGAATAAGAGTAGTTGACGTAAAGCTGCTCAGAGAATGTGACTCATCAATGAATACAATATGACTTGACACTTCACTTGATATGACGCACAAGTTCATGTTAAGGTCCATCAGCTACTAATCTTAAGCTACTCGACAAGATTATATAAAAGTGTATGAAAGATGGACTTGGAGAGGTTATCTTACAAGAAAATAATATTCAGTCTTAATTATAAGTTATCTACGGCTTACATGAGAAAGGGATTATTTATAATAAGTCCCTAGGGTAACATTTTAAATAAAAAATTATAAGAAACTATATATAAGAAGTGAATTCCTAGTACATACGAAAAATGGTAAAAAGGATAAAAGACAAAAATAGAAAAGCAATATAATATTAGACGAAGTGAATAAGTAGCAGTACAACATTAGTGTTGTACAAATATTATCTAAGTACAGTAGGCAAAAGGGATCAAGATGTTACGGTAACAAAAGGGTCGAGATGAGAGAGATGGTAGTATGCTGAAAAAAACTACTCAGCTGGTAAATGAGTCTCTCATCACTTAGCAAGAACCTTTCAACAACAGTTAATCGAATTACTCGGTCTAGGGCTCTTGGCAAGAGAATGGTTAGCATCATCACTACTGAGTGTATAGATCATTGTATGACAGTGCGGGGAGCTTAGGGAGTTTAGCCACCTTCCTTCGATGTAAGCTTTCTCGTCATCAATAGGTTGCAGAGAGAGGACTCTTCAGGCAAGAGATTGGAGTCCTCAGAGTCGTGTGCGAGTAATGGGATCGTTGGTCGGCAGTTCATTAGTTCCCCAGGGTTGTTGAAGATTTGCCTTCAAATCTAGGTCTTTATCATCATTGGGCACATAGGGGGTCAAATCGAGGACGTTCAAGGAGGTAGATACGTCGAAACCTTCAAGTAGATCAATTTTCTAGGTGTTATCATTAATGTGTCTCAGGATCCTGTAGGGTCCATCTATTCTGAGAGATAGTTTGTTAGTCCTTCTGTTAAGGAAGTGTTCCTTGCTAAGATGGACCCAAACAAGGTCCCTAGGGGTATAAACGACTCGCCTTCTTCTACGGTTTCCCACTTCCTTTTGTTGAGCTACAATTTTGGCTAATTGCTCAGCAATCTTCCAATGTAACCTTCGGAACTTCTCAACACGGTATAGGCCAAATTGACTTTCCCCTTGTATAGTTAGGCTATTAATTAAATATAAGGATAGGTTCGAGTTAAGTCCATAAACAACTTCCAATGGTGATGTTCCAATTGAGTTATGAGTTGAGCGATTGTAGGCAAATTCAATGATGGGTAAGCATAAATCCCAGTTACGAGAGTTCTTTCCAATAATGGCGTACAGGAGGTTACCCATGGTTTTGCTAACTACTTCAATTTGACCATCTGTTTGAGGGTGGCAAGAGGTACTAAATAGAAGCTTAGTGCTAAGTTTCCTCTATAGGGTCTTCTAAAAGAAGCTTGTGAATTTCAAATCATGGTCGAATACAATACTTCTCGGTACTCCATGTAGTTGTACAATTTCCTGCAAAAAGAAGTTAGCAATGAATAAAGCATCATTAGTTTTGTGGCAAGGAATGAAGTGGCCTATTTTGCTGAACCGATCAACCACCACCATGATCGAATCATGTCTTCTCAGCATGTAGGGAAGGCCGAGCATGAAATTCATGTTTAGATCAGTCCATAGCTGCTTAGGAATTGGTAGGGATGTATATTCTCCATAAGGCTCTCTCGTCCCTTTTGCATACTTACACACCTTGCACCTCTCAAGTATTCGGTATACATCCTTTATCATCTTAAGCTAGTAAAAGTGCTCCTTCAATATCTCAATCATCCTCTTTTCCCTAAAATGGCTTACCAGACCCCTCACATGAGCTTCTCAAACCAATAGCTCCCTTATAGAACTACTTGGCATGCAAATCTGCTTACCCTTCATCAAGAACCCCTTACTCAAGTAGAACCCTTTTATAGCTCCTCTAGCACTGTACCTAGCTACCAAGGGTTCAAAATGTAAGTCATGCTCATACTGATTAGGTAAAGTATCAAATTTGAGCACCTTAGCTCATAACGTTGTGATGAGGGTATGACGGCGAGAAGGTGCATTAGCCACTGTGTTGGTGTTTTCTTTCTTATATCTGATGATATAGCAAAAGGTCTCTAAGAACTCGACCCACTTGGCGTGACGTCAAGAAAGCTTCCATTGTTTACGAAGATGCTTAAGAGATTCATGATCCGAATAAATGATGAATTCTCTCAGCAACAGATAATGCTGCTAGTTTTGGAGTATTCAAACAAGGGCATAGAACTCCCTATCGTAGGCTAAGTAATTCAAGGTAGCACCTTGGAGTTTTTCGCTAAAGTAGGCAATAGGTTGGTGCTCTTGCATAAGGATAGCACCAATGCCGACACCAAACGCATCACATTCAACCTTAAAAACCTTCTTGAAATTTGGTAGGGTAAGTATTGAAGCAGACGTTAGTTTATTCTTCATGTCTTCATAACTTCTCTAAGCCTTTTCTATCCATCTAAACTCAACATTCTTCTTGGCCAATTTAGTCAATAGTGCAGTTATGGAGATGAAGTTCCGGATAAATCTCCGATAGAATGAGACTAGATCATGGAAGCTCTTGACTTTGGCAACACTAGTCGACGTAGGCCACTCATTAATAGCTTTGAATTTTTCCTCATTAACTTGAACTCCACTCCCTAAGATGACATATTTGAGGAACATAACCTCACTTTGATAGAACTTGCATTTCTTAAAGTTGCCGAATAATTTCTCAACATAGAGTATATTAAACACCAATCTCAAATGTTCGACATGAATGAGGAGGTTGGCACTATAGACTAGAATATCATCAAAATAAATCACAACGCATTTGCCGATTAACAATCTTAGTACATGGTTCATCAACTACATAAACGTACTTAGCGCATTAGTTAGTCCAAACAGCATCACTAACCATTCAAACAAACCATCCCTTGTCTTGAAGGCCGTCTTCCATTTTTCTCAAGTCTCATCCGTATTTGGTGGTAGCCACTCTTCAAGTTAATCTTAGAAAAGATGCAAGCATCGTGTAACTCATCAAGCATATCATTAAGTCACGGAATTAGGTATCGGTATTTGATAGTGATCTTATTGATAACTCGATTGTCAATGCACATTCGCCACGTTCCATTCTTTTTTGACATGAGCACAGTAGGTACAGCACAAGGACTCATGCTTTCATGGACATATCCACGATCCACCAACTCATCCACTTATTTCTTTGATTTAACTACTTACTTGGGATTGAGCCTATAAGTGGGTCGGTTTGGTAAGGTAGCCCTTAGTTAGAGGTCAATGCAATGCTCAATTCCTCTCAAGGGAGGTAATCCTCTTGGCATCTCAGTAGAGAATAGGTTGGCGAATTCCTAAAGTAGTTACTACACTTCGGCAGGTAAGTTCTTAGCTTCTCTAACCTCTAAGAATCTCCTGACCAAAAGGAGCACATAGTCTTCGGCCTTGAGTTTTCGGGTAAACTAAGCTTAGGAAATCACTAAGGACTTTTGCTGTAGAGATCTAGCAACCTTTTCTTGGGCTTCTTTAGGACTCATTAGTGTCAATATAATTTTCTTCCCATTCTTCTAGAACATGTAGGTATTTCTATACCCATCGTATAACACTTTCAAGTCAAATAGCCATAGTTGGATGAGTAATATGTGAGATACACACATGAGAAGGACATCGCACAACACCTCATCCCTGTACTTATCACTAATGGTAATTGACACTCTGACTTGCTTAGAAACGTATAGTTCTCCTTTCTCGTTCAGCCAACAAATCTTATACGGCCTAAGGTGTGGAAAGGTTGGGAATTTCATGGCCTTAACTACCTAATGTGTGATGACGTTGGTACAGCTCCCTCCATCAATGATTATGGCGTATAGCTTGCCATTCACCCGATAATTTGTATGGAAGAGGTTCTCTCTTTACTCATTCTCGTTAGCTACAAAAGTACTGAGAGATTGTCGAACAATAAAGCAATACTCAGCTTCGCTCTTAAGAGGTATCTTGGCATTGGGGTCTTCTTGAAATTCTTCCAACACCAGATCGGTTGCCACTTCTTCTTCTCCTTCACTTGCACTTTCTATTTCAAACTAAGGCTTCTTTCCCTTTATGGTTAGGACTCAGCAGTTTGGACATTAACTAGCTACATATCCATAACCAAGGCATTTAAAACATTTGATTTCTTGGGTTTTCCTTCTTGAACTCTAACCCTAGTCTCTTTGGATCTCAGACTTCTCAGTCTTGCTCTTACCTTAGCCTTCATCTAGTTGGCTCAGCACGTGACTTCGGTGTTCCACCTAGGAACTGTTTGATGCCCTGCCATTCCTTAGTCGACTCGGCAAGCCACTCCTATTTGGCATCAGTATTCAGCTACTCAACATTCGATTAGCTAGGTTCCATCGTTGCCTTTCAACTCTCTAGGCTATATGGATGGTTTTATCCAGAGTTGTGAAGCTCTATAGTTCTACGATGTTACTAATTGCAACTCGTAGTCTAGAGATGAACCGTGCTATAATTTAGGTCTTAGGCTTGTCAACATCATGTCATATCATGAGCAACTAAAACTCTCGGACATAGTTGTTTACAAATCTATTACCTTGCCTCAAGTCTTAGAGTAGTCGGAAAGTGTATTATTCGTAGTGTTCGAGAATGAACCTACTTCTCAAAACTCTCTTCATCTCGTTCCATGTTTGAACCTTGCATCAGGATGTCAAGCGAACATTCTATAGCTTCTTTCACCACATTGCCACATATCCAGAAAATTCTAATGTGGACACTCTAATGCGGACAACATCTTCATAAATGTAGAAGTCGAATATCTTTTCGATCTTCTCTTCTCAGTCTAGGTAGTCATCAGCACTACCAGACCCGTTGAAGCTTAGAATCTGTACCTTAAGATGTTCGACACCTCTTAGTGCTCTGAACTCGTGCTCATCAATCCTATCATATTGGTCTTCTCATTCTTTATACTCTTGCACTTCATCCAACTCTAACCTTTTTTTCATGACTCTATCAATACGTCATGGTGGTGCTTAGTTCATTGGAAGGGCTTTTAGAGCTTGCTTGTTCATCTGCTTCCTTAGCTTATCTCTCATTTTTCAGCCTTACTCAACAACTTTCTCATGCAGTCCTATCTTTAAAACCCTGTTTATTGAGACAACTAAGTTGGCTACAATGGTAGCAAGATCTTGTATCTGCTCATCAATAGTACATAGTGTTTTTTGGATAACTTGACCACGACCATGAGTATTACTCTCAACATCGTTAATCTCTCTTTATACATTAGGGTTCGACATTCTTAACACAAAGCTTTAGTAAAGACACTACATTCAGATGCTTTTAACATACACATAAGTATCTTGAACAGTAGACTAACTATCCTACATTGCTCTTGGTCTCAACCCTAAGCTCTAATACCAAGAAATTATATGGTGTGCCTAGGAGCTTAGTTATCACTAGAACTTACCGTAGCAAATCTGATTATAATGAGTCCTTTGAAATATTGTAGAAAATTAGAGGAAAATGACCTACAGACAAATAAGAGTAGCTAATATGAAGTTGCTTAGAGGATGTAACTCACCAACAAATATAACATGACTTGACACCTCACTTGATATGACGCATAAGTTGATGTCAAGGTCTACCTACCACTAATCATAAGCTACTCGACAAGATTAGATAAAAGTGTATGAAAAATGGACTTGAAGAGGTTGTCTCATAAAAATAGAATATTTGATCTTAATTGTAAGTTATCTGTGACTTACAAGAGAAATGGATTATTTATAGTAAGTTCTTAGAGCAATATTATAAATAAAAAAATTATAAGAAAGTATATACAAAAAAGGGATTCTTAGTATATACGGAAAAGGGTAAAAAGGACAAAAGACAAAAATGGAAAAGTAGTATAATGTTCGACAAGGTGGACAAGTAACAGTGCAACATTGGTTTTGTACGAAAATTTTCTATGCACAGCAGGCGAGAGGGATTAAGATGTTGTGGCAATAAAATGGTCGGGACGAGAGCGATGGTAGCATGTCAAAAGAAAACTACTTGGCTAGTAAGTGAGTCTTTCGTCACTAAATAAGAACCTCTTGACAGCAGTTGGTCAAATTACTTAGCATAAGGTCCTTGGTAAGAGAATGGTCGACATTATCACTATCGAGTGTATAGATCATCGTATGATAATACAGGGAGCTCAGGGAGTTTAGCCACCTTCTTTCAGTGTAAACTTTCTTGTCATCAGTAGGTTATTGAAAGAGGATTCTTTGGGTGAGGGATTAGAGTCCTAGGAGTCGTGTACGAGTAATAGGACCATTGATCAACAGTTCATCAAAGAATTACGAAATTTTTCTTTAGTCATTTTCCTTGTAACAATTAATTATTTATAAAATATAAAAATATAAACATTTAAATAAGCATACCTAAAAATGATTGATTTTCATTTATATAAAAATGGGTTAAATTTGCTTTAGATAGCTCGTAACATAAGCTTTCTAACTATTATATAGTTACAATCAATGTCTATTTTGTATGTTATAAGATTACAAAATTATAAAAATCTACTAGGACACTATTAGATATACGAAAATATCATAATATAAAGGCATATTGCTTGGTAAGTCTAAAATTTCATCATTTTAACCACTTGATTCAAAGTTGTAACCTTTTTTAGATTTTATTTTATTGGTACACCTAGAAAATATAGCATATATTGTTTTCAAATAAAAGTAGAGACAAAAACTCAACAATATAAGATTTGATAAAATTAACATCACATGTAAAAGTTATGTATAGTTGAAATTGTTGGATATAAATATTTTTTTAATTTTAAAATAATATATTAATTAAGAATAACGAGAAATTAATTTTAAATGAATTAGCAAGTGAGCAGATATTTAAAGACATCAAAACTAAAGTAAAAACACCTAAATACAACTATAAAAAAAGTATAGACACTAAAATATAAAAAATTGTTATAGCCATTAGCTTTGTTATTAATGGAGATACTAAATTAAAGCTAAACTGAATAAAGAAGCATTAAATTGTGAAAAATAAAAATTTAGGTACTAAGTTGCCAAAAATTGGAAGTATAAGCACTTTAATTGCCTTTATCTTATTTTACTCCTTTAAGAAAAACAATGATATCCCTATATAGGATATGTTGACTCTTAAAAAGATCTATCCATCTATTTAGTCAATATTCAGATCCTAACTCTTTGTTTCGATCCTAACTCTTTGTTTCAATCCTAATCCATATTCTTTTTTTTTTTTCCCATCAGATGAAATTCCCTTTTTCTAGGGAAAAAGTAATTACTATAAAATATCTCTACTATAACCAAGGAAGATATAATGGCCTAAATCCAAAAGATTTAATCATAAAAAATTTACTAAGTTGTATGTTTACTCATTGAAAAGAAATATATTTGATTCTCTCTTATGGTTAAAAATCTACCAAGATGATTCTTTATAATACCTATAGATTAGTTCTTTTCTATAGAAGATATAATAATTTTGTTCATAGAATAAAAAAGGGGGAAAAAGAAGGATCAGAGTTAGAAGTTTTTATGTTTATGAAGCAGCATGATAAATAATAGTCATCAGATATTAGACACTATTGTATTTTTTTTTTCCTCTTTTTGCAAATACAAATACAACTACAATAACTAGACATTGATGTATGTTAAATCCTTATCAATTTACACATTTTTGATGGTTTTCCTTTAAGAATGGAGAATAAAGTGCAAGATACAAGACAATGTATTATTAAGCCATAAAACAGGTAAATTGACTATCCATTATCAATAATGTTAAAACGTAAAAAGACCAATTTTTATGTCTTAAATGTTTCCATGTGTTTTTAAAATTTTATTTTTACATGACTTGGATTTTCTCTTTGATAATTATTTATGAATCATCAATTGGATAGGGGTATTAACGTAAAGAACTTTGATGTTTACTACAATACCCCACCAATGAGGTTGTAAATGAGTAGTTGAGATAATAGGATACTAAAACTTGAGTTTGAACACAACACGAAATTGATAAGGATCACCTCATCAATTTTATAATTTTGAACTTAAGTGTAACTCAGAGTATACCTGATGAGCTCAAGCTTAATTTGATAAACTTGTTTAGATTCGGTTTATATAAAAACTAATTTTATCTAATAAAAATAATATCAACATCCCAACTCAACATGAAACTCCATGAATGTGTAAATTCAATTCGAGCTCAACTAAGCTTGTTAGTTAGTCATGCCAAATGTTGTGAAATTTGATCTCAACTCGACCAATTACTCAAGTATCTTAAGTTCGAGTTCGTTGATTATTGTCAAATTGATTTGAATAAATGTATATCTAAACTTGAGTAGTTTGACAATAAGCTCAATGTTTTTACACTGCTATCGACTACTAGGAAAGCTTCTCCCCATCAAGAATCCATTTAGTTAAAAAGTTTTTGGTAATATGGTGGTTTTCAAAATATGGTAAATGGTCTTATCAATAAGAATTGGCAAAAGATAATATCAAAGAAAGAATGTAAAGGAAAAGGATAAGCACTTATTAAAAGAAAGACAACTCTATAATGTTAAGTAAAAGTTGGTGAAAGAAAATAAGAGCTAGTTTTTTCATAACAGATGCATAGGAAAAAAAAATGTTGGTGTGGTGTGATTCCCATTTACTTTTTAGAATAATTTTTTTTTTCTTTGCCTATGGGTTTCTTTTTGCCCTAAATTATTTTTTCCATGTAAACATCTTTATGCTCATCTATTTCTTATGATTATTCTCAAATGTATTAGTTGGGATCTTACTTTATTCAATCTTACTTAGAGGAGATATTTACATTAAGTGGTATCAAAGCTAGATTTAGGTATGTACATTTACTTATTATATGCTTTGTGGTTACTATTAAAAATGGATCCTCCATAACACACACGCATACATACACAAAGTGAAATATTATTCACCCTTAGTGAATACTTATATTATTTATATACACAATAATAGTGCATGAGAAATAGTGGGAGCTATTTTCGTAGCCCTAAGAAAATATAATAGAAATAATGATAATGAAATTTGAGATTAAAAAAATTTAATATGAATAATTTCTCATTATGTACAGAAATTGAAGATGAAGGCAATTTTGTATGATGAGAGTTGCCTAGTGACTATTATCGAAAGTCTGGTGAATTTCATAAATGAAGCCAAGTGGAATGAAATGTATAGGAAAGTTATTGTAAATCTTTATTTGGGTCTAGGAGATGATATATTGTCAAGCATAAAGAAGAAGAAGATGGTATAGGATCATCTCACCAAATTATATAAGGTTAAATCGCTTCACAATAAAATTTTCTTTAAGAGGAAGCTATATATTCTTTGAATGTTAGAATCCATTTTGGTGAATGAGCAAATCACTCCATAATATCTAAGACTAGCATGATAATTGCCTCCACGATTTATATGATCGGTTCATCATTAACTTGACAAACAACATCCTTATAAACAACCTAGTCTTTGATAGCATTGCAGCTACTATTCTTGAAGAAGAGAGCTAGTGACAAAACAAGGAAGATACGTAAATAAGTACAAAACAAATAAAGGCCTTAACAGTGATGTGAAAGAGATCAACTAAATGTAGTTGAAGTGGGAGTAAAAATAATGGTAGATTGAAGTTAAGAAACAGAAGGAATTCAAAATGTTACAATTTTGGCAAGAAATGTCACATAAAACAATCCTAATCATTGAGGAAATGTTATAAGCACTTTAAATGATGGAAATACTTCGTCTTGTGAAGCAATAGAGACAACAAAAAGTAGGAAAAGGTTTTCTAACATTCGGCTCTTTAACTGAAGAGCTACTTTTCATGTGACCTATCAAATAGAATGATCCTATCACTATGAACCTATCTCAAGAGGATCTATATGCAATTGTAATGACTATGCTTTAAAGATTATCGGTATTAAGAGCATAAAATTGAAGATATAAGACTACAATTCATACTATTTAAGAAGTGCGGTGTATAAAGGGCCTAAAGAAAAATTTGTTATCTTTATGACAACTAAATGATCTTAGATGTAAAGTTAAGATCGAGAACAATATCATAAAATTAGTTAGAGAAGTGCTTGTACTTATGAAGGGAGAAAAGATAGCTACAAATTTGTACATTTTAAAGGAAGAGACTCTATAAGAAGTAGTAACATCATTTACTTCAAGTAGTTCAAGTGAAAGATTTATAATGATGTGGCATAGAAAACTTACATATATATTTGAATTCTGAACAAGGAATGAGATTCTTATTGAGAAAGACCTGCTTCCTGGTTACACAAAGGTTTCATAACCATTTTGTGAGTACTATATTACTAGTAAGCAGCATTGCTTAAAATTTAACTCATTGAATGCTAGAAGCAAAGTTATTTTGAATTGATTCACTTTGATGTTTGGCAATCACTAGTCTTATCCTTGAAAGAAGTAAAGAGGTAGTAGCATCAGTTGCTTTAAGTAGTTCAAGTGAAAAATTTACAATGATGTGGTATAAAAAAACTTAATTATATATCTGAATTTTGAACAAGGAATGAGATTCTTATTGAGAAAGACCTATTTCTTGGTTACATAAAGATTTCATAACCTTTTTGTGAGTACTATATTACTAGTAAGCAGCATTACTTCAAATTAAACACATTGAATGCTAAAAGCAAAATTATTCTAGAA
The DNA here is from genome assembly GCA_024138015.1 of Lumnitzera littorea. NCBI lineage: Eukaryota > Viridiplantae > Streptophyta > Magnoliopsida > Myrtales > Combretaceae > Lumnitzera > Lumnitzera littorea. The sequence goes on along the minus strand of JAMXBB010000006.1, from coordinate 86,269,538 downwards.
TTGATTCACTTTGATGTTTGGTAAGTACTAGTCCCATCCTTGGAAGAAGTGAAGAGATAGTAGCATTAGTTGCTTCAAGTAGTTTAAGTGAAAGATTTACAATGATATGGTATAAAAAACTTAGACACATATCTGAATTCTAAACAAGAAATGAGATTCTTATTGAGAAAGACCTTCTTCCAAATCACATAAGGGTTTCATCTTCTTTTTATGAGTAATATATTACTAGTAAGCAGTATAATTTAAAATTTAACTCATTGAATACTATAAGCAAAATTATTCTAAAATTGATTCACTTTGATGTTTGGCAAGCACTGGTCCTATCCTTAGAAGAAGTGAAGTATTTCATATCTTTCATTAATAATTATTCTAAGAGATGTTGGGTATATCCTATTGAGATGAAAACATTAAAGTTTTCAAAAAGAGAGTTGAACTTAAATCTAGAAATAGGATCAAGTGCTTGAAGGTAGATAATGGAGCATACACTGGTGATGAACTTGATAAATTCTACAAGTGGGAAGGTATCAAAAGATAGTTTGCTATAACATACACTTCTCAACAAAAATGGAGTAGCAAAGCAGATGAATAAGACTTTATTAGAAAGAACAAGAGCAATGTTAGGAGTTGCAAATTTAGACTAAGCATTTTGGGTAAAAGCAATATATAACACATGTTATGTTGTAAATTGGGTCTCATCAATAGCAATTGAGTTGTAGGCACCAATGGAGATGTGGATGACCTAGCTAGCTAATTATACAAACCTCCATATATTTGGAAGTCTAGCTAGTGTATGTAATGTATAATGCTTAAGAAATTATAAAGTTGGATCTAGAATCTAAGAAAAATTTATTCTTAGAGTATATTGACAAATTAAAGGGGTATTGCCTATGGGATCCTAGTGCCTACAAGGTTATAGTCAGCAAGGATGTTATCTTTATAGAAGTTACGGAAGATAAACCATAAAGTATAAAAGAAGAGTATATCACTTTAAACGAAAATTTTGTAATGTGGATGTATTGTTAGCTAGTATGTTGAAAAGGTCCTATTTGTTTTTTTTTTCTTTTTACTTATTTGTAAAACCCGACAAAAGGAAAAAGAATAAAATAAAAGAATTGGTAATATTGAAGAGAGGTAGGGTATTTTGGGCATGGCGAAAAGTTCTGTAACCTTACTATTTAAGCCGATGTATACAACTAGAAGCCCTTTTTCATCTCAATCCTTACGTACAACACCTTTGGTTTAGGGTTCCTACGCAAAACCTACTTCAAATGAGGATTTCTATTCATTTTTGCAAGATCAAAAGTGAAGGGTATAGAGTAAGATTTGGAAACACCATTGTATTAAAAATTTAGATTATCCTTCTCTCTACAGCGGTGAGAAAATCAAATTTTAGTTATGTTTTGAGGTTTTTATAGCAAGCTTTGGTGGTAGGGGTATGAGTTTCAGATCTTAAAGGTAAGTTTTGATGTTTAACATTTGTTCACTTTGTTTAATGAAAGTTTGTTGATTGAATTATAGAAGTTGTTTTGGAAAATTGATTTAGGTTTATGTTTTAAAGGCGTTTTGAGGGGTGTAAGGACGAGTTTAAGGTTGGGGAGCATTGTAGAAGTGGCAGTTTTCGGAGATTTTAAAAGGGGGTTGATGTAAGGGGGTGAAAATGTGTGTTGTAGTCTATAAAAATTCATAGATTGCCATTGGACATTCGGATGCTACTCCCTCTGCCGCTTAGATGCTAGGGTGGAAATCTTCCTAAGACCTTCGCATCTAGATGCTATGTGAAGTAGCATCTAGATGTTAAGTGTTTTGACATGTCTAATGATATTTTCCTTTGGTTGTCATTGGTTTTTGAGCTTTATTTTCTATTCTTAAACCTTTATAACATTATTCTAAACTTGAGTCTTTAATCAAAATGATTTGCAAACAAATCTATCATTATAATGATCCTAAGTCCTTTTAGTGGCTTAAGTTGTAAGTGTAAAGAGTTAAGTTGTTAAGCCTAGAAGGTGATGTTAGATAATCATTTGAGGCTAAGTAAAAGTATTTTATTTTTATGGGAACAAGTTGTTAGGTGGCCATTTCCGAATCTAAGCAATCCTTTGAGTTAGGTAAGGGGTATTGTGTGTTGTTTTGTGTTTATAGGATTAGGTTATGTTAAATAGACTTAATAATTACTTGGCCTAAATCTAATATGTATTACATGTGTGTAGCTAGGCCCAAGGGACTGAGAGGACCAGTGATGTTGGGATGGAAACCTAATGATCTTAGTATAATGCTATTCTAATTGAAATCTTACTTTGAAATGATCTGGGTAGATTTAAGTGATCCTTGATTCCTAGGACATTGAGGAGTCTTAATACTGATATTTATATGTATATTTATATACATTTGTTTGCTGGAGTCATGAGTTACTCTAAGTTTTAGGATGCTAGAATTGTACTAAATGTTAGATTAAGTAAAGATAAAAACTTCTTGTTGTTGCATGTAGATACCATGAATGTGTATGCTTGAGTGTATCTTATATGATCATGCACATGTGGTTGATTACCCTATATTAGGCTTTACTTGCCTTTTAGGGATCTTTTGTTTTTAGTTTCATGTGCAAGTTATGGGGAATATGAAGATTATTATTATGGTGATTGTGACGATGTAGCGGGATACTATGATTACTTTTATGATGATGGAAGTGATTTTATATACTTTACATTTATACATGTTGTTCTTGTTAAGTTTTGAAAATGAGACTTTTTTATTGTTTTATGTTGTTATTTGAATTATGAGAAGTCACTTGAGATTTCTTCAATAAGAGTTTTGAATTTTGTGTTATTTGCTGACTCTTGTGAGGAAGAGTTTTTAAAAATATTTATCTTATTTCCCTTGAGATAGATGTTATTGAATAAAGCTTAGTACATAATTCCTTTTGAATAAAGAAAATTGACAATTTGATTATTCACAATTTTTGGTGGATTTTAGATGTTAGAGAACATCTACGAATTATGGATTTGGAGTATTTACAAATTATTGGTGATTGTGAATTATATAGAGAAGTCGACAGGCTAGTTTTAAGATGCTGCTTGACGTATCAATAGACCTTAGAGACATGTGGTAGGTTATAACATTCCAAATTTTGTAGTGTTACAGTTTTAGTGTTATAAGAGCCTTAGGCTATTAATCCTAGAAAAGTTAGGCATGAACTTCAAGAGGAATAAGCTGTGCATTGAATTATAATAATGTGATTGTAAGAATAGGACTTGCAGTGGCTAATGTTATATTGATAATGTTTGTTTAGTGTTAATTATGCTGTTCTTTGTTCCTAGCAATTCCTTTTGAGTAAGTTATTCATTTCATACCTTATGAATTCTAATCCTTTCTTATAAGCTTAAGTATGCGACTTCTATTATTATGTTCCTTCTTTCTTATAGCATGCCTAAATATGGCACTACATCCATCTCCTCTCATCCTTAAGTGATAGGGGTGTCAATCTTAACTTCATTCCTTTGCCAAATTAAGTAGAAAATTAAGCTAAGGAAGGCTTGCTATGATAAGGATAGAGATGGCTACCATTAGCTGAGGGTTTACTATCCTTAGTTAGACTCAAGCCCAACAAAATTAGGCCTAGAAGTGAATTTATCCTCCTTAGTGCATACCCATTTTGAACCAAACTCAACCTTAAAATGACGAGGGTTAAGGGTTTGACATAATAACGGCTGCATAAGTCTTGAACTCCATAAATGCTTTGATTGGGATGCTAGTACAACAACAGCAACAAATTCAAAGAGATATGCAAGTGATTCAGGCTAATGTCGAGATCTGGAGGTAGGAGAGGCAAGCCATAATGGAAGCTGATGTAGACGGTTGTGTAAGTAGAAACACTTTTGCTTGGTTTGTTAAGATAATAAAGGACTTCAACCCTGAACCTAATGATCTATTGGGAGCTAAGAATGGATTATAGAGGTTGAAAAGTCATTTGCTATGGTAGAGGTGCCAGAGATTAAGAAGGTAACTTATTCCACTTTCTTCTTGAAAAATACTACAGTTCAATGGTAAGAGAATATTACTTGGACTAAATGATCGGTCCTATTACTTAGGATAGATTAAAGCGTATCTTCTTTAATAAGTTCTTACTTAATAGCACTAGAGAACAAATGGAGCTTGCTTACCAAACTTTATAGCAAGGCAACAAGTCAAAATCAAAGAGTTTGAGGTGGAGTTGAACCACCTAGCTTGCTTCTTGCTACAACCAATAAGGAGGGATGAGAGATCTTGTGTTAGGAGATTTATTTTTGAGCTAGAGTTTGGGTTATAAGACAAAAAGTCAGGGTTTTGGATCACCACTTTTTTAGAGATTATTGAGATGGATAGAAGCTTAGAGTATGGAATGAAGAGGAAAGATGATGAATAAAGCTCAATACATCATTCTCTTTGAATAAAGAAAATTGAGAATTTGATCATTCAAAATTGTTTATGGATTTTGGATGTTAGAAAACATTCATCAATTATAGATTTGGAGTATTTATAGGTTATTGGTAGTTGTAAATTATATGGAGAAACTAATAGGTTAATTTTAAGATGTCTGATGTATCATAGGCCTTAGAGACAAATAGTATGCTATAGTATCTAAGGTTCTGGGGAGTTACATTATTTGTATCTATTTTTGTATTTGATTTATATCTATTTAAAATCTAGTGTTTGAAAAACTATTTTATTTGTTTTTGTTTCATAATTATGATAAACTATTTTATTTGTTTTTGTTTCATAATTATGATAAAGGTAGTGATTAGAGTGTGGAAATCAAGAAATGAAAATTCACATGTTTTTAAGAGAAAAGATTTGAAAAAAATATTTTTTATGCATTGGATATGATTGTTTTTGTTAGTATTTTTGTAAATATAAATAAAGAAAATTGTAGATAAATTGAACTTTATAGGAAGTTATTAGATAGTTAATTTTAGAATATGGGTATATATGAAATTATATTTTTATCTTTTTGATATCTTATTTTTATTAAGCAAATAGACATTAAAAATAAATAAATAAGGAAAAAATAACAAAATAGAGCCAAAGAAAAATTGTAGCTTCTAAATAAGTGATTATACATCTTACTTGGAGGAAGAGATGTGGAGACCATTGAACCTAATTATGAGTATAGTACTAAGAAACCGCCTAATCATAGTTACTAAATCAAGCCACAATTCTCATGATACTCATAACTCCTTTTGTTTGCAACACTACAACAAACATAATTCTTCATTAAAAAGAAATTTTGAGTTTAGTTTAAGTTTAAGTTTTGAGTTTCTTAATTGAGCTTAAGCTTGAGCTTGAGCTTCATACTAAGCTAGTTCAACTCCATTTAATTACACCCCTAATAGTTGTGTGTTTGCTTGAGCAATAGTGAGTTGCACTAGGAGTGCTTAAAAGTGGTGATGTAGGTAAGCAATAGTGGTTACTATGTGTTTTGCCGTAGTGACAAGTCTATACGTAATGTATAGCACTTAAATTCTCTTAGAACAACTTTTGGTGTTCTTTTGTATTGTTTTGTAATTGAGGCACTACATAAATACTTGGTGGAGAATTATAGGGCATGCAAGAAAGCACTCATTGGTGGATTGTGAACACATAAGAAGAGCCCTTCAAGTATGTAGTTAGGCCTATGTAGTTGGTGTTGTTAGAAGTGCAAGTGTAGAGTGGTAGTGCATGTATTGCGTTAATATCTAATGTATGGTGAAGTATGTTATTTAATGACATATGAAATTTTCTTAATCGTGAATAGTGATGTTGCATTATGGTGTAATGCATGGTTTTAGTAAGAAAGTCTTTAATTCCCATCTTAGTTTATGATTTATTTTTTACAACGTGACTGCTAAGTTGCTGGAGCAACCGGTTCATAAATTTATTGAATGGATGAGAAACTTTTTGGGGAATTGGCATAAAATTCTTTTAAGAGACCATCCAGACAGTACATTAAGGGATAATGAGTTGTTAAAGGGTAAGTTTGAGTTAATGGAATCTAGAGCTACTAGAAAGGAAAGTATGAGAAGTTGGGTTTGACATGTCATAAGTGTTTAAAGTATAGGAACCTTATATATTGATGCCTAAACAAGTTTGTAGTAGTGACCATAAGGAGTGTAAAGAAGATGAGAAGTAGATCTTAGTAGTTGTGGAGGAACATGTTTTTGCAACTATGGTTAGGCTGAAGCGGTTTCTAATTCTATAATATAAGGAGTGAGAATTAGGTTAATGAGATTGAAGTTATGGAGATTATGGTTCATAAATTTAAAGGAAGTGGAGGTAAGCATGAGTTAGTTGAAAAACAAACTTTGGTGATAACAAAAGAAGAGCCAAAGATCTAAGAATCAAAACAAGGGATAAATATAAAACCAATCTAGTGTAGACAATATCATTGAGTTTTTATGTAAAGCCACAACAAATTCAAATAGCATACGCTGCAAATGAAGTCTAAAAACAATGTGCCATCACAATTGTTTTGTGATTAGTAGGTTCATCTGATTTTGGTTGATAGGATCCAGATGAGATGGAGTGTAGGTTACTATTAGCTTTGAGTATTTAGTTGAGTTGCTATATATCTTTATGATTTTTTCTAGTAAGTTTATTTTTTACTTAGGTAGCAATTTTTCTAAATTTAAGATTGCAAATCTTCTTCAACTTGACTGATGGGATCTAGTCCTTAGATCTAGAATGTTTATTTTTTTCAACAATTTATTGATAATTGATTATGCATCAAGTGGAAGTAGGTCTTATGTTGCATGTTCAATCTAGTCATCAACTTTACATGGAGTTTCTTCACCTGTACATGGATGGAGCATAAGAGACTAATGGATGGCTCTATGATAGATAATGTAGGTGTGATTACACTACTTGGTTTTAGGATTTGTTGAAGACTTGCTTTATCTTTATTTCACATTATTTAATTATTCAATATTAGTTAATAGAATTTATTTAGGTTTAGAGTTTTTTAGTTATTTATGTCTTTATTTTAATTGATATTTTTATGTTTGTAACTTTCTAATGTTTAGGGCCTTAAATTTTGTTGTGTTACATACATTATTTAGATTATAAAATATAGAAACCTTAAGAAAATTATTCTCAAACTCCCTGTTCATATCATTTTCTAAAAATATTATGGTGAACAAAACCTTTAGGGGAAAATGCAAAAAACCTCCCTAAACTTTGACTTAAGTACGAATTTTCTCCCTAAACTTTCAAAATGAGGTTTTTGACTTCCTAAACTTTGATAAATTGGCAAAATAACCCTCATAACCCTTAAACTTTGTGTTTAGTATATAAATGCTCTTTAAACTTTGATTTTGATGTACACAAACACCCCCTTAAACTATGAGGTGTTTATGCATTAAAATTAAAGTTTAAAGGAGTTGTGGGAGTTATTTGTTAATTTATGAAAGTTCATGAAGTAAAAAACCTCACTTTAAAAGTTCAGGAGATTAATTCGCACTTAAGTCAAAGTTTAGAGAGGTTTTTTGCAATTTCCCCAAACCTTTAAGCCAGATAATTATGCTTCATATCAGACATTTTAATTAAGTATTCGTTTAGTTATAATTGTACGTTGTATCAATTATAATAAAGCACATTCGATTTAATTCACTAGTGCATCATTTTATTTAAATTAAATAATTTATATCCTCATTTCCTTTTAGTTCATATTCTTTTATAAACCCTAAAACTAAATAAAAACACAAAAGCATAAAAATAAGAGCTTAATTCCTATTTTATTTTAGAGGTTTCATTTTGCATACTCGACATATTGATTCTTATCTATATCATATATGTATGGTATTTATTGATTGTGATAGGAATATTAAGTGGAAAATCTAAAGATCCCTTGATGGATTTAAGTTTAATGTCAAAGTTAAATGGTAAAGATTCATATGATAACCTTGAGATATGTATAGGAATGGTTATTATGCTAAATTATCTTGCTATAGCTAGATCTAATATTACTTTTGCATATGTATCGCCTTAAGTTCTGAATAGAATACTTTTTCTTATTATTTTAACTTTATATTGTATGAAAAAAGCATATAATAGGTATGTTGTATTGTCGCAATGATCACATACTTAAGGTTGTCAAACTTACGATTCTACCAAAATTGCTAAAGGATTTATAGAATCAGAATGTAGAATTAAAATGTAGAATGTAAGTTTCTATGACCTATGTAAAACAATTTTTAATGAACCACAAATATGCTTATAATAGTTATAAAAAACTTGAAATATATAATGTAAATAAAGAAATAAATAAATTAAGTTCTTTTTTCATAAAAAAATTCTTAATCTATAATCTAACATTCACATAATAAGGATGAGTAGGATTATAACTAATTTTTTTCTTCCATTATTTTGTTTGAAAAAAGTAATTAATTGGAAAAAAAAAACAAATATTTTAACTTATTTTGAGTTATTAATGATATAAATTGAAATATATAGTTTTCCTTATAAACTTTTTTACTAGAGTTAAAATCTTGATGAATGCTATGAATATCAAAGAAGGGAATAGAAGAGAGAGAAGGAGGAAAAATGTTGGAATACAATAGGGAATATGATTTAATGCCCTAATAGTCGATGGGGTAATAGAAGCTTGGTAATTTTTTTTTTTAATTTTTGGCCTATTCAAGTCATATATATAGAATTGATAAACTCGGTTAAAAACGTAAATTTTTACCTAGTTGAACATGTAAAATCAGTTTAAAACGTAAGTTTCCACAAAATATCTTTTTGTTAAGGGATAACTTAATCTCATCGGTGAGTGAGAAGCAAGCTATAGTCATAGGATAAGCTAACTTGACGAGTTAATGCTATAAGATAATTTTTTGAAAAATTAGATGATAGAGTTTGAATATGAATTTTCAATCTTTGTGGTGATATTCATGTGAGATTCAAAGTATTCTTGTATATGTTCACATTTGATCTTGTAAAACTATTTAAATTTGTAGATTACATATTAAATGTTAATACGCTATAATTTTCTAGAAAATATTGAATGTAAGGTCAAATGTCGTTAAAGATGTTTATAGTTTTTCTTCATTATATTCAATTTACCTGATAAAAAACCATGTTTGCTCCTCTAATATAGCTAAATCAAGTGAAAAACTTGTTTAGATGAATCTCTCCAAAATTTTTAATTTGGTCTTAGCTTATTCATTGATCTTCAACATATTTGTAATTATGTTCACATCTCCAAAAAAATGAAGGTGATGTTAGATGAATTGGATTAAATTTTGGAACCAAAATCTTGAATAATATTGGTATGATATTCTAAAGTAGCTTAATCTTGGAAAAATTACATTTTGTGTAAAAATATGAGATCTACATAATATTTGAATTAATATTAATTATTTTGAAACAATAGTAGTAGTAGTAGTTGTTGTTGTTATTATTATAGCAGCAGTAGTAGTTGTAGTGGTAAAGTAAGTTAAATTAGAAAAGATAAGGAAAGTAGTTGATTTAGCTAAACATACTTAGAAAAGATAGGGAAAGTAGTGGAATTAACTAGACATTGGTACTAACTATTTGTCATCAATTGAATGAATTGGTTCAATACATCACTCGTTAATGAAGAAGGATGTGGCCACTAATAAAACAAAGCAAAAAAAAAAAAAAAAAAAAAATCCTAGATGCCTAATTTTGTTGGGATAATTTAATTTTAAAAACTGAATTAAGCCAACTTAATTATGGACCAGACTTATACCAACTCTTATTTCATTTAATTAAATCAAGTGTTTTCCTTAATGAAAGTTCAATAAATATTATGTGTTTGATTTATTATAGAAACTAAGTTAATGAACTTTTGGAAATCTTAAGTCAATAAATATTGATGATTACTTCTTTTTGTGCATCTATACAATTTATCAAGTTTGGAAGTTGGTATAACATCATGGTTTGTGATTGAGTAGACTGTAAGTATATGGTAGCTGTTGAGAATTTTATGTGTCTATAAATTTAGTGAATTGGACTTAACATAAACATAGCTAATTAAATGTGTGTTTTGCTTATGAGTGGTTGTGCTAGGTAAGCAAACAACAACCTTAAAATTGGTTACCTCTACAAACATAATAATGGGATTATATAATAGTTAGGTGCATAGGCGATGATATGGCTTGGTAGGAAGTCAATAGTAAGGAATTATAGCTACTAATAAGTTCATGAGCAAGGAAGGAAATTTTAATGGGAGGTATCCAAAGTTATGGGACCTAAAAATTAATATGTTGTGGATATACTATGATTGTTAATGGTTGCTATGAAGATGATCTCTATATGAGACCACTACCATTTTCAATTTTGATATTTGTTTTAGTGTAGCAATTCGATCATCACCCAAGTTCCTCTAAAAGCCTACTATAGTAGGATTTGGACCCTCTTGTTTCTAATTGTGTTTGTTTAGATTCATGAGTTATTCTATATTTCAAAATGTTAAAATCATGCTGTTTGGTTCACTATATAAATAACTTTAAGGAACATTAGCTGTTGCCTTAGAAATAACTATTCATATAGTCCAGTATAGGGTGTGTTTAAGTAACTGTTATATACTGGGTTTCGTGACTCATTCTTTTGAGATTTCATATTTCAAGTACTAATTTGTTCACATATGTTTCGTATATTGAGCTTGGATTCGAGAGCTATAGCTATTAATAAGATTAGATGTTAGTTGGAGTGTTGTAGACACTTAGTTTGCATTCACTATTATAGTTTAGACGTTAAACTTATGCTCTAGTAGTGGACTTGGCTAGACCAATTCTAGTTGTTGAACTATACTTATTGGTTGTAGTTGGACTTTGGATGTAATGAAATTTAGACTTCATAAGAAAGTATTTCCTTCAAATAAAACTAATGAATATTTTTCCAAATATTAAAATTTGATAAAGATTGATTTATATGGTTCCATATTTGGCTGGTTGGGACTGGGTTGATTGATTGGAGCTTGCTCAAAGGGCGGTTGGTTACTTCCCTATGGTCGCTTGGATGGGCTTGCTTGAAATGGTACAATTGAGTTTGCTCCTAGTCCTGATCGCTTTATTGACTACACCTGATTCTGGTTCAACTTTTTAGTTCCTTGATGCATGATTTGGGTCCATGAGTGCGTCAATAAAGTCTAAGACGAGTGCTTTGCTAGACATGCATAACAATGGTGCTCTAGCTTAAGGGGAAGTAAGATAAATAAAGAAAAAGTAGTGTGAAATCATAATAATGCACATGGAAAATGTGCATTGATTTTCTGCATCTGACATAATATGCTTATTGAGATACCCGTGTTATGCGAAATAATATTGCAAAAACAACACCTCTTCTTTTGCTTGCTAACCGTTACAAAAGATATATTTATACAAGAACAGATGCAAAAAGTGGAAGGAAAATTAGCCAGAAAAGAATGGAAAAAATAAGTTGAACAGCTTAGGAGGCTTAAGAGCTCGATTTGACCTCTCCATATATAGATTAACCAGAAGCACCAACAACTATTGGCGCATTTGTTGCTAAACTGGGGATTGGCGAACTAATTATCATAAGCAAATTCCCCCCCTTCTGATGAAGAAATTGTTCAGAGTGAAAGAGGTCGTGTGCCCTTTCTAAATGACTGTGAAGGAAAGCATGTTTCTTCAATTCAGGCATACTCTGGATTGAGTGCTACGGCCTCATTGTATATCATATCCTTCATCTGCTCTTCTCCCAAAGGCTGTTGCTCAAAATCAAAGAAGAAAGGCTTTTGACAAATGGGCTCATCAGCTTCATCATGTAACCTAGCAAGATAAGGATGGGCCAATGCTTCTTCCACTGCAAGCAGAGAATTCAATGAAAAAATTTTAGGAGATGATCGTGGGGAAAAGGAAAAGGTAAAGGAAAACTTCTATGTAAGTATGACATCATCAATCGCTTACAATACTCTTAAAAGAAACTAGTATCTAGATTTGGATGATGGATGGTATATAGATCTTCGGGTGCTTGCCCAAGCATACATCAAAGCAAAAAATATATTCTTGGCAAAAAAGTTGAGAACCGTAATTAACATCCCTTAAAAAAAATTCTATAAAACTGTACTTGGGTCCGGCCTATCCTTTCAGAGTTACTTTTGTCGGTGGTTTGACAACTTGCATCCATCAGTATTACCTTAATAAGAAAATGGTGTTGGGTGATGGAATGCCATCCACAAATACTTGATTTCGTTTAATGAATGCAACAAAATAGCTGTCATGGAGACAAAGTATTACCTGTTATTCTCCTAGTGGGATCAAATGTCAGCATTTTATCAATAAGATCAATTGCCATTGGATGAACATGAGGGAAGAGATTTCCCAATGCTTGACGAGGATATTGAGGAAGTTGTCTAATGTATCTTCTTGCATCCTCATTCCGAACAAACCCCAAATCTGATTCTGTGGGTGTTCCAAGGAGCTGCAAAATACAATAGTAAGTACTTAATGTGCATTCGTTGTACTTGCTATTTCCCTCGTCATCTCAAAGAGTCTTGTGATTAACATATGATGCAAGATTATAATAGAGACCTAAATAAATGACCAAAAGTAGCATTCCAATTTGCAACATATAGCTAACTTACCTCGATCAAGAGACGCATTTGATGCACATGGTCCCTTCCAGGGAAGAGAGGTTTCCTATTCAAAAGCTCCATATATATGCAACCAACAGACCAGACATCGATTGCAGCCGTATAGTCTGAAGAGTTCAACAAGAGCTCAGGCGCCCGATACCATCTAGTGACAACATACTCCGTCATAAACTCGTTTTCTGAAGAAGCGGGACGTGCAAGACCAAAGTCGCATATCTTGAGATCACAATTTGCATTCAACAATAGATTGCTAGGTTTAAGATCTCTATGAATCACTTTGGCAGAATGTATGTATTTCAACCCTCGTAAAATCTGATAGAGGAAGTACTGCAAAATATAGGATTTAAATTAAGTATATTAGTGACAGTTCTTTTAAGGAGCCCTTTAGCAAAAAAGACTCTATTTGTTATATAATAAATATAATAATTTATACATATAATTTTAAGCTTTTTGATTAGGCGGTTGTAATATTATACAACCATTTATAATATGATATCAGAACGAAAGATTTTTAATTAAACTCATGAATTGCTAGTCAATCTCTATCTAATTAAATCGTTTACTTATTGGACCTCTATTAAAGTCTTACTCACAAGTAATAAGGAGTATTATATAATGAATATAATATTTTATACTTTATTTATAATTTTAAATTTTAAATACTAACTCATGTTTTACCATACCTGACAGTGTTCTTCTGATAAGCTCTGGTTGGACCTAATGATTTGATGAAGATCGGTGTCCATAAGTTCAGTCGCAATGTAGACATCAGTAAATTCACGCCTTAGGGCTGGAGGAATCACATCCCGAATTGCGTTTACCTGTGTTACATGAATAAATTCCTTGTTTTAATTCATTACAAACACAAATGGTACTCACAAAAAATCTTCAAAAATTTAGATCGATTTCATTAATTACAAAGCCTTCAAAAATTGGGGAAAAATGAAAATCTTACATTTGGATGTTTCTTGTTAGGATTACCATAGCAAAAAAATTTGGACAGATAACATGGCCCAAAATGATAAAATATGTATCCACTCCTAGTGACAAAAGTAGGGACTTGAATTGAATAAGTCAATTCATCACCTAACTTTCCCTTCAACAAAGGAATCCCGCTGATGGATTCTTTTACTTTAGGATATGTCCAAAAAGGCGGATTTATCATTGCAACTCGCAATAATTGATTAAATCTTGGATCGATCTTCTATTCCCTCTCCCATATGCAATGTTCCACCAATCAATACTTATAAGGATGGCGAATATTTGTTACAGACCACACTTAACTCTTTTTTCAATGATATGTAAAAGCATATTATTGGCGAAACTACACTGAAATAGCAAATAACAATTACAAGGCTTTATGCAACATGCTCGTCCGATGAAGCTTCTTTATTCTCAAATTATATCATATCCTCATCAAATAAAAAAAAAAAAAAAAGAAAGTGAAATTCATATTGAAGGCTGCACTACATCATCACACGCTGCGGTTCTAACTAAATGATAGTGCCACAAATAATCTATACAATATATATATATATATTTACTCAGAACAGATTCGCTTTATGGATTAAGCAAACTTCAGTCACAAATAATAGTGATTTATGCTGTAACTATTTAATTAGACGAGTTTTAGTGAAACTACTATTAACACTGTTTGCTATTCGATAGCTGAGTTGATAAATAACTTAGTCGGAAAATTGTGTAAAGTTAAACTTCTTGTGAGCCGTTTGATACTCACGTTTTCATGATCTAAATGGCGGAGCAGCTTAATCTCACGAAGCGTTCGTTTGGCGTCCATGTGATTCTCAAAAGCATTCGCTATTTTCTTGATCGCAACCATCTCATTCGTCGCCGTATTCAACACCGAACTGCACACAACAACACGCTCATGAACGAACATCAATCAACAATCTCCTGAACTAGCTAACTATCCAAACCAACTCTATAACTGATCAACAACGACGAACTCAAGCAGGAACTGAAGTTAATCGAGAACAGTTTAGAAGTCCTTACCAAACGATGCCATATGCTCCACGACCGATCGGCGTGATCGGTGGCCGATACTTCGAAGTGATCTCGAATATGTTCCCGAAGATGTTGTATTGGATAAATTGACCTCCGTGAGTCGACACCGCCGGAAAATCGGTGTACTGGCCGTCAATCGCATTGTTCTGATGCGCCATAACCTCTAAACCTTTCTTTTCGTACCGTGAAGCGATGAGGAGACTTTGAATATGGAGTTATGTGAGTAGAAGTCCCGGTGGACTAGGGAATTTAAATGAAGACTTTCACTTCAGTTTTGAGTTTGGGTTCGTTGAAGACGCTACGAAGACAACACGAAAATGCGACGCGTTTGGACGCGGAAAAGATTGGACGGTGAGGATTTTAGCCGCCTCTGATCAACGGTTTATATCTTGTTCTATCTTATTCAGCGTCTTGGATCTTCCAGCTGCTTTTCGATATTTATATATATTTAAATAAGCTGTAATTTATCTAAATTCATAACTTTAATTTACCCTTGTGCAAAATATATATATGTATATGCTATTTTACAAAGAATGTGTTGAACGGGCTTTGGATTAAATAAAAGATAAAGATAGAGTTGAGTCACATGTGTTGACTTGTACCAAACCATGGTCCCACTCGATCATGGCGGCCGGTTTGAGTGAACCGCCTTTTTAGATGTACATAAACCGGGGGTTGTTGGTACCATTCTCATGAAAATCGGTTCCCAGGGCTGGAATCGTCAAACCAATTCTAGTGTGGGTCAGGTTGGGAAACCAGCTTATAGCCATGGTGAAAATGGCATTGCATACATGAAAACTACACAGCCTTCACATTTGGTTGCGTTTCCACTTTAGTTTTCTGTCTAAGTTTTTCATATTTCGAGAACAACTAGAAAATTAAAAATCCTTCTACCACGTTTGTTATTAATTCTATTTCATACTAATAAGAACCAATATACGTTTTGTAGTTGCTTGTTTTTTCCTTAAAAAATTAAAGTTAAAAAATTTTATCAAATCATAAAGGACTTTTTGAAAAACTTTTTTTTGGGAAGATTTAGACTCAAGCAAAAGGTTAAGAGAAAAAAAACTTAAATAGGATAATTGTAAAAAGTGGAGAATTCAATCAGAAAAAGTCAGAATGTGGCCCCAAAAAAAAAAAAAAAAAGAAAGTGAACTGTCACTTTTTTATTTGGCCTTATAAAAGGGGATATGTACGCGATTATAAGGGAAGGCAACTAGATAAAACCGAAAACCATGACGAAGTATAATGTAGTTGGGCATTTAGTAATAGTAAAGTTGAATCGCTTATATTATTCTACAATGTCAAAGTTCGTGTGGTAACAGCGGCAAATAAAAGTATAATTAAGTACAGCAAATAAATAAGATTGTATTTTATTTGGCAATGTTAAAGTTTACGGTAGGATTGAGAGGATAATTTTATTATATAGGATATCCATTCGTATATTACTCGATCGAATAGATTTAGGATAGATATTAATAATTATTGGATAGGTTTTGAGTACAAATTTTTTAAAATATACTCTCATAGGGTGGGTATGGATAAAAAATCTTTCTATCTAAAAAATTATTAAATAATTTTAACAAATGATAATATTGTTTTTTAAATAAATGTTCTAGTAAAAAAAATAAAAAAGAATTCAAGACCATAAGTTAATAACCTTAAATGTGCTTCTCTCACTATACGTTTTCTATTCTTTTCTTTACTTTACTCGATCTTGCTCACCAACTTTATATTTCTTTTATTATTTTCCCTTATTTTGTCTCATTTGCTAAATAGTAAGATTACATAAATTTAAAATAATGAGTTGTTAAAATAGCATCTTTCTTTTAATTTCATATATTTTGCTATAGATCTCATATATTTTGTATATAAAGAACTTGTAATATTATATAAAGATTATTAATTTTTTAATATCGCGTAAACTTGAGAATTACAGGAAAAAAAGGAAAAAATTATAAAGTTTACAATATATTATGTACCTTATAGGTTTTATAGGATACAAATTTTTAGGTGGCTCCAATATATTATATAGCACGTTTAAATTCCAAAATTTAGAAACATATACTCTACGAGATAAAGCAAAAATAATACTCATACTATACATACATTATATTCAGTCACTCTTAGGTCTAGCGATGACAATTAAGGGCTCAGCACTCATATAAAACCGAAAAGATAGCTACAACTTATACGATAATTATGATATTATTCAAGAAAAGAAATACATGGAGCAATACTATGAAAACTAATAAGACTTAATTGATATTCATGATAAATTGGAAAAGTTTCAATTATGGGGCTGACGACGAGTCAAGGATCTCCTCTCGGTCATTAATCCCGATATTTGATATTTACTTTTGTGCTTTATCAATATAAAGAATTTGACCATTAGCTGGTTTCATCGTCTTATTATTTATTTATATTTTATCTTTGATGTTGCCGTGCTACACACGATGCTAGAGGATTTGGGTTCTTACGAGTCATTTGTCTTAACATACAACTTGATAGAAACAATTGTCATTTAGTCATTTTGATCTGACATATATCAACTAAATGAGAAGCCAAAATATCTTCAAAATGGCTGGGTCTTATCTAATTATGCTAATTTAAGATCCCAAAAATATTATCAATTGAATTGCATCATTGTGATCATAAAGTAATAAAAGGTAATAATAACAAAAATTATAAATAATATAACTTTTTGATTTATATATACAAGCATTTTTTAATTTTATAGAGAATTGAATTATACCAAACTCAATAATAATGCAAAATTCTTTAACTTAAATTTTGCTTTCCTCTCATTGATATCCACTAAAATTAACAACTACAATTTTTGAATCAAATAGCTTTCTGATAAAATTTTCCAAATTAGGTAGGAAAATCAAAGAATATAAATAATAGGAAAAAAAAGGATAAATAAAGCCTGTCTATAATTTTGATTTTTGAAAATTTAGTTTATCAACTTTATTTTCTACAATTTAATATATATACATTCAATTTCATTGTAATTTATTAGATGTTTAGACATGAAATTATCCAATTGAAATGAAAGTGTAGAGACCAGATTACAACCAAATTGAAATTGTTGATATTAAATTGCAAAAAAAAAAAAAAAAAAAAGAAATACAATCATTCATGCTACATTTATCCCAAAAGTACAAGAAAAAAAGATAATCGATTCTATTTCAATATTACTTACTTCTTCCCCCTGTTTATTGAAGTGTTGCTCACTTAAGTGGCATTTTAATTTTTTTATATTACACTATCTTTTCTCACACAAGTACTAAGTAAATTGAGAGCAGTTAACGATGTTTACAAAGAATTGTAAAAAAAAAAAAAAAAAAAATTGCATGGCGTTTCAACAAGTTAATTAAGGCCATATAAAGAGCTTAAGTTACTTTTCTAAGCACTTTTAAGTTGTCTTAGACTGGAACCTACCCAACTAAAGGTCTTCATTATGTTGGTCATATGTGATTTAGCAATAATTAATGATACCCATACTGATAATTAAAGCCAAATTACTTTCCATGAAAGAAGTAAGTATGTAGCAATGAAGTGCTTTAACATTAGTTTTTGGTTCTCTAATCCTCTTATGCCATATCATTCAGTAAGTGCACTTTAGAAAGATCATTAACATAACGATCATTTTCCATTAGGAGCAAACTCTAGCTCTTAACAATCTTGTGATCTTAGCTACAACAAATGGTATAAGATCATTGCATATAGAGAATAGTTTAATAAACAATCTTAAATCATGGAGATGATAGTGGGAGAATCATAGATTGCTCTACATGACTCTTTTCTTTTAGCTAGAACAACATAACTTAAATGAAGAAAAAACTAAACTGATAGAAAAACCAAATAACTAGATGGGAGTTCAAAGTTTGAATCCACAATGAATATTTCTCTTTTACAACTAGAGGTTAAAACATTACTTTTACAAGATGAATTTTTCAATGAGAAAGAAAAGCTAGTCCTCTAATTAGAGGAAGACCTACTTAAGGGGTAAAAGAAAAACTAAACTAGCAGGACAACTTAGAACAAAAAAACTCACCTACCTAGTGAAGAGAGAGTAGGGATGGATTAGGTGGCAATCTATTAAGGAAGAGAGTTGAGATGGATACAATGGTGATGCATCAATGAAGTGAGTTGATGGTGAACATGTACAAGAGTAGTAGGTTGTGTAGTTCTAGCAAATGAGAAGCTTAGTCAAGACTATACATGTTGCTCTCCCCCATGATCTTGATGCAATTTGTTGATGGTGTAATTTGGCCTTCACCTTGTCAAAGAAATCCAAACCTCTAATTTTATCCTTCCTTTCCACCATCCATCTCAAATTCAATATATTGGGTTATACTAAAAGTGGGGTTTCCTTTTAATTCCTATCTTCAACCTATGATTTCCTTTCTTAACTTTAAGATTGAATTCATTTGTTGCCTACTTATAAATGAATAGGTTGATTACCGTAATATCAATTAAAGCATTTATCCTTCAACTTGCCATAAAGGCTTATAAGTATATTAGGCTCCTTAAATTCTTAGTAGGTTTATTCTATATAGAGGTTACCACTTGAAAACCTCCAACTTACAACATACTTAGGCATCTTCCTCTTCTTCTATTGCAGTTAAGGCTATCAACCTATCTAAACCAAGCAATCTCTTGCTTTACATACCTTAGCACACAAGATGCAAGAAAGCTTCATCTTAAGTTGCTCTTTTTAACTCATAGGAGCCTTTCCATTTTCAATATGATCTTTATGATTCTTTCCTAGGCTTAGGTCCAACAATTTGTAAGCCCCCTTAATGTGAAAGCATGAACATAAATGAATACACACCAACATAATCACGTGGACAATGGGTGTGTTTGAACCTCCAGACGACTCAAGGAATAAATGATAGTTGAAGATAAATCAGAACCCATGCACATATATACCAATATGACACATTGCATAGCTTATATGAGCCAATTAACTAACTCAATATGATGCATAAATCAATAAGATGGGGCACTAGCCATTAACCTTGCTCAAGGGTTAGATAAGAGTAGTTTCCAACTATGCTGGCTTAAGATGAATAAAGAAGAGGGAAATATGAGTATTCAATTAATTGATTCAGGTAAATGTACATAGAGAGGTATTTATAGATCCCAATTAGGGAACTCCTAGGAATACACAATTACCTAAAACGATACTATGCCAAGAATAGCAAACAAGGCGTATATAAGGCTAAAAACGATAAACAATGAAAGGATTATATGCATGGTACATAGTACATTATCATAAAAGTAAAGGATGTATGTCACTATGTAGATGGCCTAGCAAATTAGCTCTTGTATGGAGAAGGTTATGGCTTAGACTCTTGTAAACAGGTCAATAGCCATAAGGGATAGCTTGGAAGTACTATGCCAAGCTAGTGGCAAGATCGGTGAAGCTGTTTAGATTGGGTTACTAGCTAATCTCTACTACTTGAGAGATTGTATAACATAGTTAGAGCTTAGGTACCTATGTAGGTTGGTCTTTAGTAGGAGCTTTGCCTTTTCCATGATGAACTGTTCTAAAAGAGCTTAGAGGACCAAAGTAGCCAATCCTTAAGCTTATGAGCAAGTTGTTGGGCTTTAATTCCTATCATCCCCTCTATGTTGATTAAGATTTGGGATCAAATCTGGTCAGTCTTCTTCCTATACATCCTCGAGGATATATAAGCTCAAGTTAGCTATGTTGAAGGAATAAAAAACTCCTTACCCTTTTAGTAAGTCAACCTTATAGGCGTTCTAATTGATCCTCTCATGAACTTGAAATGATCCTTTTGCCCTAGGTGATACTGTGTTATTCCTCAAGTTAGGGAAACTAACTTTGCTTAAATGGACCTAAATAAGGTCATTGGGTTAGAACTCTCTGACTTTTCTTCCTTCGCCTTCGGCAGTTTGGTTAGGTGCTTGGTAACCTTCTAGTACATTTTCTTTGAGGCTTATGATCAATCCATAGCATCTTAATCTTCACGGTGTCTTAGTAGAGGTGTTTGGTCAAGAGAAAGGTTAGGATTGAACTAGTAGACAACTTCGAATGGTGACTTCCCTATCAAGCTATGTGTTGATCTATTTTTGGAAAATTTTACCATGATTAAGCATAAGTCCTAATTTGATAGGTTCTTTCCAATTATGGCCCTCAATAGTAAACTTAGTGTCTAGGTGAAGACTTTGGTCTATCTATCAATTTGTGGATGGAATGATGTATTAAATAATCCAGGGTGCCTTCACAAGATCTTCCAAAAATGGCTTAACAATCTCAAATCATGGCCAAACACTATAGTTTATGGAACTTCATGCAGCTTAACGACCTCCCACAAAAACAAAAATGCAACATAAATAGCAACGTTGGTTTTCTACACGGGATGAAGTATACCATCTTGGCTAAACCTAT
The DNA here is from genome assembly GCA_024138015.1 of Lumnitzera littorea. NCBI lineage: Eukaryota > Viridiplantae > Streptophyta > Magnoliopsida > Myrtales > Combretaceae > Lumnitzera > Lumnitzera littorea. The sequence goes on along the minus strand of JAMXBB010000006.1, from coordinate 86,248,500 downwards.
CCACCATAACTATGATGGAATCCTTTCCTCTTGATATTTTCGGTTGTCTAAGGATAAAGTCTATCATTAGCTTAGTCTATCGCTTGGTAAGGATAGGTAAAAGCATATAGTGACTCTATTTAACTCGGTTCTTAGCCTCCTTGCACACAACACATCTGTCAAGTACATTATGGAAATCATTCATCATCCTTAACCAAAAGAATCTAGAATTTTGTAACTCATATGTATGCTTCCCACTAAAGTGGTGTCACGAACTAAGGACGGCCTAGTCGTGGCAGACACCGTATACTGTACAAAGAACCCCTGATTGGTTACCCTTCCAATCAAGAACTCTTCACACAATATATAAGGCTCTACAACCACTAGTTTCCAAAGAACATCCAGACTCACATGATATCATTACACAAACATATTTATATAAAATTTAAGTTACAAAGCTTACATTACACAGCGTTTAAGTATGTCTAGGTCTATAATAATAAGATAAACAAAAGTACATAAGTAGAAGTCTACATAAACTGTTCTCTCAGTACACATAGCAGCTCGCTCTTGCCCAAATCCCCAAGCTAACTTGTGGCATTCCTTGCCCTGTCTCTACGAACAGGCTATCCTGCAACAAAAGTCTAAAGGAGTGTAAGCCTAAGCTTAGTGAGCAAAACCCTCAGCCACACCACAAACAAATTATAAGTACATTATATTCAAGCATATGAATGAATGATCAACCAGAATGTTAAACAATACGTATAATTAACTAGTTCATATACGTAACTCAGATTTAACACTCTCCGAAGTCAGGGTTGGAGTATACATGGCACCAATCAGATCCGAGTATTATACTAGAACTTACTTTGCTATGGAACCCCACGTTCCGTACTTATATCAAATAATTCTTTTATTTTCAGAAAACCCAAGTTCTAGCATAATTGTGAGTGGGCCCCCGCAGTCCACACTCACCCCTAAACGGAGGCCTCTAAACTCGACCTTTAGCCAGGTGGTAGGCGCCTCCAACGCCTAGTATTCCCGCGGGCCAGGGTAAGGTCATTTTGTACGAGTGCACCGTACAGAACCAAATAAATGAATAATATCAACCCCCGAATGGCCTCTCTTTACCTCCGTGTGATGTGATGGCCGGAATAATATCCATGCTATGCATGTTAATGCATGTCTCAATTTCTTTTTATAGGCCGAGTATAATTAGGTTCAAATTATGCTATGACCATCCAATTGTGTACACAATCATTTTCTATACTACCATGCAACAACCATAGCATTATCAATATTTAAGATAAGTTCACAACTCAAGACATACCAACATACACAGGCATTTTCGCAAACCCCACACAATCATCAATTAGCAATAATATTTAAGTCCACTAGCTACAATCACAAAACAAGTATGGAATCATTGGGTAAATACTCACTCGGCCATAGTGACTCGTTCTAATCGTAGTAGTCGATCGGGAGGTCTTCACGCTCCTCAGAGTCACCTGATCATTATGATTTGATAAGGCTAGTAAGTAACTAATTTAACTAATACTTCTAAACATTTAATTACCTAATCTACTTAGACTATTATCAACTTTTACCCGGTTAGACTTTATTATTAATCGTATATAACTTTTTCGTTTCATTTCTGATATTTATGAATTTATAGTCGTTTTTTTATCGTTTTCGGACATATATTCACACGGTAATGTTTGTTTTGGATGTTAAGACTCCTATTTTACATTATGAACTAAATTTATAGAAATTTTTAGTTATAATATTTAAGTATTCTTATTACTTATATTTGTATCCTTTATTCTATAAATTCTTATAATTTAGGAATTTACTTTGTTATTACCAATTCATATACTAAATTAGGTATAATCTACTTTAGAAGGTGTATTAAAATTTTCTAATTTAAGTATCTAATTACTTACACTTTTCTTACTTTTCTCATTTTCTAAACCTATGCTTATGTCATTGCTTACATCATCTTTTCTTTATGTCATTGCTTATGTCATCTTTTCTTTATGTCATCATATGCTTATGTCATCATCTACCTCATCATTTGATTACATAAGCATTACATCATGCTTATGTCACATGTACATGTCTTATGTACATTTATTTCTTACTTTATACTTATATACATATGCCTTATACTTTTATTTATGTACATATACCTTATGCATACATATACTTATACATCTACATATACTTATACCGTATTTATACATGTATACCTACTCATATACCTATACGGTTGGATACGTATTTTTATACTAAAAATTCGTATGCTAAAGTTTTCCTTAAGAAAATCCTCTCAATTTCATCCCTTTTGTAGTTCTATGTATGTATTTAGTATAGTATACACATATATAGTTAGATGTGGTCTTAAGTTAGGTTATGTACATGATACATACTTATGTATAAAGGTTCACATACTTGTATTCCTTTGGTATTTCTTTATGTACACATATCTAAGAGTACGTACACATGTTTTTCTTCCATTTCCTTCATGATTCTTCACTTTCTACACTTAAAGATGGAAACTTTGTTTCCTCTTCTTCAAGACTTCACTAAACACCTAACTACTTACCTAATCTACCTAATTAACTAACTAATGAATAACATAAAGTAACATAAAACAACTTAAGAACATACCTTTAATTTTGTTGAAGTTTAAGGAGACAAAAGGGAAAGGAATGAAAGTGAAAGAGGAGAGGGAGTTCACGGCATGAAAGGGAGGTTTTTCTTTTGTTTCTTTTGTTTTGTTTCAATTATGGAAGATAACAAATGGTGGGGCCTAAGGAGCAAAATTGTGGATGGCAACAATTGCAGAGAAGAGGAAAGAAAAATCAAAAAGAAAAGAAAAGAAAATCATCATTAAGTTACTAAGATATTTTCCTTATCTCTTAAAACTTTTGACTTTTCAAAATGTTGACTTTAGTCAACATGTGTTGACTTGGTCAACCCTTTGACTTTGGTCAACATGCATTACCTTAGTCAACATTCCTTAAGTATGTTTAATTTTGTGCACATAATGTAGTAATTAAGGGAGATTAGAGGAAAAATGAAGGAAATGAGGGGAAATGAGATATTTGATGAATTGATTGGTAAACATTGTTGATGAGATCTTACTTTAGGTCTTCATAGCCTATATATCTCATTTGATTAACTACTTTGAATAACAAATGCAAAAAGTACCAATTTATGTGTTAAGGTTCACCACATATAACCTAATCTTCAACTATTACTCTAACTCTAAGTGAAATTATCTTAATCACTTACTTAAGAAGTCAATATAATCTATGACTCATTATCTTAATTTCTAATGGATTACCTAAGGATTCAAAGCATATAAGTATGAATGAGGGTTATCTCTAACCCTTTACTAGTGAATTGTACAAAGGATGGGCATTATATTATCAATTAGGGTTTTAGGGTATATCATGTTGGATTAGTGCACATGTGTCTTTAAAATAATCATTTTTAGGGTTTCTATCACTTTTGAATAAAATCTTTAGCATTTAGAAACATTTAGGGTAGAAAAATTCTTTACGCGATTAAGTAATTCTTTTAGGGTTTTCACTTTCATTAGCCTTGTCGACTCCTAAATTGTCTAACATAGCCGAGTCTATTACAAAAGCTAGGTTGATAATTTTAGGGGTTTACAAGTGGTCTGATAATCCTCCATCATGTGCCTTGCGTACCAATAACTGACGTATAGAATAGGTTGATATTGTAAACCCCTAAAAATTTTGATATAAATCCGTAATCGCTAGGATATGATTTAAAGATATATTTGTGATAGGCTAAAATTACTAAGAGAGATTTGAGAGACATAGTCTAGACTACCTGTAAACTTCATAAGTATTACTAAATATTAACTCTTGTAGTCTTAAAATGAGATTTCTAGGAGACTTCAGTAAAATTTTTAATCTAAAGGCTTATCATAACTATTCTAAATTTACCTTAAACTTAACATAACCATGCTAATTCACCTAAGATAAGAACCAAAATCTATCAAATAGTTGAAAAGTGGAATGGATGGATTCAAGAGGCAAAGTGGCATGAGGATGTGCCATCCATATGACAACTAAATGTCAATTTCATTTTCTATTTATTACCTTGTCATATCATCTAAAGGTCATTTTCATCATCTTATCTACATTTAAGTGTCATTTTCATTATCTTATCTACATCTAAGTGTCAGTTTCATCATCTATCTATTATCTCATATACACATGTCATCTAAGTATCACTTTCATCATTCATCTATCAGCTTATCTACACATAAGCATGAAAGTGACTTAAAGAGAAACATGGTCAAAGTTTATCAACTTTAGTAAAAAATGATGGCTAAGAGGAAAATGATATCTTAATGACAAAGACCTATCATATGACTACTTTAATCTTAGATTAACTAAAACTAATCAACTAAGAACTAAGTATTTAGGTCAATATTATAAAGCGATAAGCACTCTAAAATCATATCTCAGCATTTGTTCCAACATGTAATGAATAACTTTCTGAACAAGTGGAAGAATCCTAAACTACTACATATGGCGTGTAAATGAAAGAAGAGAATTCCAAATTGTCTTTCTCATATCATTTTTATCCAACTCCTCAACTTCCATTAATGCCTTACCAAGTCATCAACATGACTAAGCATGAAAAGGACATAAAAAACATATGACATTATCCTTAAGAGTTTAACTCCTTTAAGCAAGACATGTGTCCTTATCCTTAAAACTCCAATTCCTTTAAGTAATTGTCAACAACTTCTATAAATAGGATTGCTATACCACTTTTAAGACCACATCTTCCACTATATCTATCACTTTTCTCTTAACTTTATTCTATAAACTAACCAACATTCTACTTCTCTCACCTAACCCCCAATGCCAACAACAAAGCCTAGTGTTTTTTTTTTTTTATTAGTTTCAAAAACAACATCGCACTAAAAGGTAACAATGCTTACCAACAACTTATCTTTGATTCCATAAAGTCTTATTTTCAAGTTAAAAGATTCTTCTAAACTCTTATTTTCAACAAGTTTTTCAAGATTCCTAAATGAACTAAGAAGTACTTTTAGTAAAGTTATTTTATGAAACTTTCAATGTTTTTCCATGAATGATTTCATCTTTACAACTGTCCTCTAAAAATCCTTTCCAAAACAACCAAAAGCTTTTCATTTACCTCTCTACTTCATATAAGTTTCAAACTTATCAATTATTTTTCAAAATCGAGTTTATGATAAACAAAATCTTATCTTAGCTAAAATATATCCTTCTTTTGAAAATAAACCATAAAAACCAACATCTTTGTCAAAATTTCTTTTGTAAACCTTTCTTATGTGTAAAGTTTCCAAAGAATGGTAAGATATACTTTCTATAAAAAAAAACCTTTATCTTTGTCAAAACTTTCTTTATTTCATTCTTGAATTCAATTTGTATACATCTTTACAATATCAAGACTAAAAGATTATGTTTCTTTTCTAAAATAACTTGATAATGAACTTAAAGGAAATAAGTTGACAAATCGATACCTAAAAAATGATGTCAAAGTTTCATATTTGAATCTTTATGATATGTACATATTCTGAAATTATGACCTTGGAACATATTTGGACATATTGAACTTATTGGATACATGGACATAATCTTTACCTTGATTATTTAGATTGTAATGATTAGATCTATTATGAGGACTAAGAACTTGAACATAAGGACTATGGACATAAAACAACAAAGATGATTTGGACATAATACTAAAAGACTTTATAAAACCATAAGAATATAATTAACAAAGAAATCTTTTATGTATGTCTAGTATTTATCTCTTATTGTGTTTTTTAGGTGATTGGGAGTTTGATTTAACTAAAGACTATTACAATGAGTAATAGTAATAGCTAGGTGAGTGCCCACGATGAGTATCATTTGCTTGTGCTCATAGTTAGTGACACTTTAAATATATATACGTCAACTAGTTTGAGTGTGGGGTATCATGAAAGTGCTTGTACTTGATTTGTTTGAATTGCTTTAGAAAATACAATAAGATATTCCACATAATAAAGTTGATGATTGTGATGTGATGTATTTGTATGTGAGCATTTGACATTTGGTTGATTACTTATTAATTAACCTTAAGTATATTGGAACTTTAATGTAAAATGGTCAAGCATAGCGTACTGCATAAATTTATTTCTACCATCACTACTACACAGGTAATGGAAAGGTGAGAACCTTCCTTATCATTTACAAACTAAGTAACTTTGAGAATTGTTGTGTATTAGATGGGGTCTTGTTCATTCTTTTGTTTTAGGTTCGCATACATTTAGAGACTGATCAGAAATTTGATCAGTTCTTGGTCATTTGGTGGTCAGAGAAGGCATTCATTTCTTAACATTTCATTGGGGCCTTCTTAGGATTGATTAAGAGATCCTTCTCTTGTGACTTATTTACAAGCCCTTGTAAACATTTCCTTTGGTTCCTTTAACTAACTAAAATATCCTTCTTCCCAAGTATTATAGTGAATTCTAGGATGAACATTTTTTTGGTTCTCCCAGATAACCAAGAAATTGGTTCTCTCATGAAGTTAGGGAGAATGTTACTCATTTGGCTCTTTTGAAACCGATTAAGGGGCATCATCTCTTGATCATTATGTTGACGTGGGTATTTGTTTTTCCTAGAATTGAGATTTTGCAGCTATTGCTCTAGGATAGCTAAAGATCTATGCAAAGAAACTCTATATGCTAAATATGGACACTTAGATACTAGTGGAACTACTAATCCTCAATCCAAGGTTAAGGGAGGGAATATACCCTAAACTATATGTAAGTTATCAGTTGGCCATGTGTATTGTTGCATATGTTTGTTTGATTGATTGCATTGCATATGTTTGAAAACTTGCTTGATTTACTTGAATGTTGATATGAGCGGAGATCTTACTAAGCTAGTTATAGCTTACACTCCAATAGCTCTAACTTTTTATAGGAACCTTATTAGTTGTATCTAGGAAGGTCTAAGCCTTTGGTGAGCATTAAAGAAGATAGAAGTGAGCTTTGGGGAAGAGTGTGAAAGGATATTAAAATTTACAGTTAATATGTTTTAAGTACTTTAGCTGTAATTGTTTGTAATATTAATTATTAGAAAGACTCCATAACTCCATAAGTTACGTAATATAATGTAAAATTTTGTTTTGTACTGCTAAATCTGTACTACTTTACAATTTGTTCTAGAGTGGACTCTCCATGTACTCTTCAGAAGTAATTAATCAGTAAAGGAAGTGCTAGTTGGTTACTTCTGATTAGTATATGGCAGTTTGTCACTACTAAACTATCTTACGGACTATAATAGATATACAAAGTTTCCTTCCTTGAAAAGTATTTTTCCTCTATAAGGTACTCATCCATAGCTTGTCCATTACATCACCTTGTAATAATTAGACTAAAGTGCAAATCCTTGGTATATGATTCCTTTATCATAGAGAACCTAAGTAATATGGTTTATAAGTTAGTCAAGATGAAATGTCTCCTTCACAATGCATTAGCTAATATTGCCCTTACTTTATCATGTAAGAAAATCTTTCCATAAATTCAACCTACTTGGCTTGTCTTTTTGACAACATAGGCTAGCTCTTTAAGTACCTCAATGACTCATGGTTTGTGTAGATGACAAATTTATTGGGTAACAAGTAGTCTTGCCAAACAGTGAGAGCTTGGATCAAGGAGTAGAACTCCTTGTCATAGATTAAATAGTTAAGTGCTACCCTTCATAGTTTCTTGATGAAGTAGGCAGCAGGTCAACTCTCTTGCATCAGTATAACTTTGATTCTTATGCTTGATGCATCGTATTCTAGCTAAAAAGCTTTATCGAAGGCTAGGAGAGGAAGAACCAAGGAAGAAGCTAATTTCTCCTTTTATTTCTTTAAAATGCTATCAAATTAGATGACTACAAACATTCCCATTAGTTCATGGAGTACATGGTTCATCAACCTCATAAAGGTACTCGATGCATTGGAAAGGTTGAATGGCAATACTATCAATTTGTACAATCTATGCCTTGTCTTAAATGTGATCTTCCACACAACTAGTGGTCTCATTCTGATCTAATGTTAGTCGGATTTCAAACCTATATTTGAAAGTATTATTGCTGTATACAAATCATCTAACATATAGTCTAACCTTAGGATTGGGTACTTGTACTTAATTGTGATTTTGTTAATAACTTAGCTATCTATGCATAATCCTTACAACCCATCCTTCTTTAGTATTAGTTGGGCAGGTATAGTACATGGCCATAAGTTTTCTTAAGCATAACCTCTCTTAATCAACTCGTTGACTTGCCTTTAGAGTATGGAAACTTGTTGTGTATTCATGCAATATGTTGGCTTATTCGATCCATACTGAGAACTGATAAGGGTGACAATATTGGGGGTAGTTCTAAACTCACAGAAAGCTTGAAACAAGGAATGGTAAATGCATAAAGTAAGCAAACTAAGAATGATTTCAAGGATGTAACGTAGTAAGGACCATCTGTAGACTTTCGAGATAGTCGATCTCCTGTACGAATAGCTCAATGAAGCTACTTGTCACCTAACCTTACGCAAGGGATAAAATAAGAGTAAAGAGAAATGAGTAAGCTTAGTAGCTTCACATAAAAAGGAGATTTAGTTTATTCAATAATGGAAGTTGATCATTGTAGCTACATGTAAGAGGATATTTATATTCGAAATACTAGAGCGGCATTCTAAATAGGGAAAAGACAAAAAGGGTACTACCTAAAATAAGTATAATATAAGAAATAGGTAGGGGTACAACAGAAATATTAGAAATAGAAGCTTTAGCGATAGATTCTTCCATATAGGAATCAATGACACATGGCTGGTGGTCACTAGATGAGCTCTTATAGAAACTCATAGAAAAGTATGGTTAGACATGGTGGGTGCCAAGTTGATTTGTAAGTGCTTCTAGGGCTTAGTTAACTCAGACATGATCTAGGCAACTTAGAACAAACATGGCTAAATTGGTGAGTAAGTTAGCTGAGTTGTTAGTAGAGCAATCCTTAGGTTGGCATTCATTTATTGACAAATAAGAAGGGGTTTAGCTTAGTAATTGCGATAGATTAGCAGTTAAAAGTAACTCAGATTCTTTAGGTGTAGGTTGGGATGAGAGGATATACCTTGCCATGCTTTCAAGTCCTTAAGCACGGGCTTAAGTCTAAGGTCTAGTGGCTTGGTTCTTATCATTTCCTCTAAGTTGATTTGGGGATCAAATTTAGTTGATCTTTGTTTTTTTCATTCATTAGATCGGTTGGGGTTGAGGTTAGTAATATTGAACACATTAGAAACTTCGAAGTCTTTAGGCAATTCCAATCGATGGGCGTTATTGTTAATCTTCTAAAGTATCTTGAATGGTCCTTTTTCTTGGGTGGACAACTTACTCTTCCTTTTGCTTGGGAACCTTTCTTTGCTTAGGTTTAACCAAATTAGGTTGCTGAGTTGAAACTGCTTTGCCTTTCTTCCTTTCCTTCTTTTCCTCCATCTTCTTAATAGCTTGATCGATCTACTGAGTAACTTTCCAGTAGATTTGTTGAAAGGATTGAGCTCTGGTCTTAGCTTTGGATTGTTCTTAGTTGGACATGGGCACTAGGCTATAGTTAAGTGGACGCTTAAGATTAAAGTCATAGACAACCTTAAAGGGTGTATGCCAAGTGGTTTTATGCACTATACGACTATAAACAAATTCTATTACGGGTAAACAAACATCTTACTTGATTAAGTTGTTTCTTACTATAGCTCGAAGTAAAGAACTTAAAGTACAGTTGATAACCTCTATTTGGCCATCAATTTAGGGGTGATAGGAAATATTGAAAAGTAACTTAGTTCCCATTCGATGCCGGAGAATTCTCTAGAAATGGCTCATAAACATTAGGCCCTAGTTTGATACTACTCTCCTAGGCACTCCATGTAAGCGGACGATCTCTTGTAAAAATAGAAAAGCTATAGCTGAAGCATTATTAGTTTTAATATAGGGTACAAAGTGTGTTATCTTACTAAATCTTTTCACGACAACCATCAATAAGTTTTTTCCTCAAGTAGTTTGGGGTAAATTGAGGACAAAGTTCATGCTCAAATTTACCTATGGTTTGATTGGCATGGGTAGAGGCATCGTTCTCCCCTATACAACTCAACTTTTCATCTTCTTATAGGTTGTCTAGATCTTACCACACGATGTACATCTCACCTCATTTTAGGCCAAAAGAATTGTGCATTCAATAGCTTATAAGTCCTTTTTTCTCCAAAATGTGTAAAGAGTCCTTCATTGTGAGCTTATCTCACTAACAATTCCTTAATGGAATAGGTTAGCATACAGAGTTTGCCACTTCGAAGGAAGTATCCATCTTCATTATGATATTCATCTACTATTCTACTTTCTTCATAATGCTCATATATTGGACTGAAATAAGGGTCTTGTAGATATTGCTCTTTGATGTTTGCAAACCTTAATATCTTCATATGTAGTTTAGTAAGAAGGGTATGTCTTCTTGATAGGGCATCAGTAATGATGTTGGTCTTGCCTTACTTATATTTGGTCACAAAATTAAATCTTTCTAAAAATTCCACCCATTGGGCTTGCCTCTTTGATAGCTTAGTTTAACTTCGTAGATATCTCAAGGATTTAAGATTAGTGTCTATAATGAACTCCCTTAGAAGGAGGTAATGTTGCCATACATGGAGAGCTTGGATTAGGGCCAAAAGTTCCTTACCATATGTAGAATAGTTCAATTAGGGTCATCTTAGCTTCTCACCATGATAAGCAATAGATTGATCTTTCTACATTAGCAGAGCTCCTATGCTAACACTTGATGCATCACATTCAAGCTCAAATATCTTCTCAAAGTAAGGTAGAGCCATGCAGAGGTCAATTTCTTCTTCATCTCGGTAAAACTTCTCCTTTCACTCTCTCCCCATCTAAACTTTATATTCCTTTTTTGTTAGTTCGGTGAGAGGTGCAACAATAGTACTAAAACCTTGAATAAAACATCAATAAAAGTAAGCTAAACCATGGAAGCTCCTCACCTCAGCATAAGTGGTTGGGTTCAGCCAATTGAAAATAGCTTAGATTTTCTCATTATCAACTTATAAACCTCCTCCACCAATTACATATCCTAAGAATACCACTTCTTCTTGACAAAAACTATATTTCCTCAAATTTTTGAATAGTTTCTTAGCTTAGAGCTCATCAAACATAACTTAGAGATGGTCAGTGTGACTAGGCAGGTCGGAATATGAAGATGTCATCAAAGTAGACCACCATGAATTTTCCAATCAAATTTTGTAGTACATGATTTATTAATTACATGAAAGTACTTAAAGCATTAGATAAGCTAGGGGGCATTATCAATCACTTATATAGACTACATTGGGTCTTAAACATAGTTTTCCATTTGTCCTAGCCTCATTCGAATATGATGATAATTGGACTTCAGGTTGATCTTGCTAAAAATCTAAACACCATTCAGCTTGCCAAGCATATCATTCAATCATGGCATAGGGCACCTATACTTGATTGTTATCTTGTTAATGGCTCTACTATCATACACATATGCTAAGTACCATCTTTCTTTAGCATAAGTAAGGCTGGTGTAGTATACAAATTTAGACTTGTCTATATAGCTTAGTCACTTCCTCATGATTCATCTAGTAAGCAAGCTTGTTAGGTAAAAGGGCACCAAGCATCAAGTCAATACAATGCTTAATTCCTTGTAAAGGTAGTAGCCATTCAAGCAAATTTTCAAGATATAAATTGGAATATTTATCAAGAAACTCTCGAATCTTATTAGGAAAGATGGTTTGCTCCTTCAATTCCAATAGTCTTCTAACTAATAAGAAGGTCAACTAATCGGATTTGATAGCCTCTCGAGCTAGGAATGACTAGGAACTAAGGATCTCTTTGATCCTTGAGTTAGCTTGGCTTATAATTTGCTCACTTGACTAGGGGTCATAGGAATAAGGTAATCTTTTGCCCATCCTTCTCAAAGGCATATGTACTCCTAAACCCATCATGGATGACTTTATGATCAAATAACTAAGGTCAACCTAACAACATGTGAGATGCATACATAGGTAGCACATCGCAAATAATTTCATGAAAGTGATTCCTAATTGAGATTGGCAATTGTACTTACTGATTGACATGTAGTGCTCCCTTTTCATTTAACCAATACAACTTATATGACCTTAGAAGTGATAAGATTGACAATTTGAGTTTTTGGATAAGGTCAGTAGATATAATGTTAATGTAGCTCCTACTATCTACAATGAGTGTACACACCTAATTGTTCATTTTGCACGTGATATGGAACATGTTTTCTCATTGTTCTTCCTCAATAGAGGGTTTAAGGCTCAAAGCTCGTTGGATAACTAGGGTCAATTAGCAAACGCATTTTCCTCCATGAGTTCATTACACACTTTGACTTCCTCTTCTAGCTCAATCTTCTTCTAAGGTTCCTTATTGATACTATCTACCTCGATATTTCGCACCTTGCCTTTGATGACTATGGTACATCGGTTCAGGCGCTAAGTGACCATATGTCCAAAGACCTGGCATTTAATTTGACTTGTTGTCTGCCCTGATCCTTATCTCTTTTCAAACGTCTTCTTTGGTACTTCATTTTTGGTAAGTTAGCTTTTTTGCTTAGTCATGGTACTAGTTCGTCTATCTAACTTAGTGCTATAATGAGCTCGATGGTCAACCCAAATTGGTTGACTAGATGGGATAGGTAGACTTAATTGAGGTCAAACCAATCTGTTTCTTTTTTGCCTCTCTATACTTTAGGCAATTCTTATAGCCTCATGTAGGGAGATAAATTGCTGAAGTTTTACTATGTCCTGAACCTTAAGTCTTAACCTAGTAAGGAATCTAGACACTATTTAGACTAAGGGCTCATTGACCTCACATTGAATCATGAGCACATGAAAATCACATATGTACTTGTCAACAGTTTAGCTTCATTACTTTAGTTCTTAAAGTAAAGCAAATGTATCTTATGGGTAAGTATTTGGTACAAAGCTTACTCTTTGAACTCTTTTGATCTTGAGCCAACTACTAACTTCCCTATAGCCATCTTTTAGGAGCATGACTCAAAGTTTGTCCACTATACTACAACATATCTAAAGAACTCTACTGCGATTGTTTTTACCTTATCATGGTCTTCCTATTAATAATAGTCGAAGACTCGCTTGACTTTTTCTTCCCAATATAAGTATTTGTTAACATTATCAGAACCATTGAAGCTTAAGATCTGGAGCTTGACGTGCTTAGTAGCTCGGGGTGCACAACCTCTTTCTTCTACTTCATATATACTTCCTCATTTTCCTCGTTTTCTTCAACTAGGTTGATCCTCCTCTACACACTTCCTCCTATTCCTTTACCTTGGTCTTATTGAGCTAAGAATTGTCCTTAGGTAGGTTGAAGATATTAATGAGCATTTCCAACTTTAGGGGTAGCTTGTGGAGTGTTACAGATGAACTCAATAGGTTGAAAGGATAGCGTATGAATAGCTCGGGTTAACTTAGCTATCATATGGTTTACTTCATCGAATTGTTCATTGGAACTTTTAGGTATGTTTTGGGGTTGTTGACCATGGTAGATAACATCACTATCATTATCTCCGATTCTAGCATTCATAGTTGAGTAAGTCATTCCTCCTTTAACTTAATCTTAATTCACTTGACAACAAAATAATATTAACTTCCTCTTCACTACCAAGAAATAGTATACACCACTTTCCAATAATTGCCCTCACACTCACTCAAGCTTCTTAACTAAAAACCTAACCCATAAACCACTACGCTTTACCACAAACATTAGCACTACAATCAACTCTATCGAACCCAAAATAATAATACCTAACTAATACTTTGCTCTATTTTCAAATGTTCAAAATAGAGTAAAACAAAGTATAACAAACATGAAGAGGGCACAGCTTCTATTTTTCTATTACTTAACATTACTACATACAACACAATTAATCACAACAATTGGCAGTATGTAAGAAGGGAGGCAAGCATATAGTGTAGTAGTTTATGGATGAGTTGTTGAAAATATGAAAGTGAAATTTGAAAGTTAAAGAAAAGGAGGGAAGAAGAGGGGTCATAGTTTGGAGAAGGGGCCCAATGAGTGTTGATTTGTTGTGTTTAAATATGTAGAAAAGAACAGGGAAGGGGATTCTAGAATGGGATAAGTGGACGGCCAAGAAGGGGAGGGAATGAAAAAAAATCATGTGAAAAATGAAAAGAAATCCATAGAAAATTGAAGAGAATTCTAGATGAAAAGGATACATGTTCACTTTAGTCAACACTTTGATTTGGAATTACATGTAATTAGTGCACATGAGGATGGAATTAAGGATAATTAAGACAAAAATTAAGGAAATGAAAGGAAAGATGGAATTAAATGAAATAATTAGTAAAAATAATCATTGAAACCTTTTTCTAAGCATTTATATCCTTATATAAGATTTAGTATCATACTTAATATAATTAGCATAAAAAATACACTTTATAATACTAACATTGAGTTTATGTAGTATAAATATTAACTACACACTTAAACTTACATAATACTAGCTTATTTGTATAATTATAAAATTAATATTATGTATAATGTAATATTATAATTTCTAATAAATTAATTTAGTATATATACATTTATGAACAATTGGAAGTTGTCTTTGTTCATTTGTTAATGATTCTATATGATTTGGCATGTTATTAAGGATATATTATCAATTAGGGTTTTAGAGTAAATTATAATGAATTAGCACTTTTATATCCTTAAAGTTATAGTTTGAGGGTTTTTATCACTTTCGGGTGCAATTTCTAGTATTTTTATGCATTTAGGATTTAATATGTTCATATGCGATTAAGTTTTCAATTATTATCTTAGCGTTTTCATTTTATCTAGTCTTGTTAACTCTTATAGTCGTCTAGTACATTTGAATCTAATCTAAAATTTAGGTCGGAAATTTTTGGAGTTTACAACTAAACCTAAAACTTGAAATAAATTTGATTTTTTAAAAGAAAAGCATATTTTTCGTATGAAAAGTAAAGTTGTATATATTATATATTTGTTTGAGTTGATTTGAGCTTGCTGGTGCAAGTGGAATAAAAACCTAAATGCTAGGACCTGATTGATGGTTTAGGTCCGTTAATTATCTCTAACCCTAACTACAGGAGGCATAATTCTAAGTTGCATACGGTTCCTAGGTCGTTCATGTATTGTTTGGCATTTTGATTGTTGATGCATCCATATGTGGTATATTTAAATGATATTGTTTGTATGACATAATGGACCGATTTACTCACTAAGCATAAGTTTATACCTCAATAGATTTCTTTTGTTACAGGATCATCATTTTGTTCATCCAAGCCATAGAATGCCCGAAGTGAGTCTCACATTAAGACGGGGTGTGTGCCTACGAAGAGAAGAGGGAATTTTTTTCGTGTAATAGTAAATTGTAAATACATTTACTTAATTAGTTAATTCTGTAGTTAGATTTTCTTAATACAGACTTACGTAGGACTCTGAAATATGTTGTAATATATATATATTTTGTCATGGAATTTGACAATTCCATACTCTAACTTTAGTACCTTTATAATTAAATGTTAATTTTAGTCATCCTGCTTGATATTACTTATTTATGGGCCTAATGGTGATAAGAAGTGGAAGGAGCTTTGTGTGTCGTATAGAAGGCTTATGATCAATGAGAGGGTTGATCGTAGATCTTTATGCGGTCCACGACATTCTACTATGACAATGATATTGTTTGGGTCGTGATAATGGTTAGGTCTTAAGATGCATCCTAATGATGAAGTGAATAAAGAAGTTATATATTCTTATGTATATGGTACTTGAATAGAAATCTAGCCTAAAGATATTTGTAGTTTGATTGTAGTTAAGACTAGTAAAGAAATATTTTGTAAAGATTTCCAAGGTCCTCGATTCTATGACAATGTTTTGGTATAGAGGAATAGGAAATAATTAAAAAAAATCCTAAAAATCTTGTAGCATCCAAATTATACCTTAAAATTCCCATACTTTATATTCTAGTTCATTGCTATTATCATAGCAGAAGCTAACTTGCTTAAGTAACTCAATATGATCTTTGATTGATGTATCACATTTTAAAGAACAAGATTGATTATTTTCTAGTGGTTATTCAACACTTTAAGCATGTTACCAACAACCTTTCTTGAGCTTTCCTCAAACTTAGACGATTAATGACTCAACTTTTAATAAGGAAAATAGTTATCTTTCTTGATCCTCTTAGACATGGTAGAGTAAAAAAATTTTGATTTTGTTGATGCCAATAAAGGGATGTAGAAAAAGGAAAAAGGTATGTTGGTAAGGAAGAAATACTTGGCTCCTCTAGTTCTAGATAATGCTAGCCCATCCCATGTGTAAGCCGATGAAGATGATGGTGAGGATTTAAGTTCACTAGCTTAGAGGAAGTTTGGTGCTTGAGTTGAGACTGAACAAGTCACTCAAGGCCTTCCTTCTTATTAGGATTATCCAGTTCTTTTGTTTGATGCCTTTCTCCTTATTGAAGCTTAGCACTACTTCTATCGATATCATGAGATAAGATACGTTGAGCTCCAATAATTTCAGTAGAGGAGATTCAATGAGATTTCAAGTTTTTTACTCTTAGCATAACCTTAGCTACAACTATTGGATTTGTCCTCCACTTCCTCCTCTACCACTTAGACCCATAGATGATGATGATCCTTCAGCTATCTCAGTTACTTTGATTTGTTCTTTCTCCTATGTTGTCTAAACTAAGCCTATCGCCTCTTTCATTATGTTGTTTTAGTCTTGGCCTTGTTGGACTTATTATTTTTGTTGGATAATTTGGCCGTGTGCCCTTTGATTGGATGACTTCTTCTCTATTGCTATATGTTGTTATAATTCTTTAATGCCTATGTGCCCTTTGATTAGATGGCCTCTTTTATTATGTTGCTTTGGTCTTAGCCTTGTTAGACTCTTATTATTTTGTTGGATATTTTGGCATCCTTTGGTTAGATGTCTTCTTCTCTATCACTATACATTGTTATGACTCTTTGATGCCTTTATGTCTTAAATTGTTCAACATATGATAAAGATGAGATTCAAGTATTGATAAGGGTTAAGTTGTCATTGACTTAAAGTTGAGATTAAAGTATATGAAACCTTATTGAGCATTGTTTTGGCCTGTGAATTTCTAGTTGCTGTAGTTGATATGATTTGAAGTGCTTTTGTGTTATTTTATTTTATTTTTGTGGGAGGAATATCCTAAGGCTTAAGCAGAGATTATGTTGGATTATTGATTTGAATAATTGTTTTTCCTCATTTCTTGGAATTACTCATCCCTTTAATGGGGACAAAGGGAGAGAAGAGTTGAAGTCACTTAGAGAGTGCTTAAATTGGCAAAATTTATCTTAATCTTAGATAAGTGAATTAGCTAAAATATCGGCTATTGGAAATGACTTTTTCTTCTCCTATCAAACTAGTGTTCTCAATGTTAAGTAGCCCTTTGATCCTTTTTTTTTTTCCAAATCTTTTTGAAACTGAATGGTTAAGTAAGGGGGAGTACTAGGTTAAGGGGAAGTATTTAAAGAGAAAGGTTTTGTCCTCATAAAAAATGGGAGATTATTGAACCTATGGTTCATAGTTTGATTTTGATGAGAATAAAACCAAGTGCAATATCAATCAATCAATATTAAGATAATTATAAATTGCACTTTGGTTTGCAAATGATCCATATATTAGTTAACTCTTCAACTAGACTTGAATTTGTGATATTGAAAAATATATAACTATATTAGTTGTATGCTTGTATAGTCCTTGTGTAGTGAAAATGAGAAAGCTTGCTAAACTTTAAGGCAATTAGCCTGCTAGTAGAGCAATTTGAAGGACTTGCTTAACTTGTTCTATCGACCAACCAATATCTTAATGAATTAGCTTGCCGGTATAAAGCCTCTTAGAAATTTTGTTTTCGGTTATGTGCTAATAATTGGCTTGAAGGCTTTCTATGATGGTGTTGCTATTGGTGTCAAATTTAGCCTACCATCTTGTTGGTGTTTTGATGAGCTAGCTTGTTGGTAGTTTTAGTTCAATTAGTCCTTGGAGCATTTAATGTACTACAATAGGAAGAATTTAGAAAGTTGGTATAAATGCTCAACAACCTGGCTGTAGAC
This sequence comes from Lumnitzera littorea, assembly GCA_024138015.1. Classification (NCBI taxonomy): domain Eukaryota; kingdom Viridiplantae; phylum Streptophyta; class Magnoliopsida; order Myrtales; family Combretaceae; genus Lumnitzera; species Lumnitzera littorea. Next base: position 86,230,269 of record JAMXBB010000006.1, on the reverse strand, counting down.
AATAGAGATTTGATATTCAAGTGAAATATTCTAACAATTTCTTGCATTTTTTATGTCTATTGTACTCATTCTCTCTTGTACTTACATTGGCATTTCCTTAATAAAGTTTTGCTGTTGTACTTTGTATCGAGTGTGAAAAGCACTACATCTTGAGCTAGTAACAAAGTGAGATAAGTGTAAAGCAAGTGAGATTATATTTGCAAAATATGTATTGCACTACACTTAAGGAGTGAGAGCTTTTAAGCTTGTATTGATTTGTATTATGGAGTTTGTGTAGGATTGGCTTATGAAGTAAACATGGGTTGCAGCTCTTATAGTGTTATATGGTGATTAATAAAGTTGGAGAATGAAGTCCTCAATTAGAGGTGATTGTGTATCTATGGAGAGTAAGGAGCGGTCTAAACTCCATGTTATATTCAAACTTGATTTCTCTATCCCAATCTCTTTTGTTTTTCGCACTTATTGTTATGATTATTTTCTCATCTTATATACTTACTAGATCACAAGAATTGTTAAAATTTTAAGATTAACCAAGAAGTGTCATAATACTTGATTCACCCCCCTTCTTGAGTACTAGCCTAGTGTTCTTCACTTATCTTCTTCCTTGGTGAATAGTTGTGAGAGAGCTTAGTGGAGAAAAGTAGCCAGTCTTCAAGATTTAGAGAAAATTATTGCACCTTAACTCTTACCACAATTGCCTTCCTCTTTCCCCCCAAATTCTTAGTACCTACAGTCTTTTACTAATAGTAATTGACCAATTTGACCTTTGACTTGAGCTTGAACTAGAGGACTAAAATGTATGGCTTAAAGGATCCTCACCTACTAACCTACTCTAGAAAATTCCAACCTCTTATTAAGCCCTAAGCTTCTCCTTTTCCTCAACTATTCTAAGTGTTATATTGTAGTAAAGACCAAAGAATTAACAAGGCTCCAACGTAGAATAGATTTATGTAGTTCCATTAACAGCTCAACTAATCTAACTAGGAGCTTAGCCATCATGACTTAGAGCCATTTTTGCTAAGATCCAAGTAGTTTAACTACTCATTGACTTGATTTGGACTGCTAAACTATCCCAAATGACTACCCATAGGAAAGAACTCTAAATGTTAAGCTATCTAGAAGATGTCTTACAATAGTCTAAATCTACCTTACTTGCTTTACTCCACAAAATCGCATCCACTTAGAGGAGGACACTTGTTCTCTAACATTTGCGCCAACAAAAATGACGTAGGGATATTCCCATATTGTATATTACAAATTTACCCATTTTCAAGTATATTCTTATTGGTACATTTCCATTTTAGGTAAGATACTCATTTTAGTCAATTATCTTAATATGTAAGATGTCTTAGTTTTCTTAGTATTAATACCTATGTAAGAATGTAAGCTGCAACAGTCATCATCTTCTATGGAATACATTTTCCTTTTACTATAATTTGTTCTTGTTCATTGTAGGATCATTTTACCCTTACTCTTATCGACCCTTTAGGAAGGATTATGGCGAGTGACCAACTTAGTTTAGAATGGTGCATCATATCTAATAAACTAGTTGGTTTGTATGTCGTTCTATGGTACGTCATATTTGTAGAATTAGTGCATGGGTTTACTAAAACCATTGACTCTTGTTTACTCTTTGTTCCTTCAATAGGTTAGGATACACCCCTCATATTGTCGCCCTCATTAGTTCTTGGCATGGGACACCACCATGGTATTAGAGCTTACACTTGTGGGGGAGAGTAACAGCATCTATGGATCATGGTAGTTGCATGTGTGCGAGATGTTCTAATGTAAAGATTGGTTTTGGAGTGATTTGGGTATGTTATTGTGTGTTTCAAGTAGCTGTGAGTAATTTGAAGTTACAATAAGAGTTTTGACGAGTTGGTCATAGTTTCTATATTCCCTTGTTTCTCAAACTTAGAAACAAAGTATTGGTTAGTAACCTTAGTTTCTAGGTTTAATTGTAGTTATAGTAGGCTAAGTTGTGTTGACTTAATTCTTGTAGTCATTTTGGGATTATTGGGTTAAACATTCTGGTTTGTGGTGTATTTAGGTCAATTATGAGTTTTTGGGACTAGTAATAGGAGTGTGTATCATAGTTGTCATTGATGTTTGGATTTGTTTGAATAAAGTCATGGTTATTATAACGGAAGATGATGACCTGAGTGTCAATGCTATTGTTGGGGACAATGAAAGCAATGTTCAACACCATGGTAGGTGAACTCCAACCAACTTAAAAAAATATGGACAAAAACTTTGATGAAACATTCACCATGATTTTGGAGGTGATTCATGTAGTTTACGAATTGGTTGTTGCCTGACCTATTGAGGTCACTAACAATGCTCCCCGAGCTGTTCTTATAGTTGGAGAAGTAGTATACGAAGCTTAGTAAGCCTAAAGAAAGTTCCTAACTTAGCAAGACTAAGATGGAAGACTGGAAAGAAAGGCTAAAAAAAAAAAAGGAATAATCTTAGAAGATGTTGAAGAAGTGGAAGAAGATGAGTATTACAAGGTAGAGGAAGGAGCTCATACATTGTGAGTTGTCGACCGTGTGAAATTATAGATTCCAACCTTTAATGGAGCTGGTGATGCTAATAAATATCTCAATTAGAAGGAGAAGGTTGAAAGGCTTTTTTACTATTATCATTACAAGGAATTCGACAAACTAAGATTGGCTACACTTAAGTTTTCGTATTATGCTACAATGGGGTAAAAGAACTTCCAGGCTATGCAAAGAAGGGAACGGTTATGTGAGATTAAAACTTAGCTAGAAATGAAGAGAATTATGAGAGCATGGTTCCTTTTAGATTACTACCTATAAGATACCTTTGCCCGATAACAAGAGTTGAAGTAAGGAAACTGTACTATTAATAAATATGTATGAGAATTCCAAATGCTCATGATCTAATGTGAGGTTAATGAGTTAGAGGCCTAAACTATATAATGATTCCTTACTAGTTAAATTATGAAATCCAAAACATTGTTAAGCTTCAATAGTTTACTACCCTTGAAGGGGCTATTGGGATTACACAAAATGTAGAGAGGCAGGGAAAGAATAGATCGGCTTAAGTTATTTTAAGTTAACCTACTCCATCCACCCAGCTTATTTAAGGTAGAAGCTGAGGTCATTCCTATATAAAATTGTGTAGAATAAAAGAGGTCTAACCTAACTAGAAAGACCATCTTACTAAAAAGAAAAAAATCACTAAGGAAGTTTGAGAAAGGCTAAATCTCAAGATGAAAGATAAGTGAGATTAAGTGCTTCAAGGACCAATGCATCAAACACCTAGACACCTTGAATCTAAACCGACATATTATGATCTTTAAAGGAGAAGTACTAACTTTTAAGGTTGACAGTATTGATAAGGAGCCTAAGGAAAAAGTTAAAGTATAAGGGAGTGCCAAGAAGGGAAGGGATGAAGTTGTTGAAGAAGAGATGTATGCTGAGGACTTGGATAAGTTAACTCTTATATTTTGTCATGTCGTGAGTATGGAGCTATCCATAAAAAATGAGCAAAGGGAAAATCTATTCCACATTACATCTATGGTCTAGGACTAAGTCTAAGCACTGATTGTAGATAGTGGAAGTTGCACCAATGTTATGTCCATTGGCTTATATCAAGGTTGAAACTATCAACCTTATCTTACCTAAGGCTGTACAAGTTATGTTGGCTAAATGAGAAAGGTGTACTCTATGTATTCTAACTAGTACACTTGTTAATCTCAATTAGAAATTACTCTAATGAAGTGATAGGAATCAACCCCTCGAACTAATCACCTGTTGCCAAGCTAGAGACTATAAGGACTTACTCGATGAGTACGAACTTGAAAACCATTCAAGGATAAGGATTCCATTGCTGATCAAGGATTACTTCACTTTATCCGACTTGAGTGCTGAGCTTTAACTATATTCAATACAATACCCGAGCTACCAAGTACTAAGTCCCTTTTCGAGCTAAGCTAGTCAAGCATCCAATCAAAGCTGAGTTATCTAGTCGCCTGACCCGAAGAGGTTTCTAGACTAGATAGCCGTATCATCTATATCCTTAACTCTTATCTATTTTCTTTAACAAGGAGTAGTAGCGAGTGACCCTAATCCTCACTTATGTGTTATGTTAAGTGGAGGCTAGGTCGAGTAGGATCAATTGGTACGTTATATCCAGTTAGTAACTGCTCGGGTTTTGCTAAAACCCTTTTTGTTTCCTTTGTTTTGGTTCATGATGGTGTGATCTCCATGTATACAATCTTAGAGATGCATTAGCTTTGCTTGTATTAGAGCATGATTCTAAGAGGGAGTGTGTAAAGTTACAATAAAGTCTTATTCGTATTGTTGTCAGTATTTGCTCTGCTCTTCTGTAATTGCTATAATGCTGTTGTTAAGTGTGTTGGAGTTGTGGTCAAGTTACAAAAGTGGGTTTTGAAGTTGTGAGCTGTGGAGTAGTAGTTTATAAAGAGGTAAGTGTAGTAATTTATGATGCTCTATTCTACTTTATTTTCTTACTACAAAAATAAAGCATGTTCAATTTGTACTACATTATGTTGTGTTAAGTGACAAAGTAGTTAGAGTGTATTAGTGTGATTCTAAGTAGTGAGTAGTAATTGTATGAGTAGTGGTTTAAAGGTGTTGCTGAAGAGTAGTGGGTAGTAGGGTTTTGTTGAGTTTGTGTTATTGAAGTTGTTCTTGTTGAAGAAAGTAGTAACAAGTGTTGAGCTCTCGGATTTAACTATGTGAGGTATTATTAGTGGCCAAGATAGTAGTGCTTGTATTAGTCATGCATAGCAATAATACATTAGGGTTTGTAGATAACAAACTTAATAGACATACCAACTTTGTTAAGAGTTTAGCTACAACTATGCAAGCAAATAGGAAACAACCTCAAGTAATGCTTAACCAAGGTCGAGTAGAAGAAATGCAAGAGAGGAGATATGGCCATACTGGCCAAGCTCATCACTAAACTTGACCTAATAGAGCTGGAGAAGTAGTAAACCGACCTGCTAGATGAATGCTTGAAGTAGAAAAGATTAAAGAAGAAGATAAAGGTGTTAATGGAGAACAAGAAGAGGATGGAAGGTATGATGAAGTAAAGGAATGAAGATGTCAACCCCCTTGAGGACTTGAAAATGTTAAGGTCCAAATCTTAACCTTATCAAGAGTGGTAATGTTAATGAATACTTAGAGTAGGAGGAGTAGGTTGAAAGAGTGTTTGATTGTTATGGGTATGCCAAGGCCGATAAAGTCCGACTTGCAGCCCTTAATTTCTTTAGGTATGTCACTATAAGGTGAAAAAACCTAAATGAGGCCAGAGCAAGGGATGGAAGATGAGGAGTGTATACATGAGATCATATGAAGAGGTTGTTGAGAGAAAGATTTATATTAGAGACCTATTTGCAAGATACCTTTGCTAAGTTACAAGAACTTTGCTAAGGAAGTCGAGTTGTTGAAGACTATGTTAAGGAATTGTAGATACTAATGATTCGAGCTAAAGTGGATGAGCCTAAAGCCTATAATATATCAAGGTTAATTTCAATCTTTAATATGAGATCTAGAATATTATTGAAGTACAAAGGTTTCACATGTTAGAGGAAGTCACAAAGGGTTAAGAAGTAGAGGAGAAATACTACAATCCAACTAGGTTTAAGGTCTTTACGAACTCTTGCTCTACCTACTTACTCACTATGAGCCAATGAGACCCCTTCGAGTAGAGGAGCAGAATGACCAAGGTGATGATAGTCGTGCTAGCTTAAAGAGTCAAGCCAATGATAGGGGAACTTTGAGGACATATGAGAAAGGACAAACTTAGGGTCATTAGATAAGTGAGATAAAATACTTCAAGTGCTTAGGTTATGGATATATGGCTATTAAATGTTCTAACCGATGTATTATAGTCTTATGAGGTGATGATGTAGACAGTATAGATAACATTGAGACTGAAAAGGAAGATAAGAATGTTAAAGGAACTGAAGTGGAGAATGATGATGAAGAGACTCATGTCTATGCATACAAGGAAGAAGTGATGACTTTAGTCTTAAGATGAGTATTGAACGCAATGTTAAGCTACAAGGAAGATTAAAGGGAAAATTTGTTCCACACTAAGTGTACTATCAAGGGACAAATGTGCATGATCATAGTAGATGGAGGTAGTTATACTAATATTGTTGCTCAATTGCTTGTATAGAATGTAGGCCTACTGACCCCGAAGCAACCTTGACCATATAAGTTGCATTGGTTGCATAACAAGGGTGCTTTGTACGTGACTAAACAGGTAATTATGCCATTTTGTGTAGGAAATATGTATAGCGATGAAGTGATGTGAGATGTTATCCCTATAGGAGCTTTACATCTATTGTGAGGAAGACTTTAGTTATTCGATCAACGTATCATCTACAATGGATTCAAGAACACTTATGCCTTTATAAAGATAGTAAGAAAATTATGCTATAACCCACAACAACGAGCTAAGTAAATGAGACTCACTGTCAACTTATGAGCTAGTAAAAAGAAGATCTTAGTACTTAGCCATAGAGAGCCCAAAGCTTTGAGCTACTAAGAAAGCCGAAGAGTCTATGTTTTGTTAATTAGAAGGTTATTGGAGTTGAGAGACTTAGAAGATGTACCAGAAGAGGTTTAGAAATTAATAGACGAGTTTTTTGACCAGTTCCCCGACAAGTTGCCTAAAAGACTACCCCAGTCTAAGGCATTGAACATGTCATTGATCTACAACTAGGTGCAACCTTGTTAAATAGACTTGCTTATAGGACAAACCCTGAGTAAGCTGCTAAGTTGATGAGACAAGTGGACGAGCTGATCAAGTGAGGTTATGTAGGAGAAAACATGAGCCCTTGTGCTATGCTCGCTCTACTCATCCTAAAGAAGGTTGGTTCGTGGTGTAAGTACATTGATAGTAGAGCTATAAATCAAATCACTATCAAATATAGATATCCCATAGTGAGGCTCGATGACATGTTAAACGAGCTTCATGGTGCCAAAGTGTTTTTGAAGACTAACTTGCAAAGTAGCTACCATTAGATTCACATGAGACTTGGTGATGAATGGAAGACTACATTTAAGACAAGACATGGTCTCTATGAATGGTTGGTTATGCTATTCGAGCTTATTAATGCACCAAGTACTTTCACGAGGCTCATGAACCATGTAATGCGCACTTTGATTAGAAGATGTATGGTCGTGTACTTTGATGATGTCTTATTATATAGTACCAACTTGGTTGATCACTTGAAAAATTTCTAAGTTATTTTTGGCGCACTTTGAGCCGATAAATTGTTTGAAAATTTGAAGAAATGTATATTCTATCAACACGAAGTTGTCTTTCTAGGATATGTAATGTTTGGAGAAAGAATCCAAGTTGATGAAAAGAAGGTATGAGCTATCTTAGAGTGTCATATACCCAAAAATGTTATTGAAGTAAGAAGATTTCATGGTCTTGCTTCCTTTTATAGAAGATTAATCAAGAATTTTAGTACCATTATAGCCTCCTTCACTAAGTTGACAAAGAAAAGTGACAGATTTTAGTGTATGGACCAAGCTGAGAAGAGTTTTAAGGTGATCAAGGATAGACTTACCACTATACTTGTTTTAGCTCTGCTTGATTTCGATAAGCCATTAGAGTTAGAATGTAATGCGTCAAGTATTAACATTGGAGCAATGCTAATGCAAGAATGACGATTTGTTGCTTACCATAGTGAAAAGGTAAGTGGTGCTTCCCTAAATTATTCTGTATATGAGAAAGAGCTATATTCTCTTGTCCAAGCGCTTATAGTATGGTAACATTACTTACTTCCTCGGGAGTTTGTTATTTATAATGACCATGAGTCCTTAAAGCATTTAGGAAGTCAGAACAAACTTTCGAAGAGGCAAGGTAAATGGTTAGTGTTTATGGAAGGATTCTCTTATGTGATCAAGCATAAGAAAGGTGGTGCTAATGTAGTCGATGATGCTTTGTCATGTCGACATGTCTTACTGACTACCTTGTAGACAAAGTTTTTAGGATTTTCCCTTATTATCGAATAGTATGCTTAAGATTGGCACTTTAGTCCCATATAAGAGAAATGTTGAGACAGAATTGCTGTTGGAGGATACTACTTGAAGGGCGGATATCTATTTAAGGAGAGGAGATTGTGTATACCTAACTGTTCCATACATGAGCTATCAATTAAGGATGCTCATAGTGGAGGGTTATCAGGGCATTTTGGTGAGACCAAAACTGCTGATCTATTGAGAGAGAATTTTTATTAGCTTGATATGGTCAAGGATATCCATAAGGTTGTTAGTAATAGTAAAGTGTGTAAGAGGGAAAATATATGGAGAATATATGCCCTTACTCATGTTGACCTCATTTAGGGCCAACCATAGCATGGATTTTATCCTAAGGTTGCCTTGGACATCTAGAGGAAAGGACTTGATCCTTGCAGTTGTAAATCAATTTAGCAAAATGGCATACTTCATTTCATGCCACCAAATTAACAATACTTTATATAATTTGTTTTTATAGCAAATCATCTACCTACATGGAGTTTTGAAGACCATTATTTCAGATCGAGATACTAAATTTTTTAGCTACTTTTGGAAGACCATATGGAAGAGATTTAGCACCAAACTTGTGTTCAGTTCGAGTAGTCATCTTAAACTGATGGCCAAACTAAATGGTGAATAGAATATTAGGCACTTTGCTTCAAGCTATAGTTGGGAAGAATTTAAAAGACTAGCATTTATGTTTACCTATTTTGGAATTCACTTACAATTGAACTGTCTATAGTACCATTGGGAGGACTCCCTTTGAGGTAGTCTATGATCTTAACCTAACCATTCCATAAGACATGATCGGTACCCATGCAGCTCCCAAAGAAAGCCAATTTAGAGTTAATTGAGCTCATGCACTATATAAACTGCACTAGCAAGTAATAAAGAAGATCACTAAGTTTAATGAACAGTAACATGAGATCAATAGTTGAGGTCACCGAGCTATTTCCTTCAATCCAAGAGACCTAGTTTAGATCCACTTCAATTGAGAGAGACTTCTCCATTTTAGAAAGAGTAAATTATCACCCAAAGCTGATGGTCCATTCAAGGCCTTAAAGAAGATCAATCGTAATGCTTGTTAGATGAGCTACCTAAGGATTATGGTGTCTCTTCTACGTTTAATGTATTTGAACTAATTCCCCACCATCCAAATGAAGCAGGTTCAACTAGATAAGACCTTACATATTTTAGGCCAAATCTCTCTAAACCCTAGGATGATGACAGGAATCAACTCTTCAAACCAATCACCTACAGCTAAGCAAGAGAACTACTAAGACTTACTCAATGTGTACTAATTTGAAAACCATTTAAGGATGAGGATTCCATTACCAACCAGGGACTACTTCACTTTATCCGACTTAAGTGTTTAGCTTTCATTGTGTTCAAGGCAATACTCAAGCTGCCAAGTACCAGGTTTCTTTTTTAGCCGAGTTGGTCAAGCATCCAATCAAAGCTAAGTTGCTTAATTGCTTGACCTGAAGAGGCTTCTATCAACACCGTACATTTGAGCGTTGACTTGCTCTAGATGAGGTTGGTTAAGTTTCCTACTCTTCTTCAAACGCCCTCTGAGCCAATTCCTACTAATGCTAAGTTGATAGAAAACTTACTTTTGTAAGAGCAGCCAAGCATCAATTAACCAACCATCCCTTGACGCATATTTTCTAACACAAAATTCCAAAATGATCCCTTTACTTTCTAGACTTAGTGCTATTGTCATTTTTTCCCTTTTTAGTATGTTTTAGGAATCTTTTGTACATTGTCCTTCTTAGCTTTTCCTTAATCTTGTAACCCCAGGCAGGATCATATATATACCTCATTTTATAAATCACTTCATTATTGAATACAAAATTTTATCCTTTGAGAGCACCTAGTCGTATCATCTCTTTCCATAACTCTTATCTATTCCCTTTAGCAAGAGTAATGGTGAGTGACCCTAATCCTCACTTGTGTGTCATATCAAGTGAAGGTTAAGCCAAGTGGGATCAATTGGTAGCTACTCAGGTTTTGCTAAAACTCTTTTCTTTCCTTTGTTTCGATTTGTTGTGGTGTGAATTGCATCTTATGACCTTGGAGACACATCATGAAGTTCTCTGTCCCATATGCCTATTGCATGTATTGTTAGGCTAACCTTGGTTGATTAATTAAAGGATCATATATGATAGATATAGGAACACCTATTCCTTCAAGAAGGGTGGGAAGAAAGTCACCCAAAACCTAATGACCCTAAGCTAAGCTATTAAATTATAGGCTAAACTAACCTAAGGTTTGAAGAAGGCCCTTATCCTTAACCAATCCAAGTTGAGAGAGGCCATGTAGTTAGATATGCTAACCTTTTTGTTAGTATAAAAGCTATTGGGACTAAGAGAGTAGGTTAGTTTGCTCGAAGAGGTCAAGAGATTGATTGAAGAGTTCTATGACCTACTTCCCGATTAAATCGCCTAAGGGGTAGCCTCATTTCGAAGGATAAAGCATCATATTAACTTAATTCCTAGTGTTGCCCTACTCAACAAGTTGGCCTACATAAACCCTAAACAATTCATTGAGTTATAGAGGTAAGTCAATTACTTAGTAGAAAGGGGGAGTATAAAAGAGATACTCGATCCATGTGTAGTTCTAACATTACTTGTTCTAAAGAAAGACAAACATAAAGATTTGTTGCTTTTTCCAAGAAGAGATGATCTTCCTAAGCTACATTGAAAGTGGAGGAGGCCTACATGTGGATGAAGAGAAGATTAGAGTTATTGTAGAATGGCCTACTCTGACCTCTTGGGATAACATAATGAGCTTTCATGTTTTGGCTTCCTTTTATTGACGATTTATTTAGGGTTTAGTACTACTGTGGTAACTCTTACCCAACTAATTGAGAAGAATGTAAAGTTCAAATGCGGAAGAAGGAAGAGAGAATCTTTGCTGAGGTGAAGAAGAAACTGACATCTACCCCTTTCTTAGCTCTACTTGACTTCCAAAAGGTCTTTAAGTTAGAGTGTGATGCTTTAGGGGTTGGTATAGGTGTTATGCTAATGTAAGAAGGCCAATCTACTACATGTCACAATGAAAAGCTCATATAAGCCTAGTTATATTATCCCTTATATGACAAACATTATGCATTAGTCCGTACTCTTCACATGTGGCAGCATGACCTTCTACCTAAATAGTTTGTTATCTAAGCTGCTCATGAATCACTATGATATTTGAGTAGCAAGCTACGTTAGTGAAATTCTTAGAAGGCTTCACTTTTCTTATTACATATAATCACAACAAGGAAAATATGGTCACCGACACCTTATTTTGGAAGGCACATCCTCCTTTCTTACCTTTAAACCAAACTATTGGGGTTTACCAGCATTAAGGAGCAATATTCCTAAGATCCCTACTTTAGTTTGATCTATACCCTATGTTATGAAGAACAAATAGTAAATGACTACCTTATGGGGGATAGATACCTCTTTTAAGGTAGTAAGCTCTATGTGTCGATTTGTTCCATGAAAGAACTACTGGTAAGAGAAGCCCATAGTGGAGATGCTCTAGACACTTCAAAGAGAAGAGGACTTTTGAGTTGTTAAGTATTCGATTCTTCTAGCCTAAGATGCAAAGGGATGTACATCATATTGTGGAAAGGTATGCAACCTATTGGAAAGCTAAGAGTCATGCTTAATAAAAAAGAGGTATACCACTTCCCATCTCAACTTGGGGGAAAGATTATATCATGATTTTTGTGGGTTGATTCAACAAGATGGTCATGTACCAAGACTAATGATGCTTCTATTATCTCTTTTCTATTTTTGCAAGAAATCATCAAGTTACATGGTGTGCCGAGAAGTATGATATATGATAGGGATTGGAAGTTTCTAAGCTACTTTTGGAAGACTCTTTGGTGTCGATTAGGAACTAAGTTGCTATTTAGTACAACCTACCACTCATAGACTAACATTCAAATAGAGGTCATCAACTACACTTTAGCTTCCCTACTCTAAGCTACTGTAGGAAGAAACCTAACCGACTGTGATATTTACCCATGGTCAAGTTTTCTTACAATCAATCTATCTATAGCATTAGGGGCAAAACACCATTCAAAGTTGTTGATGGATTTAACCTTAAACTATTACTTAACCATACACTTATACCCATAATAAACTAAGATAACTGAGAAGTAAGAGATCGAGCTCAAGCCCTCCACAAGATCTACTAGAAGGTTATCAAGTAGTTAGATTATGTTGTATAGAAATTGGAGAACAAAGGACAGAGGAGGAAGAAAAGGCAATCCTGGCTTAGTAACTTAAAGTACTTACACCTAAGTTGAGATTGATTCCCAAACCAATGAGAGGGAAAACTGTTTGCTTAAGTTGAAGGACCATTCAAGGTACTTGAAGATTAATTATAATGTATATTGGCTTAAACTACCTGATGATTATGAACTATAGTACATATTCAACATTGCCAACCTGACTCCATACTAACTAGGAGAAGATGACCAGCAAGGAAACCTTTAGGATTTGATCCCAAATCCTAACCAATCGAACCAAGATGATAGGAACTAACTAATCAAACCCATGCCTTAAGTTGGATCTAAAGGACTAGAAGGTATGGCCTAAAGGATCCTTGCCTTTTGACCTACTCTAGAAGAGTTTAACCTCTTGCCAGGTCCCAAGCTCCTCCTTTTCCCTAAGTGTTTCGAGTGTTACATTATATTGAAGACCAAAGAACTAGTAAGGCTCCAACCTAGTACAGATTTGAGCAGTTCTACAAGTAGCTTTTTTGACCTAACTAAGAGCTCGACCTTCATAACTTCAAGAAATTCCAACTAAGATTTGAGTTGTTTGACTACTTGTCAACCAGCTTTACACTGTCAAACTAACCCAAATGATGCCCATAGGAAATAGCTACCAAACTTAAAATGTCAAGCTATCTAGAAGATGTCTTACAGTAGTCTAAATCTATCCCGCTTGCTTTACTCTACAAAACCCCATCCACCTAGAAGAAGATACTTATCCTTTAACATCCGTACCAATATGGATGAAGTTAGGATATTCCTACATTATATAATAGATTTACCCATTTCCCTATATATTCTTATTGGTACATTTCCATTTCGGGTAAGATGCCCATTTTAGTCAATTGTCCTAATATATAAGATGCCTTAGCTGTTTAGGTATAAATACCCATGTAAAAATGTAAGCCACAACAATTATCAACTTCCATAAAATACATTTTCCTTTCTCTATAATTTGATCTTATCCATCGCAAGATCATTTTACCTTTTGCTCTTATCAATCCCTTAGCAACCGACTTAGTCTAGACTAGTGTATCATATATAAGAAACTAGTTGGTTCGTATATGGTTCCATGATGCATCATATCTATAGAATTAGTGAATGCATTTGCTAAAACTATTAACTCCCCTTTACTCTGTGTTCCTTTAATAGGTTTAGACCTACCTTCGATAACGTTGCCTTTGTTCATTCTTGGCATGACATATTACTTACTTCCTTACTAGATCATTTGACTATCCTAATTCTATTAAGGTTAGTATACTTACCACTCTAACTCACCAAGGCTTGCCCTTATAGCCCATTGTGAATAGCAATGTCACTCATGTCAAGGGTATCCATATACATTATTAACCTAAGCTTCCTTGATAGCATTACTTGGCTAAAACTAAACACTCATTTAACCTTGAATTTCCTCTTAGGTACCAATAGTACCTCCATACCTTGTTTTGTCAAATCATCTATACTAGTATAATGTGGCTGTATCATTTAAGAACATAGGAGCTATCCTTAGCTTTCATGCATTTTATAAGAAGTTAACCACATCTAAGTATTACTCCATACTTTAGAGAGAATGGTTTATTTATTTAGCATTCTTAGCCTTATAAAAGTTCTTGGGTCTAAGCACATCTACTTAGCCATCACCCCATATGAGTTGGTCATATTTAACCTTCATATGCTGCTAAACCGAGGCTCTACGGTCCTCTTACTCCCTCCTAAAGGAAACCACCATCTTCTTTACAATAGCACCTATTAATAGATGCAAAGCTAGCATAATCTCCCTTGGGAGCTCCTTCTCAAACTTACCTAAGCCCTCATCTACACCTTGCAACTGATCTAACATGTCAACCATGGTTAACCCCACTTAAGCTACCCTAACCTCTGTAGATTCTTTTCTCTCATGATATTTTCCTTAAACAATTAACATATTACCTACAAGAGGAGTCATAGATATCTCTACATACTGAACAATTTTAAAGATAAACCTTCCCTTATCTTTTTTATCAAAAGTTTACTACGATACCATTCAATCGCATACAAAATTATCTTAACAATGGTAGGTCTAATTCTTAAACTCTCAAAGGCTATCAATGAGAGGCTAAGTAAGCTTCTCTACCAAAACAATTAAGCTACACTTCTAGAAAGAGAAACTTCAAAGATAGAAGCATTATAATTGTAAGAATGAATTCAAATGTAATGGATGCATTATAAATGAGAAGAGAATCTTCTTATATATAGGAGGCCTTTTTTATTAGGTAGCCTAGATCTTTTTTATCTAATGGCTATGATACAATCCTACCTAGTCTTATCTATTAGCCTCACTTACCAAGATTCATTTTATTTAGACAGTTCTAAAGCATTCTTGGAAATGGAGTAAGCCATAATCATAGCCTACACTACCAATTGTTCTCTATGGATTTGTGAAAAATTAGAAAAAAGAGCTTAGCATAAGAGATAGTGATGCAAGGCTGATCCATTCTATAAAAAGTGGTAGACTAACTTTTATCCAGTTGATTGACCTAATGTCCTTAAGTTCATCCCCTTTCCTTTAGTCTATTGCCAAGTTTTTAATTTATAGAAGAATCTTAGATGGTAAATAAAACTTTGATAGGTCCTTGAAATTAATATAAATTAGAATATATTTAGGATATAATTATTTAAGTTATAATGAGGAGATGGTGAATCAAGAATGATTTTTTATGAAATTAAACATATGAGCTACGTTGCTTTATTTTTTTTTTTTTCTTATGTATGAAGGATTGTTGTAACTAGATGATAAATATCCAACTATGAAATAAAGCATATGTTGTTTGTGTATGGCCATTCGAAATAGCAGTAAGTAGCCATTCTCTATAGGATAGTCATTTCGAACCCTCAAAAAATGTGGTTAGATTAAGATGATGTCATTATGGAGATTAAGTAGGTCATTGATATGAGGGAACTATGGCCAATATGATTAGCTAAGTAGGATTGAAGTTATAATTGCACTAACCAATTGGATGAGAGACTAATTAGAATGTTAGACATTTATATACTTAATATCTTGATATAGAGGAGTGAACTTAAGATGAGACAATTAGAGTTTTAGCAATTGGTAACATATTCATTCCTTGCAAATAATTATCATAGACAATGAACATTATGAGCTTAGTCGTATTATTTGCAGCAGGTGGTGAGTTATAACTTTGTAACATCTGAAAATTGAGTCATTTCAAACCTTGATTATCAAGGTTGTATTTTTATAGTTTGCTAAAATTATATCTTAATAACTATCATTTTTTGCGTTTAATTAGTGTAGATTACATGTATTGGATTGGTTTAACATCAAGTTTATACATGTAATAATATTATTTACTAGGCCATTTGGTAACCTAGTTTAGGGGAATCATTTTTCAAATAAATAAAATATGAACATGAAAACTTAGTGTAACAACCGGTGCTTTTGTAAAAAAATAATATATAATTAATAAAAGTACTTAAGAGTATTAATTGCATAAAGAGAGGTAGAAAGGGTTATAGATTTATAAGGATAGGGGTATTGTGAACCTCTATCCAAAAGACACCAAAAGTTATCATGTATACAGGAATTGAACCCTTTCCTAAATGATACTGCTCTTCTCCACAATAGAAATAGAACCATTGCAAGACACCAACCAGAGGAAACGTAAGTATCAAATCTTATAAGTTCTTTTTCAATCTTGTGTTTTGAGATACTTTAATGCGAATTCTTAGACAACAAAATAGAAATTCCTATGTTTCATGAAGAAGAGGAACCACAACAATTAGGAAAGTGATATGCAAAAGGTAAGTACAAATTCCTAGAGTTTCGATGTATGTATTAAACAAGGAAATAATGTTAGAAACAACTTATTTGTAGATTCATTGTAGCAAGTGCAAAGGAAGTGTCTTCATTGCAAAGGAAATGGTTCTTTTAACAAGTAAGTCACTTCAATGTTTTGGATTTTGTGTATCACTTAATAAGTTGTGAGAAATAGATGTTGAAAAGAGTTTTTATATTGTTGATTAAGAGAGTATTAAAGTTAGAAGAGGAAGTTTCGGATCTATAAGTAAAATTGAAGTTTGTCGAAGAAGAGAAAGTAGGGTGAAGGATGACCAAGAAATTAACATGCTTGTCTACAATTGAATTAGCCAACTGGTTGGCTAAGGTTGAGAACCTACCAAATGGTTCTAAGGGGAACCGGCTTACCGATTGTGCCCCCCTCCTTCATAAAGTTAATTCAATTTTGCCTATAAAACTGGCCCAACAGTGCTTTTACATACTGGCTTGATGGTATATGGTTCAATTCACGTAAAATTAAAATATTTTGATCCCAAACTTAATCCTAACTAAGTAAATCATAATTAAACATGAATCAAACCCTAACCGCTAGATCAAACACCTCTTAATTTATAATTCCTGATGTTGCAACTAATAGGACTTAAATTGTAATAACACAAGGAAGACAAACATGAGAATAGAATGTTGACACTCAATGAATTTTGTTCTTATCCTAGGTTTTAGAATTGAAATAAAGTGTTTTAAAAGTCGACTTTTATTTGAGACTATTGGTTTAGGTATGAGGTTACATTCACATGCACATGTGCTTGCTAGTTTAGTTATAAATTGAATATTATTATATTCGGCTCTAAATGCTTAATATGTTGAGAGTGTTTGGCTAAGTCTAAGGGACCAGGAATATCAGTGATTTTAAAATGGCACTCGAGGATTGGTAAGTAGAGTTGTCTTGAGTGGAGTTGCTTATCAAGTTGATCCAGTTAGATTTTAGGATGATTAATGACTCCAAGGTGTTGGAGAATATTCAACTCCAAATATTTATATTATATATATTATTTGTGTGACTTAAGGTCATGAGTTACCTTAAGCCTTAGGACGCCAAAGCTATAATGCTTGTTGACCTTAAATTAAAGATAATAATTGGTTATGTGATACGTAATTGCATTCGTATGTGAAATGGATTATGCTTGCTCATGCGTATGTGATCATGTAACTCTTGTACTAAGTAATTTTGCTTACCCTTCAAGGACTTTGTTTTGATATGCAGGTAATGCAAGAGACCAAGATTATTCTGATAACCTAAAATACAACTTAGTGTAAGATGTAGAGGATATGAGGAGTAGTAGGAGGGTTCATTAGTTATATAGTGTAATGTCATATTATGGCTGTGTTAGAGATGTAAACTCCACATATTGTTTATGGTTTATGTATTTGTGGTATGATGTAGTAAGAGTAAGTGAGACTCTATTATTGTGTATTATATAGTATAGATTGTAGGATCATGATAAACTTTGCTGTTAATAGTATGGTTTGATGTTGTAAGGTGAGACTTACAATGCAGCTTATGTTGTGACTTAAAGAACTACTTAATATTATTGTAGTATGTGGATTGTTTGTTAAATTTATTTACAGATATTAGTAGGTTTTGAGCTTTTGTGTGTCAATACCCTAATATTGATATATAGTGGGTTGTAGTAATTTGGGTTCCAAGGTGCTATAACTTAAGTGATATTAAAGCTCAAGTCAATTGATCATTAGACAACTAGGTTAATAATGTTTAGGACTACGAGCTATGATAAGAGTGGGTTAGAAATGGGACTGTGTAGTAAACTCGGATGTATTGATTTAGAAATCTATTGTAAGTTAACTATTATTAAATGTATTCTTTATTTTTATGTGTTCCTTCTTTAAGTTAACAAGTTTCATTTCCTTTGTTCAGTATGGTAAGAAGATAGGTTGGATGTTCATCATGAGACTCTCATGACCTTTAGGGGGGCTTAGTAGGATTATCCTAAAATCATCATATCATATGAACACCTATGATATGAAGATTGTTTTGTAAGTTAGAGATTATAAGACTTTAGTTAAATATTTACCTATTATAATACGTATAGTTCATTTATGTGGAAATTACTATGAAGACTTATGTGCCATAATTCATCAAAACTACGGAGAATCAGAATCCTCTACCTAATAAGAAGATTGGTTAGTCAAATTTTGTTGAAATTCGTAAGATCAAAGGTTAAGAAAGATAAGAACTTTGATTTAAGAGAGTATAAAAGTGTTGAAAAGTTCATCTTACAATCTAATATAAGCTCTAACTATATTATTCTAAACTTATTCTTTAAGACTAACTGGGAAATGCTCTTTAATTTGATCCCAGCCCATTGCCCCCTATCAAATAACTCGTAAAAGAACCGTTAAGGTGTAAGCTATATTCAACTTAGTGAGATATCCACTCATATCACCTTTTAAGCATAACAAATAAGTTTTCATGCATATGATATGCGATTCATTAATCAAGCATATGAAGTAATACACATAGCCAACTGGTATCTGACATGCAATCTAGGGTTTACTCCCTTCCTTGACCTTAGGTTGATGATCAGTAGTTTCATTAGTAAACAAGTGTCTAACTTTAGTGAATAAAGTCTCTTGGCATAACATCCTTGGCCACCATAACAAATAGCTACAGAAACACAATTCTCCTGAACACATGCCCATGTCATCATAGTGATCAAGAGATAATGCCCCTTAATCAGTCCTAAGAAAAGCAAATGAGTAATATTCTCCCTAACTTTACGAGAGAACCAATCTTTCGATTACCTAAGAGAACCAACAAATGTCTATCCTAGAATCCATTATAATCCCTGACAAGAATGATCTTTTGGTTAGCTGATGGAATCAAACGAAACATTCACTCAGGCTTAAATATAAGTCATAAGGGAAGGATCTCTTAATCAGACCTAGGAAGGCTTAAATGAAGTGTTAAGAAATGAATGCCTTCCCTGACTACAAAATGACCAGGGATTGATTAGATCCCTGATTAGCCTCTAGATGTTTGTAATCTAAAACAAAAGAATGGACATGGTTCTATCCAGTATATGACCAGTCTCAAAGTCACTTAGTTTGTAAAAGATGAGGAAGATTCTTACCTTTCCATTCCCTCTATGACAGTAGTGGTAGAAAGTAGGTTTGTGTCATATGCTATGCATAACCATTTTATATTAAAGTTAAGATATGCTTTGTTTTATGACTAATCAATCAAATTATCACATACTCATTTAAGAGCACATCACATCATAATCATGAACTTTATTAGGTGGAATCACTTATAGTATTTTCATAAGTAATTCATATAACTCAAACATAAGCACTTTCTCGATGCCCCTAACATAAACTAGTATACTAGTATATATATATATATATATATATATAAAGTGCTGCTAATTGCAAACACAAGCAAATGATACTCATTATAGATACTCATCCAGCCATTTCTATTACTCTTCGTAATAGTCTTTTGGTAGCTCGAACTCACAATCACCTAAAAGAACATAATAAGAAGTAAATACTACGTATACAAATAAGATTTCTTTATTTGATGGTTACAGTCTTACAAAATCTTTTAGTTAATTAGTGTTATGTCCAAATCATCCTTATCATTTCATGTCCATAGTTTGATTTGTCCTTAGGTTCAGGTTTCTAGTCTTCGTAATAGGTCCAATCATTAAGGTCCAAATAGTTAGGTTAAGGAGTATGTTCATATGTCCAATAAGTCTAATAGGTCCAAATATATTCCAAAGTTATAGTTCCAAGATATATATATGTCATAAAGATTTAGACGTGAAACTTTAGTATCATTATTTAAACATAGATTTGTCGACTTGATTCTTTTAAGCTTCTTATCAAGTTATTTTAGAAGGGAAACATAATCTTTTAGTCTTGATATTTTAAAGATATATACAAATTGAATCCAAGATTAAAATAAAGAACGTTTTGATAAAGATAAATGTTTCCTTTTGTAGAAAACATATTTTATCATTCTTTAGTAACTTTTACACATAAGAAGGGTTTTCAAGAGAAAGTAATTTTGATAAAGATATTGGTTTTTAAGGTTTCTTTTCTATAAAAGACATACTTTAGCTAAGATAAGCTTTTGCTTATCATAAGCTTGGTATTGAAAAGTAGTTAATAAGATAAGTTTGAAACTTTTATGAAGTAAAGAGGTAGGTGAAAATCTTTTGGTTGGTTTGAAAAAGATTTTTAGAGGAAGATCATAAAGATGAAATCAATCTTGGAAAAACTTAGAAGTTTTCATCAAACAACTTCACTAAAAGTATTTCTTGATTTATTTGGAAATCTTGGAAAACATTTTGGTAATAAGAGTCTAGAAGAATTGCCTTGAAAAGGACTTTATTAAATCAAAGATGGGTTGTTTATAAGCATTACTATCTTTTTAATTGAGAGTTGCTTTTGAAAATTTAAAAATAACCTACTACACTTGTGTTGGCGATAGAGGCTATGAAGAATAAGAGGAATGTTGGTTGGTTTGTGGAATGACGGCAAAATGAAAGAGGTAATTGTAGTGGGGAATGTAGATATGGAGTGGTCCTAAAAGTGGCAAAGCCTTCCTATTTATAGAAGTTACGATATGAATTAAATATAAGTTGGAAGATACTTAATGGAATCAAACTCTTAGGGATAAAGATTATTTTATCAAATGTCTTACTCACATCCTTTTCATGCTTAGACATATGAATACCTTTGTAAGATAATAAGGCAGGTGGATGAAAATGACATATGAAAGACAAATGGATGCTTCTTTCTTCTTGCAAGCTTGCACCACTTGTGTTAGTTAGGGGTCTTCCCACTTGTTTTGCAATTTGTTCATCATACGTCAGAAGAAATGTTAAGATATGATTTTAGGGTGCTCATATCTTTAGGATTTATATATGATATTGACCTACATACTTAGTTGAATTAGTTAGTTTAGTTAATTTAAGATTAAAGTGGTCATATGATGGTTCTTTGGTTATAAAGATGTCATTTTCCACTAGTCTTGGTCTTAGCCATCATTGTTGACTATTGTTGACCAACTTTAACCCCTTATAATTTATTTATCCAAGGAGCTTCGAAAATAAATTCAAGTGGTATTCCTAGTAAGACCTTTTCCCCTCTTTAGATAACTATAGGACAATAATAAAGTGGTAGATTACGTAAGGAAACAAAACTCTTCTTTGACTAGATTTCTTCTTTAGGTCATTTTCATGCTTACTCATATGGATAGCTTATGGGACAATAATGGAGATAAGTGAAAGTGACCTTAATATAGAGATAAGATGATGGAGTTTGGAAGTTACTTGAAGAAATCAAATTCCTAAGGATAAAGACTAATTTATCAAATGTTTTCTTCATGTCCCTTTCATGCATAAATATGCAATGACCTAAGTGGATAGAATTGTTGAGGCAAGTTGGTACAATAATAGAGATGGATGAAAATGACACTTGGATGACAACTAAATGGAAGCTTCTTGCCAATTGCCCTAGTTGGCTTCCCATTCCATTGTCTTGGAATTTAGGTTACTTGATTGAATTGGCTTTTAAGTTTCCAAAAAAATATCTCTTTCATTATAGACTTTCCAAAGGTTACTTAAGTTGACCAACTCTTTCTTGTTCTTATCTAATGACTTTTGATGGCTTTTTATGGAAGAATATGATGATGTCTAGCCAAAATTTATAGGTATACTAGCTAATTCTAACAACATCTCCCGATTTTTTCACAACGATTTTAGCATTTCTCAAATATATATATCTAAATTTTATCTTAGCTTTTTTAATTCTATACTAAAATTTCTCAAAGATTACAAGACTCTAGCAGTATTAATCTTGAGGAGGAGGATGCTACTTAGAGTCAACCCCCGGCCATACCTAATGTTGCTTAATTGTTAGAGGTTGTAAATGGTTTGATTAGGGTTGTGATGCAACAAGACCATCAGATTCAAGTTGATATTCAGACTTTCTAAAATTATGCTTATGCTTAGAGACATGAGAGGTAGGTACAAGTTGAGAGGGAGGTTGGTTAAGGTTGAGACAAATAGGGAAGTGTGATTACCTTGGATAGGTTTATGAGGTTGATTAGGGAGTTCCAATTGAACTTGATGATTTCTTAGTTATAAAGGCATGGATTGAGGATTCAAAGAAAGCATTTACAACATTTGAGGTGCTTGAGGATTGAGGGTAAATTTTGTTGTGTACCTTTTGAGAGGTGATGTTATAGCTTAGTGGCGGCAAAGAAAAGGTTGATCAGGGAACCACTCATATAGGAAGTATTTAGGCATACCTTTTATAGGAAGTATTTCCTTAGTAGTTTTCAAAACGAATGGCTGTTGCTTATTTTTGCTATCAGTACGGGAACCAAAGTATGGAAGAATATGAGAAAGAATTCAATAGGTTGACCAGATTCATGCTAGAGGCCTTAAGATCTAATGACACAATAAGAGCTTAAAGGTTTTTGTTTTGGTTGGAGTTGAATTTGCAAAATGAAGTAAGGGCTTTTCAATTGACTAGATACGCAGATGCAATTGATAAGACAAAGCATGAGGAATAGAGTCATAAGAAGATAGATGACATATTAGTAAGGAGGTCTAGGGCACTAGGGAAAAGAGACTAGCATCGAGTGGTAGACTGCCAAACAAAGGATAGAGGCCTATGACGATAACTACCAGACTTGCGATCGCACCAGTACTAGTTTACATAAGAGTACCTATGCCAAGTTTAGAGAAGAGATGCTCTAGATGTTTTGTATCCCATGACATAAAGGATTGTAAGTAACCTGAGGGAACTTATTTCGCATATGGGAAGATAGGCTTAGTAGTAAGAATTGCAATAACAAGATCATTCTATTAGTGTTCTGCTACAAGTGCAAGCAAAGAGTTCATAGGATGATAGACTATAAGGAAATGGGTGATTAGATAGCTCCAGTGGCATAAATTGAGATGCCTTAAAGTTCAGCTTAAGGAACCAAATAGACTAGAGGAGACCACGCTAGAGTTCTATAGGCTACGTCTATGTATTGCATCACTAGTTACAATTCTTATACACTCCATTAGTGTACTCTTTTTGATATTAGTGTGATGTATTTCTACATGTTTGAGTGTTTTTGCGTGTTTGTGGTTTGTGTACTAAAATGTTGTAGTTAAGTCTTATCATGAGTAATCTAATGGCTAGTAAAGCTATATTGAATTAGATCTATAGGGATGTAGAAGTAGAATAATAGGGAAGAGTGCTAACAGTTGATGTATTTTTTATGGAGATGAATGATTTTGATGTTATTTTTGGTGTAAACTGGTTAGTAAGATACCATGCAGTAATTGATTACAAGAATCTATTGTTACATTTTAACTTACTAAGGGAGGCACCATTTAGTTATAAAATTGAAGTGTAGAGGCCATTGAAGTTGTGAACTTATGAGTTATGAGAAAGGACTACTATAGCAACTATTGGTGTGGAGGAGGGTTAAGCAAACCAATTTGAGTTGGGTACTAATAGCTAAAAAGTATCCTGAAGTATTCCTAGAGGATTTGCTAAGATTGCCACCAAATAGAATGATTAAGTTTAGATTTAACCTAGTGCTAAACTCCTTACCCATTTTTAAAGTGGTATATAGGATGGCATCAATTGAACTAGCAAAGTTAAGAACCTAGTTGCATGATATGTTAGATAAGGAATTTATAAGACCAAGTGTATCACTGTGGGGAGCTTCAATGTTGTTATTTAAGAAGAAAGATGAAAGCATGAGAATATGTATAGACTACAAAGAGTTGAACATGATCACTATAAAGAATAAATATCCTCTCCTAAGAATTGATGACCTATTTGATTAGTTGAAGAGTGCCCAAGTGTTTTATAAGAGAGAATTGAGGTCTAGACACCACCAACTAAAGATAAAAGAGGAAATTATATTGAAGACAACATTCAAGACATACTATAGACACTATAAGTTTAGGGTGATGCTGTTTGAGCTTCTTAATGACCTGGTAACCTTTATGGACCTAATGAGTAGAGTTTTCAAGGGCTTCTTAGATAAATTCGTGGTAGTGTTCATTGATGACATTTTGACATATTCCAAGAGTAAAAAAGAACATGAAGAGCATCTCGATTGGTTTTGGGTAGATTGAAGAAAGAGAAGTTATACTCTAAATTCAAGAAATACAAGTTTTAGTTGGAGTAGGTAGCATTTTCAAGACATGTGTTCATCAAGGATGGGATTTTAGTGGACCTATATAAGATAAAGGCTATAGTAGATTGGCTAATGCTGAAGATAGCTATAGAAATCAAAAGTTTCTTGAGATTAGCTGGTTATTGTAGAAGGTTTGTAAAAGGATTCTCTAAGTTAGCTACTTTACCTATAAGATTAACACAAAAGAAGGTGAAGTTTGAATGGAATGATAGGTGTGAACAAAGCTTTTGGAGTTTAAAGGAGAAGTTGGTGATAACTTAGTACTAACATTACTTAGAAGTGGAGAGAAATTTACTATATATAGAAAGGCGTCATTACTAGAATGGTAAGGTAATAGCTTTTGCATCTAGATAATTGAAATCATATGAAAGAAATTACTCCATCCATGACTGATATTAGCTGTAATAGTGTTATCTTTGAAGCAATGGAGGCATTACCTTTATGGAGAGAAGTGTAAA
Organism: Lumnitzera littorea; assembly: GCA_024138015.1. NCBI lineage: Eukaryota > Viridiplantae > Streptophyta > Magnoliopsida > Myrtales > Combretaceae > Lumnitzera > Lumnitzera littorea. Next base: position 86,205,470 of record JAMXBB010000006.1, on the reverse strand, counting down.
ATCTATATTGACCACAAGAGCATCGAATATATCTTCACCTAGAAGGAACTCAACATGAGATAGAGGAGGTGGCTAGAACTAATTAAAGACTATGATGTAGAGATATTATATCACCTTGGAAAGGCAAATGTGGTGGCAAACACACTCAGTAGAAGAAGATAGGGTAACTTGGCTACTATGATCACTACTTAGAGGCACATAAATGAGGACATACATAAGTTGGATTTGGAGATAGTAACACTTGGTTTGGAGTTCGCCTAGATAATCTGAAAGTATAACTAGCACCAATTGATAAGATCAAGACTGCATAGATTGATGATGTGAGAATTCAAGAGATGAAATAGAGAATGGATCAAGGAAAGGCACCATAGTTCAATTTGAATAACAATGGTATATTAAGATATGGAAACTGTTTATGTGTACCTAGTCAATTCGAGTTGAAGAATGAGATATTGAAAGAGGCTCATTACTCTAGGTACTCTATACACTTGGTAGCACTTAAATGTATAAGGATCTCAATAGTCATTATTGGTGAAGAGGGAGATAGTGGAATATGTAGCTTGGTGTCAAACTTGTAAGTTGAATCGAAATGAACACCAGAGACCTATAGGGCAATTACTATCATTGAAAGTCCTTTGGTAGAAGTAGAAACACATAACTATGGATTTCATCATAGCCTTTCTAAGGATAATGGCAAAACATGATGAGATATGGGTTATTGTTGATAGGTTAATAAAGTCTACCCACTTTATACCTAGCAAGACTAGGTATACACTTGAGAAGTTGGCAAAGTTGTACATTCATGAGATTGTAAGGCTTTATGGTGTACTTGTATCCATAGTTCTAATTGGAACATTAGGTTTGTTGACAAATTTTGAAGAAGCGTACATAAAGCATTGGGAACCAAACTACACTTTAGTATAGCTTTCCACCCACAAACCAATGGACAATTAGAATACACAAATCGAATACTAGAAGACTTGTCAAGGATGTACGTCTTAGACTTTAGTGGAAATTAGGATGACCATTTACCCTTGGTTGAATTTACTTATAATAATGGTTATCAGGCGACTATTCAGATGACACCTTTTGAAGCATTATATGGTAGGAAGTTAGCTCTCCTATACATTTGGAATGGAGTGGGTGAAAGGAAAGTGTTCGATCCTAAGATGATTTAGGATGTTGTTGATAAGGTGAAGATAGTAAGGTAAAGGGTGTAGTTAGCTTAGAGTCTTTAGAAGAGTTATGCTGACAAGAGACACTGACCATTAAGTTTCAAGTTGGTGACTTTGTGTTGCTAAGAATATCGCCAATTAAGGGTCTAGTATGATTCAAACATAACGGCAAGCTTAGTCCAAGATATGTTAGAATGTTTGAAATTTTGGCAAGAATTAGCAATACAACTTATAGATTTGCCCAACCACCTAGTTTGGCAAGTTTGTATAACATTTTTTATGTATCCATTATGAGGAAACATATTAAGAATATAGATCAAGAGTCGGCTTTAGAATCATTGGATATAAGACTACACTTGACAACAATGGAATGACCTATTTAGTTTGTAGACACAAATGTATAGAAGTTGAGTTGGTGCGAGATCAAATATGTAAAGATGGAGTAGAGTAATCAACTAGCACAAGAAGCTACTTAGGAGTTAGAGGAAGATGTAAGGAAGAAGTATCTTGAGCTCCTCAATAATTTAGGTAACTTTTAAGGACAAAAGTTTATTTAATGGGAGAGGATATAATAGCCATTATTTTTATAAAAGAATAATATTATATAATTAATAAAAATACTTAATAATATTAATTGCATAAGGAAAGGCAGAAAGGTTATCGATTTATAAGGATAGGGGTATTTATGTAAACCCCTATCTAAAAAACACCAAAAATTATCATATATAACATATAGGAATTGAACCCTTTCCTAAACGACACTTTTCTTCTCCCCAATAGGAACTATAAGGCTATTATAAGAAATCGATGGGAGCGAAGGTGTAAACCCCTAAAATTATCAACCTAGCTTTTGTAATAGACTCGACTATGTTAGATAATTTAGGAGTCGACAAGGCCAATGAAAGTGAAAACCCTAAAAGAATTACTCAATCGCGTAAAGAATTTTTCTACCCTAAATGTTTCTAAATTCTAAAGATTTTATTCAAAAGTGATAGAAACCCTAAAAATGATTATCTTAAAGACATATGTGCACTAATCCAACATGATATACCCTAAAACCCTAATTGATAAAATAATGCTTATCTTTTGCTAAGCTATTAGTATAGCGTTAGAGATGACCCCCATTCATACTTATATGCTTTAAATCCTTAGGTAATCCATTAGAAATTAAGATAATGAGTCATAGATTATATTTACTTCTTATGTAAGTGATTAAGATAGTTTCACTTAGAGTTAGAGTAATAGTTGAGGATTAGGTTTATGTAGTGAACCTTAACACTTAAATTGGTACTTTTTGCATTTGTTATTCAAAGTAGTTTATCAAATGAGATATATAGGCTATAAAGACCTAAAGTAAGATCTCATCAACAATGTTTACTAATCAATTCATCAAATATCTCATTTCCCCTCATTTTCTTCATTTTTCCCTTAATTTCTCTTAATTACTACATTATGTGCACAAAATTACACATACTTAAAGAATGTTGACTAAGGTAATGCATGTTGACCAAAGTCAAATGGTTGACCAAGTCAACACATGTTGACTAAAGTCAACATTTTGAAAAGTCAAAAGTCTTAAGAGATAAGGAAAATATCTTAGTTCTTAATGATGGTTTTCTTTTCTTTTCCTTTTGATTTTTCTTTTCCCTTCTCTCTTAATTGTTGCCGTCCACCTCTCCTCCTTCTAGACCCCACCATTTGTTGTCTTCCATAATTGAAAACAAAACAAAAGAAACAAAAACAAAACCCCCCATTTCATGCCGTGAACTTCCCCTCCACTTTCACTTTCATTCCTTTGCTTTTGTCTCCTTAAACTTCAACACAATTAAAGGTATGTTCTTAAGTTATTTTATGTTACTTTATGTTATTCATTAGTTAGTTAATTAGGTAGATTAGATAAGTGGTTAGGTGTTTAGTGATGTCTTGACAAAGAGGAAACAAAGTTTTTATCTTTAAGTATAGAAAATGAAGAATCATAAAGGAAATGGAAGAAATACATGTGTATATACTCTTAGATATGTGTACATAAAGAAATACCAAAGAAATACAAGTATGTGAACCTTTATACATAAGTATGTATCATGTACATAACCTAATTTAAGACCAAATCTAATTATATATGTATATACTATACTAAATACATACATAGAAATGCAAAAGAATGGAATTGAGAGGATTTTCTTAAGGAAAAATTTGGCATATGAATTTTTAGTATAAAAATACGTATCCAACCGTATAGGTATATGAGTAGGAATACATGTATAAGTACGGTATAAGTATATGTAGATGTATAAGTATATGTATGTATAAGGTATATGTACATAAGTATAAGTATAAGGCATATGTACATAAGTATAAAGTAAGAAATAAATGTACACAAGACATGTACATGTGACATAAGCATGATGTAATGCTTATGTAATCAAATGATGAGGTGGATGATGACATAAGCATATGATGACATAAAGAAAAGATGACATAAGCAATGACATAAAGAAAAGATGATGTAAGCAATGACATAAGCATAGGTTTAGAAAATGAGAAAAGTAAGAAAAGTGTAGGTAATTAGATACTTAAATTAGAAAATTCTAATACACCTTCTAAATTAGATTATACCTAATTTAGTATATGAATTGGTAATAACAAAGTAAATTCCTAAATTATAAGAATTTAAGGAATAAAGGATACAAATATAAGTAATAAGAATACTTAAATATTATAACAAAAAATTTCTATAAATTTAGTTGATAATGTAAAATAGGGGTCTTAACATCCAAAACAAACATTACCGTGTGAATATATGTCCGAAAACGATAAAAAAAACGACTATAAATTCATAAATATTAGATATAAAACGAAAAAGTTATATACGATTAATAATAAAGTCTAACCGGGTAAAAGTTGATAATAGTCTAAGTAGATTAGGTAATTAAATGTTTAGAAGTATTAGTTAAATTAGTTACTTACTAGCCTTATCAAATCGTAATGATCAGGTGACTCTGAGGAGCGTGAGGACCTCCCGATCGACTATTACGATTAGGACGAATCACTATGGCCGAGTGAGTATTTACCTAATGATTCCATGCTTGTTTTGTGATTGTAGATAGTGGACTTAAAGATTATTGTTAATTGATGATTGTGTGGGGTTTGGAAAAATGCCTGTGTGTGTTGGTATGTCTTGAATTATGAAGTTATCTTAAATATTGATAATGCTATGTTTGTTGCATGGTAATATAGAAAATGATTGTGTGCACAATTGGATGGTCATAGTATAATTTGAACCTAATTATACTCGGCCTATAAAAAGAAATTGAGACATGCATTAACATGCATAGCATGGATACTATTCCAGCCGTCACATTACACGGAGGTAAAGAGAGGCCATTCGGGGGTTGATATTATTCATTTATTTGGTTCTGTACGGTGCACTCGTACAAAATGACCTTACCCTGGCCTACGGGAATACTAAGCGTTGGAGGCGCCAACCGCCTGGCTAAGGGTCGAGTCTAGAGGCCTCCGTTTAGGGGTAAGTGTGGACTGCGAGGGCCCACTCACAATTATGCTAGAACTTGGGTTTTTCTGAAAATAAAAGAATTATTTGACATAAGTACGGAATGTGGAATTCCGTAGTAAAGTAAGTTCTAGTATAATACCCGGATCTGATTGGTGCCGTGTATACTCCAACCCTGACTTCGGAGGGCGTTAAATCTGAGTTACGTATATGAACTAGTTAATTATACGTATTGATTGGCATACTGGTTGATCATTCATTCATATGCTTGAATATAATGTATTTATAACTTGCTTGTGGTGTGGCTGAGGGTTTTGTTCACTAAGCTTAGGCTTACACCCCTTTAGACTTTTGTTGCAGGATAGCCTGTTCGTAGAGACAGGACGAGGAATGCCGCAGGTTAGCTTGGGAACTTGGGTAAGAGCAAGCTGTTATGTGTACTGAGAGAGAATAGTTTATTTAGACTCTTCCCATGTACTTTCTTTATCTTATTATTATAGATTTAGACATACTTAAATGCTATGTAATATAAACTTTGTAACTTAAATTCTATATAATTATATTTGTGTAATGATATCATGTGAGTCTGGATGTTCTTTGGAAACTAGTGGTTGTAGAGCCTTGTATATTGTGTGAAGAGTTATTGATTGGAAGGGTAACCAATCAGGGGTTCTTTGTACAGTATACGGCGTCTGCCACGACTAGGCCGTCCTCAGTTCGTAACAGAAGGTAAGTACAAGACCTTGTAAGTTCTTTTGTTTAATCTTGTGTTATGAGATACATTAACCTGAAGTCTTGGACAACACAATAGAAATTTACATTTCTTGAAGAAGAGGAACCATAACGATTGCAAAGGTAAGTACAAATTCCTAAAGTTTCAATCTATGCATGAAATAAGAAAATAATGTTGGAAACAAATTATTTGTAGATTCACTACCACAAGTGCAAAGGAAGTGTCTTCGCTACATAGGAAACAGTTCTTGAAACATGTAAATCACTTTAATGTTTTAGATTATGTGTATCACTTGATAAGTTGTGAGAAATAGATGTTAGAAAGAGTTTTTATGTTGTTGATTAAAAGAATATCAAAGCTGAAAGAGGGTTAGGAAGTTTAAGTTTTGGATTATGCAAGTAAAATTAAAGTTCGTCAAAGAAGATGAAGTGGGGAGAGGGATGACCAAGGAATGGACTTGTTGATCCATAATTAAACTAGCCAGCTAGTAAGCCAAGGCTAAGAACCTACCTAATGGTTATGCCCCCTCCTTCGTGAAGTTAATTCGGTTCTTTGTAGAACTGGCCCGACAAGGTTTTTACATACTAGCTTTTCAGTAAGTGGTCTAATTTGCCTAGAATTTGAAATTTTTTTTTTTAATTCCAAACATATCCATAACAAAGTAAATCATAATTAATCATGAATCAAACCTAAAATCAAATCTGAACCACTAGATTAATTACCCCTTAAAGTATAATTCCTTAAGTTGCAACTAATAGGACCTAACCCATAGTAACTTTAGGAAGACTTTAACATGAGAATAGAATGTTAACACTTGGTGAATTATGTTCTTATCCTAGGTTCTAGAATTGAAATCAAGTGTTTAGAAAGTCAAGTGCTATCCAAGACTACTGGTTCAGGTGCAAAGTTACATGCTTGTTGCATATGCTTGTTAGTTTAGTTATAAATTGAATATAATTATAATCAACCCTTTAATGTTTAGAGTATGTTTAGCTAAGCCTAAGGGACTATATATATCGATGACCTTAGGGTAGCACTTAAGGATTGGTAAGTGGCATTGTCTTAAGTAGAGTTGCTTATCAATTCGATCTGGTTAGATTTTAGGTTGATTAATGACTTGAGGGTGTTAGAGAGTATCCAACTCCCAATATTTATATTGTATATATTATTTATATGACTTGAGGTCATGAGTTGCCCCAAATTTTGGGACACTAAAGCTATGATGCCCATCAAACTTAAATTAAAGATAATAACCAGCTATATGATACATTATTGCGTTCGCATGTGAAATGGATTATGATGTCTCATGTGTGTGTGATTGTGTACCTCTTATACTAGGTAATTTTGCTTAACCTTCAAGAACTTTGTTTTCAAATGAAGGTAACTAAGAGACCAGGATTATTATAACGACCTAAGATATGACTTGGTGCCTAACGTAGACAATGATGAGTATACCTACTATGAGGAGTAGTGGGAGGGTTCATTAGTTATATAGTGTAATGTTAAATTGTGACTTTGTTAGAGATGTAGACTCCTCATGCTGTTTATGGTCTATGTATTTGTGGTATGATATAGTATGAGCAATTGAGACTCTAATATTGTGTATTATACTGTATGGATTAAAGGAGCGTGACAAATTCCATAGTTAATAGTATGGTTTGATGATGTTGTAAAGCGAGACTTATAAGGCCGTCTGTGTTGTGATTTGGAGAATTTCTTAATATTAGTATGGTTTATGGAATGTTCATTAAATGTACTTGAAGATATTAGTAAGTTATAAGCCTTTGAATGTCAGTAACTTAATATTGATAAGTAGCAGGTTGTAGCAACCTAGATTCTAGGGAGTTACACTTAGCGACTGTAGAAGATGATTCTTACATATTCATATATAGGTAGGAATATGTAATAGAATGACTAATTGTTTACTCACCCCATATGGATAATAGTTTTTTTAGATAAATCAAATATGGACTTGAAGCTTTTGAGAGCATAGAAAACGAGTTTTATGTACTTTTATCTAGGTGGCAATACGTAGCAAGCCTACATATCCTTTTGATTCACAGCATGACAATTTAAATATAGATGTTCATGTAGGTTTAGTAGTATCCACAATTTTTCACAAGCTTAGTTGGTAAAATGATTCTAGTTAATAATGATTCCATCTTTGAAGTCTCATGTGATGATTAGAGATGTATATGGTTTGCAAGGGTTAGTCTATTGATTCTTTTTTCATTTAAAAAAAAATTATTAAGAAAAAAGAAAATAAAACAAGAGTCTAGTAAAAACAAACAAGACAAGGTCAATCTCAACAAAGTAAATATAGTTAACATCTTATAAGAGTAATAATTCCTTCACTTCAATTTGAATCCTCTCTAGTTATATTTCCATTTCTTCAATTTCCATCAATTTTCAAACCAAAAGCCCAACCAAAATTATTGAACTATCTTGATATCATTATTACTTCACTTTTTTTTTTCTTTTAATAGTTGCAATCACTAATCATGTGTAGCAACATTTGAAGAGAGAATTTAATTGAAACTGAGATACTATGAATATCACTTTTGTATAATTACTATCATTTATTTGAAACAATTGTGGGTTCTCAATGGCTAATTTATTTATATATGAAATAATAGTCATTTAGAAAAATTATGACTCTTCAAAAATACATAGAATTATATTATTTTCACATTATGCTATATAAGGATTTCGACTTTTGAAATTCTATACACAAATGGCATATCTCTTGAGTAAATAATTGAAAAAGAAAAGAAAAAAAGAATTGCCAATAACAAAGCTTTATTACTGAGGAAGAGGTATAAGTGATAAACAAACTACAAATGATGAGTTATAAAAATTAAAACAATCAACAAATAAAGATTATTACTAATAAAGTCGCACAAATAGTACAAACTTTCGAATTGATATATTACAAAGTCGGTGCGATATTATAGGTCCGTGGAAGTTAGTCTTTTTGGTGAAGCTAGGGACCCGTTTCCCGGCTCATCCCCAACTCCAATCACTCCTCGTACTCTTTGGTCTGTCAAGAAATTCCGAAGGATAACCCATCTGAGTTTATCTCACCCCATGTAGAGTCTTCAGTAGCGAGTCCAATGACCGACGCCATGTGTTTCGGAAAGAATAAGTCAAACTTCATTAGCTTCCGTCCACGAAAGGAAATTAAAATAAAAAGCAAAAACATAATGTAATTAACATGCTCTATAGTATTGACTTTTTGGTACTCCGCGTAAGACATCTCCCTTTGACAACTATGGTCATTTCCCGTCTTCCAAGTAAGCGAGTGCCCCAACCATGGGGGTTGACTCTCGTATCTAGTGTGATTTTTTTGAAAACTATTCGCAAAAGTCGCCTGATGGATATACATATTAAATTACTATTTCTTTTTTCCTTAATTAATATATTGCATCATACCTAATGAGTATTTCTTTTATTCTAAATATGTAAATTTACCTAGCGCGATAAACTGTTTTGCTTTCTTTTTCCTTTTTTTTTTTTATATTTAACTAAAGAGGATAAGAGGATCTAATCAATCATTGGATTCGCTAGACCACACATAATTTCAGGGGAAAAAAATAAAGAAGAATGGTAGCTGGTCCTGACAACTTACCAAGCTGTACAGCATGCTTTTCCATTGATTCATCCTCTGGTTACGTTCAAAGGGCAATACTGACTTTGGAACGTTTATTCGAGAAAATGCCTTCCCAAAAGAAGAAAAAAAGGGAAAGAAAAAGCTGTTGCAAATTTCATAAGTCGCCTGTGTGTTTGGATTTTATAAAATGAAAATTCCCCCCTTCCCAATCTCTTGTGTTTAAAAAAAGAAAGCAGGGGAAAAAAAGGAAAATGAGAGAAAAATATAAGGAAAAGAAAAATTATCATCGAGGTAAATCATAAAATGCCATGTGTCATAATTAGATATATGACCCAATAAAACCTTAATATGTGGTAAATCACGGAGCTTGAAAAAAATAAAAAGATAAAAACGTCTCTAGTAAATCTCGAATATCTAATCTCAAAGCAAATCCCAATACCATGTCTATAAGTTTATATATTAGACCGTTAGTATATTCTTTATTTATATATGCAATTAAATTGTATATATACATTAGATCAGTTTGTACTAAATTCAAATTAAAACCTAGATTCAATGTCCTTTATTTAGATTTATTTAAATTAAAAAACTATTCTATTCAAACTATCTAAAAAAATTTATTATTTTCTAAATTCTCAAATTTTTTCTATTTTTTATGACTTTTCAAATTTCTTATGTATTTTTCTAAATTTTTCAATTTTCTTGTAATTTTTCTAAATATTTTTTTGTGTATTTTTTCCTATTTTCCTACTTTTTTGTATCTTCCTGAATTTCATATTTTTTGGTTTTCTTATTTCTTATTTTTTGTGCTTTTCTTAATTTAGAATCCTTTAACCTATTCCAAAAATAATTAAAAGAAAAGGACAAAAATGAAATGTCTACTGTCATTAATTTTTTTATTGCAGGTTGTAGACTTTAACCACAGCAGCTTAGTTGGAAAAATTCAACGGCAAACCACCAAGTGGGAACCAATTCTACAACCAGTAGCTCTCAATTTGCGTGACAGCAGCTGTAACAAATAGAAAGCAGCAGCATACGTAACTTCCTACGCTTGCCGAGAAGCTCTTGTCCATGTAGCAGGCTGAGAATCAATAAAGCATCCAACTAAAGCAGTAGTTGAATTTCAACTTTTTATGGCCACCAAACAGCACCAACTCGCGAGTTTTGTTATTAAACAACCACCAATTACGTAGCTCCCAAGCAACTCACTTTTCGAAATTTCAACAATTTAACAAGCCACAGCACTTTAAGCACACAAATTGATAGCTGAAACTGAAAATTTTGTTAATAATAGCTCAATCTACTGAGTTTATAGAACTTCATTTTTATTGTTATTATTTTCTTAATTTTTACAGGTCGTGAATGTCGCTGAGCAATAGCAGTAGCCTTGAGTTCCAAGTGCAGCAGCTGAGTATGCTCCTTGTTCGAATGCGCGACAGAGCACGGCTTGAAGTCCACTACACAAGCAACTTAGGGCCTGGTTCCAATTCGTAACAGCAGCTGCAACATATTAAAACAAGTTGTGATTCATCCAAGCAAGCCAAGAACTTAGCATGAGAATATTTGAGCTTCCCCAACTTGTCCTAAGCAGCTGCAGCCGATAACCAAGATCGACAGGCATTCTACGACATCCACTTCACGAGTAGTAGAAAAGCCACTGAGCAAATTCAACACGCACGACCAACAGCTGAATTCACAAACACAAGCCACACCACAAGCTGCCCACACTTCTTCAATTCAAGGAGCTCCATGAATCTAAAAGTAGCAACCACGCAGCAGCACATTAAAATCCACCCGAACTTCACTCCACATGATAGCGAGGATTAACTATAGAAGAGCAGGCGAGCTGCTATGTATCTGCTGATTTAAACACAAGCACAGTTGAGTTGGGTAATCCATCAAACAACAGCAATATGGTGCAATTTTAATTGCAATAGTTGTGGCCATGAACTCCACCAATGAGCAGCAGTAGATGCAATTTTACTCTTGAAAAAGGATTAACTGAGCTACACTCTAATCAACTTTTTACAGTAGCCCATTTTCTCGTGTTTTTCCATGTCATCCAAGCAACACACCAGCAGAAGCTCCTCGTATCCACACTTGATAACCAAGAAGCTCTCCAAACAGCTACAGCAATTCCACCGATCAACAGCAGCCACTAAACGAACAAAACAGTCCACGACAGCAACTTGTAGCAGCCATGAACTTCAGCAACCAGCAGCTCCTCCCATGTGACAGCTGCCATTGAACAGCAGCTGCAATACTCCAACCGGCAGCAGAGCACCAAACCGAATACGACATGAGCAGAACAATAAGTGTTGAAACAGAGAATTATATTGGTGATATTCATCAGGCCATTTACTTTTGTTTGGAAAATAAAATCCAAGTGTCATCCCATTATATATTAAGTGGCCTAAGTGAAGAGAAAAAGGCACAATTTCACTATATTTTTCAAGAGGTCTAGTAACTTTATTTTGAAAGAATGCATCGCATGGTGCTGACCTCACATGAATCTACACAATCTCATTCTTTGGGTCATACTTTAGATTGGAGGCCTTTCTATAATTATATACTACGACTAAAGGGTCCATTCGGCTGAAGAATTGAGGCACACGTATAAGGAAAAGTGGTCACGTAGGGTTTTATATAAAAAGGCAACGTATAGAACAACCGAGAGTCATAGGGGACGAAAAGCTGAAAACAGGGAGGAGACATACAGTAGATTAGGAATTTTGAAGTTTTGTTTTTTGTTAGTATAGTGAATAACAGAATTTTCTTATTAATTTGAATATATTTTCTTTAATTTCAAGACTCTAGATCATTTTGTTATAACTCACTGAAGTACTATCCTATATTTTAAATGAATCGAGATTTATTGTTTTTGTATCGAGCTTCGAGATTAAATATATCAATCAAGATATTTTCTTTTCCTTGTTATTTTAATTTATATATATCTTAATTCATTTGGATTTTACGATGTAATATTATACTTAATTTATTTAGGTTTTGTATTGATGGATTGATGTGTTTTATGTATTATTCTGATATCGATATTGAGTATTTGGTTTTTTTTTTATTGTATTTATTGTCTAGTTATTTAGTACTTAGCCATTATTTTTTAGCTAGATAGAGTTATAGAATATCTGAGAGAATTTCAATAACTCATGTTGAACATAACTTGAATTTTTCAAAAAGCTCGTCATATGAATATACGGGTTTTAATTAAATTTATGAACTTACACACTTAATACGGTTAAAAATATGGTTCGAGTCATGAGAAAATGCTTAAACTATATTTCTAACTAGAATAATAATTTTGGTGTAAACGAATTATTATTTACTTGATAATTATAAATAAACTATCTTCATGGGTGAATTTATACTATAATTAGAATTTTGCTACTTCGAAAGGTAAGTGAGTGAGTGAGTGAGTTCTAGTAAGTTTAGTTAAATCCCATTTAGTCAATTTCGAATATCAATTTAAGGCATCACATCGATTCAAATGAGAATCAATTTACGAATCCTAGTTTGAATTTTTTTTAATCTCTTAGACTCGGGACCCTCATAGTACAGTTAGAACATTTGCTTTAGTGTTAATCTTGTTATTTAGTTTTCACTTACTTTTACTTCAATTATTGATAACTTAGCTTAGGAAAAAACTCAAATAATTTAATATTTAGCACCTACCTCCCTATGAAATACAACCTTGACTTACCATTTGTACTACTTCCACTACTCGATACACTTATCAATTTACACTCACATCAGCGGGTTAGTCAAGCACCTACCCATCCTTAAGGATTCATAAGGGCTTTTAGACAAAGAAGATAAAGCTTAGAGACTTAGTCAACTACTATGGCCTTACTAATGTCAACTATGTCGAACTCCATACTCCCACTACCCAAGTTGTGTAGATGTACTAAGATGCTGCTCTTTCTCTCCTAATTCTCGATAGCCTTCCTTTATAAATACTCAAAAGCAACCCTATAGTACTTCATTTAGACTCTTTGTACACTCATACTACTTTTGTAAGCTTCTAGCATCCTTGCTCTCTCCTTTACAAATAATTTACTAACTTAAGTATCAAAATGGCATGCCTAACAACACTTTAGTACCCCTTACTATGCTCTTTTTTGTAAGCTCACTATTTAAGCACAATGCCTAGATCCAATCTACTTTACCCATCGAATCATATCGACAACACCGTATTTTCTTATTTACTATGCAACACCAAGATAAAATCTCTATTTTTAAAAGTTAAGATTTGTCACTCCTTCCAAAAGACTAAGTAATAGCAATTCTAACTCTATTATTATCTTTTCCCTAAATTAACTATAGTACCCCATCTCTCAAGGTGTTTACCTATGCTTTTTTTGAACACTTGGTGCCTAAGAGGCAGTTCATTGTGCCATCACCAAGTTAATGATAAGGTTAAAACTACAACAAATCTATTAACTAAAACTCCACTATGTGAATTTTCAATAAAATTTCTTTTAACTAATACAAAATAACATAATGAAACTTCATAAAATATAGGTCTCATTCAAAGTGTCACATTTCACTTCACCTTTCAAGTCAAAATCCAACTAGGATAATAAACTTTTACATTCAAAACCTTAATACTAAAAACCTAAAAGCAGCACAACAACCTTCTTGCAAACTTGCTTCCAAAATTTGATTTGAAACTTTGCAACTAATCACTCTCTCTTTTACCCATCCCGCCCTTTAAGTCGTAGATCTTTTATTTTTTTTTCTTTAGTACCAAAGGTTAGATAAGCTAACCTCTCAACTTAGGTTTTGAGTTAAGTGAGTATAAAACTAAATACAAAAAGCATAGCAATCAAGTATTCTAAGCCGTAACAAGTAATATATATCTTATATTTGACAATTTCAACATCATCAATAATATAGTACATTTTTGTCATTAAATTATTATCAAGAACACGTGCAACGATTCATGCCTCATACAGATGCTATGTTAATACACATAACATGTACCGATATTGATATCCTATGCTCTTTCAATTTACTCATCTCGTTAGTCGACATACTTAAGCATCTAAATACAACATCCAAGAACCTAAAGGTGATAAGGAGCTTCCTAGGAATAAGTGCCACAAAACTCATCCAAACCTAGAGGCAACAAAGAGCTGCCTAAGAGTAAAACTCCCAAAACTCAGCAAAACAGAAACCACCCATTATGGCTTGGAAATTCACCATATAGTTGGCCTAATTGAAACCACTTGAAGTAGCCAAAACTAATTAAGCAATGCATCTATATGCTCAAAACCTAGCCTAACAATATCTCAAGTTAAGAAAGCTTGACCAATAGGTCTATTTCATGCTATGCCATAAATGCATTCAAATAACATATTTAGCCGGTTAAGTATAAGTTCTAAATCAACCCAGCAAATATGATTTCCAAGTTAACCAAACTAAGTATAAATTCTAAACAAATACCAAAAACCAAGAAAATGGCAACTAGGCCTAACTTTTAGCCCAATAGTCACATGTTTCAATTACATACATGGCACTATATAGAACTCACCACTTTTTGCGCAAAGTCAAGTTATCTCAATATTTACTCAATATCATCCAAGATTTACCTAATCACAAGCATAATACAATGAATCATCACATAAGACAAACATTCTCCTCAACCAAGTACAATTGCATCATCAAGTCAACTAAGTTACATTTCTTGCAAATCCCAATATATTATTAGAAGTGTGAAACTCAAGAATTATAATTTACCAAGCAAAGGTTTATCACAAATCATATCAATTCGGAGCATAAGTACTCTAACCCACACGATACACTTAAGCGTATCTTATGGCTATCCACAATAAGTAGGTAAGTAGTCTATGTTTTCGTCCATTACATAACATAAAGCAACCAAGCAAGGGGTATTCACTTGAGCCTAACGCTTATTCCACTTTTCAATAGACATATCTTTACCTATAAACAGTAATACACATAATAGAGTAATTGATTTGTCATCTTCTAAATATAGTAATAGTAGCTATCTTATATCGCTAATTGATTATACAGTTAAACTAGTATTGATTAAGCTTTTTCATTTCTTCTCTCTTTTAGCAAACTGCATATCACCCAAATCCTTATGTAGAGAACCATAGAAATATCTTAATGGATCAACTTAACCAATAAAGTGACATTACCAAAAATGCTCTTTCATCATTCTAATTTGATCATAAATTATCCTAGTCACCTAAATAATTCATATTATACTCAATAGCTTAGTGTTACTCATAAATCCATACTAAATCACATTGATCAGGAAGTGTTCTTTAGGAAAATATCAAGCTTGAGTCATATAAGTAGTATAAATATATCAATATAGTCAAAATATAGCCAAATACTCACTATTTATAAAATAAATAATAAACTAACCCAATTAATTCCATAAAAAAAATACTACAAACTCATAAAAAAAATGTCTATTTATTGAAGATATTAAATCAGCCCATTAGATATAGTTTCTAAATTATTGATTTTAGGTTTGATTTTACAAAAATTAGCTTAAATTAGTTTAATAATCAAATTTAATTACAATATCAAAGCTAAATACTCCAAATATCATTACTAAATTCTAGAAATTACTTAAAGTTGTATTCATTAAGAAATTATTTGAAAAACCCTTTCTTTCCTTGAATTGTAAAACAAAGCAAATTATTAAAACAATTTTAACAAATTCTAAACATATAGTTTACCAAAAATTATTTTCATATAAATTAAATATATCATATGAGGAATACATAAACCAAAAATCAACTCAAAGCAACATCATTTACTATTTTAAAATTAATACAAAATTCATTGGAACAAAGTAGTTTCTTAAGGAACCTATATAAGAACTTCTTATTTTAAAATTCTAGATTGATAATCTGATTCTATATGTAAAAATACATAAGATAACCAAATTTCATAAATTTTAGATATCATTTGATATTTTTAATAAATTCAGTTACTTATAGGTGAAAATTTGAATTGGCTAGTTTGTTGGCTATCAGAGCTCCACTGGTGGCAAGGCTATATTGGTTGAACTTCCTATAATGGCCACCTTTGACCACCAAAGCCCCATGATTTCAGTTCGTGGCTTGTTATACGAACCTTAAAGACTAGGTCGCCTCCCCTGTTTTTTCTATATTTTCGAAAAATTAATTTTTATTGTTTTTGATCCTTTTCCTACTAATTTCTAGTTGCTAAAATGTTAAAAATAAAGTGATGTTGTTATATTTATAGGCTTAAGGTCAGTGTGGGTCAAGGGAGTAGTTAAAGTATGTGCCACATATCAATTTTTCATGAATTTATAGCATGAGGTAGCATTTTCTCCTTCAATTGTTGATGAGTCATCATTTTGGTCCAATCACATGCAACCATGAACTAATTTGGATGGGATTGATAACTCATCACTTGATTTTTAGATAATTTTCATTAGTTTATATTAATTTATCTATATTTTACAATTGATTAATATTATATATACATATCTGATACATGTAATGTATATTCTATATAAATTTATATATATTCTATATATTTTAACTTCATTTATTATTTTTATAAGTTAGATAACTTATCTCTAATATCTTGCTATATTTTAATGTTTGAATTTCACATTTTTTATAATTATTAACTTTATCGATAAACAAGAATTTTTATCGAATTAATTCTTTTATGTAGATTATTTTGAGAAATTGAATTTACCAAGTTACTTCGTCTAACTTTCTTGATTATATCGTAAAGTTTGGAGTAAAATGGATAGAACTATCCGACGCCTAAATTCAAGAGCTCAGATTCTAGGGTTATCATATTAGCTTGAAACCCTAAAGTATTACATTAACCTTATCATAATTATATTATCATTATTACATAACCCTCATTACTATTTATATTACACTTGTAATGACTATTAAATATGCCAAATAAATCACATGTTCTATCCTTGTGCAGATATGTTTGTATGTAATATATATAGTAGTGAATTGATGTTCAAATTTATATATGAAAAATCAAAATATATATGTTTAGAATATATTTCTATATTAATAATTTAATTAGATGTATATATTTGACATACTTTGCAAATTCCCTTTTTTTTTAAAAAAAAAAAAAGGAGTACTAAAGTTATGATAAGTTGCATAAAGGGATATTCTTGTACTTTTATAGGCTATTCAACTCTTTTGCAATAGCCAAATAAAGAAATAATCATTCCATTCCATAAAGAATAGCCATTGAAGCCTAATTCCAACTCTATTATATTACCATGGAATTATAGTTCCATTCTATCCTTATTCCTTACTAATAACCAAACCTATTGTAATATTCATCATCTCAATTTTCCTTCATATACAAAATAATATTTACGACTACTTGTCAAACAATTTTACATTACTTTAGTGATATCATCTAGTTTTAACCATTCATTACACTTGATAGAGTCTTTGGATAGTAAATTGAATTAAATTAAGAGAAATTAAGAAAGAAGAATCCTAATCATATTTTCCTCAAATAAATAGGTTAGCGAACATGGTTTTGTTATAACCGAAAAGAGAAGAAATGCGAAGAAGCCTATTAGATTTTGAGACTTCATAATGTACAAGCCAATTTAGTAAGTGTAGCAAACAAAATGATAATAAATAGAAAATAATTACAACAAGCCAATTTAGTAAGTGTAGCAAACAAAATGATAGTAAATAGAAAATAATTACAACACATAAAGATGTAAAAAGAGAAGCAATCACAAAAAGGTATAATCCCTACAATTGAGATAAGATTCGATGCTTTCACCATCTTTGTAGGTACCATTTCTATGGAGTTACATCTACTCGAAGAGATGATTGCAATGTACCTATTGAGAAAACACAAATAGAAAGCACTAGAATCACAACATGATACATGAAAGGAGAAAGAGAGTTAGGGTTTGGTGCATAACCTATTGTTAGTTGCACAATAGTTCTAAATTAAGCTAATGTAATGTAAAAGTTGCATGATATTAGAAATGGGTCAAGCCTTTAGCATAGTAAAGGTGTAGACATCTCATTTTTTTCATTTTTATTTTAGTATTTTTATTGGGTTAGATTTTATAAATAAAAAATAATAATATAAAAAAGAACAAATGAAAAATTGAAAAAATAATGAAAAAAAAAAGTTTAGTCGTATCGAGTCAAGTTGAATTGAGTCAAGTTGAGTCTAGTCAAGTCATTTTGGAATCGAATCAAATCGAATCGAATCGAATAATGGTAAGTGCTCAATTTAATAAATTTTAAGTCGTTGAAGGATCAAGCTTTATTAAAATATTTTAGTCTAGTTCGATATAAAATGGATTTTTTTAATCTAATTTATTTTGGGCTATAATAGACTTAAGATTTATTAAGTAAAAATATTGGGCTAAATCCAATTAGACTAGATCGAGCTCAAAAGATAGAAAGCCCAAATTAAGATAGGGTTTCTAGAAACTAGATCGAATCTTTGAAGAATCTAAATCATATCTTCCGTATTTAAGTTTATTATTGTATTTTTTGATAAGGAAGATTTAATTATAGGTATTATAGATAGGAATTCGGTGATGGACTTGAGGACATTCTTTTTAAAAATCCCCAACACACAATGCAACTCTACAATTATCCCCATATAACTAGTCCATCTTACCACCCTCATTAACACACGATTAAACACATTCACTCATGCCATTACCTCTCTAATATATAACATAACCCACACACTTACTACACGTCAAGACACTTCACCTACGCCACATTGACTTGATCACACAACACATAGCATGCCTAGTCACTCGCCATCCCTTATTTTACTACCAATACGCTAGCACTTGCACATGCCAACACACGCTAGCACATTGACTAAACACATACACATACGCTGACCCCCCCTCCCCCAATCGAATAGCCTGTATATACACCCTGAACATACACACTCGTACGTCCCTTGAACATATACATACGCCAATAGCCCCTCACCGACGCTTGTCCCTCACCAAAGTATTACACACGCCACTCACCACTCACCTAAGGTACTTGCTCATAACAGATCACGCATCATCACACAACTAGCACACGTCACGCACACATTGATCCACTAATTTCTCATATGCAAAACATACACAATCATAGTCTAATACACACTTACGACTACTACACCTGATCACAACTTACACGTTGCTGTTGCACACAACCATGATCACAATTCACTACTGTATACGATTACGATCAGTGTACGTACCAAGTACGTGAACATAAACTAGACGATCATGATAATTAATACGAACACATCGATCATGCACGAATCAATTTATTTAGGTTAAAAAATTTTATTTTATTATTATTTTATTTTATTAGTTAATTTAATTATTACTAATTTATTTTTTAAGTACAAGTTTTTTTTATATTTATTATTTTCATATTGCTTGTTTTTTAGATAATCTCAATTTTAAATAAATTTAGTTAAATTGTATTTTTTTTCAGTAAAATTGCATTTCTTTTGAAAAATAAGTGTATTTCTTCTCCAAGATCCATATATTCGAAGAAAATATGTATCTTAATGTATCTTGCATATAGGATTTAGAAAAGATACGTATCTTAACGTATTTTGCATATGCGATTTAGAAAAGATACGTATCTAAATTATATTTTCGAATATCTTGTATATATGATTTAGAAAAGATATATATCTAAATACGTATCTTGCATGTAGGGTTTAGAAAAGATATCTTTTGAGACATAATGAGTTTCTGTAAAAAATAAAAAAATCTTAATCAAAGATTTCAAAAGATTTAGTTAGTTAGGTTTTTTAAAATAGATTCGTGAAATTAGATTCTCTAGGTTTTTAAAAAAAAATATATAAATAGTTAAATAAACGTAAATCTGGCTTGATTTTTAAAAATAAAAAAAATCCACCCACTAAATATTTTATAAAAAAAAAACTATGTTGGTTTGATTTTGACTAATAGGAACGTAAGCACCTTTGGAGCAACTACATAAAAAAAATTTTTCTTTTCTTAAAAATTCGCAATAAAAAATAATAAAAATTTCATTTTAGTTATGTTTTACATATCTGTATAAATTTTAGTATTTTTTAGAAAAAATATAAAAATAAAGCCCATTAATTTTTTTATTTTTACACGATGACTTAGTTTTAATAGGTTAACTTTCGAGTTTAGTTTTTATAGTTATTTTTCTAAAAATTATTTTTTTAGTGAATCTGTAGATTAGTAGCTAAATTAAGGCTTTCCTACTTGAAAACCTTAATTTTATTTTTTACCAGTCTAACTGGTTAGCGACTTTAATTTTTTTTTAAACATTTTTTAAGAGAAAAATGTTTTTTTTTTCTTAATTTAATGTTAAGTAATTTATATTAAGTGAGTTGGGCTTAATATAGATTAAATTAAAAAAAATAGAATAGGGCTCGACAAAAGGCTTATAATTTTTCATGCTCTCATCATGACAAATTCTACATGAGCTTCAATCTTGGATAAAGATTGTGTCTTTGCAAAATAATCAACAAAATTTGCAACAAGATGCTTAAGAGAAGTCTAATTTCTTGACTCGACAATTGTCATGATGCAAACTATGTTGAGTAACAAGGGAAACAATCTAAGTACCACTACTTCTATTGGTGATGCTAACAGTACATTTTCTCAAGGAGTTGTGAAAGATATTACGAAACAAGAATTGTGAAATGGATACGAAACTTGGTTAAACCAATTATTGAATTTTTATTTCTAATATCCAACTTATTCGAGGACATATGTTCTAATAAAAAACAAACTGGTTTGTTAGCTTTCTTTCATGCTAACATTATTTGGCCTAATAATCATTTTCATTTCATAAGCAAATGTATCTCATGCAAATTCCCTTTTGAAGGGGATAGAATTGAAGATACCCAAGTCCAATGGAACATATCATTTAGAGTAGGTGTTTAAAACAAATCAATTATTTGAATTTCATCAAACCATAGTGGCATCTTTTGCAATGGAGGACAACGCCTTACATTAGAGATAGTGGATATATCACAATAAATAATTGGGTTCTTGGATTAATTTCACAGTTGCATTACAAACAAGATTCGAGCCATTAAAATTTGAGGATGTTTAAGACATGTTCACTAAAATAACACAAAGAGGCTTCATAAAGGAATATCAATGATGGTTTAGAAAATCATCCAATTGTATAAATGGATTATCTAAGAGCTTTAAAACTAGCTATTCAATCTCTAGCTTGAAACTTTTCATTGAAAGAGAAGTTTAGACTGCTCAACCTTCATCAATTCCAAAAGCCATTTGGCCAGCCAAAAAGCATATAGCTAAACATCTTGACCATCCTTCTTATAAAAACTCTTGTTTTTTCATACATTAAAGCTTCTTAATCCATTCAATTTTCTAAACCATTTATAAATAGTAATACCAATAACAAACCATCAAATTCATCCTAACCAATTCTTTTCCCAAAACCACTTTACCAATTAAAAAATGACATAAGTAGAGATGAATCCAAGGCACAAACATAAATTATATTATATTTATGATGAAAAATATCATCATGGTCATAAGTGTAAGGCAAAATTCTTAGCACTTTTATAAGAAGAGGATGAAAAGCAAACATATGATACTTCAGTTGAGGACTATGATGATGTTCACGTCTAGCAATTGGAAGAATTTGTAGTTATTAACTACCATGCTCTATCAAATGAGTTTATTCCTTTTACTTTGTGCTTTCAAGGGAAAATAGGGGACATATGGTTACAATTTTAATAGACTCTATGAGTATACATAATTTCGTCTAAAGCATGCTAGCTAAGCACTTCGATCTCACTATTTTTTCTTCTCTAAAGTTTCAAGTTATGATAGGGAATGGATAGAAGTTGAGTTGTAGAGGGAAGTACATTGATGCGAAAGTAAGAACATAGGGTATAAAATTCAAAGATACCTTTAATGCCCTACCAATACAAGTAGATGTAGTTTTGGCATATAATGGTTACAAGACTTAAGTTTAGTAATTATTGACTAGGCTAAGCTAATAATGGAATTTGAAAAAGAAGATTGTACCATGACTTCAAAAGGAGTATTAGATGGGGAGAATACTCAAATTACACATAGTAAATTAAGGAAATTGATCGATTAGATGCCATTGCATCATATTACCACTTAAAGGCCGAGAATGTGAATAATGAATTAGAGGTTACACCTTCAACTCACTCATATATGGGATGTTTGGCATATTTTCTCAACTATTTAAGGTAATATCATCATTACCTCCACTTAGGGAAATTCAACACCATGTTCAACTTAAGTAAGATAGAGGGCCTATCAATGTAAAACCCTATAGATACCTATATTTTCAGATGTAAGAAATTTAAAAAACAAGTTTATGAAATGCTATAATAAGGTATCATTCAATAAAGTCATAGTCCTTTTTCTTCACCATTACTATTAGTGAAGAAGAAAGATGGGAGATAGTGGTTTTTAGTAGATTATAGGGCTCTTAATGATGCTATAATTAAAGATGAATTTCCATTACCAATAATTAATGAGCTATTGGAAAAGCTTAAGGATGCTGCTTTATTTTTGAAGTTAGACATAAGCTTAAGATACTATTAAGGGTAGGTTTCTTGTCATTATAAATTTCTTGTGATGCCAATTGAATTAAGAAATACCCTAGCTACATTTCAATATATAATGAATAGAATTTTTAAGCTGTACTTAAGAATATTTTTCATTGTTTGCTTTGATAACATTTTAATCTATAGAACATCTTTGTAATTACATAGTGCACATTTAACTCAAGTATTGCAAATACTTATCAATAATACTCTTTATTTGAAAAAGAGTGCCTTTGGAAAGAGTACTATTGAATTATTTAGGTTACGTGGTAAGTAAAGGAGTACATCTTGAACTAAGTAAGGTTGAAGCAGTACTAGCCACCACTTCAAAACATCAAGCTATTGCATCCATTTTTTGTTTTATCTAGTACTATCGAAGATTCATTAAAGGGCATGCTATGATTACTGCACCTTTAATAGATTTGCTACAACACAATCAATTTGTATAGACATATT
Organism: Lumnitzera littorea; assembly: GCA_024138015.1. Lineage (NCBI taxonomy): Eukaryota > Viridiplantae > Streptophyta > Magnoliopsida > Myrtales > Combretaceae > Lumnitzera > Lumnitzera littorea. The sequence goes on along the minus strand of JAMXBB010000006.1, from coordinate 86,182,347 downwards.
AAGTAAAGGAATCCTTTGACAGATTTAAGCATGCTTTGGTGATAAGCCTTATACTCATATTACCAGGCCTTAGTAAATAATTTGTAGGGGAGATAGATTCCTCAAGGATAGGGATTGGAGTGGTTTTATTACAAGAGGGACATCATATTTATTACTTTAGTAAGAAGCTTCCTTAACATATGACCAAGGCATCTACTTATATTATAAAGGTACATGTAATAGTGGAGGTAATAAGAAAGTGGCACCAATATCTTTTTGGTGCTCATTTTGTCATTATGACATATCAAAGAAGTATTAAAGAATTGTTAACCTAAGTAATTTCAAATTTTGGAGCAAAATAAGTACTTGACCAAACTGTTGGGATATGTTGTTTATAAATCAAGATGAGAAAATGTTGTTACAGATTCCTTATCTAAATAGGTTGATTCTTTGCATATGGCTTTATCTATGCCATTTTTCAACATAGTAGAGCAAGTGAAGGTAGAGTATACTAGGGAGCTTGCTTTTAAACAAGTTATTCAGGATGTGAAAGAGGGGAAGGAATTGAAATGGCCTTTGCGATGGCATAATGAATTACTTTATTTGCATCATTGACTTTTCTTCTACTTATTTGTTAATTCCTTAATTATTTACTAAATTCCATTGCATACCAACATCTAGCCATTTCTAAGTTCTTAAGACTTATAAAAGATTGACATTAAACTTTTATTAGGAAAAAATGAAACATGATGTAGAAGTTTATCTGAGAAGGTGTGGTACAAGTAAATAACTTACATATTTAACCAAGCATCCCTCTGATCTCCTATACTCTTTTCCTATTCCAAAGCAAGTGTGGGAAAATGTGTCCATGGATTTCATTACTTATTTATCGAAATATCATAGATTTACTATAATATAGGTGGTGGTAGATCGCCTCTCCAAATTTTGTCATTTAGTTGCATTAGAGACACATAGTGACCAAGGTTGCATAATTGTTTTTTCACATTGTGGTTGAACATCATAGATTCCTTAGAACAATTGTCTCTAATCGGGATAATATTTTCATTAATGGACTTTCAAAAGAGTTTTTCACTTTCAATGACACTAAACTTTCTATGAGTAGTGCTTATTACCTTCAAAGTGATGGGTAAATTGAGGATTTGAATAGGGTGATTTAGCAATATCTTAGTGGTTTTGTAATGGCACATCTTATTGAATGGGTAAAGTATTTTCCATAGGCAAAATTGGCATATAATAGTTCTTACCATAATGGGATAAGGTTTATACCATTTGAGGTGGTTTGTGGTAGGAAACGATAAGTTATCCCTCATTATTCGAGAGGTGACTCAACTTTGCAAGTAGATGATAGAGAGTTAATATCAAGAGAGCAGATTTTTACATTTCCTTAAGGGGAAATTACAAAAGGCCTAACATACCATGAAGAAATATGTTGACAAGTCTCTATTACAAGTGGAGTTTTCAGTAGGTGACTTAGTTTTTATCAAGTTATAACCTTATAAATTGGCTTCTCTTTCAAAGCATGGTCATCATAAGCTATCTGAATTAACTATGGGTTTTTTTTCTGTTATTAGAAGAGTGGAATAACCCACCATATGCACAAATACACAATGTTTTTCAGGTCTCCTTGCTTTGTACCTACCACTAGATGCTTTATATAATCATCCTCTAATTCAAACTTTTTCTATCCTATTGACAAGGGCGATTAATAAATAGGGACATGAGGTGATTTATAGTAGGAAACCACAAGATCTCCTTAATTATTTAAGAGGTGACTCAACTTTGGAAGCAAATGATAGTGAGTTGATATCAAGAGAGTAGATCTCTACAATTGCTTAAGGAGAAATTACAATAGGCTTAACATACCATGAAGAAATATGTTGACAAGTCTCAATCACAAGTGAAGTTTTTAGTATGTTACTGAGTTTTTGTCATGTTATAGCCTTATAAACAGGTTTCTCTTACAAAGCATGGTCATCATAAGCTATCTAAACAAACTATGGATCCTTTCCTATCATTAAAAGAGTAGAAGATTGTAATAAGCTTTAGTTTCCACCATATGCACGAATACACAATATTTTTCATGTTTTCTTGCTTGAACCAACTCATGGGTCTTGTATTGCCTCTTTGAACTTAGTATTAGATGCTTTATATAATCATCCTTTGATTTTGCCTTTTTCTATCATATTGACAAGGGTGATTAATAGATAGGGACATAGGGTACTTCAAATTTTAGTGCAATGGCACCATAAGATGCTTCATGGGAAGATTATGACACATTTCGATAGCTCTATTCTAATTATGACCTTAAGGACAAGGTCATTTGTCAAGAGATTGGAGAAAATGTTACAATTGAAAAGAGAAGAAATGCGAAGAAACTTATCGGATTTCTAAACTTCGTATTGAACCAGTAGATTGCATAAGTCAGTTTAGTAAGTGTAATAAACAACATGGTAATAAACATAAAATAATTACAACATGTAAAGATATAAAAGAGAAGTAATAATGGAAAGGGTATTGTCCCTACAATTGACATCAAATTTAGTACCTTCACCATCTCTATGGAGTTCGGTCTACTCAAAGACCACTGCATTGTACCTAGTAAGAAAACACAAAAAAAGCATTAGAATCACAACTTGACACGTGAAAGTAGATGGTGCATAACCTATTGTTGGCTACATAGTAGTTTTGAATTAAGTTATGGTAAAGTAAGTGTTGATATTAGAAGTTGACTAGGTTTTTTCCATAATAAAGGCCAATTAGTGTGGCTACACATACCTTAAAAGAATATTTAGCATACTATTTCATATATATTATTATTCTTCAAATTTGATAATACAATCACTCTTATATCATTGTAACAACATCCATGATGATAGTATTGCAATAAATTATTTGTTTATTTGTCATGCTATTATGGTACAACACTATATAGACTTCTTCATCCATTATTTAGTTTGTATGTAAGCTAAAGTTATTGCAAAAAAAAATAAAATAATTGTACCATGTATTTGATGGTACAAAAATCAATTTTACATAGTATAAAATAGACAATTTTTAAAATTCCATAAATAACCCCATACTAGGTTCCAAAATCACATTAGTAAACTTAATTGAAATTTAACATATGTATAATTAACTTTTCAATTTAAAAAATTTTTTAATCGCAACAATTCGTGTTCAATATTGCATACACTAAATGTGGTATTATTGATTGATGATTTTAGTTTCGTATGCAAACACTTGCAACACAAAAAAAAAAAAAAATGGCTATAAAGGATGTTGGAGGGTGCTTAGGCACGGCCACTCCAATGCTTAAGTCAGCCCTTTTATGATGAGAGTAAAGTTGTAGCATAATAAGAAGAGTAAGAGAATGGAAGAGGATCCCCTTACCTAGGGGTCTTGTATGGTATTTATAACTAATTAGTAAAAGTTGTACCCAAACTGGATTATCAAACTAGGCTTAAATATTGGATTGGCTAATATAAGTGCATGGAGTAGTTATAAAAAAATGCTATCGACAATTGCCCTTTACTCTCTTTAGTGACAAGGTCAACAAAGAGAGTATTTAGGGAAGTTGATTTTGTGAAATCTCTAAAAAGGTTTGTAATCCAAGCCAAAAGAGGCTAGAGCGCTTGAAGATGCAAAGGTCCAAAGAGGCAAAAGTTAGGAGTAGTTAGAGCATTTATGGATGTTGCCATGACTGAAAAGGTAGGTGTACCTAAGGAGGTGAAGGCCTAAAGAGGCTAGTATGCTTGAAGAGGCAAGGCCCTAAAGAGGTCGGTATACTTGAAAAGGTTAGGGAAGCATGCAAGTCATCTAAGCTAGGCATGACTTGTGCCAAGAAAAGCCATAAAATAGGCTAGTTGGCCTCTAGTCCATTGAAGTATAAGACTTGGGCTTATCTATACATAGTTCGCATAAAGTGTCAGATTAAAGTATTTAACTCGTTGCCATTTAGTGGCTTAGGGTTTTTAAATAGCTCGTTGTCTATAACTTAGACTTAAGCTTTATGTCTCGTCGTCTAAGTTCATTTCTAGACTTAAAGATTCGTAAGTATCCCTTTCCCATCATCCATCAAACATAGGACTTAAGGATTAACGCTTTATGATTTGCACATCACTAGAAGTATTTAGGGCTTAGAGCTATTAAGGACTAGCCCATTAGCCAATTATACTTTGTGGAGGCTAAAAATAGAGGGCTTTTCTTTAGCCTCAATCTGCTTTTGAATTCTCATTGGAGCATCATGTAGATAGATAATACATTTTTGCATGAATTAAGTGTGAATATTAACAATAAATTGGCACAAGACATCCTACAAAACAAATATCTCAATGGATAAATAATGAATAAATCACAAAAGGAGAAAGTGAAGTTGTAGTTGTCTTCCATCAATGATACTGATGATAGTCAGTTTTCGTCCACTTGTCTTACAAGTCAATTCGACTGCCGATAGGCAAAGTAATCTATATTCTTGGCACCTTACCAAGTAATTGACTCTAGCCATTCTGTCGAGTAACACATCCATTCCTGATTTGAATTTAAGTTTATGGCGCGAACAGTTATCACAAGTACGATTATATTACATAATTGCCTACTCTCCTTACATTTGTCTAATCAACAAGCTTTCATGTGTCTTAATAGTTATTTCGATAACTACTCCTTCAGACATGGCAATCCCTTTTAAATACAGGAAGGAAACTCTATAAGGGGAATCTAATAACTCTTAACCTCTTTGCTTTACTTTTCTCATTCCTACATACTAACTTAGATATCAGAATACCTGTACTGGACTAGCCTTAATATCGAGCATTTTTTTGTTTATCTTTATAGGATATTTCCAACTCTCAAAATTCACCAACAACAAATGTTGCGTGTGGGTGAGCTCATCTATATGCATTGACTATTGGCTCATGAAAATTTAACAATCTATATTATGTTGCCTACTTTAGGAGTACTGCTTCTTTTGTTTCAAACTCAAAGTTTTTAGACTTTTTGCCAAGTCCTTGCATTTATTTAATCATGAAGTTGAGCTTTAATTTCCTAACACTTAGTAGGTGGGAATATTGATCTTCGTGGAAAGAGACTCAACAATGGAGCTGTGCAAAGCTTATGGCTAGGTGTTGCTATTAAAGAATAGCTCATCCTAGTTCAAGTGGGTCAGCATATGTTCAGGCTTGGTAGATGCACAAGCTAATCAGGACAAGCTCAACAAAGTTGTAATAGATTGTTCGAAGACTTTGTTCGGCATTGTTGTCGATAGATTGCACTCTTGCTAGAATTGTTCAGCATAGTTTCCATGGAATTGCTGCAACTATTTACCATATAGAGTTAGAATTTTTATGACATGTTTAGTGATGGATAGGGTCCATCACATGCAATCTGATCCGTTAGATGAGTTCAAGCAATTCTGAGCTCTTCCTCTTCATTTGCTGCTAAAGCATTTCCATATCACGAAAACAAGCTGCTAACCAAATCGACTTCTCCGCACATGTACACTTAGTTAGGACAGCACATACTGATTCACACTAGTTTCTACATAAAGTCAAAGTGTCAAATGAATTCACAAATTGTTCAGCACCCTTTGAAGCAGCCTCAATAGTTCAAAGTGTATGTCAAATTATGCATGCTCAGCAACTTCAAGATTGGGCAGCTTATAAAGACTTTAGTATCACACACAAGCAATAGCTCGGTAATTAAACCTTACTTAGTTCAGTTCAGCAATGGTTCCTTTCAATAGCTTGGGGAATTCAAGGTAAGTAGCTTGGCATGATATTGCTCAAACACTTAAGGAGCTCAACAAGAAACTACTGTAGTTCAGCTTCTTTAATGGATCCTACACAGAACTTGGCAATTAAAAATCGGTTGACCTTTCTAGATAGATGCTTAACTTGTCATAGTTGTTCGGCTTAGCTATAAGCCCCATAATGGAGTGCGCATGTGGATGGACCGAGCACCCTTGGAGTTCCTCGGCAAACTTGGAGTAGCTTGGCAACTACGAGCTGTTGTAAGCTCAGCCTCAACTTTGCTTTGATCTCGTGTTAGCAATTGTTGTATGGAACAGCTTGGCCATGTCGGTGTTTGCTGCTACTTGTTTGCTACTACCTTTAAGTTTATCTTCCTATTGCGTGACATACGTTGTCTCAAAGCCTATGTTGTATTAGAATATTTTAGGAATATCTGTCAATTATGTAAAGAGTATATTTAGGATATTTTCTATGTTTAGAAGGTATTAGAATATTTAGGAATATTTGTCAATTATATAAAGAGTATATTTAAGATATTTGTTTTCTATGTTTAGAAGTTTGGTTAGTGCGTCTATGTTGTATATATATTGGCCCTCTTTGGCCTGTGACATGAATATACACACACATATATTTTCTTCTCAAAATTTTATATGGTATCAGAGCTTGGTTAAAAAAGAAAAAAAAAACATTATGACTAGCGAGGGACAGAGTGTAGGGCGTAGGCAAAGTAATACGCTAAAGGTGAATATAGCCCATGTAATTGGGTAGCCATCATCATCACTGGCAGCAACGGAAGAAAATACAGCTTCTAGGACCTTGACAGCAGAACAATGGTCATTCTTTCTCAATTTGTTGAACACGTGTAAACCGGGTACTAGTGAGAAGATGAATGGTAAGGATAATCTAAATTGGATTATTGATTCCGGTGCTTCACAACATATGACAGGTACTTTAGAATGTTTAACAAATTTGAAAGAAATTGTGGCATGTTCAATTGGATTACCTAATGGAGAGCAGGTGATGGCATTGAAGGAGGGATCAGTTTGCTTGGGAAAACATATCAAACTAGACAATGTTCTCTATGTTCTAAATTTGAATTGTAATTTGATATCTGCGTCGCAATTGCTTGATAGCTCTAATTGTAATGTCCAATTTACTGATAAAATTTGTGTTATACAGGACCGCACCTCGATGATGGTGATTGGAACGAGTGAACAGTGTAAGAGACTTTATTATTTAAAGTCAGCAGTATCAGTCCAAGCATGCAAGATAAGCCATGTAGATTCTTTTGAATTATGGCATAGGAGGATGGGGCATCCATCTACAAAAATTGTTGGATCTCTTCCTCAAGTTGAATTTAGTAATAGTTCAGTAAAAAATAAACCATGTAACATTTGTTTGAGAGTTAAACAAACAAGAGAAGTTTTTGTTTCTAGTGACACTAAAGCAAATGAAATTTTTGAATTAAGTCATTGTGATTTATGGGGACCTTATCGTGTTAATGCTTCTTGTGGGGTCTCGTATTTCTTTACCATTATTGATGATTTTTCTAAGGGTGTATGGATATATTTGTTAACTAAAAAAACAGAAGTGGAACTTGTCATGAGTAATTTCTTTGCCATGACTAAAAGACAATTTCAAAAAGATGTGAAGATAGTTAGAAGTGATAATGGGACTGAATTTGATGGCTTGCATAACTATTTTTCTGAAAATGGAATTTTACATCAGACCTCATGTGTAGAAACACCTCAACAGAATGGACATGTTGAGAGGAAATATCGTCATATTTTAAATGTGGCTAGAGCTTTAAGATTTCAGGCTAATCTTCCCATCAAATTTTGGGGAGAATGTGCTCTAACGGCTACATATTTGATCAATCGGACTCCTTCTAAGTTATTAGGAGGAAAATCTCCTTATGAGATACTGTTTGGTAAACCTTCTAGTTATAATCACATTCGAACTTTTGGGTACCTGTGTTATGCTCGGAACTTAAATAGGGAAAAAGACAAGTTTGCTAGCAGGAGTCAACGTTGTTTATTTGTAGGATATCCTTTCGGAAAAAAAGGGTGGAAAGTTTATGATCTTGATACAGGAAAATATTTTGTATCCAGGGATGTTGTGTTCTCTGAATCTGAATTTCCATATGCTGATAAGGAAGGTGTGCAACCAGATCTTGTACAAGATGCTTCTTTCGATATCACCAATCATTTTAATGGTGAATTGAATGAGGAAGACGAAAGTGAGGTACCTGAGAATTCGACTGTGACTCAAAGTGATAATAACGATAAGGGGGGGTGTCATTGAAATCTTGGGTGAATCTATTCCAGAATAACTTGGACGGGGTCATAGAACAATAGAAGCTTCTACTCGACTGTGAGATTTTGTGACATATACTGCACAACAAATAAGTCCCTCTGCATGTTCCTCCAATCTAATTTTGTCCACAGGTACCTCCTATCCTATAGCACATTATGTAAATTGTGACAAATTTTCTCCACAACATCGTTCTTTCTTAGCAGCTATGACAACCGAAAAGGAGCTTGTTTCTTATATTCAGGCCATCAAAGACATTCGATGGAAAGAAGCCATGATGAAAGAAATTGAGGCACTTGAGGCTAATGGGACATGGACTGTAGAAGATTTGCCACAAGGAAAGCAAGCTATAGGCAGTAAATGGGTTTACAAGATCAAATATAACTCAGATGGTTCGGTTGAACGTTATAAAGCTCGATTGGTGATTCTTGGCAATAATCAGATTGAAGGAATTGACTATAATGAGACCTTCGCTCTTGTTGCAAAAATGGTTACTGTACATACTTTTCTTTCAGTGGCAGCAACAAAGGGATGGGAACTCCATCAAATGGATGTTCATAATGCATTCTTGCATGGAGATTTAGAAGAAGAGGTGTACATGAAGATGCCACCTAGGTTCTTTACTCAACAGCTTGGCAAAGTTTGTCGATTACGTAAATCACTTTATGGGTTACGACAGGCCCCCCGATGTTGGTTTTCCAAATTGACAACTGCACTAAAGCGGTATGGATTTCTTCAATCTCAATCTGATTATTCATTGTTTACTTTAAATCGAGATAAGATACATTTGAGTATATTGGTGTATGTCGATGATCTTGTTATTACGGGGAATAATGGAGTTGCCATTTAGAAGTTTAAAGATTATTTATGCCACTACTTCTACATGAAAGATTTGGGAACATTGAAGTATTTTTTAGGCATAGAGGTGGCTCGGAATCAAGAAGGAATTTTTCTTTGCTAACGTAAATATGCTTTGGATATTATCAGTGAAGCTAGATTATTGGGTGCTAAACCATCTGGTTTTCCCATTGAACAAAATCATCATTTAGCCTTAGCAAAAAATGTATTGTTGGCAGATTTTGAGAAGTATCGGAGATTGGTAGGAAGACTGATTTATTTGACTCTTACTCAACTTGAGTTGTCTTACAGTGTTCATATTTTGGCACAATTTATGCATCAACCAAGGGAAGCTCATTAAGAAGCAGCTTTGCGCGTAGTTCGTTATTTGAAGGGCAATCCTGGATAAGGAATACTTTTACGAGCTGATAGTAATCTTCGGTTGTATGCTTATTGTGATTCTGATTGGGGGAGTTGTCCTTTAACTCGACGATCTCTTACTGGATATTTTGTTATGTTAGGGACTTTTCCCATTTCTTGGAAGACTAAAAAGCAACATATAGTGTCGAGATCCTCTACTGAAGCAGAATATCGTTCCATGGCTACTACTGTGTGTGAACTGAAATGGTTAAAGGGTCTTTTGCTATCTCTTGGTATTGTACACTCTCATCCTATGCTCTTGTATTGTGATAGTCAAGCAGCTTTACACATTAGTGCAAATCCCGTGTTTCATGAGCGCACAAAGCACATTGAAATTGATTGTCATTTTATTCGTGATGAGATTCAATATGGACATGTTCAGATTGCTTATGTACGTAACTCTGAGCAAGTCGCTAATATTTTTACTAAGGCATTGGGGATACAGCAGTTTGGGTATTTTCTACGCAAGTTGGGGGTTTGCAATCTTCACGCACCAACTTGAGGGGGGGTATTAGAATATTTTAAGAATATCTGTCAATTATGTAAAGAGTATATTTAGGATATTTCTATGTTTAGAAGGTATTAGAATATTTAGGAATATCTGTCAATTATGTAAAGAGTATATTTAGGATATTTGTTTTCTATGTTTAGAAGTTTAGTTAGTGCGTCTATGTTGTATATATATTGGCCCTCTTTGGCCTGTGACATGAATATACACACACAAAAATTTTCTTCTCAAAATTTTATAACATTGCACCAAAAAGTTCGGCACGAACTCAAGTATTAGGTCGGTCTTATACGTCAAGGCTTCTTGATTGTCTCTTAGCTGCCATTGCTACAATTCGTCCCACGAATTCCACAAGAACTTCGATTTCATGCAATAGATCGGAACTTAGAACTTTTCGAATTTTCAATCCTTTGACATCTGACCCTATATGAGTACTCCGACATTTCCTTTTTTTCAAGCAACTTATACAAAGTAAGATACCGTTGCGGCCATTGTGAACTTGCTTAGCACAAGTATATATAATAGCTTGGGAGGCGATTCTCTTCATGACAATTTATTGCAGGTCAAATACTTGGATTGGACTTGTTGTAGATTAGCTAAGTCATGTGAAGGTCTATTTGGTATGGAGAATAGCTCGGTTTGGTGGATGCTAGAGCTCTGGTCGGCACTTAGTGAGTAGTTTGATCGGCATTGTTGCTTAGGAGTTAAGATTGACCAGCTCTGACAACTTCTAGTATTAGAGCTCAGCCACTATCGTGTTGTTTTCACCTTAGCACGTCTAAGTGAAGGAACTCAGCCTTATTGGACCACCTGAAATATAATGCACTGTTGTTCGCAATAGCTCGGCCATTTAAGTTTGTAGTAGATTCTCGGCACGGAGCTTAGAGTCTGTCTATTCAGCAAAGTGAGTAGTTTAGCATGAATGCCAGGAGTTGCTCAGCAATTTAAGTTTGTAGTAGCTTCTCGGCCACTCAGCGTGGAGCTTAGCAACTTGTTATGACGAGCAAACTTGGCCTCTCAGCTATTGTCGTTGGTCGGTAGCACTTACTTAGCAACTCTACGGTTGGGTAGCTCGGCACTGACATCATAGCATAGCTTGATCCTTAGCTTGAGCACCGAATTGTTTAGCATAAATTGGAGTTTGATGTAAGATGGAGCTCAGCTAATGTTACTTAGCCATGGGCTGTTGAAATAGTTTAAACACTCACCAAATAACCAAGAGCTTGAAAGCTGGAAACATGGAAACTCGGCGAGTAGAGAAGTTGTTCGGCCATGGAGCTTGGACAATGGCTCGAAACAAGGATGCTCAGAAGGAGAGGATGGTGCTCGGATTTCATTTTGCTCGAACGCGTAGCTCGGCCTCTTTATTCTACGGAGTGACTATTAGCTCCGATGAGAATATTTTGTCTACCTGGACTAACCATGTAGGAAACATAAGTGGGATTCCACACTCGCTGTAGAAGATTGGATGCTCAACTCCGTGTATTTAGCATGGCCTTTAGTCCAGACACTAACTCAAGGTCAGCATGAGTAGATATTTGGCACGAATTGGTACTCAACATTGTTCAGACATAGCTCGGCATAAGCTCACACTAACTACAGGCGAAGGAGACAGAATTCAGCCGTGACAATGTCCCTAATATCCTAGACTAGTGAAAGGCAGTTGCTTGGCTACCCTTGTATAATTCCTTTGCTTAAAATTATTGCCGTTATTGGAATAATTTAAGGAACTCGTTTGAAGTAGTTGAGTTCACTACGATCAAATTTGCTCGTATTCGGAGCCTAGATTTGTTGTTGTTGAGTAGTTTGATCATGACACAAATTATTCCTCGCTAGGATGCTATCATGTGGTAGTTCTGTTGTTGAAGTCAACGTCTATTCTTTATAGGTCAAAATTAAACTATTGGCATGATAGTTCACTACATCTCGGACTCTCTTGCAATTCAGCTCAGTCAAAAAGAGGTTAGACTTGTAAATTAGCTTGGACTCAGTTCGAATCTACAAAAGCTTGGTTGACATGGAGCTTAAAGATTGGAGGGCGGATATGTAACAGCTTAGAAAATAGCAGGCTGCTCAACTCGGCCATAGTGGACAGCTTGGACTTAGGAGCTTCTCAGTAACTTGGTACAGCTTAGACATGCTCAGCTTTTCGGCAATTCGACATAGAGCTTGACTCCCATGGAGTACTCGACTCGGTTAGAGAGTAGTTTAGATCGAGATGTGGAAGCATTGTATGTACTGAGTGTAGAACCCTAGTTGCTGTGAGTAACTCATCCATTGGACTAATGACAGCTATTGATGAATTTTTTTACAACCATTGGGGTTTCGAAATTATTAAGACCTAGATTCGCTTCTACGTAACTTCGATCTTGGTCAATTCTCGATTGTCTTTTTTCCTCCTCTCTTACCTTAGTAACAGAAAATGTTCAATACGTTATTCAATGTTAGCCTCTTCATCAAGTGTACTAATAGAGCTTCGATACGAGTAACTTCCCAATGTAAATAATTCTATGATTGCTTCAAATCCACTACAACAGAATCAACATATATGAAGGAGGGTCTTTCACTGACGCCCTAGTTTGTAAGATGAATAGCTAACCATAAACTCTTCTACCCTTTTGCACCATGGTGGTTACATGGTAGTTTTTTGAGCTTTTCTTACTTCGTCAGTTGCACTAGACATTAAAAAGACAATTATTCAAAATGTAGTGCAGCGATTAGCAGACGCCATTTGAAAAAGTGCAAGATCATTCAATCATACAAATGGCAATTACTTAGAGACAGTCAACTTTCACGATGAGATCAATTACGTACTTACAAGAACAAAGAATCCAAATTGAATTATTTTCCAAGAACATGATAAAGTAAGAAAAAGAAATTCTACTATTGGACTTTAAAGTTAAGAGGGAAGACGAATCCAAATTGGTGAAATATAATCGGCCAATCATAAATAGACCTGTACGAATTCTAAGAAGATATGAATGAAAGTAAGTGTAGCAAACTGAATTTGGAAGAATCCATAAAAGGAAGAACATACTACTAGGCGATCTCAAAATAACATTAGGAATCTGATAGGAATTAGACCCCTAGATCAGTCATACATAGTAAAGTTAGAGGACTCTAAGGACTCACTCAAAGAATATTAACTCAAAGCCATATCTGAGATGGGGATTCTTATTCCAAACTAATCTCCTGCCAACGTGATTGTTAGACCCTCACATGTGCCAAACCTACTCTTGCCCAACAACTATACTATGGTAGGATATCTGGGAAGATAGCTCTAAGACTATCTAAGCTGAGCTCTCGAGCTAAGCTTTCAAGCTGACTACAAGGATCCAACCCCAACCCAAGATTGACTACTCTGCAGTGGGACTAATTGGACCCCGACCTAGTTTAGATTAGGTCGACCCCTAACTATAAACTCTCTTTTCTTTTTTTCGCCCACTTTGTACCATATTTCTAACATCTAACCATCGAGCAATACATGTCTTTTGGTACAACATTCTATAAGGATACTTTACTCTTTTGTATTGATATTCTTTATCTCTTTTACCTTTTTTAGTATCTATTATGTAACCCAACTGTAAGAATACCCTTTTTGTCTTTTCATACATGTAAGGTAACCTTAGTGGATGGGCATGTAAACCTCCACTTAATTATATGCAGAAATCATCAATGCGAGAATTTTATTCAAACTTCCTTTGAGCAACCTTAGTATTCTCATTACTCTCTAACTCTTATCTATTCCCTTTAATAAGAGGTAGTGGCGAGTAACCCTTCAATTCAGACTGATGAGTCATATCTGGCGGATTATAGGCTAAGTAAGATCGATTGGTGCATCATATCCATTCGGTAGTTACCTAGACTTTGCAAGCTTTTCTTTTGTTTCTTTTAGTTCGCTTTGTTGTGATGCTTCTCTATGTGTCCAACCTTAGAGACGCATCATTTTCGCTAGTATCAGAATACGATTTTGAGAGGGAGTATGTGAAGTTGCAATAAAGTTTTTGGTTTACTTTGCTGCTAGTGGCTAATATGTTCCTTTCGTAGCTGTTGTAGTGTGTTTGTAAGTAAGTTTGGAATTGTGAGCTATGTAGTGAAGATTTGTGTATTGATAAGTATGATTTCATTGTTACTTTATTCTTGCCTTATTTTTCACTATGAAAGCAGAGTAAGTTAATTTCTATTATGTTCAAGTTGTTATTAGGCATTAAAATTGTTGGTGTAGTAGTTGAGCATTTGGGAAGTACATAAGCATTGTTTTCATATGTGTTGCGTTGTTAATCTATTTTAGAGACATTGTATCATGTCATATTCGAGTGTTCAAGGTGTTATCAGTGATCAAAGTAGTGGTGCTCAACCTAGTTGTAATCATAATGGTAGCAACACTCCTAGGTCAGTTGATGACAAACTTAACAGACTCACTAACTTTATTAAGAGTTTAGTTACAGTAATGGAAGTTAATAGGCAAAAACTTTAGGGTATGCCACTACACAACTCACCTGAAAATATTCAAGAGAGAGGTTATGGCCAAGGTAGTCGAACCCATTGCCAGTTTGACCCCCTTGAGTTGGAGGAGTTGCAAGATGAAAACTGGAATTAGAGGAGGTTAAGGAAGATGATGAGGAGAATGATGTCGAGGAGTATGGAGGGGAAGAAGAAGAACCTAGTTATTACTAAGCATAGGTGTGAAGACCCCAAGCTCCTCGAGGACTACACAATATCGAGGTCCAAATCCCGCCTTTTAGTGGAAGTAGAGATGTGGATGAGTACTTAAAGTGAGAAAAGAAAGTCAAAAAGGTGTTTGATTATTATGGATATACAGAAGCTATGAAAGTTTGACGTGCTACACTTAAGTTCTTTGGGTATGCTACTTTGTGGTGAAAAAATTTGAATGCAGCCAGAGCAAAAGATGGAGGACGATGTATAAGGACTTAGGATGAGATGAAAATATGTTAAGAGATAGATTTGTGCCTGAGACCTACTTACAGGATATGTTTGTAAAGTTGCAAGAACTTTGCCAAGGAGGTTGAGCAATTGATGATTATGTGAGAGACTTCTAGATGCTTATGATCCGAGCTAACATAGAAGAACCTAAGGCTTGTACAATATTGAGGTTTGTTTCTAGACACAAATTTTAGATTCACAATATCGTGGAAGTACAAAGGTTTTATATGTTAGAAGAGGCAATTAAGATAGTGTAGTGGGTTGAAAAGCAAAGGAGAAGTGCTCTGAGCCAACTTAGGCCAACATTCTCCCGTACTTCAGTTTCGTGCCGACCTGTTTAAGCCGTGCCAAGAAGGTCATACTGAGCCAAGGAAAGGAATGACTAACCTATCAATAGTTAAGTAGGCCAATAGGGTCGAACAAGCCAGTCGAGTAAAGTTGAGGCCAGATTGAAGCCAAGGACATATGAGAGAGGACAAACCTTTAAACAGAAGACCAGCGAAGTGAAGTGTAAACCCTACTATTTAGAGGACACATGAATTAACTAAAAGTGCTTCTCAATCATTCTCAAGGATTAACTAAACTAAGAATTTAAGTTTACATTTAAAAATGAACTTAGTTTTTCAATTCAAAAGTTCATTATTGATAAAAACTAGAATACGAGAATAACGAACTTTAAGCCACCTAAAGCCCTAAAATTGTAAACCCTAAGATAATTAAGAACTTGTGACCCTAAATGACTACATTGAAAATTTTATTTGAATAATTTTATTTGACTCTAGAAAAATTCAAAATTTTATGAGTAAATCATAACTTACAAGTTGATTTAAGAACCAAACTCTAAAAGAATTACATATAAGACAATCCCCTTATTTTCGCTTATAAGCTATATTACATATGAATAAGTAAGCTAACAAATCATATTAAATAACTTATCAATTGAGAGTTGAAATCAACTATCACTTAATAACTTATCAAAAACTAGTGATAAGACCGTTTCCTTATCCTACCATAACTTATTCTACATAAGGATAAGTTATCTTTTTACTTTATCAATTTAATTTTCCAACAAGTGACAAGACAAGAGCCATGCCCTATTTGTCCCTTAAATAGCCAGTTGTAAGACAAGGGAATGGGAAGCCATACCTTTTCAATTTCACATTAAACTAATTGTCTTTCATAAGCACTATTCATCTCTTAATGCTTACATCATTTAATCATAAATGAAAAACTCACTCAACCTTATTGATTAGGAATCGCAATAATCTTCTAATAGGTCGAAATCCATCTCAATATATCTTAATAATAGAGTAATAATAACACTACTAGAATTATGCTAGATTTCTAATCAATTATCATAACTCTCGCTATATTATTCTTAAGTAAGGATAAAACTTGTTTTCACAATATCTTTTTTGTTTTAAGTTTGATTTTTGCGTTCTTATATTCAATTGATGATTTTGGATGTATTTTTGCATGGTAAGGTCCATTTTGGGAGTTGGGACCCCACAAGTAACTATTTAGATAAGGGTTAAATTCGAATTTTATGTGCTTCCCTTTTTACTTAGTTGATTTTCTAGTTTAACTAAGTGTTTGAGTGTCCAAGGCCTTGTTCTAGTCACTTATCATGATGAATTGAGCTTTTATATTGCTATTGGACCTAAGTTTTATTTAAGTTTTAGGCTATAGGTCTTCTTATAGTTTTCTTAGTTCCTTTAAGTTTCAACTTATAAAGAATTGGACCTTGTCTTAGGCCTAAGGCATATTTTAGATAAATAAATCTAGATCATTTGTTATTGGCCCTTTATTTCTTTATTCTAAGGCTTCTAAATTAGTTAGGCTAATTAAATTTTATGTCCAAGCCCAATCTCTTTTTATTTTAAGGCTTAAACTCTCTTTTTAACTAGGTATGAGCTTTATTTACACTTTAGCCTATGAGGGGCTCCCTAAATTATTTAATGGGCTTAGTAGGTTTTATAGTTAAGTTATAATTAGATATATGTTGGTCATTTGCAATTAAGCAAGCCTATGCCTTGATTTGTTGGCCTCTTAGCTTAATTTAAGCCTAATTCATGTCTAATGCCTATATCTTGTTTGTAATCTATCCTAATGGACCATATAACTTATTAAACCTACTAAATGATCCATTTTATCATAAGTTCTAGATCTGATCTTGATGATTTATTAGGCTTCAAATTGTTTTCTTTTTTAAGCTTAAAGTCCAATTTAAGCCTAATTACTTACTATAAGCCTTGTTTAACCTCTTATCTTGCAAGGTTTAACCCTAATCCTTAATCATCCTTAATGAATCATGTGATTAACTAACTAAATCATAACTTGCAGCAAGTTTGATTATCATAAGTGATGGTTTAAAGTGATTTTCTAAGGCGTCCTATGCATCTTGTACTCAACTTGATAAAAGATGCATCAAACTACTTCTATAATGCATTTTAACTCACTCTTTACTAAAATAACCATGATAAATAATAAATATAATGAGGATATGCATGTTTATGTTTCAACCCTTTAGTGAGTATGAAGTTTCACGAGGATTTTTCCACTCTTCTTTAAGTTATCAACTCAATTCTACACTTCAACATCAACATATATGCATGTTATGTTCTATACATGTAATGCTTCTAAAAATTGTATTATAAACTCTACATGACACATATACATAAAGATGACATTTGTAAGTTTCTAAATGTCCTAAGCTTCACTGATCTAATACTAAAACATAGATCAAGATGAACAAGCTTATTTTAGCTCGGATGGTGAGGTGCTCTCTCTTTTCCTCCATAAAAAGTCACCAAAATCAACTCTAAGTGGCAAAGAAGTGTGTTGGAAAGGTAGCTTGGGGATGTTAAGGAGTTTTTTGAGATGGTGACTTGTCATTTGGAGGTATATAGTGGTGATTAGGACTCCAGGCAATCAGCTACACAAGGGGTTCCAAACTTCTAACTTATTTTATTCCTTTTTTCTTTTGTTTTTGTTTGTAGATTCATAGAGAGGATTCTTAGGATTTATTTTGGAGAAGAACAAGAAATGAGAGTAAGGAGTGAGAGTGCATGGGGTAGCCAATCATTAGGTGGGGATTAAGGGGTTAAGATATTAGCTTACAATGATTACATGATCACACAAAGTAGGGACCATTGCTTTTCATTATAAGTGGTTTAGATTTGTCCCTTAAAAGTTGGTCCAATCCTTAATCTTTTTTCCTCATTGTTAATTGCTTATCTTTTATAGCTGCTTGTGTTTATTCCCATAACTAATCATGATGCATAGATGCATGTAAGTGATTAAATTAAATTCTCAGCTTGCCACTCTAATTGCTAGCATGCATGACCTTAATTAGCTGTAGTTTTAGGCTTTTCTTATTTAATTAAATTAACTTAAGGTTATTGCATCCTCTAATACAATTATTTTTAGTGGTTTGGAACTTATTATAGCTATTCAATTATGGTTTAAAAGGTAAATCAAGACTTTTTAAGTGATTAATCAAATTATGAGCAGTTTGTTAATTGTTTTGCTACATAATTGGAATTTATTGACTCGTTTAGGTTTTTTATACTACTTTAGAGTTTTGGAGTTGATTTAGGGTCTCACACATATTAAGGCATAATTAGGGTTTCCAAGGTACATTTAGTGTTTTAGTTTTATGGTTTCAAATGGATTGTTAAGGTTTTCTATTTTAATATTTGTCTTTAATTTAGTTTGTCCTTTATATGGTTCAAGGAGCTCATGTAGGCTCCAACTACTCAACTCAAATTCGAGTTCAAAAGTATTCGCAAGGCTTATACATTATAAATTAAGTCCCTGAGCCACTAAAATAACATATATTACTATCTAATCTAGTCGTAAAAGATTTAGACTTGTAGGTGTATATGTGTGCATATATATACACACATACACACACACACACACACATATATATATATATATAAGCTATATGTATGAGAATTTAATAAGTAAATTAATCATGAGTATTATAAGGAATGAAACTAATTTAATGGTTTAAATTATTTCAGACTCTTAAAAACATACTTATTTATGTGTAGTTACATTTTAATTGGGAAGGTGATGAGTCTTCTATAAATTGTTGTTGGATATGGTAGATTGAAGGTTATTTCACACTATTGATTAAATCATATTTGCTTATAAGCATGGGTTATCTTGTAATTTGAAAGATGATTAGTAGTTGATGGAGAACAAGTTAGGACTGGTGTATAATGAGTATACTATCATAGCAGCTTTTGAGAAAAAACACTTGTAGTAGAAAGGAATTTTGTCTATGATGTTGTTAGTTCTATATTTTCCAGCTATTATAGAACCAAGCAAAAACTATCCACTTAATTTTGACTAAGTATGTATAGGAGTTCATCATATCTTTAGAAACTATCCACCTAGTATTATTGATTGATTTTCTGATTTCCTGTTTTGGAAAATGTTAGAATAAAAGTACTCCTACAGTCTCAAGAACTTGAACTGCCTAATAAGCTACAAGAAAATCTACCCCAAAAAGTGTAAGGAAATGTAGGAGTGAATGAGGAAGTGGATCCAAAAGAAGAAGAATTTATGTCAGAAGGCATGTCAAAACCTGGGTCAAAAGTTGCGGCTAAAAGTAATGAAATGAACATGGAAGAGCCTTTTGTAACAATTAATGGGGTTAGGCTTGAGGTAATAGTTATTGATGATATTATATACAATGATGATGAAGTTTATAAAGTTATCATGATACTTGAAAACCTAGAATTTATATTACTAAGTTTTGATTATGGGGAAGTAGAAGAGGAAGAAGCTGAGGAAAAGGGGCAAGTGGATGGAGTTCCTATGGAGGTAGCAGTAGTCTCTAAAGGTTTAAATAGTTAGTAAAGCTAATAGATGACAAGTAGCATGGATTGATTTGGGATGATCTTAGCTTTTTTATAGTAGCTATGACATGTAACCTAGCTGTTTTGATGTATATAGGCCCTGTACTATCTTTTAATGTAATGTTGACCTTTGGTGTAACTTTTATAAACTTTAGATGTATTTTGTTTTCCAACTTCTGTACCATATGTAAATAGACTTATGTATGTAATGAAAAGAAGTTGTAAATAGAAGTGATGTACCTAGGAATCAAGTATGTAATCTCATTTTATATAAGTGAAGTTTATCAAGGATGTAAATATATTTTGTATATGGTTCTATAAGGGGAAGGTGTAACCTTACTAGTATTTATATTGTATACATTTCATATAAAGGAACAACAAGATATGAATGATAGATGATATATATATATTGTTATTATCTTTATGTAAGTAAGGATTTAATTTTATAATTGAATCTGAGAGTTATGTTATGTTAGAAGATGGATAGTTGATTTATATTTATGTTTTATAAGTAGGAGACTTCCGATCCCTATGGATTTTGAAATAATTTCACTATATACTAACTATTAGATTACATATGTTGAGTGTAAGGTAGATAGTTTATTATTGTGATTATAACAATGGTTGAAAATGCAAATAGAGAGCTAAGTGAGTGACTCGAGAATGTTGTAATATCCCCTAATCTTCCTGTACCATAGGAACTACCTAGGAATAATGTCTTACTCCCTATTACCTTTAAACATGATGGATCCAACTCAGTTTGGATAGATGCTTGTGAATATGAATACCATGATTCAACAATAGGGAGCTTTGATCTAGCATCTTATAACGGGTGGAAATGTTGTGGATTGAAGGCAATTGGAGGTTGGACCAAGAGGGAATCAACCCTAAGAAACTAATAGGCTTCCTAAATTCATGAAAGCAAATTGGTGTTTTAAAGGTGAGATAGGAAATCTACCTTAACAGATGATTGGTTAGTATAAATTGAATGAAGTTTTGAGGCTTTCAGTATTCCTAATGATTAGAAAGTTTCTTATGGCACTTTCTCATTGAAGATGGGTACATGTGTTTGGTAAGATTCAAAGGGGAGATCAATCATAGGACCAATTACTTGATAAGCATTTAGAGAGGAATTTAAGAAGGAATATTTTCCTATGAGTGTGTAGAATCAAATGACTAGGAAATTGATGGAATTGAAGAAAGGTACCATAAATCTCTCAATATGAAAATGAGTTCAATAGACTGTTATAGTATGTGCCTGAATTGTGTTGAAGAAAGACCTTTTACTTAATGGATTTGATCTAACAATGAGGTGTAAGCTAATGGATTACATTTTTACTACCTACTACGAGATTATGAATAAAGCTCGAAAGTTGGAGAATAACTAATTACCTATGTAAGAGCAATGGAGCAAGAAGTTAAGGAGAGTCACTCGGTTCCAACCTACTTTTAAGAGGTCATTTCCAAAGGCTAATAGTAGTTTGAGTCAAAGAGAGAAGAAGCTGGTGGCGATGCCTAATGGTCCTATATAGACTAAAGTAAGATATACTTTCTATGATAGTGAAGGGAATGTGAAATGTTAGCAATGTAGAGCACACCACTTTCCTCATCAATGTGCATAATTGTAAGGTAAGTGTTATTTATGTGAAGATCTGAGTCATGTATCAAGAGGATTCCCAGCAATGAAAACCATGAAATATTATAGGTATGAAAAGTAGAGGCACTTCTCTAGGTATTGTGGACATATAGTACTAAGAGCAAAGAACTCTAGTGGAGTGGAAACCACTACAATTCTAACATAAGTTTTCACAATATAAAGTTCAAAAGGTGATACCAAAGAGTTTGACAAGTGGATGGAAAAGTATTTCTATGATGGCTTTGATGATGATATGGAGATTGATGAAAATGAGCTAAGACTAGTGATAAGCTTATAATCTAATAACTCTTCTTATTAATAAGCAGAATGTTAAATGTCCATGTTGAGTAGATGAATAGTAGGAATTGAATAAATAAATAACTTTAATAGGTGATAAGTAACTATAGTAGTAGTATTTATTTCAAGTAATGTAACCTTAAATGGACAAACTGTGTATGTGTTATTTGATACAGCAACTTCACATTCATTTGTTAGTCAGAAGTTCAAGTAAATAATGGAATTGATGCCATAGAAGCTTATAAAGTGAGAACCCCTACTAGAGAGCAAGTGTTGACAACAAAAGTAGTAGATAATGAGCAACTTCAAATCCAAAGGAAAGAGTTTCTAATGGAATTGATAGTGTTTCCATTGAAAATTTTTGATGTAATCGTAGGTATAGATTGGCTATCCAGACATAAAGCTGAAGTGAATTGCCTAAATAAGAGTGTAATCTTAGATGAAGTAGTGGATGACATTACTAAGGATTGGCATATTTGTTGGATATTTGCTGTAGAAAGAAAGAGAGACTCTAAGTGTGTCGGAGATACCTATAGTGCATGAATTCTTGAATGTTTTTCTAGATGACTTGCCTAGTTTAACTTTACATTGAGAGTTGGATTTTACTATTGAGCCGGTGCCAAGACCTAAGCCAATATCAAATGTCATCGACAAAACTTCAAGAATTAAAGAAGCAACTTTGTGATCTATTGGATAAAGGGTTGATTTAACCTAGTGTGTCTCCTTAGGGAGCGCCAATACTATTTGTGAAAAAGAAAGATGAAACTATGAGATTATGTATTGATTATTAGGAAATAAATAAGGTAACTATTAAGAGTAAATATCCACTATCATGAATTGATAATTTGTTTAATCAATTGCATGGAGCCACCTTGTTTTCACGGATTAATTTGAGATCTGGATACCATCAGTTGCAAATTAAGCTAGAGGACGTACTACAGATTGCTTTTTAAACGAGATATAAGCACTATGAGTTTTTGGTGATGCCTTTTGGATTAACTAATATATCGATGGTGTTTATGGATTTAATGAATAAAATCTATCCACCTTATTTGGATAAATTTGTCGTTATGTCTATTGATGTTATTCTAATCTACTTAAAAACTAAAAAGGAGCATGTATATCATTTATGTTTGGCCTTACAAATGTTGAGGCATAACAAATTGTATGCTAAAGTAAGTAAATGTGACTTTTGTCGGGACATATAGTGTTGGGTGAAGGAATTTCAATGGATCCTAAGAAAATTTAAGTGTTGGCTAAGTGGAAACAACCAACTACACTAGTAGAAGTGAGAAGTTTTCTTGAAATGGTAGTATATTGTAGGAGATTTATAAAAAAAATTTCTATGATAACTAGACCTCTAACTCAATTGACACAAGAGGATGTTAAGTTTGAATGGAATGATGAGTGCAAACAAAGTTTCCAGGAGTTAAAAGATCATCCAGCTTCAATACCAATACTTATTTTTCCATATCAAAATAGACCTTATTGTATATATAGTGATGCTTCTAGGAATGGACTAGGCTATGTATTGATGCAGGATGGCAAGGTCATAGCATATGCATCAAGGCAATTGAGGCCTCATGATTAGAATTATCCAATACATGATCTTGAGTTAGCAACTGTAGTATTTGTTTTGAAAATTTAGAGACATTATCTTTACGAGCAACATTGTGAAATCTATACGGATGATAAGAGTCTAAAATATTTCTTTACTCTAAAAGAATTAAATTTATGACAAAGGTATTAGTTCAAAATGAGCAATGATTATGACTTGACTATAAATTATCACCTTAGTGAGGCTAACGTAGTAGCAAATGCACTAAGTTGCAAGAATTACGAGCAAATGGCCTCATTACTTACTGGTCAACGTAAGATGATTCAAGGAGTTTGAGAAGTTGGAGATGGAGTTCAAATGGCATGAGACTGATGTATAATTGATGAATTTAGTAGTAAAGCTAACTATGATAGAAAGAATTAAGTTTCAATAAGATGAGGATTCAAATTTGAAGGAGATTAAAGAAAAATTGAATATAGATGTTGTTTCTAATTTTCAAATTGATGTGGAAGGTGTATTGAGAGACAAGAATAGAATTTGTGTGCCTGATGACTTAAAGCTAAAGAAGGAGATCGTGGCTAAAGCACATAATACTGGCTATGCATTACACCTTAGTGGAAATAAGATGTATTGTGATCTAAAAGCATTGTTTTAGTGGAAAGGCATAAAAAGAGATGTGGCATAATATGTAGTTGGGTATACCACATGTCAACAAGTGAAGGCAGAATACTAAAGAACTAGTGGTTTACTATAACCACTAGAAATATCTTAATGGAAATGGGATTACATTACTATGGATTTATACTTGGACTCTCGAGGATAATAGTAGGTCATGATTCAATTTAGGTTGTTGTGGATAGATTAACAAAGTGTGTACATTTCCTACCATACTCAACTAGGGATTCAATGGAGAAGCTAGTACAGTTGTACATAAGGGAGATTGTTAGGTTGCATGGTGTGCCAATAACATTGTATCAATTAGAGATAGTCGATTTGTACCAAAATTCTGGAAGAGCTTACGCCGATCTTTGGGTACTAAGTTGTAATTCAGTATAACATATCTTTCCTAAACAGATGGACAATCGAAGAGAATTATTTAGTTACTTGAAGATATGTTGAGAGGTTGTAATTTGGATTTCGATGGTGACTGGGATCAATATTTACCATTAATAGAGTTTGCTTATAATAACAGTTATTAAGCAACTATACAAATGGCACCATATGAAGCTTTGTATAGAAGGAAATGCCGATCACTGCTGCATTAGGAAAATGATGAATATGCGATGATAGGTACTAAGATGATCCAATAGATGAATGATAAAGTAAGGATAATATGATAGAGGATGAAAGCAATATATGATTGTTATGAGAGTTGGGTAGATTTGATGAGAAAACCTATGGAGTTTGCCATAAAGGATCATGTATATGTTAAGATAAGTCCGTTTAGGGGATACAAATGCTTCGATACCATTAGAAAACTAAGCACTTGATTTATAGGACCATTTGAAATATTGAAGAGAGTAGTAAATGTAGCTTACCAAATTGCTCTACCACCAAGTTTAGCTATCTATCATGACATGTTCCATGTATCGATGCTACAAAAATTTGTGAAGAATCCAAAAGCAATTATAGAGTTAAAACTAGTGGATCTACAACAAGATTATATATTTGAAGAGAAGCCGATTAGAATGTTGGAGAACTAGATTCAAAAGTTAAGAAACTATGAAGTTGAATATGAGAAAGTTCAGTAGGTAGGAGCCTAAGAGTAAAAGTGACATGGGAATCGAAGGCCACCATGGAGAAACATTACCCCAACCTTTCTAAGTGATAGGTTAATACTATTGCATTTTAAAGATATGGTTAATTAAGTATCATATGATGGTTAGATAAAAGTTTTTGAGAACAAAAATTTTCTAAAGGGAGGTAGAAATGTAAGCCTCGTATTTTTATGAATAAGAATCAAACAGGTAATTTAGGGCATTGGTGAAACTAACTTGATTGATTTAAAAATTCATGAGTAAGTTCAAGACATTAGGTGAGGAGACCCATTGGACTTAGATTTTAAAAATAAAATAATAATAATAATAATATAGCTAAAATAGTGTAATATTACTATATTACGTATTATTTCTCATAATCGCGTAGGATAGGCTCTATTAGTACGTAATTTTTTAGAGATAAATTATATATATAGTAAAATTACTGTGTCATATAAAATAACATGTAGAATATGTATATGTCGTATGTAATTGTCACATATAGACTTACATATCTATAATTAACTAAAATACCTAAATAATTGTATTTTAGGCTAAGTTAAGCTGAAGAAATTTATAAAAATAAATAAAAAATTTTTTAAAAATCACATGGGCAGCTAAATTATGTTAGTATAAGTGTGTAAATTGTGTAAGACAAGTGTTGGTGAATTAGAAAGGGATTAACATGCAATTACCTTAATATATATACCTAAATTCTTGAGGAGGGAGAAAGATAATTCATTTGAACAATCCAACCAACTTTGTAAAAATTGGAAACACTCCATTAGATAATACATGCAAGTTAAGATCTGGGAAAATTTAGTTTAGGGCTTGGAGATTGAAGAAGTAAATTAGGGAAAATTTACAAAATCATTATGTAAACTGGGTTTAAAGGAGTTCGAGTACTTAAGGAATAGTTGAGAACCAATTGTTGCCACTAGGTGATAAAACACCCAACGACTAGGTCGACCGACAAAGGAGTGGCCGTTGCCAGTGGCCAAGGCAGTTGATTCTGGTGACGATCCATTTTTACCTTGATTTTACATAAATTTATAAAAATATTAAATATGCTCGAAAAATTATTGAAAAAAAGTATTCCTATATATTTACATGTATAGAATCTTAGAAAAATATTATTTTATACAAATTTAGTAACCATGATATATGTCCTTAAGAAATCGAAGTAACCAATCAATTTTTGCTACTAAAATAAATATGTCTAATGATGCTGTTTCTACTTGAAATTATGTGGTTATACTCCTAAAATGTTAAATTTGTGGTTAGATTGTAAAAATTGTGTCATCGAATTCTAGGGAAATTTTTTATTTTACAAAAACAATGCGCTAGACAAGTGGTTTTATAAAAGGGGCTTCTTTAGTTCTTTACAAAACTATAGTGTCATCTATAATTACTTACATGTAGCAGTTGAAAGTGGGTTAATATGATGATTTTAAATAAAAATTGGGTATTTTGTAGTTTAAGGCTAAATCTTTAAGTTACTATTTTAATGTAAATGAGTGGTTGATATAGGGAAATGGTGTATATATTGAGGTTCTTAGTTGATACTTATTGATTATGTAGGGTTTAAAGTTCTAAAAATGTAAGGTAAGTTGGAGTATATGTAAAATGAAATGGTAAGATATAGTAATAGTAGCAAGGTCAGAAACTATTTTAGAATGTAGTTGATAGTGAATAACTTGAATACATTAAGAATTTGATTCAGGTTAGAAAGTGGATATACTAGAACTTTATAACTACTTCAAAGTTAGAATTAAGTAAAAAAATTCTTAAGTAAAAACCTAATTTATGATAATAAGTTAGAGCTTGATGGATTGTCAACCTCCAGACCCATCACTTATGCCTACCTCTGTGGCCTCCAATCTCTTACCAAGAGGATTCTCTCTTATTAGCTTGTTGAGGACAAGCTCCAGTACATGGAATAGTCGTAGAAGAAATCTCTAAGGTCCCATCTAGGATACACTCTATCTACTCGAATTCTTGCTTAGTTGTCAGCTGGCTAGGTACTAAGGCTAACCTATCAAGTATCGAGTCTAAGGTCACAATACATCGAGCTCTACCCTTCTAGCCTACAAAACTGTAACATCATTCATTCATCTCGATAAGCTTAGGTACAGCTCATCAACAGTAACCCTAACATTAACTCAACTCAGCAACAACACCTTAAGATCCTAGAATATGAACCCATTGACAAGTCGCTATATGTCCCCTACTTTTTAACACTTATACTGTATTCCTTTTTCCCTTTGTCTTATTTACCCTTTTCGAATGTACTAGGAATCTCTTTCTTACATTAGCCTTTACGTAATTTTCCTTTATTGTAACGTTGTCCTAAAGGACTTACTATAAATAGTCCTTTTTACTGTAGCCGAAATCATCTTATACCTTATGAGTTAATGATTATCTTTGTTCTTGCAAGAAACCTTTTATGAGTATGTTTCCTTTCTCACTCTTATCTAATTTTATTGAGTAGCTCGAGATTAGTGGCAGTTGGACCTTAGTATTAGCTTGTGTATCATATCAGGCTAAGTAATAAGTCATGTTATGTTCATTAGTGAGTTATATTCTTTGAGCAGCTTCACGGAAGCTACTGTGTTGTTGACTTATCCCTTCCTTCATTCTTGGATACTTAGAAGGACCCACTATTACTGCTTCCTATGGTAAGTCCGAGTGATCAACTCAGCTTCTAGGTACATCACAAAATCTTAGTATCAAAGCTTGAGGTTGTGACCAAAAGCTTAGTATTGTGGTAGTTCTTGTTAGAGTATTTATTTTGTTATACTTTGTTTCTCAAGTGAAAAAACAAAGCAAGTTCTTAAGTCACTGTACGATATCTTGTTTTGAAAGTTATGTACAATCTTTGTTGAGTGATGGACTTTATGAAGTTCATTGAGAATGTTGAACCTTAATATTCAAGGAGAGATTAATGATGCCATGAGTGATGCTCATGGTTGCAGTCATGTTACCCAATAGACCCCATAAACTATAGATGAACAATTGCAAGATCTTACTTCTATTGTAGCTAACTTAGCTATATCTATACAAACAGCAATAGAGACTTGGCTACAAGAGAGAATTGATGAATGAGGTCGAGATATGAGAGATAGACTGAGAAGGCAAGTAGTTGAGCTTAGAGCATTAGAAGCAATTAATGTGAACCCAGCTCTACCCCAATGAGTTGAGCGGTTTGTGAGGAGGAAACTTGAGTTAAACAAAGCTAAAGAGTATAGGGAGGAGAAGTAGTAGTATGTAGGATTTAAAGAACACAAACTCCATGCTCCTAGAAGAGTTGAGCATCTTAAAGTGTAGATTCTAAGTTGTTAATAGGTTTGGTAGTACTGATGACTACTTGGACTTAGAGGAGTAGATTGAGAAGAGATTTGACTCTATGACCATAAGGTTTCGGTATGTATTTGAGTAGTTGCTTTAGAATTTTCTAAGTATGCAACGATATGGTGGAAGAAACTACAAAATGTACCAAAGTAAGCTTGATGTGAAATTCGAACTTGGAATGAGATGAAGAGAGTTCTAAGGACTTGATTTGTTCAAGAATACTATGTATAAGACACTTTTCGATGTCTCTATGAACTCAAACAATGTAGCCAATCTGTAGATGATTATGTTAGAGAGTTCTAGCTACTAATGATTCGCTGTGATGTTGATGAACCTAAAGCGTAGACAATAACATGGTTCATTTCTGGACTAAGGTCTGAGATTAGTAATATAATGGAAGTGTAGAGGCTTAGAAATCTTAATGAGACTATTTAAGTAGCCCAAAGAGTTGAAAGGTAGAGGTGAAATTAGCTCAACTGAGTATAGGGCAACTTACCTAGCTAGCCAAGCAAAATTGTCATGCTAAGTTGACCTAGATATGATAGAGCTTAATACAGTTCCAAGGTGGATCTCTAAGGTCAAATGCAAAGCAAACCTGATGATGGTCAAGGTAAGACTAAGGTTGAGGAGCTTAAGGCCAAGAAGGGTTAAGGTTAGAGCTCTAGTAGGAAGACCAAAGTGATAAAGTGTTTTAAGTACCTTAGTTTTGGACACATGGCTACTTAATGTCTTAACCAATGCATCATGACCATTAAGCAAAACAAGCCCAATTTAAAGTGGAGAGTGCTAGTGAAGGCAAGGAAGAAGTGGGAGTTAATCAACTACTATAAGAGTATTTGGAGACTCCAACGCTTTGACCCTACCTAAAATGGGAGAATACTGTATGGTTATATGAAGATCTCTTAGCATCTTTATCTCTTATGAGAATGAATAGAGAAAGAATCTCTT
The DNA here is from genome assembly GCA_024138015.1 of Lumnitzera littorea. Lineage (NCBI taxonomy): Eukaryota > Viridiplantae > Streptophyta > Magnoliopsida > Myrtales > Combretaceae > Lumnitzera > Lumnitzera littorea. Next base: position 86,153,163 of record JAMXBB010000006.1, on the reverse strand, counting down.
CCATACAAACTATTGAGTTAATGGTAAACTACATGCCTTGGTCATCAACAAAGGAAGTTGTATCGATGTCATAGCACATGGGGTAGTGAAGGCTTTGAAACTACCAACTTATCTTCATCTTAAGCCTTGCAAGATTTACTAGCTTAATGAGAAGAGAGGTCTACCTGTTGTCACGCAAGTCAGAGTGCTAATCACTATTAGCGATAGATATACAGACAAGGTATTGTATAACGTCTTACCCATGTGTGCTTCACACATGTTACTTAGTCGACCTTGACTATTTAATTTAAAAGTGCTACATGATGGATATAGAAATACTTATATGTTTTAGAAGGATGGAAAAAAGGTTATACTATCTCCCATGAGTCTAAGAGAAGTTTAAGAATCTCAAATTAAGGTTAAAGAGCTTGGGAAGCGATTGACGCAAAAAATCACTGGAAAGATGAAAATGCTCAAAAGGTATGATGGATTCAAGCAAGTTAGTATGATAGACTTCTTTGCCTACAACTATGGAAGCTTCCTAGAAAAATTCAAAGTACCCAACTTCGAAAAGTACAATAGGACTGGATGCCCTAAGCTACACACCCGGCCGTATGTACGCAAGATTGATAAATATGTGCAATATGACTAGCTCATGGTCCAACCTTTTCAGGATAGCCTAACTAGCCCTACCTTGACCTAATACGCCCAATTGGATCTAAATCAGGTGAACACATAGGAAAAGCTAGCTAGAGAATTCTATGAGCAATATAGGTTCAACGTTGAAGTGGCACCAACCATGATGGATTTGGTTGTCCTAAGAAAAAGGCATAATGAATCTTTCAAAAAGTATGCCCAAAGGTGGAGGTCCCTAGCTACAAGGGTATCCAACTTCGTCACTAAGAAGGATCTAACTGTAACTTTTATCAATACTCTTAAGAGACCTTACTTCTCTCACCTAATCGGATAAGCCTCTTTTAGCTTTACAGAACTAGTGGCAGTAGGGTGTCGAATTGAAAGTGCCGTCTCCTCTAACAAGTTACAAGAGATATCAAATAAAAGACCACCTTCTGCTAAACCTAATACTAGCAAGCGTATAGAAGCTGCTGTTAACATGACTAATTCGAATATTAGACCTAACACCTATGTCTCTTTCAAGGAAAATCCCCTAGCAACTCAACAATAGTATAGAAGCCAACCACAAGTTAGAAGGGCCCTAAGGCAATTCACCAAAATATCTATTCCACTCAGTCAAGTGCTTAAAAAACTAAGAAAAGATAATATACTCCATTTTGAGGCAACTAGTGAAAGGTATAAGCTAAGATTATTTTATCCTAATGTAAGGCATTAATACCATTTAGGGTAAGTGGGCCATTCATCGACTTGTGCTAGAGGTTAAGAAACAAAATTCAAGACTTAATTGACGAAGGCATAGTCTAACTGGATTTTGTGGAGGCTTCTGCTCGAAACGTCAACAATAACCCCCTGCCTAACCATAGGCCCATTATCAATATGATATTTGAAAACTAAGAAGCCGCCATCAACATGAACGGTTCTAACCAAGAGCCCAAGGTTTATAGATTCTACAAGTAGGAAGAGAAGCAAATTCCACAAACCTAATGGTACACCTTCCATGTACCTGTGGCCCTTGAAAATTATAAAACTACCCCTCTCAACTATTAGGCAGTAAATCAAGGGCAGTCAAGCTCACTTGTAAGACGGTTATCCACTTTGGTAGAATCTATGACCCAAAGGAAGACTTGAAAAAGAAGGTTGTGCTAGAAGGGCCAAACAATGAACCAACTGAACATCAAAAAGGATTGTCTAGCTTCACCAAGATGATTAAGTGTAACGAGTATAAAGTAATGGATCAACTCATTAAGACTCCAGCACAAATATCCCTCATGAGTTTATTGATGGCATTAGATCCACATCGGGAAGCTTTGTTCAGAACATTAAGGGAATTCAAAGTTCCTCATGAAATACCGGTTGAAAGGATTAGGTCTATCGCTAGCTTTATCCTTACTATGGATCAGATTTCTTTCTCCATCGAGGAATTGGGCAAAGAAGGTAACCATCACACCAAGCCTTTATTGATAATAGTGAGGGTAAACAACACCATCATAGCAAGATTCCTCATTGACAACGGGTCATCATTAAATGTCTACCCTCTAACCACCTTGGATCTATTGGGCATTGATATGATTGCCATCAAGGTACGTCAACAATAGTAAGAGCTTTTGATGGATCCAGAAGAGAAATAATAGGGGAGATTAACTTACCAGTTGATATCAACCCACAAATGTTCAACATCCAATTCTAAGTTTTAGACATCCCAAGGACTTTCAACCTGTTATTGGGAAGGCCTTTGATACATTCAACAGGGGCCACACCTTTGAGTCTCCACCAAAAGGTTAAGTTTATCTCCAATAGCCAGGTCATTACGATTCTAGGGGACTAAGATTATGAAATTTACAATGAAATAGCCATACCTTATATTGTCACTAAGGAGAAAGAGGACTTTGGGCTCCTAATGTTTGAAGAGTTGTACATGATCACTGATTGGGAGAAAGAGGAGAGGCCAAAGTTCAAAGAAGGCTAGTTAGGAACCAATAGGCTAGGCTATATCCCAACCTTGATGGAAGAGTTGTAAAAAATGTAAGCTAAAGGTAGAAAAGGTGACAGGTTGTATCATGCCCTAATGACCTTCCCACCATTGTTAGAAACTTTCATCTAGGCCAATTTTTAGAATTCAGACCTTACCAAAGAGGACACCTCCAATAAACATAAAATAGCTAGCCCATCTAACAAGTTCCAGTACTTGAATAATTGGTTTTCTATCCCTATGAATAGAAATAAGTCTTCTCTAGGGTAAAGGATGAATCGCGATCCAGTATTTTATAGAGATTTGTATTAAATTACCTTTGTTCTACAAGCAATTGTACTCAAAAGAAGCTTCCTCTGAATAAGAATCAATCTCTTTTCTCTTCACTTCTGCCTTACTTATGCTCTTTCTTTTACATACTTTTCCTTTTACCCAGATCTAATGCTTTAAATAAAGGCCATGGATACCTTGCATAGATTGGTGATGAAAGAATTGATATCACCTCCGACCTTATTAGGTTAGTTGTTGGAAGTAATGTCAATGACATAATGATGTGCAAGAAAGCTAGCAAAAACATGAAATGAGTAGAATTCCTATTAATAAACCAATTGAGATAATTAATGTTATGACTGATGACAATCTTAAGGTGTTGAAAATTGGAGGAAATCTGAAAGAAGACTAAAATGTAGAAATGACCACATTACTATCTAAATACCAAGATGTTTTTGCATAGTCTTATTAAGATATGCTCGAATTAGATCCATTAATTGTAGTCCATCGATTACCCAATGAAAGGATATCAAACCCAAGAAATAGAAGTTAAAAAGGTTTCGACTGAATGTCTTGTTGAAGATCAAGGAAGAAGTCATAAAATTACTAAAGGTTGGGTTCACTGAGATATCTAATTATCTTGAATGGGTAGCCAACATTGTGCTAGTAATGAAGAAGAATGGAAAAGTCAGAGTGTGCGTAGACTTTTGAGACCTTAATCAAGCAATAGTTAAAAAGACTTTGATGCCCCTTTAAAGTGGACCCTGATAAAGTCAAAGCAATAGTTGACTTGCCCCTTCTACGTACACTCAAAGAAATCAAAGGCTTGTTAGGTCGTTTAAACTATATATCCCAGTTCATATCTCAACATACGGATAAGAGCCTTCCTTTATTTAAGTTGTTAAAAAAGAATGCCAGGATCAATTAGGATAAAGAGTATGAGTAAGCATTTACAATGGTTGAAGAATACCTCATGAACCTTCTAATTTTAGAAGCTCTAAAACCTAGGAAGCCTTTATTTCTATACATGACAATATTATTAGAGTCCATGGGGTGCACGCTCGGCTAAAAAGACGAGGAAGGAAAAGAATGGGCTGTATACTACTTGAGTAAGAAATTCATTAAAGGGGAATAAAAATATGTAGAAATTAAAAGAACCTAATATGCTTTGGTTTGCGTAATGCATCGGCTTAGACAATATAGACTCTACTACCAGATTGAAGTGCTAACCCAGCATGATCCCTTATAGTACTTAGTAGAGAAACCGACCCTAGTTGGCCAAATTTCAAAGTGGCAAATGTTACTATCAGAGTTTGACATTATGTATGTGAATTGAAATTCAGTCAAAGGGCAAGCTTTAGTAAACCAGTTAGTAGAAAATCCCTCCGATGGTATCCTTTAAGAAGTACAAGTCAATTTCCCCGATGAAGATATTTTGGTAGTCGAAGGAAGCTTTAATAAAGAAGGAGATGATGAACCACCAAAATAGAAGATGTTCTTTAATGGGGCAGCTAACATGTCCAGATGTGGAATTGAGGCAATACTAATATCCCCTAATGGTACTCAATATACTATAGCTACAAGGCTCATTTTCCCATACACTAATAATATCACTAAATACAAAGCATGCATCATGGCACTTAAAATAGCCTTAGATAAAGACATTTAAGAATTAGAAGTGTATGGAGACTCTTTACTCATTATCAGCCAAGCTTGAGAAGAATACAAGACGAGGGATCCTAAAATGGTACCTTATCATCGGCATTTGACCGAATTGACAAGGAAATTCAAAGCAATCACTTTCAATCACATACTAAGAAATCAAAATCAATTCACTAATGCCTTAGCCACTCTAGCATCTATGATCTAAATATCCGTTAGAGTTGAGATTCAATCCCTTACTATTGAAATTGAAGACAAGCTTACCTTCTTTCTAACAATTGATGGAACAAATGACCAAAAGCCATGTTACCATGATGTTAAGATATTCTTACAACAAGACACATACCCTGAAAAGGCCAAGAAAAAGGACGAAAGGATGATTAGGAGATTGACCATTCAATTCCTAATAAGCGAGTCCACTTTATACCAACGCTCTTTTGACAGTATGCTTTTAAGGTGTGTGAACGACAAGGAGGCTGAGAAGTTAATGAAAGAAGTATACAATGGAGTATGTGGCCTTCATATGAACAATTACATGCTAGCTAAGAAAATTATGAGGCTAGGGTGCTTCTAGTTAACAATGGAAGGCAGTTGCATCAAATACGTTAGGCATTGTCACTTATGCTAAGTTTATGCAAATAAGATAAATGCCCCCACCCC